>OX596073.1:43558528-44803528 GCA_951394005.1 Protophormia terraenovae | reverse complement strand
TTATTTTTTAACCTTTTTTATCCTCTAAATATTCGAATTTCCAAAAATCCCGTCTTTGTGGATCTATATGAAGGGAGACCTACCTACGTTCCACATTTCGTCTCTCTATTCAGGCGATGAATGAATCAGTCAGTCACGTTACTCTTTTATGTATATATAGATACGAGCATAACCCGGTGTGCTTCGCTACTCCTTATTAGACGATATTAAATATTTACTACCGTTTAAGAGTTTTAAAAAGTGGGCGTGACATCTATCCCAGTTCTTACATAGCTTATAACAACCACCGGCAGTGGTAATGTGTCTCAAATTTCGTGAAAATCGGTGCAGCCGTTTAAGAGTTTTAAAAAGTGGGCGTAAAATGTGGGCGTGACATCCAACCCAGTTCTTACAGCCTATAACGACCACCGGCACTGGTACTGTGTGTCAAATTTCGTGAAAATCGGTTTAGCCGTTTATGAGTTTTAAAAAAGTGGCCAATCGAGATCTTACATAGCCTATAAACACCTCCGGCACTGGTTCTATCTGTGTATCAAATTTCGTGAAAATCGGTTTAGTCGTTTAGACGATTTGACGCACAAACAAACAAACAAACTTACACTTCATTTTTATACCCAACATCAAAAAGATGGGGTGGTATATTGATTTTGTCATTCCGTGTGTAACATGTCGAAGGAATCAATAAGACCTAAAAACTAGAAACACAGGGTGTCCGTTGTAGCTTAATTTCATACTTTTCTGCTGATATCTCTTAAACAAAAGCATGTATGACAACGAAATTTTGTAGTAATAGTTTGGGGGTCGATATAAACTTGGAACTCCCATATAAGGTGAAAATTAACGAAATTTTGTACAAATAGTTTAAGGACAAATGTAAACTCGGACACAAAAAATTGGCGTGATCCGCCCACTTTACTGCCCATCTCCCATATAAAAAAAAAATTGAAAAAAAGTTGGTGGGTATATAGATTCGGCCGAGCCGAATATAACATTCGCTCTTGTTATAATATATACACTCCCCGAAATATTTATAAGACCAAAATAGTTTTTTATATTTCTATGGAACTACAAGTGCAATCCCAGAAATATTTGACACACATATGAAGACAAGTAATGTAGTTTTTTTAAATATAAAAAAAGTTGGTTCCGTTACTCTTGTGAAAAAATAACGGGACTTTTACTTGAGCTTCGAACGAAATAATTATAAGACCAAATATGACGAAGTATTTTAAGTATTCAAAGAAATGGAATATGTTTTCAAAATTTTTAAATTTTTTGTTTGTATTATTAATAAAGGTTGTTCAGAGTTAGATCAGAGTTAATTTTTGGTACAGTGGGACAAATATATTTTTGTGATATAATCAATAAAATGTTAAAAATAAGCCCAAAGGGTCCATTAAGTTATTTTTTTCTTTAAAATTTAAAAATTTTGAAAACATATTCCATTTTTTTTTTTTTAATATTTAAAATACTTCGTCATATTTGGTCTTATAATTATTTCGTTCGAAGCTCAAGTAAAAGTCCCGTTATTTTTGCACAGGAGTAACGGAACTAACTTTTTTACATATAAAAATCTGCCTTAGTTGTCTTCACATGTGTGCGAAATATTTCTGGGATTGCACTTGTAGTTCCATAGAAATATAAAAAAGTATTTTGGTCTTATAAATATTTCGGGGAGTGTATTAGGATTAATTATTACTTGCTTTATCAAAACAAAATAGAAAAGAGTTTTTAATACTTTGAATTGCTTTGTTTATAATTTTCTTAATTATAAGAAACACATTTTTATGTAAAATTATTTATACTACTTGCGATTTCTAATTATTAAAAAATTACAAATCGTTTAAGAATATAGAAAAAAAATAATCAATATGAAAAAATCCAAAAATGGAGTTATGATCGCTGTCTCTTCTTTAAATAGTTTCAGGAGTTTGTCTACGTATTTAACCGTGATTTTAATTTTTTTTTTTTTTTTAATTTTCGCTTTTTTTTTGAAAAATCAGGACTTAAAACCTTTTAAAATTGGTTAAAAAAATAATTTTTTTTACTATTTAATTAGTTTTAATCGATAATTTTTTCTACCGACATTGTTTATAAGATTGTTAATAAGCAGGTTGTATTTTTGTAAAATATTTATATATCATTATATCATCATTATTCATTTTATTCACAATAAACTTTTTTATTTCAATACTATAGCGGAGCACCCCAGGTATACTCTCGTATACATAATTACACCCAGGATTTCAGAAGTTTATTTTTACCTACAATTAATTTTACATTTTTATGCTAAAATATAAACTTAAAAGCCTTATTTGTGACTATTGCAAATAATTTAATTCATCACCCGAAATGTACAAAATGGCAAAATTATTTTTTTCTTTTCTTTGGCATAAAATAGATAAATAATTTTATGTATGGACTAAAAATGTAAAAATATTTGCATTTTCTTGAACAACGTTTATTAAAAAATGAAAAACCGAAAAAGAACAAAAATATATACATGAAAATACTAATGACGAAAACAAAAATATATGTATATCGTGTTACTATAAACAAATTTGTATAAATATTAAACATTTTAAAAGATTTTATATTTAAAAATATAAAAAAAAAAATATTAATTTAAATAGATGTAATATTACAAGAAATATTGACACAATTTAGTTTTTTCTACTTTTTGTTTAGAAAAATGTTTGACCTACATTTTGAAATTTAAATAATAATTTAACACTTAGTTAAAAAATGACCTGCCGCGGAAAACAATAGATATGAAAATATTTGAAAATACCATAAAATATTCCAAAAATTAAATTAAAAAAAAAAAAAAAAAATGGAAAATATATGAAATAAAAAAGCTTCATTAGATAGATACACACAATTATCAGGGATCTATTTATAATTTTGAAAAAATTGAAAATGAACAGACATTTGGAGATAATTGTATATACTTTATAGAGAACGAGAGAGAGAGAGTGAGTGAGAGTAATTGTTTTTCGATATGTTTTAGTGAATGAATAAAATGCAAAGAAAAATCGGAAAACTGTTCTATATGTATACATGTATAAATAAACGTTTATTTATAATACATATATAATACACATAGATACATATATAGGAAATCGGTGAGGAATATGTATACTTTTCGGCTATATGTATGTATATGTTTACAAATACACTTAAAGTTTTGTTGGTCATATATGACGAATGTAGGAAAATGAGTAGGTGCAATAATTGGGAAGTTTTACGTAGGTCTTTAGGAATATTTTATGCTATTTGTACCGTATGATGATGAGAACAAAATTTAGGGGGAAATTTGTTTGTTATTGTTGTTTACTTTGAAAATTTTCAATAAAAATAAGTGAAAAAAATGTATTTAAAATATGCACACACATTGAAATTTTAAAATTTTTCTCAATACACCCAGGATGTATGTGTGTAAGTGAAACGTAAGAAAGTTTTTTTTTTTTGCGACGGGGGCTTTGTGTGGCTAGGAAAGTTGGTCTGCATCAGTGTTCTCGGGGTTTTGACAGCGTATAGTGTGTGTTGGAACGCTAAGGTTAGTCGCAGTTCTAACAATTAAAAAGGATAACCTCAAAAATATATTTTATTAAAAATTGTTATTAATAAAAAAAATATACATAAAAAAAAAGAAAAAATTAAAAATTTTTAGAAAAATTATAAGAAAAAAAAAAAACTGAAAATTGTAAAACTGTATTTAAACTTAAAAAAATTAATTATTATTTTATAAAGAATTTAACAAAATAATTAATAAATAATTGTGCTTATATGTGTGTGTCTGTGTAAAAAAAATTATTATTATAAAAATATATGTATAAAATGGAAAACAAATTAAATTAAAAATAAATCTACCAAAAAAATGACATAAGTATTGAATGGAAAACTAAAAATAGCCTCAAAAACAAAAAGCCTCAATAAGAAAAAAAAAAAAAAAAAAAACAAATATAAATAAAAAAAAGTTTAAAAATAACGTAATATTTAAAATTCCAAAAAATAACTGTGTTGATAATTTAATTTCAAAGTGTTAATATATAAAAATACCTAAAAAATTTATATATATTTAAAATTTTTACAAATAAGGCATTTTGTAATTGAATATCTATAAAAATACCTATACTTTCAAAATGTTATGAGAGTATATGTTAATATTTGTATATATATATATATATATATATATATATATATATATATATATATATATATATATATATGTGTATATCAAATACATATATTTACCTATACCTACTCAAATACATAAATACACACAGACACTTTACTCACAAGCACACACGCACATATAAGCTCAAATATATAAAAATATTTAAAAAAAGATTTGAAAAAAGAAAAACAATATTTTTTTAGTTTACTTTAAGAAATTAAAAATAAAGGTGTTTAAAAATATGATTATGATGATTTGAGAATTTTCAAAAATATTTATATATGTATGTGTAAAGAAATTTGAAAATGAAAGCTTTTTTTAAAGCTTTTGGTTTATAATAGATACTAAAATAAACAGCCTTGAGTTTTACGCCCACAAACCTATTTTTTTTTTTTTTTTTTTTTTAATTAATATTAAATTATTAACTGAATTTGGGGGAAAATTTTTTCAACTATTTTTTGAAATTTTAAATCGATGCTGCCATTTTGTATTTAAATTTTATTTTAGATCATACTTTTAAAAGCTTATTGAATTCTAAAAAAAACTTTAAAAAGCTTATTTGTTTTTGAACAAATTTTAAGTAAAAAATTTATTTATAAAAAAGATTGAAATTTTTGAAAAATTTTGATCTTAACTTT
This sequence comes from Protophormia terraenovae, assembly GCA_951394005.1. Lineage (NCBI taxonomy): Eukaryota > Metazoa > Arthropoda > Insecta > Diptera > Calliphoridae > Protophormia > Protophormia terraenovae. The sequence goes on along the minus strand of OX596073.1, from coordinate 44,798,710 downwards.
ATTCGAATTTTTATTTGAGTCCATTGAATGCATTTTAATATTGAAAAGTTCTTCAATTTTAATTTAACATATGAAAAACCTTTTTTGTATAAAGCTATAGCTTCAAAACATAAAACTTCTAAAGTTGTTGGCACTTAAAAGAGAACAAAAATATTTTAAAATAAACTAAGGTTTTAAAAGTAAAACTGAATTTTTCCAGTCTTTCTCATTGTCTAATGTACCTAAAAAGTCTGCAATTTTCTAAACACTCAATTAAAAGATTTTATTTAATATTTATATTAAAATCGATTTCAATCGCCAAAAAGTTATTTTCACAATATATGTTTATTTTAAAATCGTGTTAAAAGATTTAAAGATTTCGGACACACTAAAGAAAAACCTAGAAAACCATAACTTTTATGACAGCTAAGTCAAATCTGACGATTTTCATGAGTCCAATATTTAAAAAAAACTGGAAAAACGGATTTTTCTGACGCCATTTTTCCTAAAAAGCAAAACAAATTTTATTTTTTCCAAAATACTTTTTTAGTAATATTTTCTCACGCTTTAATTTTTGATACTTGTTTACACAAAAAGTTCAATTTGCTTCACTTTTAACTTCTCATTTCTAGTACAAATTTCATTTGAAGGATTTTTTTTTAAATAAGCTTTAAAAGAGAGTTTATTTCTTACCCTCTCTGGTGGAGTATCTTTACCGTAAAATGTTAAAAATATTGTATACACAAATTTTTTAACGGTTCTACAGAGTTTATTTCAAAATTTTGAAATTCCCTTTAATCTAGATGGATAATCAATTTTATATTTTATTCTAAAAACGACTGTAAAGCTCTAGTTCACATTGGTTCGATTCGCAGGACCATTGGGAAAACAACTTTGAAAGAGATAAAATAAAGTTTATCATGAACGGAAAACCTAAGCTGCTGCACTCACTATTTTTGTTGCACATCCCAATTAAAAAAACTCAAGTGTAAATTCGATTGATTGGAAGAACCAATGTAAAATACAACTTAAAAAAGTGAACATATTTTTCTCTAATTAATAGTTTATTTAGAATATTTTTTACTTTCTAATGCTCTATTACAAGTTATAATTCATTCAATACGAAGGACCAATAGTATACTAATCTTAAAAGAAATATCGCTTTACTGTTTCATAATTTAAATTAAAAAATGTTTCTCTAAATAACCCAGAAATAAAATTGAAAATGTGTGTATTCGTTGAATACTGGACAAAATATTGTTATAATTTAAAGGCATTTGATGAAACTCTTATTGGTTGGAAAAGTCAAAAATTATATTAAAACAATTTTAGATTATTTAAAAACAAATTAAAAAAAATTTAGATTTACATTCCTTGTTTAATTATAAAAAAGAGCACCTCCAATTAATGATTTCATACTTCCACTTTCTTATGCATTTGATAAAAAATCGGTATAACTTATTTAGCTGCAAATCAGACCATATGATACACTACACCATTATGTATGTGCATTAAAATTTGGGAAGTGGTCTTATATTAAATCTGTGGCCAATTTTGGACCGATACTTTTACTAAGTGTAAAATAAAATATACAGATTATTACGTTAAATCATGAATTTATGTATTTTAAGGTGATTCCCGAAAGTGGGCTTTAAAATATATTTATAAATTTTTTTAATAAAACTTATAAATTATTAACCTTTTTTCCCGCTAAAAATTCAGTTATTTATACTTTTATGGAAGTAATCATTAAGAACTTCCAAAATACGCACTTAATTCTGCTTTTGAAGAAATAAAAATGTTATTTTTTGTAAGCACTTGATTGTTTTCTTGTTGGGAAATAATGTTAAAAATCTAGGGTGTTCATTAGGTTTTTATATGGCAGTGGAATGATGAATTTGCAACTGTGGTCATATTCAAGTTATTTCAAACTTTAAGAGTATTGAATATAAAAAAATCACAATCACCTGATTCTTTCGATATCTCGAGATTTTATTTTTTTTTTATTCTAGAAAAACCAAATCCCTGCAAACAAATAATACATAAAAATTATATATAAGCAACATAATTGCATTTAACTTCGAAAATACTATTTCAAAAACATCTTTTAAATGGCCCCCATATAAGAGCTAAATATATAATTGGCCTAATATCATTTACAAAATCCATTAATACATACATACATATGTATTTAACCCATTTTTTATAAAGAATTTTAAATTGAAAATAAACAAATATTTGAAAAAAGAACAGCGAGAAAAAAAAAACGCCCACATTCAAAAAAGTTTGAATTTCATCTAGGCAAATGTTATTTTTAAAATGTTTAGAAAAAAAGCTTTTCTAAAAAAAATAATTCTATTTTTTAGGTTTCATAAAAATAAAAAAAAAGTGTGTTGGAAAAAACAGATTTTTTCTTTTTTAAACTGATAAAGGTGAACAATAATTTTTGTTTATTACTTAGAAGGTATAAAATAAGTGTTTTAAATTTTCACTCAAATTTAAGCTGATATTTTTAAGTCGATAAACTTTAAAACTCAATTTAATTTTCTAAAATTCTCATAAATTTAAGGTTATATTTATGTTTATATTTCTATATTATTCTTATATTATTTTTGAGGTTTTATATTTTTTTATACAATTTTCAAATTCATTTAGTCTTAATAAATTAATTTAATTATTTTTTATTTTTTTATTTTTTCTTTACAGTGTTATATCTTCTTTAATTTTTTTCCTTCCCGTTTAGTAGTTAAAAACAAAAAAACACAAACATGGATGCCATCAAGAAGAAGATGCAAGCGATGAAGCTTGAAAAGGATAACGCCGTTGATAAGGCCGATGCCTGTGAAAATCAAGCTAAAGATGCCAATGCTCGTGCTGACAAATTGAAGGAAGAAGTACGCGATTTGGAGAAAAAATTAGTTCAAGTTGAAGCCGATTTGATATCCTCCAAGGAACAATTGGAAAAGGCCAACCAAGAATTGGAAGAAAAAGAAAAATTGTTGACCGCCACCGAATCTGAAGTAGCCACTTTGAATCGTAAGGTCCAACAAATTGAAGAAGATTTGGAAAAATCTGAAGAACGCTCAACCAGTGCTCAACAAAAGTTGTTGGAAGCTACCCAAGCTGCTGATGAAAACAACCGGTAGGTGTTCATTTTGTTTTTGTTACTTAGGTTAGAAATTAAGATTAGGGTCACTTTTTAAGATTAAATACAAAGTTTAGGAATTAAGTAGTTTTAATTTATCTGAAAAAAAGTTATTTTCTAATACAAATTTCATTGACATTTGATTTCTTATTAATCTGATTTCCTTATTTCAAATTTCTTTAGAATCTGTTGACTTTTGACTAAAACCCGTAAATCTAATTTATTTTCTAATAGGTCGTCTTGACTAAATATTTTCTTATTGGGATAAAAATTTGTCTAGTGTAGACAGGTAATTAGTCGAGACGTCGAGTCTACACTTGACAAATTTTTTCAATAAAAATGGGATAATAATTTGTCGAATGTAGATTGAATTTGTCAGTATTATTGCAGCGTTAATACAAAGTTGTCCAAGCTAGAGTACTGACACTTTACAGCCGTATTAAAAAAAATGTATGTTTGATAACGAGTTACTAACTTTTTTGTATGTAAATTTCCATAAGAAAAAGTTAGTAACTCGTTATCAAACATACATTATTATTTTTTGAATACGGCTGTTAGTTTTTACGTTGCCTGTTAAAATACACACACAACTTTGATTACTGTTGGTACTTTTATATGGTTTATTATGACATATGTTCGCTATATTGATAAATATTAAAAATTTGAAGTTCAGAGAAAAATTTGATGTTTGTCTTGACCAAAAATTTGCTTGTCTACACTTACTGTTAGATATTGAGCGTTGTCAATATTATATTATGTCAATTATATATTATTATTAATTTTAGTATGTGCAAAGTATTGGAAAACCGTTCTCAACAAGATGAAGAACGTATGGATCAATTGACCAACCAATTGAAGGAAGCCCGTATGTTGGCTGAAGATGCTGATACCAAATCTGATGAAGTATCACGCAAGTTGGCCTTCGTTGAAGATGAATTGGAAGTTGCTGAAGATCGTGTCAGGTCCGGTGAAGCCAAGATCATGGAACTTGAAGAAGAATTGAAGGTAATAACTTGAAAAAATTTAACAAAGAAAAAAATCTAATATATATTTTTTTTTAATCCATAGGTCGTTGGTAACTCTTTGAAATCTTTGGAAGTATCCGAAGAAAAGGCCAACCAACGTGTTGAAGAATTCAAGCGTGAAATGAAGACTTTGACCGTTAAGTTGAAGGAAGCCGAACAACGTGCCGAACATGCTGAGAAGCATGTCAAGCGCCTCCAAAAGGAAGTCGACAGGCTAGAAGGTAAGTTTGTTTTAAATTAATTTTATAATAGGAATTTTTTTCTAGGTTATATAAAAACAAGAAAAATGCTTTGAATTCCACTAACCTTAAACTGGTTAAATGTATAATTCTTCTTTTTTTATTATTTTTTATTATTTTTTTAATTTTTGTATATACAAATATTTTTATAATTGTTAAAAAATTATAAAAATATGCTAAAAATGCTTTTTAATCTTATTTAACCAAAAACAAACATAAAATGCCTTTTGCAGACCGTCTCTTCCATGAAAAAGAAAAATACAAAGCAATCTGCGATGATTTGGACTCCACTTTCGCCGAACTTACCGGATATTAAAAAAATCAAAAACAATTCAATTCAAACAAATTACACAAATTACACTATACACACAAAAAAAAGACAACAATCTCGATTTAATGTTACACATTATACAAATCTTTTTTCCCACTTTATTCTTCTTTTTGAAATTCTATAACGTAATGTGTTGTAAAATAAGCGAAATTTTGAAAAGGATTTCCAAATCCCTTAAACCTTTTTTAAATTGTTTCTTTTATTTTTCTTCCCCACCCCGACAGCCATGTAAATACTTTTACTAATTTATTTTCATTACTTTTTTCTTTTATAAACATACATTAATTTCGAAATCAAACAAGCAATCCATTCATTACATATTATACAATATAGTGCTTTTATCCTAATATACACATTATTTCTCTAAGTGTATATATCTCAAACACAAAACACACTGAAAAAACGACATTGTAAAAAGAATTTCAAAACAGCGTTTTTAATAAACAAACCAACCTGACCTGCCTTCTTCTGCGATTCTTGTAAATTAGAAAAAAAGTCAACCAACCGTAGAGTGAGGTGAATTGAATTATCGCCAGTTAAAGTTACAAATATTATAAATATTTTGTTGTAAGCCTTTATGTAATTTGTTTTTATATATATAATTTTGAGTTGAATTTTACGTTTTTTTAATGTTTGATGTGGCATGATAATTGATTCCAAACAAAAAAACACCCTTGGTCACACAATAAGCACACGTTAATGTTTTACTGATTATTTTTCTATTTTTATATAATTTAACCGAAAACTATATTTTATTGTCATATGAAAATTACGTTGAGTTAATAATTAAACAATAATTTCAAAGGTTCATAGAAAGGTCACCAATGAAAAGGAATTTCAATATTTAGTATTAAATTTTTAAATTATTAAAATATTATTTTTGTAGGGAATATAAATGTTTCATTGCTATGTCATTCATTCTTTTTACATAAGAATGAAAGAAAATTATTTAATAACATTCGAATTTAAATTTAACTTTTCCCTTTCGATTTCAAATAGAGATTAGCCACCCTTGTGTAATTTTCTGAATTAAATCAATTATGAATTGATTAATATTAAAACTAAAACTAAGCAAATACAATTTAATTCATTCTAATATTCAAAATATAACTGCCAATATATTTGGAAGAACTTATAACTACTCAAGACCCAAATTTAGAAAACTTTTCCGGCGAAGTAAATCAAAAAAATTCTTTAATTTTTACACCTTAATTTAAAAAAATAAATAAATAATATAATAAATTACAATTCTTGTCATGTTTTCGCTTAAAAATACCGTTAAAATTACTGATTTGCATTACAAATATCTGGCAGCCTAATTGCATATTACAACAGGGGGATTCCAAGTAAACATAAAATAAACGGTTTACTTATGCACACCCTATGTTAATAAAAAATAGTAATATTTTTTTCTTTTTTTTAATTTTTTTAACTATAAAGAGAAAGGTAATCAAATTATATTGACAATAAATAAAATGTGATAAAAAATGAAACGGAACATGTAAATAAATTGACTGTAAATAAAAACAAGCATTTAAATCGTTATGTATATTCAAAATTATGACAGAATATTAAAGAGGCTATATTTAAAAAGTCTAAAAAATCATCCAATAATATGTAAAACTGAACAAAAGGGTCTACTAAAAGGCGCTGTGGTACCCCAAAACAAACATAAACATTATTTAATAACACAATTATGTGTAAAATTACTGAAAACCATCTAATTTTTATAATAATTATAATACTGTACATTCTTCCTTTCCTTCAAACCCTACTTACACCTCCCCTCAAAGAAACCAAAAACCTGAAATTTCTTTTAAAAAAAGTACACAAGAAATTTATGTGAAATTTTTTTTATGTATGAGACACATTTTTTAATGGTAAACGTTTCTTTAAGTGTATGTCTTTTTTTTTCATTTTAAACTTTATCAAAGCACTGAAAGAAATTTTCTGCACTAAATCCACATTTTTCACTAACAAATTAAAAATAAAACAAAATATTGTTAAAGCACCACTACACTATTTTTTAAATGTTTTTTGTCATAACTTTCTTAAATAAAATAAATTATTAATCTTATGTTTTCTTTTCTTCTATACCATTTTTATAGACGAATTGGGCATCAACAAGGACAGATACAAGTCTTTGGCCGACGAAATGGACTCCACATTCGCCGAATTGGCTGGTTATTAAATTGTTGGTCTCTTTATAATTTGTATATGTTTTCCATCTTGTAAAAAATAAAAAAATACGAAAAATCTTTAAAAATACAAAATTTAAATCTAAAATCAACAACAAACAACACCATCATCTTCATCAGATAACCATCACACTAGAAAATGTTCCCAGAAGCAGAACACACTTATACGCCTCCTACATTCTTCAAACACTTGACTGCTCCTAAAGATTTTGAGGCAAAAAAATGGATCTAAAAGGAAATTTTTAACGGCAGCAGCCATATTGGTCTAAGTGTGTGTGTACGTGTGTTCCTGCAAAAGTTTTTAATGTGAATGAATTGAAAATGCCAAATATCGATAATAAACATTTTTTTTTTTGGAAAAAAAACAAAAAAACTCATAATTTATACTCGTACATATTTTAATGCAATTCTTAATTTTAATTTCATCTTTTTTAATTAAAAAAATACCAAAAACAACAAAAAACACCATAATGCTATTTATTTTTTCTAAGCAAAAAATTATACATTACTTTAATAATAGTAACTTAATACAAATTATAAAATTTATATTTGTGTACTGCTATAAAGGTGTAAGAGAACAATCACGAGAGTGAGAGAGACAGTTGTCAAATATATAATCAAAGGTATTATTAAAAGAGAGATTATTGATAATAAAAATCAATAGAGAGAGAGAGTTTGGAAATGTTGTTAAAAATTTCTTAAAAAGAAGAAAACGAAATATATGTATTAACCATTAAAACATCTAAATAAAGAAAACTTTAGTGTAAGGATAAATTAAGAAGTAGCAGGTAGAGTATATGAAGTTAATTTGGTTTAAATAACTAAAGGGTCATGATAAAATATGTGGTAGTCAAATTTTTAATCCATGTTAGATATACGTTTTGGTTATTAGATTAAAATTACTTTCTAAATTATCCGAAATGAGATGTGTATATAAAAGCGCAATCCTCAGTGAATTTTTTTGACATCATCATCACTTTTCTTGTTTGATAAACTGATCGGCAAAAATACAGTTTTTGTCCTCCTTTAAACAAAAATAACTGAACTAGATAGAATTTGACATGATAAAAATAATTTTCTTTATGTCATGTGTATAATTTTCTTTATTTATTTCCCTCAAAATAAAGGCCCAACCACTCAACAAAAAATCATCGCATCGCAATCAGCTGTTTCAACCAGCTTTATGCAGATGTGTGTATGTAGCTATTGACACAAATCTACAGAAAATCTACAGAAAATAGATTTTTACGTAGCTGCGTGAGTTTTTAACAACCCTGTAATTAATTTTGCTCACAAAATAACCGAAAAAAGGGTTGTTTACACAATGAATGTTGAAAAACATATGTTACGTTTACTTTTATTGACTGGTTGAACAAAATATTTCACGCTACTTTTCTTCATTTTACGTTGCGATGGAAAGTTGACTGGTTGGGGCTTAAGACAAGTACACAAGTATATTTTTAGAAACTTTGTCTAATGTAGACTCAAAGTTACTTTGAGTTACAGCTGTTGTTACAGCTGTCAAACTGCATACATAAAAAACATTAATAAATTCGCCATATTGTTGTTTTTGCACAATTGTTGCCACCTTCCATAAATTCGAGTTCATTTTGACGTTTGTCTTGATAAAAATTTGTCTAATGTAGACTCAAAGTTATCTTGACGCTGCTATATTTAGTCCAGGTTCACACTAGGCGACATGAGTGTCATTGCGGCATGTCGCCTAGTTTGAACCTGCTAATAGAAAATGAGTTAAAATATTAGTAGGAACAAAATTACTAAACTGAAATTTTAGATAAAGTTGTTGACGTTATACTTACATACTTAAAGTATGTTTTATATATGTATATTATATATACAGCTGTATATATATAGCGTGTATACGCACCTCTTACTTGCAATTAAAATTATCGCCGTATAAACTGTGAGTTAATATTTTATTTGCGAGTTAGTAACTCACGAAAACTAATCGTGATTAGTGAAACTAATTGCAAATAAAACATACGACATTGCCACTCCTTTTACGTTCACAGAATTTTCGATGATAATATGTAGTTGTATTTTTTCCATATGGCACGACAAATAAGGAAATATATTTATTTATGCATTTTGCGTATAAACAGTAAAGTGCCTCACGAAAAAAAGTTGCAAATGTATCCCTCTAGAAATGAAGATAAGTATGTTCTTATATGATTCCCAAAATATTACATCTCAATGTTAAAATTTACGTGAGCTGGACCATTTTTAAAACACCTCTAAAATTAAAGCATGTAAACGGAAAATTTTTTACATTTTCAATTGCATTTATTTATGCCACAGTATATAGTATTGGAAAAAGCTAAAAGGTTTCTGATTCTGTAAAGTCTTGAGAATATATATACATTTACATTTTGAGTTTCGAGATATCAGACAACTAAATATCTTAAAAATTGCAAAACATCAGAAAAAAAAGATTTGGACAAATTTCTTAAAAAAATGTGTAAACGAAATTTTTTTTTACATTTTAAACGTAAATATTTCAGTCGCTGTAAGCAATATGATATAGATCGCATACTTTTCGGAATCTGTGAAGTCCGAAGATTTTAAATATGTAATACTTTTTTATTAAATCCAAACTGTTAATTCATAATCTTAAAAATTGTAAAATAACACAAAATTAATTTTGACCAAATTTTTTTGAACACTGAATCAACCAACTTTAAGTCAAACAAGCGCAAATGTTATATTCGGCCCGGCCGAATCTATATACCCACCATCAACTTTTTAAAATTTTATGTTATATGGGAGGGGGCGGTAAAGTGGCTGGACCACGCCCATTTTTGGTTTCCGAGTTTATATCGAACCCCGAACTGTACATACAAAATTTCGTTGTCGTACATGCTTTTGTGTTTCTAGTGTTTCTAGTTTTTAGCCCATAACTTTTTTGTTTATTAACCGATTTTGCCCATTTTCAATCCCAAACAAAGCTTATATAAGGCAAATATCCCGTTCGAGCCCTATCCTGGGTATAAAAAATCCTAGTTTAACAATGATAATTTCGGTAAATGATACATCAAAGAAAAGAAAAATCTATCAATTGAAATTCTTAATAATGTGTTGATTAACACTCCGGCTAGATTTGGCATCGAAAAGTGAAGCGGGAAAAAACCGATTTTTAAGCATCTTGCTGAATTTCAATAGCAAAATTCTCGAAAGGATTTCCGATCGTTTGATATATATATATATATTATATATGCCAGTTATCGGTGGGCTTCATAAACGCCATTTCAACCGACACACGGACGGACGGACGAACATGGTCCTATCGTCATCGCATCTTACAAGGATCCCGAAAATATAAACTTTTTTGCTCTCCGACGAAAATTGTGGAAATTACAAACGGAATGACAAATTTATATATACCCTTTAGGGTATAATAATAAGCATATTTGATTCTTTGGAGTCTCTAGTTTCATAAAAGTACAACATTTTTAGATATTTAAATATTTACATTCGAAAAGCATATTTGATTCTTTGGAGTCTCTAGTTTCATAAAAGTACAACATTTTTAGATATTTAAATATTTACATTCGAAAATTTAAAATTTTTTTCGTTTACATGCTTTTTCATTATCTAAATTTTAGTTATAAGAAAATTAACTTTAAATTATAATAGTGGTATACTACGACCTTGAATATTCGTTTAAATAATTATTGTCTCTTTTCAGTCGCAGAATATTAAGCTTTTACTAACTTTTTTTTATCATATTTTCTTTGTTCAAACATCTAATTTTATATATTTCGAACATTTTATAAAATATATTAGGTTTTAATGTACTAGGAATGGACTATTTTGTTACTATTGAAAATAACACGTAATTAAGAGCCAGAGGGTCAATTTTATGCATTTAGTTTCCAAAAGGTTAAATTTGCAATTTTTTGCAAATAAGTCGCATGGAAGCACTTATTATCAGGGTAAATGTTTCAAGCTGTTCGCTTGGAAAGTAAGCATTTGCATATTTCAAAGGTATTTCACAAAAATGCTTGTTTTTTTAACCTGTGCATAAATTTGCATATAATGTACACAAGAATTAGTTTTCTTAACAAAAACGCCATTTTTTAGTGATTTTTTGGAGTTCAGTCAAATAATTTCTAAAATTTTTTTGTGAGTATTTTGAATACATTGTAAAAATTGTAAAGAAAAAAATTCAGACACGGTTTTTAAAATTTTGCCACTATTTTACGAGAAGTTACAGCTTTTTTGATAAATTTATGCTTTTGAGGACATTTATGTCCTTAACTAACTATTTATTTGCCGTTAAAATTAACTTAACCAATTATGGACCGGAAATCCAAAATTTTATTTTTGCAACTAAAGGGTTAAATGAATGCACATATCAAAAGTATTTAATGAGCCCTTTCCAACGATGCCATAAAATAGAATTTACAATGGAAAATGTCGAAAATATTCAAACTTTAATGAAATACTATTTAAAATAAAATTATTGAAAATTTAATTTCTCGAGAATTAAAATTATTTTTTGCTCAACATGTATTAGACGCAGTTTTTCTATCATATGTTGTAATTTATTGACAAAAAATTAAAAATTATGAATACTGTTGATCGAAAACCATATTTTTGGAGGTATTTTAAAAATGGTCCAGCTCACGGAAATGAAATAATTGAACCGAAATATTTTGGGAATTAGTTTAAAACTTATCAAACTTTCATTTTATGGGGGTACATTTGCAACTTTTTTTATCCCCATACAAATCAAGGCACTTTAATAAACATTATTTGCAATAATAGTAGGTATAAACGTAATAATAGTCACATGAACTATGTTGTATCGATTCTTCCTCCTCATCTAAACTTTTGATGTAATCATTATATTATACTTATACGTTCTGAGATTCGCCCTATGGAAATAACCGTTTGAAGTAAAACTGGCTACCTATTAAATGCCGAGCGGAGTCTAAGTACTGCGCACGAAAAAATCCGTGCAAACAAATCTGCTTATAGAAGCTAAACTAATGGGACATTTTTTTAGTTATATTTTTATTAATGACTGTTATATTCAAGTTCTAAACATAAAAGAATAAATTATTTCCTGTCGGTTTTTAAGGAAATATCTGGTCTTTTCCAGAATTTTCCCAATTAAAGGTTTCATTGTGTTTCGGTCACTTTTTTGATTGAACAAGTCCACTTATTTTTAAAATCTGTTTAATTTTATGCTGAGCTTTTAATGTCCTTTAAATTATTTTTTACTGGAGTTCAATATTTTTCAATTGTACGGAGTTCTGGACAATTTGATGGATTAGTCTCTTTCGGTACAAACACTAACAATTTCTTTGCTACCACTCCATTGTTTTGTTGCTGTAATGAGAAGAAGCAGGAGTAGGACAAAAAAAACAAAAGCGGATACACTGTATTTTCTTAGGAAAGTGAGAAGTCTTTTCCCAAGGCACTCAAACACGTATATTTCTGTGTTAATGGAACCATTTTTTATAAATGATGTGCTTCATTCCCGTATACGCATATGGGTTCCCAAATCAAAAGTTTTCTTGAGAATTTTGGTTTCTTTTATACACGATATTTTTCTGCTACATTTTTTCCAGCATCTGCAACATAGAATTCCTGGTCAGGAGGTTGAAAAAATTCAGCTTGTACGAACGTTTCATCGTCTATTATACACTAATCATAATTATGGGAAAACAATTTCTGAAGTACTTTAACGTAATTTTTTTACCTCCAAATTCTTTCTTGCGTTTCTATTAGGATTATTTTGTATTTTATACGTCTTCAGGCTAGATTTCCCATCAACTTTTCTGATAAAGATTGAAAGCAATTAACTTTTTATGGCACTTTTCTACCAGAGATGAAGGGATTTTCTCTCAAAATTCTATCTATTTTGTCTGAATCCTACAACATGAAGATACTATTTTTCCTCCACTAACAGGTTTCCATTCAATGACCATGACTCCTTTGTATATTATGACAAAAAATAAAAGCTGTATTTTATGACACAACAATCTTAACAATTTTTTAATATGACCGATGTAAGATTTCATGAAAAATTTGAATTATACTAGTTTTGCTATATCCATGAAATTTAGCACATGGCTAAATTTCATGCATGCACGGATTTTTTCGTGCGTAGCCCTTAGATAACCTCGTTGGACATTTGGGCCAAAAAAAATTAAATTTCGTTTATAGTATATAGACTCGACGTTAGGCAAGATTTTATCTAATGACAGAAGTGTACATCCAATATACGATTGTTGAGTTTACATCCATTGTGTAGTTTTTTTCAGAAGTTAATATTTCTATCAAAAGACTACATTTCTTAAAGAAAAATCAATAAATCTTATAATGTTCAAGTTAAAATTTATTAAACATAATAACATTTGGAAATAACTATTAACCCAAAATAACCTAAACCATTCGGAGAGGGGTCTTTTTGGAATTGTAGACCAATACTATGGTCAATTATGGACCGATCTTCACGAAATTCGGCACACAGATTTAAACTTATATGGAACTTACATGTGCAAACATTCTTGCTACATTTAAGGGATTTATGATCGTTAAACCCCTTTTCCGGGAGGTTATTTGTACAGGGGTTAGGTGAAATAATGAACCGATCATAACCAATTCAACCTGTGTGCCAAATTGAATTAATTTATGTTTAAAATTGCGACCTGTATTAAGGTGGGTCTTAGACCAATATTTTTGGGTGTTACATACATCAGCACAAACGCATAATACCCTCGCTACCTATGGTGGTCTAGGGTATAAAAAATATAGGAAAATAATCATAAAAAATGTTATTAACTTTTACTTAGCATAAACAGAAACCATGGATTAATATGTAAAAAGTCAGAATCAATTTTATTGAAACGATTCTGCCGGTGAAACTTTTTTAAACAAAATCTTTGAAAAATTAAGAAAATATTGAATAAAAAAAAAGACTAAAACATTTAAATTTAACCTTAAACTATATTTTTAAAACATGAGAAATAATACTTTATGAATATTTAAAAAAATATTCATAAATTTATATTCAAATATCAGTATTTAGTGCATGTTTTGTGAAATAAAAAGCTATTTTTAAAACCGGTTTTTTGTGTTTAAAAAAACCGGTCTATTCGACATTCGAAAAACAGTGCATTCTAAATAATCAGCTGATTATGGCAGCACACACTGCTGCTGACTACGCGCTATTGCAATTTGGGCTTAAAAATAGTTTATTAAAATTTTTTAAGGGATTTTTTAAATCAAATTTTATCAGTAAACTAAAGTGACCTAAAATAAAAAAATAGGCAGATAAAGAGGTTATTTAAATTTTTTAAAACTATTTTTTTTTTCATTTTGAATTTCCAAGTACGTGTTGAGTTATTTTAACTTTTAAAGATTTGTTGATAATTTATTGGGAAATCCCTGTAGTGGATTGAATGCGTCACAACACTTTTCAATGAAATTTAAAATTAAAAATATGGTAACAGTATTTGTATGACTTAAATAAAAGCGTGTTAAATACAACAGGTAATTCAAAAATATAGACAACACAGTAAACATTTAAATAACAACTATTGGAAAGATAAAGGTAAGAAAGTAGCGAAGATCGCGCTTGAGCTATTAATAAATAACTGTCTCGAGTGTGGAACTTTTGAGTAAAATAGAATATTTACTTCATTCATTCTCCTCTATTTAATACCTTAGCGACTTCTGAAAGAGGTTTTGATTGTTGTACTGATTCGTCATTTTCATTTAATCAGCTTCTGCAATAACCATAAATGACTGTAAAATTTGTTATTCAACTTCAATCGATATTTCGGATAACCTTCGTTCTATTTCGCAAAAGTGAAACAAAAATATGTTTTGATATCATTTTTAGTCTTGGATCTCGTCCGTAGATGTCAATTCTTCCAATAGTTTTGTCTATACTTGAACATGAACAGTAGAATGAAATCTCAGCTAAAAAGCTGGTCTATTTTTTTTTTTAAATATTTTGATAGTTTCTGACGTGTTCCTTGAAATTTCAATTTTGTGGGGTTATTTAATTTAGATACTAATATGCTTTTAGTTAAATATTCGTTATAGAATTATATAAGTATCTAATAACTGTCAAAGCTTTAATAGAGAAAAATTAAGGAAATATTGAATTTTAAATCAGTAACAATTTTAAGATTGAAGGCTAAGCTGGGGTCAGCTTCCTTTGATTGCTCAACACGAATAGCAACGATGGAGTATCTAACTATGATAGACAATTAACAGTTCTGACAAGATTAATTGCCAGTCAAAAATTTAATGGCTATTAAATAATATTCTACGAGATAAATACTTATCTTCTCGATCAGGTGTCTAGTATTATATGAATGTTATAAATACTTTCGATAGACTAACTATTGAGACGCAATCCACTGATATAAATTATTTAGCTCTCAATCGGCTAATTAGAATTTAAAAGGAAACAATAGTTACTAATTACAATCTGATGAGATGAATTCTTCGGCTCTCTTTTTCACATAACTTTTGGTTACAGATTAAAAAATACGATTCGATAAGATAAATGTGTAGGCTCTCAATCGGCTAACTAGAATTACAGGAATCAAATTAAAATCGGGCGAGATAAATGTCTCTCGGTCGGCTAAATTCAGAGTTCGATCACAAAATGCAATCAGATGACATTAATGCTTCAGTTCTCAATCGGCTAATTAAGATTGTATGTAACACCTATAATCGGCACATTATAGGGATTACTTAATATCGATCACAAAATACAATCCTACGAGATAAATGCTTCAGCTTCCTATCGGCTATCTATGATTTCATGGTTTACGATAAATACTAAATACAATCCGGCGTGATAAATGCTTCGGCTCGTTCGGTTAATTATAGAACTTGACCACAAAATACAATCAGATGCGATAAATGTTTCGGCCTCCAAATACAATTCAATGAGATAAATATTTCGGCACTCAATCGGCTAACTAACACTACATACACTATAATCCGATGCAGTGTTGCCATTTTAGCACTTTCAGTGATATATTTAGCATTTTAAAAGGTACATATCGTCACCGAAAATGCAAAACAACGTAACATCAAAATTTTCAAATTTGTGTTTTTGATGCAATATAGTTTATTATTCCAAAATACGTGTGATCAAAAATTTTCAGACTTGTAGCTCAAAAAATGACATTTATATTAACGAAAGCAAGAATTTTCTTAAGTCAAAATAACGTAACATCACATTTGTTAAAAAAATAAAAAAAATTAATTTCTTTTTTTTTACGAATTTAGATTGCAAATTGTTACAAATAGCTATTAACATTTTGGAGTAAAAGTTATCAGAAATCGTTTTAATTACAATTTTTCTAAAATTTGTATTGATGTTACGTTGTTTTGGCTTCAGAAAATTGAAATCTTGAAAAACGTAAACCGCATAACTTAAAAAATATTTAATAAAAATAAAAATATTCATCATCAATATATTAGGCAGTATTTAAGGATGTAATAACCCAAAAATCTTGTTTGTAGGACAATTCGTTTAGATTTTAGAAAGTTTTTTGTGTCTCCTGTAAAGTTATGAAAAGTGATGTTACGTTGTTTTGCATTTTCGGTGACGATATATAACTTTTTTACAGTATCCAAATTCCTTTGACTTTTAATTTTTTTGAAAAAAAAAAAAAAAAAAAAAACAGTACATTTGACGCTATTAGTTGTCAGTTTTAGTTTATTCTCCAATATTACAAATAATTCTAAAGAAAATTTCTTTATAAGTTGTCATATGAAATCTATTTTACAAGAAACAAGCACAACAAAAATCTCAAAACAATTTAACATTGTTATTTGCTTCTGTAGAACAATTTAACAGAATTTTTACACATTTTAGCACTGATCTGACCTGATAAATTCTTCGGCACTCGGTTGCCTTACTACGAAACAAATTAAAACATTGTGCTTTCCTAGAAGATTATCTTCTTACTAAAAGGGAGTAGAATTTGTTGCTAATATTTGTCAATCATCCTTAGATCTTTTTGAAATTATTTCTTAATAAATATGAAATGCTATAATGGATGTGAATTTTCTTTATAAGCCGCCGACATTTAAATCACCAAGTTTTATTTCAATATGTTTATTGGGAAAGCTACTACCAAAACAAAAGAAAAAACCCTATAAAAATTTACACTTAAATATGAATTTTAAATATAATACAAATAAATTAAAATACAATGAATATTTAAAAATATGTGGGCTGATGATGGAATAATTGCAAAGCAAATAAAATAAAAGATTCAGGGTCTTTTTCAATACTCATAAATAATAAATCATCGATATAAAAATCCATAAAAATATGCTTTCTAAACTAAGCTAAAATAAAAAATATTAATATTTTTAGGAATAACATAAAATATACTGCAACAGACAGCTGATACGTTAAAAAGGGCTTTCAAAACAAATAGACATTTGTACATATGTACAACAAATAACAACATAACATAATCAACAAAAATTCAATTCAAAGACAATGTGCATGTTTAAACCAGCTGGAGAAAGTTTTTAAAGTTTTCGCATCAACACCGGTATTAAACAAATGTTTGTACGTAAACTTAAAAAAAAGTTAAGAAACAGAAACGCTCACCTCCAATCGCCAACAACTGCTCTGTTAACAACCAAAAAATGCGCATGCGTGCAGTTGAGTTGAAACAGTGAAGAAATAAACAACATATTACGAGAGTTAAATAAACAAACGGAACAGACAAAAGAAAAAAAAAATTATAAAATAAATTTAAAAATTAAAACGCACAAACCATTAAAAAATAAAAAATTTAAAAACAAATTATATATATTTGGTAAACGTAACACCACGAAACGTTTACTATTTTTCCTTTTTTCATTTATTAAGACATTAATAAAAAAATAAAAACAAACAATTAAAACGAAAGATTTACATTTTAAACAATTTCTTTATAAACTTCTTAAACACATAATACCAACAAGGTGTTAATTACTTAAATACCAAGAAAAAATAAATTTAAAAACAAATTATCGCTTATCTTTATTGAATTCTTTTTTAATGTGTCTTCTTAAAAGTTTTACAACAAAATGAAATCGAAAGTGCTAAAAAATATGCAAAAACCACTAAAGTCCTCCTTGTCAATGTCAATCAAACAACGTCAATATCATAATCAAAATTATAAAAATAAAATTATGGTGTCGTGGTTTTTTGTGGTTTTACTCATAAACTTAGTTAGTTTAACATTATGTAATTATGCAAATGTAAAAGATAGTGAAAACAAATTGTCATCAATAACAACTACGACAACGACAAGTGAGGCAAATTCAAGTCCTACAACTATTACAAATGCAGAGACTAAAAAATATGCGAATGAATCATTATTGGAGGCACGCGAATTATTTGAAGATTCATCGGATATGGTGTGGTCGCAATTTCTAGAGGATTATGTTTTAAGGTATAATAAAAAAATTAATAAAAATAATAATATTTAGGGTGGGGTTTTTGGTAATTTAAATACTAAATGGCATTTTTTATTTTCACTATCGAAAAACGATATAATGTGGGCTATGTAGATCTTCTTGAATACATCACCAATCAATAATACAATGCAGATATTTCAAATCTATCCATGACATATTCCTTACATTTTCAACATTTTAACAGGTAAGGAGTTCATAAAATGTGAAAATAATTGGAATTTTTTAAATTAACGACATTTTCCCCCGAATTATTCGCTTTTTATCTCCCCAAGACTCTCAGATATTTATAAAATTACCGTAAAGTATCAAAAACCCCAATTTCTACAAATAAAAATATATACAAAATTTAAAAATCTCTAATTCGTTTAAATTATTTTAATTTGGATACATTATTATTTTACACAATTTTTATATTCGATTAAAACAATGTCTCTCATGTCTCGTATACATACTTTTGCGATGTGAATTTCAGTGGTTCTTTCATATAAGAAGTTGCCATAGAAGCTATCACAATAGGAATATCTATGGATTTACTTGGTTTTCTTAATAGAGAGACATACCATTAACTATAAGACAAACTAAGATTAATATAACTATTTATCGAATAGATATGTATATTTATGTATATGATTCTTGCAGTAATATTATTTAGAATTTTGTAACAAAAATCTAGTGGCTATTTTCAAAAATGTACCTATAAATTAGGGTAAATTTGTTTCAAAATATATACACACAGAAAAAAGATTGGTTGGAAAATGGTTACTACTATCAAAATTCAAGAAGATTAAATAAAATTTTATCGTATTTAATGAAAATATGTAAATGTAGTAGATTTTTCATAAATATAATAATATTTATATATTCACGACGTTATATTAGTCTCTGTAGGAAACAATATAGTTGTGGTAACCAATCATTTAGTAATTTGTTAATTCGAGTGTGGTAACTTTCATAAATGTGTTTAAGTATAATATTTTTCGGTAGTTACAACTGATATTCTTTTACAAATCGTATTTAAGTTCCCGTTATGACTTCTATCGTAATATTAAATAAATTCGGTTGCAATTAAAGATAAACTAATATTGCATTTTGACGTTTTATAAATAATGCGAAATAAAATTATTGTATAATTGAAAATGTGTGATGAAAAATAATTCGTATTCAAAGAAATAGATGAATTTATGGAATACAATTAAAAATATAGCAATAATCTTAACAAAGGGCGATATACTACATGAGTAAGTTCATAATATTATTCTTTATAATAAATCTTCTATAAAATTCTAAAGTCCTTTTGCTTAAATTCTTCAGGATCATATACAATTTGATATAAACGATTCTAAATAGTTCTTCTGGAAACAAATAAGTAATCCTTCGGTGGTACTTAAGGCTCTCGAAAATTGATAATAAATACGTTTGAAATTGTTTTTAAAAAATCTTTGTAAATTAAAATTCATTATAAAATAAGTTTATGCTGAAAATTTTTAAATGAAAATAAAATAAATTAAAAATATGATTTTGACATTTCGTTCTTAGTATAAAAATTCTATTTTAGGAACCAAATTTTTAGGCATTGTTTCAATTGTGTCTAATGTAAGTTTTAATCATTATAATTGAAATTTTTTTAAAGCTAATAATTAATTGGTATATGTAAATGAAATATTCAATAATCGTAACAGTTTATTGTGATAGTTGGTGCAACTAACCAAATTCGTTTGGCTAAAAATTCGGTTATCATAACCAAACAGTATTCTCTGTGTAGCTGATGAAATAATTATCATTTAAGAGTGACCTTCTCAAAGTCCATATCAATCACTAATACTTAGAAATTGCATGAAATTTAATAAACAAAAAAGTCCCCTTGATTTGGCCGAACTAAAGAATTTAATTACACAGGCCAACAAAAAAATTTTTATCGTGCTCATTCAAAAAAAAAAAAAAAAAAATATGTGGACTAGATGGAATTCCGCATGCTAAACTCGAATCTGCTTTCAGTTTTCTCCTATCAGGTCGAGATTTTTTTTATGGGCGTGTCTAATATTGTGCCTTAAATAAGCCGATTACTCGAGTATATTTCACTATAACTCGAGAACGGTATGCACGATTTATATAAATAATACACCAAAATATATGGTATAAAATTGGCTTTAAGTCGTTCTACTATTATTTTTTATCCGCTCAATAGTTTTGGAGATATTTCGAAATAAGTGTCCGAAATTTTTTTTACCAAAACTTCTTTTTAAAAGTGAAAACATCAAAAATATTTCAGTTTGTCATCTTTATCTCAAAGCTAGTAAAACTACGAGTAAATAAAGCCACATATCATAAAAATTGATGCACAAATCTTGATTGGATTCACAGTTATGTTGGGATACCCATGCATAACTACAGTTAAGTGGAAATAGCTTAGTCGGCAAAAAAAAAATCTATTTTTCGTCTTAAATAAAAAAATAAAAAAATAGGTGGATTAGACGGAATTTGATTTGCTAAATAAGAATCAGCTTTTACGTTTTTCTATCACGTATTGATTTTTTTTATGGGCATAACTACTATTACCCCGCCTTTAGGCAGTCACACTTATATAACTCGAGAACTGTTTGTTCAATTAAGATAAATTAAACTCCAGTAGATAATGATCTAAATTGTCTTTGAGCTGAATTTACATAATTTTTTTTATCCAGTTAATATTTCCGTAGTTATTCGGTAATTGTTAGCGAAATTTTTTTTTTTTTTTTTTGAAAAATCGTGAAAATGTTAATCCATAACTCTGAAATTCTTGAGCGAATACCTTGAAGACAATTTTCGTATGCATCTTTTGATGTATCATTTATCAAAATCGTGTAAACGGTTCTTAGTTATAGTATAAATTTGACAAACCATTCTTGAATTTTATAGTGTGACCGCTAAATAAGGTGATGATATTAGCCATGCACCAAAAAAAATCAGTACGTGATAGAAAAAAAGTGAATGCAGATTTTTGTTTAACTCGTCAATATCCACCTAGTTTTAAGATAAAGATGATAAATTGAAACAATTTTGATGTTTTCATTTATTGACAGAAATTTTAGTAACAAAAAAATTTAAAATTTTGCATGAAAAAGATATTTTTTTGGGCACTTATTTCAAAATAACTTAGAAACTATTGAGCACATAAAAAAATTAAGTATGGATGATTTGAAGATCTTTTGGTGTATCACTTATGTCAACCGTACACACCGTTCTTGAGTTATGAGGAAATATAATAAAGTAATGGATTAACTATGGGCGAAATATTAGACACGCCCATAAAAAAGAAAAATCCAGACCCGATGGAAAAAAACTGAAAGCAGATTCGTGTTTAGCACATAAAAATATATCAAGTCCAACTATTCTTCTATGGGGGAGGATTTTTTTGTTGATCAGTGTTATTAGGGTGATCGACGCGGTTTTCCAACCGGTTTTAAAACCGGTTTTTTCCGTCCATGTGCTGTCGGTTTTTTCAAAATGTTAATTTTTCGAATGTCGAATAGACCGGTTTTTTTAAACACAAAAAACCGGTTTTATTCTTTCAGAAAACTTATATTATATTATTTCAGAAAACATGTACTAAATAGTGATATTTGAATCGAAATTTAGGAATAATTTTTTAAATATTCATAAAGACTGATTTCTTATGTTTTAAAAATATAGCTTAAGTCTAAATTGGAATTTATTCTGTAATATTAAACAAATAAATAAGTAACAATTATCCTGTATGCATTTTTTAATCTATTGTAATAATTTTACACCCAATTTAATTTTTTATGATCCAATATTTCCTTTATTTTTTAAAGGTGTTGTGTTAAAAAAATTTCACCTGCAGAATAATTTCAATTAAGACAGGCTTCCATATTATGCCATGGTTTCTGTTTATGCTAACTAAAATTTAGTTTAATTTTTGATTTAAAAAATTTTTTTTCTCTTTCTAAAGCTTTCTAAAGCTCCCAGAAGACGTAGACAATTAAAATTCGGCTTACTTATAACCCTATTCGTCCTACAAATTCTAACGGAACCAGATTTTGAAATCTCTATCAGGGAGCGAAAACACGTGGATCTATATAACATTACTAAGCATTGTTTTCTCTCCAGAGCTTTCTGAAGCTCCCAGACGATATAAGAAACTAAAAATCGGCTTACTTATAAAACTATTCATTCTACAAATTCTAACGGAGCCAGATGTTTCTATCAGGGACCGAAAAGTCTGTTTTTGGTATTAAGTTTTGAGTTGCTATACTTATTATTTGCTCTCCAAATCATTTCAAAAAGTGATTCTGCATTTCGGTCAGGGAGCGCATTACGACGATTTTTTTATTTTGAAATGTTTACGAATTTAAAACTTTAATCAATATTATCACAATAAATTCTAACGGCTTCAAATAATTGACTTCGATTAGTGAGAGGAAGGTGACCATATGTTGTTCATATTTTTTTTCTTATAATTTTCGGATTTGTTTGTGCATATAATATTATTTTTTCCTGGCATTGTCAGGCTTATACGCTTGTATTTAATAAATTTTAACTTGAATATTATAAGAATTATTGATTTTTTTTAAAGAAATGTAGCCTTTTGATATAAATATTAACTTCTGCAAAAAAAACCGGTTAACCGGTTCTTTCTGAATTGCAAAAAGTGCAACCGGTTTTTTTTAAAATACCAACTATTCAAACTATTCGAAAACCGGTTTCTTAAAAAAGTCGAATAATCGATCACCCTAAGTGTTATTATTAAGACCCTTACATTTTATCCAGAAATATGCAGAATATATGTATTCACTATGCCAATACGTTAGGCACTAATGTATTAAAATATACGCCAATTGTGGTTACTAGAAACCATGTCTACTAGGGTGATCGATTATTCGACTTTTTGGAGAAACCGATTTTCGAATAGTTCGAATAGTTGGTATTTTGAAAAAACCGGTTGCACTTTTTTAAATTCAGAAAAAACCGGTTAACCTACACCATTGTGTGCATCAAAATTCGGGGAGGGGTAATTTTTTCTAGACCTGTGGAATTGTGGACCAATACTATAGTCAATTATGGACCGATCTTCATAAAATTCGGCATACGGGTTTAAACGTATATGTAACTTAGATGTGCAAAAATTACTGCAACATTTAAGGGATTTATGATCGTTAAAACCCTTTTCTGGTAGGTTATTTGTATGGGGGCTAGAGAAAATAATGGACCTATCATAACCAATTTTAACACGCTTCGTTCTTAGACTATAAGAAACCAAAATTGCGACCTGTATTTTGATTACAAGTTTTACATGAATGGACAGACGGACATCGTTAAATCGACTTAAAGCCGATTGGTACAAATGAAGGTGGGTCTTAGACCAATATTTTTGGGTGTTACAAACATCAGTACAAACGCATAATAGGCATGTAGGGTATACAAATTGTAAGAAAATAATCATCAAAAATTATATTAACATTTACTTAGCATAAACAGAAACCATGGGTTAATATGAAAAAAGCAAGAATCAATTTTATTGAAAGGATTCTGCAGGTGAAACTCTTTTAAAACAAAATCTTTGAAAAACAATTTCTTCGCTGAATAAAAAAAACTAAAACATTTAAATTAGGTGCAAAAATATTACATTAAGGATAATTATTACTTATTTATTTAATCTTAAACTATATTTTTAAGCCAATAAAAATCATACTTTATGAATATTAAAAAAAAATAATCATAAATTTTGATTCAAATATCAATATTTAGTGCATGGTTTTTGAAATAAAAAGGTATTTTTAAAACCAGTTTTTTGTGTTTAAAAAAACCGATCTATTCGACATTCGAAAATTGAACATTTTGAAAAAACCGATAGCACATTGACTGAAAAAACCGGTTTAAAAACCGGTTGGAAAACCGAGTCGATCACCCTAATGTCTACTTATTTATGGAACATTGTTTTATTTTCACTTCTTTAAAATATGATTGATATTCACTAAGTAATAACGTGTCGAATTGAATATTTTACTGTTTGTTTTGATATCATCGATATACCACATGAAATAGAACCAATTGAGTTCAAGATTAGAGTTTTTAATTTTACGACCTTTTTCAACTCCCGGGAATCGGGACTTTATTTTAGACATCCCCGGAAATTTCGGGTATTCGGGAAAAATACAATATTGTTCAGAAAGTATCTATTAAAAATATATGTTTGAAGACCACATTTTTTGTTATAATATTGTACTTAAAGAATTTCCAATAGATATTGAAAATTGTTTTAAATAAAAATATTTCTGTTGGATAATTAATAAATTTAATATTTTCAAACCCCACAAAAATATTTCCGAGTGCTCGAATTTGTAATCGATTTTATGTACATAATTATACCCACCATATATATTGATTTTGTCATTCCGTGTGTAACATGTCGAAAGAATCATTTAAGACCTCATAAAGTATATATTTTCTGGGTCCTGGTTAGATTCTGAGTCGATCTAGCTATGTCCGTCCGTCTGTCCGTCTGTTGGAAACAGGATAGGGCTCGAACGGAACAACCTAGGGGCCCAAATAATTATCTTATATGAGGTTTATTTGGTATTGAAAATTGGTAAAATCGGTTAATAAACAAAAAAGTTATGGGCTAAAAACTAGAAACACAGGGTGTCCGTTTTAGCTTCATCTGCTGATATCTCTTTAAAAAAAGCATGTACAATAACGAAATTTTGTACCGATAGTTCGAGGGTCGATGTAAACCTGGAAACCAAAAATGGGCGTGGTCCGCCCACTTTACCGCCCACCTCCCATATAAGGTGAAACTTCCAGAAATTGTGTTCTAATAGTTCAAGGACCAATGTAAACTCCGCCCACTTTACCGCCCACTTACCATATAACGTAAAATTTGCAAATGTTGATGGTTGGTATATAGATTCGGCCGAGACGAATATAACATTTGCGCATGTTTTGTAATTAATAGTTAGAAATAAAATTATCATTCGAATAACCCTACGGTACATACCAAGGTACCCGGGTACCATTTTTAACTTTAACTGGCTATATCTTTATTAATAAAGAAACTTCAGATCGTCGTGATTAAGGTATTTATATGTATAATTACCTTAACATTATAACAACTGAAAAAACCTAAATTTTATTAACTTGGTCTATATCTAATATGGCTTTAAAGTTGATACCTAAGGGAGTCCATACTCATGGTACCCGGGTACCCCCATATAATTTTTGTATTTTGCACTACAATTTACTTTTCTTTGCACTATTTTTTATTGAAAATCTAATTTTTATGGTCCTTTGAGTCATATAAAGTTAAAATTTAATTAATTTTTTGCTTAAACTAGTGAATAATCATGTCCATGATAGTCAAAATTGCCAAATTATAAGAAATGGCTCCGTTGGGATATGAAGGACAACTAGTTTCAGAAGTAAGCTTTTTTTTTGAAATTTCTAGTTTATTTAGGAACTTCAGAAAGATAAATAAAGGATAATATGTAACGAGTGAAAAATTTTTCCCATTATCACTGTTTTGAGCCAGCATTTATGAATATGACAATGATAGCGCACTTTTCGAAATCAATACCAATGCACAGAGCGCCAGGGAGATCGTCAAAATTTCACATCATACGGTAATTGGGCTTACTGATTCCAAAAATGAACTAAGAAATAAAAAATTCAAAATGGCGGAACCAAAATAGCTGGCAAATCACACCTTTTTATAATAAAAAAATTTATAGGGAGTTTTAGATTTACTTAATTTGAAACTGAAATCAGAATTTAAAAAAACAAAATGTCGGACTCAACATTTTTCTCTAAGTTATGTTAATTTCTTTAAAAATGTATTTTTTTTTTTTTTATAATCGATAAATTTGTCAAAAACCAAATACAAGAAAACTTTGAAATCTGTATTCTATAAAATTATCGTCCAAAATTTTTTTGTTACCATATCTTTCTAAAATTAAGTTTTCTGTTTGTTTTTGAGGTTACTGAATTCAAGAGCAAACACAAAAAATCAAGAGCAAACACAATAATTTTAATTCGAGTTATTTTTGCTATAATTGTCAATTCAGATGTTAATTGATGCGAAAAAAAATCAACTTTTGTCATAAAAATATGTAGCAAAAACCCAAAAAATGGCACTTCAATCAAATTAATTTCAAACAACTTTTTAACTTTGGTTCCATGTAGAAGGAAATGGTGTAGATGGATCACAAAAAAATTTCAGGAAACATGGTTTTAAATGTTCCTAATAATTTGCCATATTTGCTATTTTTTAATTCTCATTAATGACTTATGGCCAAAAATATACTTTTCTGGTCCTCTGTGCAATGACGAGAAAAACTAGTACACATGGACCGCCTTGGAATATAATGCGACTCAATAGCTCGAAAATTTTGATTATATAAGATATTCCATATAAAGATCAGTTTACAATTCTGAAAATATACGATTTTACAATAATTATCTTTTTAAGGTAAAAATAAAGTTTAAAAATAATCCAAAATATTTGTATCCCTTTGTAAATTGTAAACGCGTAGAATCCTTAAACGATGCAGATATTTGTGATATGTTTGCTGCTTTCTTCTCATCCGCCAATTCTGATAAAGAATTACATCAATTTTCCAATTATCCATATCCAATTCCTGATGCAACTCTAATAAATTGTCCTACTTTAAATAAATCGATGGTAATGACAGCTGTACAGAATCTTAAATATTCTGATAAACGTGTACCTGAAGGTGTTCCAAGTTGCGTTCTCATAAAATGTTTCAATTCTATGATATCTCCAATAACCTGTTTGTTAAAATTTGGAGAAAATCTTATATTATACCCTTGTTTAAATCCGAAGGCAGATCCAATATCTCCAACTATAGATATATTGCTAAATTAAGTGTTATTCCAAATCTTTTTGAAAATATATTAATTAAATTTTTTTCGCATCAAGTTGTTTGTTATCTTTCCCCATTCCAGCGTGGATTCGCGAAGAGTCATTCACGTGAATAGAGTTGTGCATCATTAAAGCTAGCGTTGAAGTGCCATTAAAAAAAATCCAAATTTTTTCGAATCTCACAAAGTAACGAATTTGACGAAATCCCCATATGTATATTTATTTAAATTCTTCTAACATAAATTTTTAAAATTATTTTTATTCCAGTCAAAGTTCAAGTAGTCGCACCTCTAAAGATCTTCCTTACTTCAGTGAAATGTCCGGTCCAGGTGGTGGTCCACCATATCAAATGATGGTAAATCCAGGAATGGGTCCCAATCCCTCAAATCCACAACCTCCCATCAATTATCATTCTTCTGCTTACAAAAGACCAAATATATTTATTAATAAACGCATTGGTGAAGCAGGTGTAGAATTGGAGCCACACAAAAGATTGCCACAACAAGTGGTTAATCCACAATTTCGACCAATGACAAATCAAATGACACAACATCAACAACCAGGATTTTTACAACAATTATTTGGTTTAGGTGGTTCAGAGTCGGGTATTACAAGACCTACTTCCAATATACCCACTTCTCTGGGAGGATCACCAATACTACAGCAACATATAAGACCAGTGCCGTTGCAACAGCAACAGCTACCACTGCAGCAGCAACATGTTGTACACAATGGTCCACAAACTTTTAGAGCCGTATCGGAAAATGATTTATATCTATTGGGTGCCATAGAAAAGTTAGTCTATCGTGTGGACTATTTGGAGAGTAGAGTGAGGAGAACTGAACAATTAATTTATTATCTAATGGCGGGTAATAAACAGCAAACGGAAGGTATTTATAAAATTTATAATTAAAAAATATAAAAATTTATAATTTATTGTTATGCTTGTGATTTATCTTTCAGTGCGCGATCCCTGTCCAACCAACTTTACCAGAATTAGCGATAATTGTTATTATATTAATAGTTATCAAGCTGTTAACTGGAAAACTGCCAACTCGGCTTGTAAAGCTTTAAATTCCCATTTGGCTGAATTTGAAAAACCCTCTGAAAATGAAGAAATTATGGCATATTTATTAAATCAACCCCATCATCGGGGACGTGATTATTGGTTAGGAGGTTTAAATCCTGGTCTGTTATGGATTTGGTCTAATTCTGCTAAACCAGTTAATCCCAATATGAATCTTACTTCCATTGCCATGTCTCATAAGGAGAAAGAAGATAGCAAAGATCCGGAATCGAATATCATAGATGTTGATGAAAAAGATGATAAGAAAAAATCGGATACGACGGATATTTTAAACAATACCGTTGAAATCGAAGGCCAGGGTAGATGTCTAAGACTGTCGTATAATTCAGCCAAACATAGTTACAATTACTATGGCCAAGAATGTACTACTAGACATCATTATATTTGTGAATATGAAGATAAAACTTTGGATAATAAAATTAAGAAAATAGCTAGAGAACTGAGACTATTTGAGTAAAAAAACATTCAAATCACAGTTGATAATAATTTTATTTGTAAAATGATTTGTTTTTTAACTGTTTTAATTTAAGTGTTATTTTGTGAAAGAATAATTTAATCAATTAAAATGTAATTTAATAATTTATTTGTTTGATTAAAAATAATCAGATTTTATTTATAGAAAAATAAATACTTTTAATGACAAAAAATTGTGATATTTTTTCGGAGTTGATGCTAAAATGAAGAGTGGAAAAGAATAAAAAAAAAGTTTTTAAATAAATCTTTAATTACTAATCGTCTGATTAAATTTGTATGCAAATTAAAACAATTGACAGACAGACTTCTAAAGAACGAAGCTCCGGTGGATCTCATTTTTTAAAAAACATACTTGTGCAGTTATAGAGTTATTCGTACCTGAAAATTCAAATTTCTCTAAAGCTTTGGTCCAGTTTGTCCAATATAACGTCTAAAGCAAGGTATTTTCAACCTTCAACAATAAATATAGATTTTATGGGATAAATTAAAAAATTTCAATTTAGCAGGGGTTCCCAAACTGGGTTCCGTAGTAACTTCAAATTCACACATATTTTCCGAAATATCCCTTTGATGTGCCCTAAATAGTCAACGCAGCAGATAGTCTCAAAGTTCGGAAAACAAGAGCGTTTTTTTTTTAAATCTGTTCACAAAGAATTTCTTTTTAAAAAAGTTGAATAAAATATATTTTCGAATAATTGTGGAATAAGTTAGATGCGAACATAATTTTTCGCAATTTTTAAAAAATTACGATTTTTGATATAAAGGAAAGTTTTAAGATTTTGTTTTTAAAACCTAAAATATTTATTATTTCAATAACTTAGTAGGTTTTGATACATATTACGTGCAATTTACTAGAGTTATAATTAAACTTCAAGTATCTAAAATGTTTTATATGATCAATTTAAACCCGCTATAACTTTCGTGTACTTTTCGTGAAATGATTGTTTCTTGTTACTAAACGATAAAGTTAGTACTATTTATATCTTGCTCTAATAAAAGTAAATTATGAAAAAAACCAAAGAGCACTTGCTAAACAATGGTAATACAATATTAGAGTATATTTAAATATTTGTCAATGAAATGAAAAAGCTTGCTCCCGGCTTATTTGTTTCTTACAGAGTTATCTTCCGTACAAAAATTTAAAAAATGCATAATAAAAACATTTAAATAACCGGTATTTTAACAGAAAATTATCACATACTAAACGAACTGTTCAATAAACTTGAACTATAAAAAAAAAAAAAAATGTGACTGCCTACGCTGAATTGTAATTATAACGGCAGCAACATGTTGTGCTGACAGTGATCAGCTGATAATTTTTGCTGATACTGTTGCTGACTACGCGCTATTGTAATTTGGGCTTTATTGTAATTTGGGCTTTATGCTTATTTCTGTATTTCTGTATAGGTTTTGATACATATTACGTGCAATTTACTAGAGTTATAATTAAACTTCAAGTATCTAAAATGTTTTATATGATCAATTTAAACCCGCTATAACTTTCGTGTACTTTTCGTGAAATGATTGTTTCTTGTTACTAAACGATAAAGTTAGTACTATTTATATCTTGCTCTAATAAAAGTAAATTATGAAAAAAACCAAAGAGCACTTGCTAAACAATGGTAATACAATATTAGAGTATATTTAAATATTTGTCAATGAAATGAAAAAGCTTGCTCCCGGCTTATTTGTTTCTTACAGAGTTATCTTCCGTACAAAAATTTAAAAAATGCATAATAAAAACATTTAAATAACCGGTATTTTAACAGAAAATTATCACATACTAAACGAACTGTTCAATAAACTTGAACTATAACAGATGTTCAATATTCTAAATACAGAAATAAGCATAAAGCCCAAATTACAATAAAGCCCAAATTACAATAGCGCGTAGTCAGCAACAGTATCAGCAAAAATTATCAGCTGATCACTGTCAGCACAACATGTTGCTGCCGTTATAATTACAATTAAGCGTAGGCAGCCACAATTTACAACCACCATATAGCTTTGTTCTACTTGTGTATTTTAGCCTCTCATTTATTTGCTCACTCTCTTTGTCTCGCTCTCAATCTGAATGCAGCGCAGTGAATTTAGAAACAGGGCTAAATGAAACAGCACTGCAAACTGCTGCTGACCAAATGTAATCAACGCCATAACAAACAGTGCATTCTAAATAATCAGCTGATTGTGGCAGCACACACTGCTGCTGACTACGCGCTTGTTATGGTGTTGATTACATGGTGGTTGTAAAATGTGACTGAATTGTAATTATAACGGCAGCAACATGTTGTGCTGACAGTGATCAGCTGATAATTTTTGCTGATACTGTTGCTGACTACGCGCTATTGTAATTTGGGCTTAAGAGTTCACAAATAATTAATCATGTAGATATCCAATTAACTAAACCACTGTCACATGACCTTAGCTCCTAGGTGACCCAGAGGAAGTCTCCCTGTAGAATTCGGGAATAGTGTAGGGATCAGAATCGTTAACATCATCCGTACAGACGATACCAATAGGCGAGAGATATGCGATTTTAATAATAAACTGAACACGAATATTCAAAATTTTTGAGATTTGAAACTCATTGGACACTCAAAGTCAATCGTAAACATTTCTTATATTATTTATCTGGTTGCTTAAGTTAAGGTATTAATTGAAAGCTTCAATTTAAAAAATAAACATTTTATAACATTTCCTTAACCCATTTTTTTTTTTAAATATTTTTAATTTTTTGCGTATGCAACATTATTTTTTCAAGATAAATTCCCATTTTCATTATTGTATAATCCCTCATTAAACCAATACACATCTGGCAGCACATATTTTTCATTACGTTTTTCTCAAATACAACACTGTTTGTTGCCACCTTGCATTATATGCAAAAAATAGCTAAGAAAGCACATTTTGGCAACTCTCTATATCATTTTGACATTTAGCGAAAG
Organism: Protophormia terraenovae; assembly: GCA_951394005.1. Lineage (NCBI taxonomy): Eukaryota > Metazoa > Arthropoda > Insecta > Diptera > Calliphoridae > Protophormia > Protophormia terraenovae. The sequence continues at coordinate 44,766,928 of OX596073.1, read as the reverse complement.
TAAACAATATAGGCGGACGGATTTTTTTATGGAAAAATATACATTTTTTGTGCAATTTATCAGCAAAAATATTCTTAAAGTATTGAGATAAATACAAAACATTTAAAAAACATGAGTTTGCAACCGGCTACAGCCCAAACTCCTACAACTTCCCAGGATGCCTGCTATATCTCGCTACTAGGTTTAGCAGAATATTTTCGTACCTCTCAACCACCAAACATTATAAAATGTATACAATGCCTACAAGCATTGTTTACGTTTAATCCACCTTCCAAAGTTGAGGCCCGAACACATCTGCAAATGGGTCAAACCTTAATGGCCTATACAAATAACATTGATTTAGCGCGAACGCACTTAGAGACAGCTTGGAAATTATCCGAACCCCTAGTGAATTTTGATGATGTCAAATTTGATACTGCCTCGCTGCTGGCGGAATTGTACAAACAAACGGAACAGTGTTCTTTGGCCAAGGCCATGTTGCGCAAGGCCATAGAGCTGTCGCAGAACAACGTATACTGGCACTGTAAATTATTACTGCAGCTGGCACAGCTACATGCTAATGACAAGGAATATACTTTGGCTTCAGAGTTGTTGGCAGTGGGGGCAGAATCGGCCGATGAGGCTAATGCCACGTATTTAAAGGTTTTATTTTTGCTTTCGAGAGCCATGATTTTGATGATAGAACGTAAAACTAATGATGTGTTAGCTTTGCTTAATTCCGCTGGTGCTATTATAGACAATCATATAACGAATCCTCATCATAAGGAGTATTTGAAGGTGTTCTTTTTGGTGCTACAAGTTTGCTACTATTTGGCTTTGGGACAGGTGAAAACGGTAAAGCCTAGTCTAAAACAATTGCAAATGTCTATACAAACAATTATGGCGCCAAATTGGCCGGCAGATGAAGGTAATTCATTTTAACGTTTATTTCGTTTAATCATTATTACATGATCCACTTTCATTTCAGTAATATTTGGACAAAATCCTTTGGATATGTTTGGATGGCTACCTAAAGAGCAACTGTATGTCTTAGTTTATTTAGTAACGGTATCACATTCCATGATGGCTGGCTACATGGATAAAGCACAAAAATATACCGAAAAGGCTTTAACGCAAATCGAAAAACTAAAAGCACAAGATGACAAACCCATATTATCGGTATTCAAGGTTATTTTACTGGAACACATTGTCATGTGTCGCATGGTTATGGGCAACCGTGAATTAGCCATACGCGAAATAGCCGCCTGTCGTGATGTTTGTTTAGCCTCCGGTCCAAATGGTCAATTACTTAAGCGTCATTCAGCACAACTACACTGTTTGGTGGGTTTGTATGCCATGTCCACGAGTTTCTTTGAACATGCTGAAAGACAATTTCTAACGTGTGTGGCAGAGACAAGTGAAAGAGATTTAAAATTATTTGCCAACTTAAATTTGGCTATTATATATTTGAGAACAAAACGTGATCAAGATTTGAAACAAATATTAGATGCCGTTTCCACAGAAAATACTCACACGTATAGTTCTCAAGCATTAATGGGCGGATTTTATTATGTACAAGGTCTTCATGCTTTTCACAAATCTAGTTTTCATGAAGCAAAGTAAGTAGAGAAACTGTAATGTTTATTAATATTAAATAAGTATTTAAAATACTTTTTTCAACTATTTCAGGCGTTTTCTACGTGAAACTTTAAAAATGGCCAATGCCGAGGATTTAAATCGTTTAACCTCCTGTTCTTTGGTCTTGTTGTCTCATGTCTTCCTTAGCATAGGCAACTCTAAAGAGAGTATGAATATGGTAACACCAGCCATGCAATTGGCTTCAAAAATACCCGATATACATGTCCAACTCTGGGGTTCAGCCATACTCAAAGATTTACATCGTATGTCCAAGGATACCCTCCACGAAAAGGAAGCCTATGCCAATCATGTAAAATATTCTGAAAATCTTATAGCCGATCAAAAGAAATGTGTACAGAGCATCTATCATTCATTAATCGATTGGTTAGAAGGTCCGCCGCCTGCTACTGGGGGCGTTCCCGCCATTACAGCTGGACCTAGCAATTTGACCACGGTCACTAACCAGGCACTACCCACTAATCAAACAATGATGCAACAGCCTCTGCCTCAACAAATACCAATAGCCGCTGTAAATCCACCATTACATCCACTTCAACCTCTGCCGCTGCCGCCACAACAACAACAAATTCTACAGCCAATAAATCCCACCCTTCATAATATACCTGCACAAAATGTAATACAACAGCATCAACAATCGATTGCTTCAACTTCCACGCAACATCTCCTCCAACAACCACAACAACAAATGTTACCGCAACAACAACCGATAATAATGCAACATCAATTGCCTCCACAACCTCAGGTGATTATAAATCAACCTCAGCAATCTGTACAATATATACATCAACCGATTGGTCCCCAAGTGCAACAACAACAATTTGGACAGTACTATTAGCTAGCTATGTGTATAAAGTAAAGGAATAAGTTTCTAAGAAAATTAATACTTCAAAATGCAGCCTATAACATTTTTTTAATAGTTTTAAGTGAAGAGTTTAAGTGAAGAAAAATTAAATTAAATAAAATAAAGAAAACTTTTTAAAAACTCTAAAATTTGAAAAGAGATTATGTGGAGAATAACTCGAGAAGGTTGTTTGAGTCTTATACGGTGTTTCTTTTGTAGTTAAGATTTTTTTTAGGAAAATTAACAGTGGGAGAATTTAAAGTTTTAGTATTAGTTAGGTTAGGTTACTAAAAAAATCACATTTTTTTCAAATAATGAACTAAATAAACAAATTATAGACTATATCTACCAAACAATTTTTTGATTTTCGTTACTATCTGAGTTAAAATATAAATCATTTTGTACTGGTATATATTAGTACACTGTTCATAACCAGCGCCGAAAGTTTTGTTGCAATTTTATTCCGCATACGATAATTGCCAAATTTAAAGAAATCACAAATTAAAAAAATAAATAAAAAATGAATCGCTGTGATAGTAAATCGATTCTTGTTGTCAAAAATTATTATTTTGTGGTTGATTTTAACCAGCCAATTTTATACTAAAATTGACTTTTGGCCTCGATTAACACAAAAATCAACCCTGCACAAAACAAACACAGTTTATTCCCTCGGAAATTTGTTTCTTCCAAAATTTGTTATAAATATGCTCTTAAAAGTATATATCGTCACCGAAAATTCAAAACAACGTAGCATCACATTTTATAACTTTACAAGAGGCACAAAACACTTTTGAAAACTATATTTCATCAAAAACCCAAATTTGAAAATTTTGATGTTACGTTGTTTTGCATTTATGGTGACGATATATAGTATATATGAGTATAAAAATGTTCTTTAATTGCTTAAATATGCTCTAAAATAGTTTTCTATGAAAATATGACCAAATATGCTGCTAAGTTCGAAATGTTATGACCAAACATGCAAAAATGTCAAAATTTTTAAAATTGCTTGAAACGGATAAATAACTAACAGTTTGGTTCATTTGAAGCTCAGGAAAAAAATAATTTTGCATATTTTTGATTGCCCTTGTTATATAAAATGTCCAATGAATTATTTACTTCGAAACAGAAGATTTTCTTCAAAATTTTCTACAAATGTGGGATAAATTGCAAAAAATTCAAAGTGCTATGTAATGTATGTAATTCTTAAATACAGTGAACGAAATTTGAGTACGAATTATTTAAAATCTATATTCGTAAGAAAACAGACGCCAAGATATTTGAGCAGTCACATATAAGATGTTCCTCATCCTCAATGAAACAAAATCTGCAGTATTCAATTTCTCAAGCTCAAACTTTTATTTGACAGTTCGACCAGGAGAATATGATCATTCGTCTGTATGCACTCATTTCTTAAGACTTTCAGAAAAGACCATTTAAAATTGCCATTTTTTATAAAAATTTCAGAAAAGATTAATATGAGTAAAGTACAAATAAAATGAAGAAAAATTAAAATTAAATTCAGAAAAGATATTTATGTAAGTAATGAAGTTATATTATGTGTGCATTTGTAAAAAAACTTTGGATTGCTCTGTTTCAATCGCCAAATCTTATTTACGTAAATAAATAATTCAAGCTTTCTTGTTGATCAATTTGCTTTTACTTTACCTTATTTTCATTAATTTTTTCTGATTTTGAAACAAAGCACCTTAATACACTGGTTGACAAAAAAAATCCTCACCCAAGACGAATAGTTGGACTTGATGGATTTAGATGTGCTAAACACGAATCTGCTTACAGTTTTTTCCATCAGGTCTGGATACTAAATATACTATTTCGCCCATAATAGTATATAGTATATTTCACCAGTCAACTTAGCCTATAAATCACTTCTTTTGAATTGACTCTAGTTCTCAATATAAAATGAATTAGAAAAAAATGTACATCAGAGTCCAACCTCACTGTCTAACATCATATGAGCAGGATATGTAATTATGCAATAGCTTGTTTATTCTTGTGCATTGATAAAAGCTATTATAAAAAATTTTTATTTATTTCAATTCGATTACAAAATTCTACTTAAACACATTTAATTCAGTTTAAAAACAATTATTTAGTAAGATATGAAAATTGATGTAATAAATAATGAAAAGTAATAAATTAACCATAATAAGATGAATAAATTTTTTCTATTTCAAAGCATATGTATAAAGCATTTTGTAATCGAATTGTAAGTTTCATTCCCAATGTCATATCGAGCCCTAACCGCGAAAATATCGTGCAGAACACAAAACTTTACAGGAGAAGCATTTTTGTGTTTGTTTATACATTGTTATATGTATGAAAAATCTGAAATGACACTTGATACGTCGATGAAATTTTGACAGATGATGTAAATGATTCTAAATTACAGATTTTCATTAAAATATGAATTTCGAAAATGTTGTCGGTTACGATATAATGTTTTTAGAGCATATTCTATTTTTATATAATTTTATATACCTCATGGAATGTTCGATCCTTTTAATTGTATCTTTTTATAAAAAAATAAGAGCTACAAAAAATAATCCAAGTTTTCAAATTCGGGCCAGCTTAGCAGATGAAATCTAATTTCTCAGTTTTTAAGTTTTCACATGTTGATGGCAATCTGAGAATGCAGATGTTTGTGCCACTAAAAAGTTAATTTTAATACATTCTAAAATTTGGATATTATTTCAGATTGTGTAGAAATATAGAAAAAGTATTAATAAAGATTTAAAGCAGTTTAATTATGTTAATGGATGTTAAATACTTGGTAAAATTGCCAAACTGATATCAAATGCTCAGGAGAAAGTATTTTGATTACCTTGGTTTATATGATTCACTAAATGAACTAAATGATTTGACTAGTGGTTTGAATTTACTAAAGCACTTAGCAGAAATGATCGCACCATGGTTGCAAGAGTACAAAAATGTTTGACACTCTATATCCAATTTAACGTTCGATTGATAAATACAACGTTCGATGTAATTTTTGAGAAAAACAAAACTTTTCTTTTTCACCAATTGTAAGCTCACAGAAACTTTCAAGGCACTTCTTCGCATAGAACTTTACCTTATCACGAACTTATTCAATGCGCTTATCCGTGAAGGATAAAAAAAATATCTTTCAGACCAGATATTCGAAAACTAATGAGCGTCGAAATCTTTAAAAAACATTTGCGTTCTATTAGCCTCCAGCGAGAGAAACATTATCGATAATCAAAAATCCTCTGATTTGTAGCAAATAATATAAAATTTGTTGCAATACTCCCACATGATTGGTCCTAGAATATCATTGAGTTAATTTTTTCTTTTTTCCGTTAAGATTTTTAATTTAAAAATTTTAAATAAAAAAAAAAAAAAAATTAAAAAAATATGTATATTAGAGTGTCCCGTAGACTGGGAAAAATATTTTATTTATTAATTTCAAACAAAATTTTAAAATTGATCTTCAGTTCCCTACCAGCGATTGAGTCACAGGTCTAGAACATTTCTTAAAAAAAGTATTGTCTTGAAATGGGTATCAAAAAATTCGTAATTTAGAGCCAGTTATGAAAAAAATATTATGAAATTTTTTTGCAAAAATGTTGGATTATAAACCGCCATTTTAGTATATCATGCAAAAAAATAGTTCGATATTTTTTCTTGCAAAATGGATAAAAAAAATTAATTTTGTTCCTTTTATGGCTAAAACAATGAAAATTTGCATTGTAGTAAGTATTGCTGATAATAGATAATTTTGACAAATTTGAAGACAAATTTTAAATTTTTTTTTTTATATTTTTTCCATATTAAGCATTTTTTTACGCATCGTTTTAGGAGTCTTCCTACATCGAAATCTCAAAAAAGCCGTCGGGACACTAACGAGTATGAGTAACGTGAAAAAAGAGCGAATACACCAAAATTTGGCAAAAATTTTAAAATATTAAGAAGAATTTTGTAACGAGGGGTGACTAATTTCTATCATTGGTCTCTAATACGTGAAACAGATCCCAACCAGTACAAATGACTCAATTCGGTCGCTCTTCAATTATTTTTTTGGTAGAATTTATTTTAATTAATTAGGGTTGTTAAATAAAGTTTATTCCAAAATTTCACAGAAAACCCAAAATTTATCATTTTCATCAAAAATTCGAAATTTTTTCAAAATTTTTAAATTTCACCAAAAATCCGAAATTTCACTAAAAACAATAATTTCAACAAAATTTTAAAATTTACAAAAAACTTGTAAAATTCAGCAAAAATTTCATAATTTTACAAAAAAATCCAAATTTGACCAAAAATTCTAAATTTCACAAAAAATAAGAAAAAATATTCTGCATAATTTAGAAATTTCAAAGAATTCAAAATTTTACCACAAACTAATAATTTGCCAAAAACTCAACATTTAACCCAAAGTTCGAAATTCCACCAAAATTTCACACAAAACCCAAAAACTTGATCAAAAGTTCGAAATTTAAATTAAAATCCGAAGTTTTACCAAAAAAACAGTCACCAAAATTTCTCCAAAACATGCTTCTTCAGAAAATAAAATTTATTATTAAGTTTCAAAAACTTCGCTCTAATCCATCGATTGTCTAATATCTTATGAGATTCTCAGAAACCTTGATAAGACTCTTCTATAAAGGTATTCACCTCAGAAATTTGCAACTTTGCACCTCAGAAATTTGCAACTTTCTACTTTGCAAGGGTTTGCAAAGTAGAAAATGCAACGATTTCTGTAAACACAACAACAACCACATAGAATAAATTTTGCATAACTTACTTTGCAAGGATCTAGTCAAGTTGCAATTTCTGAGGTGAATGCCTTTTATATGACGAGGGAGACCATTTTCTGATGATCATCATTCTGTTATATTGCTCTGAAAATTCTAATTTTTCTCTATTAATCAATACGTTGGAATTGTGAAGCCTACTACATTGCATAGACGTAGTATGTACTTAGATACTCCCAATTAGGTTTTTGGTTTTCGCCATATAGTTGAAATTCCAAATTTTATTTTTTTATTGCTTTTCCACAATCGTAAATATTCAATATATGATTTCGTTCAAATTAAATACCGGAATATTCATAGCATTAAAGGCATTAAAATATGAAAATATGTATATGTTTTTGTTCTCTATTTTTCACTTAGTTTTACCATATTTATAATACAATCATTTTGGTTATTGAGAAGAAAACTTGATCGTATAATAAAAAAATGATAGAATTTAACTTACCAAACTTACAACCTTTTTAGCTATAAAATTCTTAATATCTCGATATAAATTAATTTAATTTGCTTGCTGCTTATTTATATTACATTACCTTAAAATATAAGAAAAACAGATTAGATAATTAAAACATTACCAATTCTTCTATTTAACATACATCTTCCATAACAATTTCCAATAGCTCTTCATTATTATTATTTGAAGTTTCGCTGGCATTTACTTCATGACCCTGAGATAATGTAACAAATTCATCGCCATCGCCATCATCATTTTCATTATCACCTCCACTGGAACTATTTTCCATTAAAGTAATGTGATATTCTGTTTCATCATTGTCATCAGCATCACCTTTAGATGATTTCTCTAATAATGCCTGAATTTCATTTTCATTCATATCTGGATGTTGGGTTTTAATATGATGTCTAAAGTTGGATTTTTTAGAAAACTTAGATTTACAAAAACACTTAAACCCATTATCGATATGGCTACGCTCATGCATTAAACAGTCGCCCTTTTGAGTAAAGGATTTTGTACAATAGTTACATTTAAAGGGTTTCTCTCCGGTATGTATACGACGATGATTTTTCAATACATTAAGAGCAGCAAAACGCATGGGGCAAAATTCACAAGCATAAGGTCTTTCACCAGTATGTTTGCGTTTGTGTTTTTGCAGCGAACACGATGTGGTAAAACGAGTCTGACAAATATCACATTTAAATGGTTGATCTCCCGTATGTGTACGTTTATGGGAAAAGAGTTCGGCTTTGGTTACGTATGCATTGGGACACATGTCACATTTAAAGTTTTTCTCATTAGTATGACGTATCAAATGTTGGCGTAGATTAGAATTTTGACGGAAACTTTTACCGCAAATTGTACAGAGGAAAGGTTTCTCACCGCTATGAATGCGCAAATGGTCAATCAGGGAAGTTTTCATAGTAAAAACTATAATAGAAATAAATTAGTATTGTATTTAATGATCTCAATTAAGTTTTTACTGATTTACCTTTTTTACAGACATGACATTGGTTGCGAGCACTTCTATTATGATTTTCAATCATATGTTGACTTAGTTCCTCTATGGTCTTGCAAACAACATCGCATTCTAGACACTTGTGGGGATTTTCATGTGTCAGTTTATGAGTTTCTAAATTTTCTTCGGAAACAAAAATACGTTCACATTTATTGCACTAAAAATGAAAATAGTCGAGTCTTTTAATCAATGAATCAAAATTATTATGGATTATTATTGAACACTTTTTAATAATGCTTTTGCACTAGGAATCTCAAATGCTTCGAAAAATGTCGAGAAATCGACTTTTTTGTTGCTAGGTAGTCAAAATTTAGAAAAAAGTCGGAAAATAGTGGAAAATAATTTAATTTATTTAAAGGGAATCGTTTCTAAGCAGTTCTTATTTCAATAAAATCATCTGTTAGAAATACTATCGTAAACAAATATGTATATTTATATGTAACCAGCACTTTCATTGCGCAGATTGTCTGATAACACTGATCGGCAAAAAAAATTCGTCCTCCGACGTCCTTCATCGAAAATAAAAAAAATATGTGGATTAGATGGAATTGAACGTACTAAAGAAGAATCTGCTTTTACTTTTTTTCTACCACGTATTGATTTTCTTGTATAGACATGACTACTATGACCCCGCCTTTAGCCAGTCACCCTTGTATAACTCGAGAACGGTTTGTCCAATTTATATAAATTAAACTAAAATAGATAGCGATTCAAATTATCGTTGAGTTTTATTCACATATTTATTTTTTCAGTTAATATTTTTGTAGTTACCCGAAAATTAATAGCGAAAAATTAAAAAAATAATAAAATTATGAAAAATCAGGAAAATTTTGATTCTTACCTCCGAAATTATTGAGCGAATAAAAAATAATGGGGACCTGACTTGGTGTATCATTTATCAAAATCGTACAATCGGTTCTTAAGTTATAGTCTAACGATATTAGTCATGTCCATAAAAAAAATCAGTATGTGAAAGAAAATGTATACTTAATTGTAGATTTACATGAGTATTTTCACTTAACTGTGAATAAAATCAAGATTTGTACGCCAATTTTGATGATACATGCCTTATTTTATTCGAAGCATTACCAGCTTTAAGATAAAGATAATAATATAAATAACTCCGAAACTATCGAGCATATCAAAAAATAAAGTTAGGTTAGCCTGAAGATATTTTAGTCCGCATCTTTTGTTTATGTCAATCGTACGCGCCGTTCTTAAGTTATGGTGAAATATACTAGAATAATGATGATGGGAAAAAACTGAAAGCAGATTCGTGTTAAGCACATCAAAATCCATCACTAGAATAATGATGATGGGAAAAAACTGAAAGCAGATTCGTGTTAAGCACATCAAAATCCATCAGCCTTTGGGGGAGGACTTTTTTGTCGGTCAGTGTAATTCATTAACATATTAAGTTTTTATAAGACAAATAGTCAAAAGTAACGATAAATTTTGAAAAGTAGGAAAAAGTCGAAAAAGTCAGTTATTCCAAAATTTAAAATGTAAAAAGTCAATTTTTTTGTTCCAACTATAGAACCTTATTTTGTACTCCACCCATTCCTAATTTTTTTAAATTAATCAAATAATTTATCTTTTCTATTCAGTTTATATTGAGAATAAAATGGAATACACCAAAATTAATTATAGCAATAAAATACTTACCTTAAAATTATGTGCCATACAGACTTGATGTTTCATATGGTATGTCAATGTTTTACGTTGAGCAAATCCAGCTTGACAATAATCACAAAAATACTTTATATTCGTTAACACTTCCTCATTCACCGTTGATGTAACTCTTTCTCTGGACATTAATTGAGGCTTAGCTACTTTATCCGGTGTCAGCTCGTCCGTTGAATTAAACATCTTTGTCGTACAATTGATATATGAAAAAGGCTCTTCATCTATGTTATGATCAGCATCTTTAATATCATGTCTATTGGCTAAATGTCTTTTGAGAACTTTAATACTAACAAATGTCATTATACAATGCGAACATTTGTATTGTCCCTTGGGTTTATGTGAAGCTTTTGTACATATAGATGTTTTTTGTGGTTTATCCGAATGTTCATCCAATTCTTGTGAAGATTTTGTAGTTCTTTGCGAACTATCGATGTCATATTGATTATTGGTTTTATAACTTTCTTCATATATAAATTCATTATCTTCACATACGATTTTCTGTTCATCTTCTGGCGACTCTTCTACTTCCTCATTTTCATAATATTCAAAGCGATTACATTCTGCATCTTTTTGCTTTTCTAATGATGTTTCTATATATTTGTCGGCTTCTTCCGAACAATTTGAGTTCATATTAGAGTCGTCTAGTAAAATATAGGCATTTGAAGTTTGAACCGTTGTGTCAGTTTCTTCAATTGTTATTGAATTATTTGCTTTATTTTCTTCCAAACACAATTTCTTAGATATATGTTTGTTTACTGGTGAAGAATGTGAAAGTCGCTTCTTTGGTTTTGCGATAATTTCTTCATATATAATGAGATTCTCTGTTATCAAGTTTTCATTGTCAAATTTTTCTACCTCTGTTAAATTAATCTCATATTCAGTTTGTATTTCTTTGTGACTCACTAGAGGTTTTCTTTCATCCTTAGTTTGAACACTTCTATGACTTAGCAAAGGTTTCTCTTCGGCCACAGTTTGTACCAATGAAGAAACAAGTATTTTATCTTCAGTCTGCACTGCGACCGAGGACAAGATAACTTCTTTTGGTTTATAATCTAAGGGTTCAGGTACTGCTGTTGGTAATAATTGCCTTAGAGTTCTATTCGAATTTTCACATTTCATTTTGAAAACATAACAACGATTGATTTCGCTTATACATTGTAGGCAGGCTTTTTCGGGCATATTGTCGTCGGATCTGGGCTATAGTTAAAAAAATTATATTGTTAATTATATACATATATTTTTTAAATATTTAACCATTAAACTACCTTTAATTTAGCTATTTGCTTAAGCATATCCGCCACACAGCCCATTCCAGCTGATCCACCATCATAAATGGACAATAGTGGTACATCTAAAGCCAGACAGCATCTACAAATTTTTTCGGTGTTCATTTTCGTTTTATTTAATTAATACTTTTTAATTTTTGTAATGTCTGTATGAAAGAAACATAATTTAAAATAAAATTTTATCTTTTTATCGAAAAAATTAATTTCAGACGCTGCTTGTCAACAAATATTTATAAATAAGGCTGCCGTACTAATGAGGGGTTTTTAGTGTAACCGTACTTGTGCTGGAAAATTAACTTAAAATAAGGCCGTTCATAAAAATAAAACTTGAGGGGGGTGTTGAAAAAATTTGTATTTTGCAAAATATTTTGAAAGTTAATGCTATGTTCACATAAAGAGGTTTTTTAAAAAGTGTTTGTTTTTTTTTTTTTTTTTAACACAAACAAATCGAATTGTTTTTTCATATATTTCGAAGGCAGAAAACATCTCGATTCGAGTTGTTTAATTATTTAAGCATCATTATATTTTAAGCATAGTATAATTATAAGGTATGCAGTTTTACAATTTTTTCATTGGCAAACCTCTCGGTACTGTCAAATTATTTTTGTATCTATATGTACAATTTTTTTTTCGATTTTTTTTTTTTACTCTTGCTCTCCTTCATTCTCTCATTTTTCCGTTCAAAGCATTTTGACATTGTGGGCAGTGGTTTTACACTAACAAAATACAAGCAATTGTTGTTTTTGTAGATGCGCGAGTACTTTATTATCATACTATTTATTTTAAGCATCACTGTTCACATATAATTTTTTTGTTTTTTTCCATTTTGGCTTGTTTTCCGTTTCCCAAAATATTTTCAATAAGTTTTTATTTACATTCAAAAAATTAAATATTTAAACAAATAAATTCATAATTTTTAATTTTTTTATATTATGTACACACATATTCGTTTGGAAAACAAAATGATTTTATGCATCATTGTTCACACATCCATTTTATTGTGTCTTTCCTTTTGGCCTGTTTTTCGTTTGCCAAAATATTTTCACAAATTTTTAGTTTAAATAAAAATTTCACACACAAACACTTTCTAATTGAAAAAATAAAATTTTTAAACAAATATAAATTTCATTCATAATTTTTAATTTTTTTTTGTTTTTAAACTGTTTGACAATTTTTACAAATTCAACAATTTTCTATGTACTAAAAATAGTAAAAATTTCTTCCCTATATGGAAATTTAGTATGTTTTTATTGTGTTAAATATTTAAACAAAATTACTAAAAATTTCTTCTAATTATGGAAATTTAGTAAATATAAAAAACTTGCTAAACAAAAAAAGATATAGGTCAAATAATAGAAACAAAGTGTCCGGAAACCAAATAATGGACGTGACCACTTTGTTGCCCACCACCTCTATAATGTAAAATTTTAAATATGGATGGCATACAAAGTTGTAGATGGTGGATATAATAAATTCGGCCAAGTCGAACTTGTTTTTTTTTTTTTTCTTCTTCTTCTTCTGCCAAAGATTGTCAACTCAGCGACAGCTGCATCAACCGGAAGTTTTTTCCCCAGGGAGGAACTTCCGACATCAACAGAACTGTTACAACAACAACAAGCCTTACATTTAAATCAATGCTCACTACTAAGGATGTTTCTTTGTTGTGTTATTATTAGGCCATCTTTCAAGAATTGGCGTTCAAACGTTACTAAACGTTCTGGAGCTATTTGATTAATATTTGGATACATTTTTTTTCTTTCAGAGGATTTAGAAGACTGTTTTGCAAAATGCCCAGCTAGGGATAATATGTAAAAATACTAAGATCTTTTTCAAATTGAATACTTACTGAGATTTTTTTCATTTTCTTAAAACATTGGCAAACTCGACTTGGGTCTTTATTAAATTTCACTTTTAATTTAAATTTTGATATTTTTTAGTCCTTTATTTTTTCCTCCTGAAAATCGATTTTCGACTAAAATCGAAATCGATTTACCTTTCCCTAGACAGTAGTAGATACCTATATATCCTTAAGAAGGATAATTTGTTGCAAAGTGCAAAAAATCATATTTTTGATATTGCCAACATAACGATCCGAATAATAAATTTGGTATTTGCTAATATATAAAGGCCCAATTTTAACAACGCTCTCTAAATAGTCGGCAGACCTCAATATTATTGAAATTTTGTGGTCCATATTGGAAATTTACAGAATAAAATAGGTATTAGGACCTAAAAATGCACTATGAACACATTTCACCTAATATTACATAAAAACTGGACACACCGCCTCTAATCTGTTGCATACAATTAAGACTACCATTCCACATAAAAAGTAATCAGGTATGTGATGAAAATCGATTTCGAGCCAAAAACGAAAAAGGTTGTGATACATATAAAATTTTCGATTTCAATTTCGTGTTATTGTAAAAACGAAATCGATTTCATTTTCCATTTTGTTTTATGAAAATCACAATAAATTAGGTTGTGATCATGGTTGTGATAAAAACGAAATTGACATGATTTTATCGTTTTCAAATCTAACAAATTTTGGTACTCGTTTTAAAATTGAATTTGATTAAAACTGTTACAAAAGAATTAAAATCATGTGGGTAAAAAATAAAAGCTATATTGTAGAAAGAAAAATAAAATAAATAATACCTTTTAAAGAATATATATTGAGGCAGAGGTTAAGAAAAGTATAGAAATTCTGTAAATCCTAAAATTTTTTATTCTGTTGCTTTAAAACACTGAATATTAAGTTTAAAACTTAAAATATATTTTGTAATTTGTGATGGAACTTGTAATGAAGCGATGTACCTTATTGTTTAAAAACCTATCAGACACTCGAATTAAACTGTAACTTCACATATGGGTTTTACAATTTAACTTTTAATGTTTCTGGATATATCTACCACAAAGGGAAAAACTGATTTTGAATATTCAAAATAATCATTGTGCTAATCCAATTTCAAATCACCAGTAAAAATTTAAAACCAATGCAAAGTCCAAACTGCATCTGCTAAAAAGCGTTCCTATTAAAATATTGCATTCATTTTTATTTTTGTAGGCTGAATTAATTAATCGCCAAAATTGTAAATTTATTATTCCTCCATAAAGTGTTATTTTTATGGGCAATGTTTTCTTTTTTATTCAGAAGCAAGGAATATCGCCTTTGTGGCAGCTTCACGCAAAATCTATAAAACTTAACTTTGATAATTTTTTATTAAAAAATTAACATTAAAATAAAATTTATTTAATTTAAATAATACAAATTTCAAAATTAATTTGTTGGGATTTGACAAGAAACATATTGAACAGAAACAAAAATGGAAAATAAACACGATCGAAATTCATCACAACATAATCGATTTAAGAATACGATTTACTTTTGAAATTGATCGAATTTCATCCCATACCTGAATGTAATTATCGGTCGTAATTTTAAATTTTTTATGTCATAAGTGGGTGCTTAAAATAAGCTATGAGATAAAAATATTGGATTTTTTCTTTTCATATCTTTAATTTGCTTAAAGGTAAACTTTAACACTAAATAATGGTTCCATATTAACCTAGAAATCTTCCTCTTTCTTATGATACCAAATTTTATTTTTAATTCCAGTCTGTTACTTTGTCATGGAGCTTTAAAAATAAAATTGTATAATGCATAATTTAAGCTGTGAGCCATTGTATATTAGTGTATAGCAAAATCTTAAGAGTCTTGCAATTTGTTATTCACTTTAAAAAGGAAGAGGAATAACGACACATGTCTTCAAGATTATCACACGTTACGCTGTAGAATACATTTCATTTCTCTCCGGAGTCAGTAACAACTTTAGCGTGTTCATCATAATTCGTCGATGGTTATATGAATTATTTTTCCATCCATATTATGGACGCATTCACTTAATCTTTTTGTATAATAAAAATTCAACATTAATCTCAAGCCAAGAATCTACTATAGAAAATTACATATACAGCGAAAGCTTCCATAGGCGGTGATTTTGTCCGTTATCAGGACATGTCCGTCTATGGGATATGGTTCATCATATTTTTTAATAAGAGGTAATTCAGTAGCATAGTTACTGGTATCTTTTTATTTCAACATCCAAGATTGATTGTAATGAATTACCTTATAGATAAAAATATTCTTATATATACATATTAAAATGAAAAAGACCGTAACGTGACGTAAAAATCAAATTTCAAATTAATTAATTATTTGATTTATTCAACAATTTGATTAAATATATTTATGATTAATCAATTAATCAGGAATTTAAATAGTTAAAATCGTGAATAATTAAATAATTTTAAATTTATTTGACTTTCTTTTTTATGTTTTTAATTTTCATTATAATATAAAATGATAATATTAAAATGTGGGTCGTTTAATCACCAAATAACATATATTATATATTTAGCATTTTTTGTTTCATTTGTTTAATTGTAAACTAAATTTGAGAACATTGAATAATATTATTCAAATTTGATTAATCAAAATTAAAAATAATTAATCAGAATTTTTTTATTAATTAGAATTGTTGATTAATCGATTAACTGATTAATATGTGTATAGATTAAATAAAGTTTTGTATAACCGATTAATCGCACATCCATAGTATTGACAAAAGTCAAATGATCGTAACATTAATTTCAAAAACAGTCATAAATTTTGTTCCATTTAAGAAAAATTTTATTTGAAAAGTGTTTTTCTATTTATCTAGTATTGAAAACAGTATGACAGCGGACAATTAATTCTTCGACCAATTATTTGTAGAACCAATTTGTTTTTTTTTTTTTTGAAAATTTGTAATAATTTATAGCACGAACATCATTTTCGTTACTCATTTTGGTCAAACTCACAACAAATCAACAGGTTGACTTCAAGAATAATAACTGACATAATTTCAATGATAAAATAATTTTAAAAATTGCTTCGGAAAAAAGTTATGAAGCAAAACGTGTGTTAATATGAACTAAAATATGAACTAAATACATACTTACTTACCCAATTCACAAAGTATATTATTTGAGTTATTGTGTTATATGTTATTTAATATTATGTTCAGACACATATGTTTTTTACTACACAATTTTTAAGTTAAAATAAGAACTTTCTATATGATATTATGAAAACAGCAATTAAAAATGAGGTTTATGAATTCAGTTTCAGAAAAGAACAAATCAGAATGAGATATTCCAATTCAAAATTTGAAAATATCATTTTAATTCAGAAAGGAACATATTAAAAAAATATTTTTCTTTTAATTTCAGAATATAACAATTGAAATTTACATTTTTCACATAAATTTCAGAATTGATCATTTGAAAGTGAGATTTTTTATTTAGAATTGAGAAAAGATTAATTGAAAATTAGGTTTTCCATTTATATTTTTGAAAATAACAATTTAAATTTGAATTTTTTATTTTAATTTTTGAAAAGAAGAATTTTTATTTAAAAATCAGAAAAATACAATTGAATTTTTGAAAAAACTAAATTAAATTCAAAGCTTCATATATATAGAGTGAAATATGCATAAAGAGTAAAAGTAATTAATACTTTACACTCCAGAAGAATTTTATACAATTTCTAAATATTATTTGCTTAAAGTTAAAAAAAATTAAGTTGACCTATAATTATGTTATCATTTAAATCTCTCTTATTCAATGTTCTAAGTTTTAATGAATTTTTCTCAATTTCAATTGTTCTTTTCTAAATTTTAAAATAAAAAACTGAATTTCATTTGTGCACTTCTGAATTTAAAATGTAAAATTTAATTATAAATTGATCTTGTCTAAATTTAAAATATAAAAACTTATTTTAAATTGTTCTTTTCTAAATTTGATATAAAAAAATTATTTTCAAATGTTCTTTTCTGAATGCAAAATAAATAACTTAATTTTCAATTGATATTTTCCAAATTTTGTATAAAAAATGGTAATTTCAATTAATCTTTTCTGACATATTAATGAAATATAGAAATTTCAACAGTTCTTTTCTAAAATTTAAATGAAAAATCTCATGTTCAATTGTTATTTTTAAAAATTTTAATGAAAAATCTAATTTTCCAATGATCTTTTTTAAAATTTCAATTTATTTTCAATTGATTTTTAAAAAATACCGTTAAAAGTGGTGTAGTTTTTTAAGAAACACAATAAGTTTAAGCATCACTGTTCACATATAATTTTATTATGTGTATCCTTTTGGCCTGTTTTTCGTTTGAAAAAATATTTTCACAAATTGTTGATTTAAATAAAAATTTTACACACAAATACTTTCTAATTCCAAATATAAAATTTTTAAACAAATAATAAATGTGAACAAATATAAATTTAATTTATAATTTTTTGTTTGTAAACTTTTCGGCAATTTTTACAAACCCATTTTTAAACAATTTTCTATGTACTAAAAAAAAAATTTCTTCCCTGTATGGAAATTTAGATGTTTTCGTTGTGTTAAATAATTAATAACTCAAATCGAGATGTTTTCTGGCTTTGAAATATATGAAAAAACAAGTCAATTTGTTTTTTGGAATAAACATCTATATTCTGCATTTTTCAATATTACATTTATCATTAAATATAAAATTTAAAATGTAGAATTTGATCCCCTATTATGAAAATATTATAATGAAGAACAATTTTTAAACAAGAAATTAAACAAAATGTTTGGATCATTTTGATCTATCTAACAGGAAAAGCTTAACCCGCTAACTTTAGGATAAATCTTTAGTACTTCTCGTTCATCAGATATTTTTTGTTAATAAAATAGTAAAAACGCAATTAATTAAAATATACATATCAGTAGACATAGTAAAATATAATTTTCTAAAGTTTAATTTTTGGAGGTTGATAATTAGCATTTTTATACGATAAGATTAGAAAAAAATCTTAAAGAACTTATTAAAATTTTTTGGACGCTTAGGGAAAAATCGGTTTTTTCATCAGCCGTTGGTATTCTTAAAAATTTCCACAGACAACACTGCTCCAGCTTGAAATTTTACATGTATAGGGAGAAGATCTGTGTCAAAATCAAATATACGTTTTTAATAATTTTAAAAATATAAATAATGTTCAAACAAAAAGTCTTCCGTTTTGACACATTAGAAGTACAAAAATACGGTACTCATTTACCTCTCTAATTCACTTAAAATCGTAAATATTTCAAATACTATTTATCCGATTGCAAAGATTAAGGTATCAATTAAAAGCTCTTACTTGCGCATTTATAAAAATAAATAAATATAAAAACTTTATAAAAACAACTTTTTTAAATATTTTGTAATTTTTAGTACAAAAAAATAAATTTTTTGTGGAAATAATTTTTTTTTTAATAGTCGGCCTTCGGCCGAGCGGAAGGAATTTTAACTCTGTGGTATGTCCAAAAGCGGCTTCGCTAACGTAATTCTTCCTTTTTACTCAACTTTTTTTATAAAAATTATTTTTTTAATGCGAGTTTCTTAGGGAAATTCGATTTTCAAAGCCCTATAACTTCCAAAATATTCAATTGCGCTGTCAAATTTTTACATCAATATTTTCATCGATAAAAGTACTATCAATGGCGAAAAAAATCAAATAAATTGGAGCTGAGTTAGGGAGGTCTATTTATGCCAAAAATACAAAAATGTATGATATAAATCTTTTAGGAAATACTTATAAATAATGTTCAAACAAACGGTCTTCGGACCCCCCTATATCTAATGGGACACATTTGTGAACCAATGTTCAGCCGGCTAACAGCCGATTTTGAGCCGCCGCCGACAATTTTTAGCAAAGCCGCCGCCGCCGTTAAAATCGTTCGGCGCAGGTCTCTGCCTCCAACTAATCAAGAAGAAGACTTTGACATAGTCTTGTTTACAAATATTTTGATTTCTTTTAATGAAAAAATAAATTCGTTTTTTTTTTTGTAATAAAAATGTTAAATATTACTGAATTAACCTGCCGCGTTTGTTTAGAGGAACAAAATGTTCTCATTAACATTTATGATGAGTTAGAAGAATTACACACAAATCTTAGTAATCTCTTAGAAACATGTGCTGACCTTCAGGTGGGTACTTCATTGTTCTTTTTTTATGTATTATGTACATACATACATACATATGTATTGATATTTAACAAAACTCCATTTACAGATTAATGAAGATGATATATTTCCTAAATATTTATGTGAAGATTGTACCAGAGAACTTTTAATCACTTCAAAGTTTCGCGAAAAATGTGATAAATCCAAAGAAATACTTTACGAATTACTGGAAAATGCCAAGATAATAGAAAATTTAGAATCAAGTAATTCAAATGATATAACAGAATATGGTGAAGATGATCTTAATAACATAGAAGTAGAGGATTGGATAATTGAGGAACAATCTCTAGGTAAACCAATTGATAAGAGTGATTTAAGGGGAGAAGAAAAAGCTCCAGAAGAGCAAGATGTAGCGGTGTCCCTTTTAAGAAAAAACTGTAATGAGGTAGCCAAAGAAATGGAAATAGTACATGAATTGGAACAAAAAAACCCAGTGGAAGAGGTTTTAGAAATTGAAGATAATAATGAACAAATACATTTAGTTACGGTAGATTGTAACGAGGATGACGCAAAATCAATAATTATACCCTGGGAAAATGAAGATATTTCGTTGCAAGATAAAGTAATAAGTATAAGTACATTGAAACCATTAAGAAAAACTCATATATTTAAATGTGACATATGTGGTGCCATCTTTAAACAAGCCATTAATTTGCAAAAGCATTTACAAAAATCTCACGAGCCTGTGCAATGTTTTACTTGTAATAAATGTGATCATTGGTTTTCCTTAGAAACAGAGTTTTACAAACATGTAGAGAGCTGTAATTTTTTGGAAACTCCTACAGAAGTAACTACAGATAATAAAATGGTTAATTCGGAAAAACTATTTGCTGCAACATTAGAACAAGATCACAATCGTAAATGTATATATTGTGAAAGAGATTTTGCTACCCCATTTGCTTTGCGTATGCACTTACGTACTCATACGGGGGAACGTCCCTTTCATTGTAAATACTGTACGAAATCATTTAAAACACAATCTCAATTAAATGTTCATCATAAGAGGTAAATAAGTTATATTTTGCTATGATGATACATGTGTTTTTTTTTCTTTTTATTTAATTTTACAGGCACACTGGACAAGCCGATTTTCTTTGCACCATTTGTAATAAGGCTTTCTACGAACAGAGTAATCTTACGGTCCACATGCGTTCACATACAGGAGAACGTCCTCATGTCTGCACGGTTTGTAACAAAACGTTTACCCGAGTCTTTCTCTTACAATTTCATATGAGAACTCATACTGGTGAAAAACCTTATAAATGTGATTATTGCGAAAAAAGTTTTCGTCAGCACACAGATTTACGTAGTCACTTGACCATTCACACGGGACAAAAGCAACACTCCTGTATTTTATGTGGCAAATCCTATATAAAACGTTCACATTTAATGCAGCATATGCGCAAACACCAGTTGCCTATGCAAAGTGAAGAAACAGGCGAAAGTGTGCAGTATGATAACATAGAAGAGCTTAATACAGCTACGGATAATATCCAAAATTATGTGCAGAATCCCGATATTCTTTACAGTTTTGATGAAATTATAGAAAGTGAAGATGTGGTTTTGCAATGCGAAGAATTTAGTTAATAAAAAATGTTGTGTTTATTTTAAATGTTCATTTGTTTGCTTAAAATATGTTTCAATTGCTTGAGCTAGTTCCTGCTTTTCTTGTGGGCTTGCAAAACTAGCCTCTATAGCATGTAGGGATAGTTTCTTAATATCTGTTTTGTTTAATTGGAAATATTTGCAAGCTAATTTAAATTCTTGCGTTAAAGAGGTATCAAATACTCCGCTATCGTCCGTGCACAAAACCGCTTTAAGGTTTGTTTCAAAAATGTTTTTAAAATGATGACTGTCATAGGATTTGACGGTGCCACACTTTACATTGCTAGTTAAACAACATTCAATACTTATATTTTGCTCTAGACATTGCTGCAATTGTTCTGGGCTTAAAAATGTACCGTGACCACAACGTTGAAAGCCAAAATCTAACATTTCTTGCGACTCCTTTACGTTTAAAACTTCAGCACAGTGTAAAGCTAGATTTAAATTAGACTCTTTGGCTTTGTTTAAAACATGAATAAAATCTTTAAACTCGCCCTTATTAGGATTACCACTTAAATCCACTCCTTTAATTATACCAGGATATTTATCTTTAAATTTTTGTGCTAAGTTGACAATTTCCTCAGCTGTGTTTTTTGGTTGGGCACGATCTATAGAAACTAAAAGTTTTACTATTATACCATACTTTTCACTATATTCCTTTATAGCTTCGATTATCAACTTTATGTATTCCGTACGTGTCATATTATCGTTGCTTTTCGGAGTAGTCCTTAGTTCTAAATAAATTACCTTGTCTTGAGCGAAATCTCGTATAACCATTTCACAGGCCAGTTTAAGACCTTTTGTGGTGGCAGTTAACTCATGCATAAAGGCAAACTTTTGGAAGCAATAATCCAGATCCGTGTTATTAAAATCTATGAATTTCTCACATAATTTTAAAAATTGTTCACTATTTTCACCGTACAATTGCAGGCCAAGTTCTTTGATGGATTGCGTGTTTAGGGAACCATTGAGGTGAGCATGTAGTTCAATTTTTGGTAGGTTTTCCAGAAACAAGTCCATTTTAAATAAAAATTGAAAAATTGACGTAAAACCGCAATAAACTAAAAGCGCGCAAAGAATATTTATTATTGCGCAGCTGTTTGATAATGTTAATATTTCAGCGATTTCTCCTTACTTGAAGCGTTTTTTTTTTAACAATTCAACGGTGGGAAAAAATTTCAACTGTTGTAATTTATTTCGAGATGAAAAAAATAAGTTTTATGACACTATGTCCAGAATGGATTATGGCGTAAATCAAGATTATTAGCACAGTTGATTTTAAAAAAAATTTTGATAATGATTCTGTTGTACTTTCACTTACGAATAAAGTGATGAAAAATGTCCGCTCGCTCTTAGTGTACGAGTTATAGGCGTCTAAAGTGTCGTTAGATTTTTTTGAATATCTATTTATTATAAATGTGATCTAATTTATATAGATGCCCTTTAAAAATACTTTCAAATACCATTTTAATGGTATGTAACATATATTCATTTACTCCTTAAGAAAAACCAAATTTTTTAATCGAAATAGCTGTACATACAAAATTTTTGATATTCAAAAAAAAGTTTATTCAGCGAAGCCGTTATCCGACATATCTAGAGGAGAAAGCTACACAAAAAAACCTTTATTAAGGCAGAAAAAAAATATAATATGTAATTTCAAGTGTGCTGGTAATGTTGAGTTGTTCCCAGATTTGATTATTTTTCTTCAATGTATTTTGTAGTTGTTAATGTAACTTAACACGATTGCCTACTCAACCCTAATCTAATAAATTCGGCCTGTATATCGTCATAATTCCAATAAATAAAAAATGTTAAAAATAAATTTGTAATTATTAAAAAAATAATCTGGTAGTTTGTAGAACCTAAACTAACCATTCACTTGTGATTTCATAAACATCAAGAAGAAGCATCAATTTTGTAAACAATACTGAAACAATTTTTATGCGCAAGTTATAAAAATATAAAATATTTTAAATTAAATAAAAGCCATGGTCGGTCTATGCCGTTTATGTGCTTCTTTGCGTAAAATGGACGTTTTAATTATCATCAAAGATGACTCCAATGAAATTTGTGAAAAACTACGCAAATGCTGTCAACTTAATATAAAGATGCAGGATCCTTTGCCCAAATCTATATGTCAGGACTGTATGGAAAACTTAAATAATTCACATAAATTTTATACCAAAGTTAAAGAGGCTCAAGAAACTTTACAAGCATTATATCCAACTCCCAGCGTACAAGAAGAAAGTGAAAAAGTAATTGAAGCTGTGGACTCTCAGCCATCATTAGTGGAAGCTTTGTTAGCTGTAGATGAAAATGTAAAAAAGCGCAAATCCTGTAAAATGGAGCAGGAAAAAGAAAAGTTGACAAAGCAAAATGAAAATACGAAAATTCCAGCGAAACAAATTAAATTAGAAAAATCTAAAGATGCGTTAACAAAAAGCCAAGTTAATGAAAATGTTATAACTGAAACTAAACAACCTCCCGCAAATTGTATCGAAGAAGTTTGTCAAATGCTAGAAATGACAAAAGAAGAAGTAAGTTTGGAGTGTTCCTTTGAAGTATTAGAATCAATAGAAGAAAATGTCGAAGAAGATTTAAATGAGGATAATTATAATTATCAAGGTGCGGAGAGTCAAGTTGTAATACAAGAGGAACATAATGTTTTAGAGGAGGACAATGGTAAAAATCATTTTAATGTTGTAAATGATGGCGAGGAACAGCTTGCAGAGATTAACGAAAATAGAGATCTTATAATACCTGATAAAGATTTAAATATCGAATTGGAATATTTAGATATTTATGAGGAGGAAGAGGAAGAAGAAGAAATGGATGTGGAGGAATCAGTGAATGGGGGTAAACTAATAAAGGTATGATAAGCTTGGCAGATATTCAGCTTATAATAAGTAGAAATTAAAAAAGGTACCCAAGTAAATACATTTTAAAATAAAAAATGTTTAAAAAAGTTCTATATAAAAAATATATTTTTCAGAAAAGTACCAATTTTATAAAATTCTTAAAGAATTACGCAATAACTTAAAATTTAAAAATGTTCATTATTATTTTGCATTTATATGTTTTTCACTTTTTTAAATTAGTAACATTTTCATTTTTTAGAATTTCCCTTTGTTACCTCCTCAACTAAAATTAAAATCTTGGAAAAATTACAACTATTTGTGTTTCATATGCGACCAAATCCTGCCCAACTTCATTACGTTAAAAACACACATTGGTCAAATCCATAATATGGCACAAATCGATAATTTCAAATATAAATGTTATGATTGTAAAAAAACTATACCGCGTTATAACTTCTTTCTCAATCACATACGTTCAAAACATCATCCGGATTTGAAATTGAAATGTGAAGTATGCGATTTAAGTTGTCAAAACTTTGAAGAACTTTCGTATCATCGCATTGATAATTGTAAAGAAGCCAGCAATTTTCCCAGTACTGTACCTTGTAACCAATGCTTTAAAAGTTTTCACAATGTATATGGTTTGCAGAATCATCATAAATTTCAACATCTTAATTCAAAAGTAAAAGTAAAATATCAGTGTGAAGAATGCAATAAAGAATTTCAGTATAAAAGCTGTTTAAAAGTTCATTCGCAGGTGCATACAGGTATGTTTTATATCATAATATTAAAGTTTTAATAAAATATTAATTTCATTTGCAGATAGAAAAACATATTCATGCAGCATATGTGGTAATATATTTTATACTAAAATTGGTTTGGATCAACATATTTTCAGTCATGTAGAAGATAAAACTTACAAATGTAATTTTTGTAATAAAAGGTATATAAATATCTTTTTTCCATATAAACAATTTTAAATTCCTTTTCTTTACAGCTTTAAAACATTCCAAAGTCTTGACCATCATCAAATTATACACAGTGAAGAAAAATCTTTTAAATGTGAGTTTTGTGATAAAACGTTTCACAAAAAAATCCAAAAACTTACCCATGAACGAACCCATACCGGTGAAATGCCCTTCCCATGTGATCAATGTGATAAACGTTTTCGCTTTCGCAGTGCTCTTAATGCTCATGTTAAAGGTCATACAGGCGTTAAACCCTATTCATGTGAGTATTGTGATAAAACATTTGCTGATAGTTCTAATCGTAATAAACATGTTCGACGTAAACATGCCAATAATGTGTAAAATTAAAATATACTTTAGTAAAAATGTGTGTGAAATGTAGTCAATCTATTGAATATATCGTCACCGAAAATTTAAAACAACGTAACAGTTTTTTGGGTTATTACATCCTTAAATATCGCCTAAATATATTGGTGAAGAATATTTTTAATTTTATTTATAAGTTATGTGGGTTAAGTTTTTCAAGATATTAATTTTCTGAAAACAGTAAGACGTAACATCAATAAAAATTTTAGTTAAAATTATAACTAAAAAGTTTTTTGATAACTTTTAAATTTTTAACATCTTTATATGTTTAAAAATCTGAAATCTACATTTGTAAAAAAATTAAAAAAAAATATATATTTTTTAATAAAAAAGTGTAATGTTACGTTATTTTGACTTAAGAGAATAGTTCCTACCGTTAATATAGTCGTTATTTTTGGAGCTACAACTTTCAAAATTTATGATTACACGTATTTTGGAAAAATAAAATATATTTCATCAAAAACCCAAATTTGAATGTTTTGATGTTACGTGGTTTTGCATTTTCTGCGACGATATATAAAATTATATTAATATTAAAAAAATAAATAACAAAATAACGGTCAATTTATTTTTGTTCTCAATAAAAATACGCTAAATTCTTAATGCTTAATGTGTTTAAGTTAGATTTGTTGTTAGCTCCTTTTTGAAAAACAAACACAATCAAATATACTATTTTTAATAACGTTAGTATTTATTTTTTCCTTCTTTTTTGTACATCTTTGTTGGAAGTATTTCTTAAACCGTTAACGGTGACTTAAATATTGTTTGCCACCAAACTCTTCGCTTTTATCTCTCTATATTGTCTTCGACTTAAGCACTACGTGCACCACAATATATTTATAAATTTGTATTCCTTTTAAGAGGTAACATTTATTTGAAATAAACAGAGATCTACGTCTCCACTAAAATTACAATTTATTTGTTTTATTTCATATCGACATATTTTGGATTGTACCCCAACAATTTAAGAAAAGTTAATTAATTAAAGACTTTAGAAAGAAATATAGTTTGATTGTATAGAATATATAAATATTTAATTTTTAGTTTAGTGTTTTCATGAGCTGCTTTAGGTGGAATAACATAAATCTAAAATTCTGCATGGAAATAAAATGTCCTGTCTATTCCTTATAGTGGAAGGCAGAGCTTCGAAAGAATGAATTCTATTTAGAATTAATTCACGTATAAACTTAATTCAGCTTATTAAAATTTAATTTAGCATTCTTTAAAATTATTCCCCAAAAAATAATTCTTAGACTTAATTCTTTAGGCTTAACTTTGTATTGAATTAATTCCCTAGATAATTAATTCCTTAAAGAATTACAATTCAATTTGAATGATTCAATTTTTCTTTAATTCCATTCTTTTACAAAATGAATGAAAAATATGTAGAATTAATTCCCTAAAAAATTAAATTCAATTGAATGATATATTTTTTTCATTCATTCCCTTCTACTACAAATTGAATGACAATATTTTTTTTAAATTCTATTTTTATATATATTTTGAAAATAAGTCGGAAATCAGTGGTATTTTGCAAAAATCAATACAAAATCAACATGGTACAGTACAGCAACACTCCCCATGAAATAGAAGATGATTATGTCCAAATAAACTTTGGAGAAGCTGCATTTCACAGTTTTAAAGATAAACAACACTCCTAATATGTTCTCTGTGAAATCTAGGGATAAATCTTATGCATCAAGATAACCTGAGTTCATATAACATATGAAATTTAGTAAACGTTCAATACAGAACTAATAAAAATAATAGATATCTCATACTAAATGTGACACACGTCTCGAAACATGTGTGTACATAAACACGACTTACCATACATCGTTTTTGCAATTACATAAAATTGTTTAAAATGTAAAGAATTAAAAAATAAAACTTTAATTCAATCTAGTACAATTGAATGGTTGAAAATTTTTATAATTCAATTTGTAATAGTTTGAATTTAAAAAAAAATTTAATGAAATCAAAAGAATTAAGCATTCCCAAAGAATTAATTCATAAATGAATTAATTCTATTATATCAAAAGCTTTAGGAATTAAGCTTCAGAATTAATAACGATGAATTTATTTGAAAGAATTAATAATTCTATATAATTTAATTCAATTTTCAAAAGTGAATTAAAGAATTAATTCTTTCGAACCTTTGGTGGAAGGCCAATGTACGCGGCACGCGTTGACGAGCGGTAATCAGCTAATAATCTTTTCTCACGCGCTCGAGTGGTCCATATAAAAAAGTTAAAAAAATTAACATTGACGCGCGGCAATGCGTGTCACAGCATTGCCAGATTAAATTTATAACAATGTTTTCAAATTTTCCTTTGTCAACTTTTTGAAAACAGTTGATTGACGCGTACATTGGCTTTCCATTATTAGTTGCTTTATTGTTCTTTATTCCAAATGAAATATGTTATTATATTTTGAAATTGATATATTTTCTTTATTAGGTATCTTTTTCTTTTGTAATGCATTGTTAACAGTCCTTGTAATTTGAAGAACGAGAAAGAAAAACGAGTATGTGAAACCAACTACATTGTATTTTTCAAACATACATACATATGTTCAATGCTATTACAAAAAGAGTGAAATAAAATTCAAAATAATGCAGATTTCCTTCTTTATCGACACTTAAAATAAGAATAAATGGCTTTGAGCTCACTTATATATGTACCTACTTCTATTTCACATCTAATGGAAACAAGAACTAATACAAATTTTTTTAAAAGACGAGGAATTTTTATAGAATGCAAAGTGGAATGTGTTTAAAATTTGTTCGAAGAGGTGTGGAGGCATTCATAAAGGCCTGCAGGGAGGAAGCAGTAATATATTTTCCTGCTGGGTAAATAGTCGTCCTAACACAAGTGTTGTTTATTTACAAACTAGCTTTTCCCGGTACGTTTCGCTACCCCTTTTTAGGCGATAGCAAATATTAACTACTTTCCCTGGACCTATTCGCCCTATTCGAAATTTGATATAAAAATTACTGCCTTTTAAGGCTTTTACTGTAATACTCATTTAGATATGAGAAAATTATTATTTTCTTTGTGTAGGGGCTATCTCTCCACTGGTCCTATCTGTGCTATTTCCATTTTATCAATACGATACGATAAGCTTAATGCTCACACGAAGTTTGAGGACTTTCATTATATTATTTATTTATTTATTTATTTACTTATTTCATAGCAAGTAATATACAAAAGCCTTCCAAGGCCAATAAACATATATTACAAAAGACAATTCCTGTATAATAATAAAAATTCTTATGATAAAAACATAAGATTTTAAATAAGTTAAATAAGTAATAAAAAAAGCTATAAAAAAACTAATGGCTCCCCAGCCGAGAAAGTAGAACAAATTAAAGAAAACAAATAAGAATGAAATGTCCCTAAGTAGTAGCTATAAGAATGTGGTAACTCTGAAAATCGTTAGATATACCATAATGAATATTTACTTTGTATGGGAAGCATCACCCTCCCTGCTCCGATCGAAAAATAAAATATCATATTTGAATTTAGAGACATACAGGATGACAGTATTAAAAAAGTATTAAAAAAGTGGGCGTAAAATGTAGGCGTGACATTAAACCGAGATGTAACATAACCTATAACCACAACCGGCACTGGTTCTGTGTGTCAAATTTCGTGAAAATCGTTTTAACCGTTTAGTCGTGATTAATAAATAAAGTTCTATATTTGTGAAAAATTTCATGAAAATCGCTTTAATAGTTACGTGATAAATAGAGAAAATTATTTTTTTAAAAGTGGGCGTAAAATGTATGCCTGACTTCGCGATTTAATGTAGCCTATAACCTGCTCCGGCGCCGGTAATATCTGTGTGCCAAATTTCGTTAACACTTGTTCAGCCGTTGAGGCGTGATTGATACACAAACAAACAAACATACACCTCATTTGTATAATACTTATATAGATATTTGTATAGTATATGGATTAATAATGCTTCTAAAGCAATAAAATGTATGGTTTAAAATAAAATTATTTGGATTCGACCAAATTTTAGATTTTCTTATTATTGTTAAATTTTTAAATATAATTTGAATAATATGAGTTACAGCATTGAACAATCAGTATTTGTTGCTATATTTTATTCACTAAAAGTAAAAAACGTTTTCTACCTAATACATTATATCTAGTATTACATGTTAAACCGATTAAAACTTTACTCTTTTTATGTTATTTTTTATGTTTATGTTTCACAGTTTTATATTAGGGAATGGTAAATCGATTTCGATTTTAGTCGAAAATCGATTTTTAGGGGAAAAAATCGGTTGTTTGCAATCGATTTTATGTCAACGATTTTATACTGAAATCGATTATTTAGTTTCAAAAATCGATTTTGTTTTAAAAAGTTAAAAAATATGTACAATTATAAAAATTTTATAAATTAACTATTTTTTTTTGTTGGTAATAATAATGTTATGTTAAATCAGTTCTATGGCGATCTACAAAGGACTAAAAAATATAAAAATTTAAATTCGGTAAATGTCTCTACGACGTCGGAAAAATATTTGAACTGCGTGGGGCAAAAAATCATTCGGCTTTAATCTCGTTTGATGTCTGATTTTTTAACATCATTTGGCGGTGAACATTCAAGGAGTAAAAATTAAATTTAAAAATGGCCCCAAGTCGAGTTTTTCAATTCGCAAAAGAGCTTAGTATTTATACATATCATCCCTAGCTGGCCATTTGGCAAAACAATCGTCTAAATCCTCTGAAGCAAAAAAAATTAAAACAATTTATCCAAATATTAATGAAATAGCTCGAGAATATCAGTACCGTATGATCGTCTATTCTTGAAGGATGGCCTTATAATACAAAGAACAAAGAACAAGCTTAGTAGTGAACATTGATTTAAATGTAAGACTTTTTTACAAAGTTACTGGAGAAGATTAGTTTGATGGATAAATTAAATATTCACAGTTTTTTTATATTTTATATACATAGCTTTTATACATGTATTACTTGTGGCCTGAATATTTGAAATCATTTTATACCACATTTACACTTTTTCTTGAAATTTCGTTTGAATGAGATTTCGAAAAAATAAAATCTACACCATTTACATACACACCTTTATCACTTTTGTAGATTTTATTTGACAATTTAAAACACGTAACCCTGCAAACAATTGGAAGATATCTTCTTGGATGATAATATGGCAATATCGCTAGTTTTTCATACAATAGAAAATAATCAAAGTAATATTTTGTATTTTCATCTTTTTATCATTTTCGAGAAATATCCGCAATATTAAAAAAAAAAAAAAATAACAAAAATTTTATTACAATTTTTTTTTTCATTTTTTATTATTTTTTTAAAAATTAGTTTAAAAATTTTTGCAATTGGCTTGGTTACAATAGTGTACACGAAATCCTGAAGGTAAATTAAATGATGTATTTACATAAAATACAAAAATAACCCGTTTTTTGTTTTCTTTTTATGATGCAAGGCTCCAGACAATAGTTATAGGAGAAATCTCTCAAAATATAACAAGAACCCGGGACAACCTAATAAATTATATTAAATATGTTTTGTGTACTGTGCAAATAGAATTTAATTTAAAAAAATAGTTTAAATAATGTAAAATATATCTATAATTTAGCTTTTCTTGGGGGTGGGTTCTGGGCAAAATCTTCTATTTATCTTCCTACTATCATATCGGCGATATCTTCTAATTTTCTTCTAATCGGTTATCTGGCAATATTGCCAGATTATCATCTAGAAGAATCACTTTCGTATTGCTTAGGAGTATTGCCATCGAGACACTTTTTCACCCGAAGGAAGTTTCTTCCGCAATACGAATTCGATTATTGCCGCAATAATATTTTTCATCCAGGCAATACGTTTGGCGAAACATTTTTCGTATTGCTGTGTTTGCTGGGAACAATCCCTAAAAACTTTTAAATGTGTTCCATATTAAATTAAACTTTTTATTTACATATTTTAAATTAATTTATTATTTCAAAATAAAATTCAGTTTTTTGTTGTTATTTTTAATTTTGAAAATATTTCTTCAAACACAAATGTCAATATTATTTGGAACATTGTTGCATTTTACTTAAACACAGAAAGAAAAGCAGTGCTGGATAACGATATTTTTCAATATTTAATAAAATTTTAGGAGATTTTGATAAAATCTCATTACAAACTAGATTTTGATTTGTATGTAAAATTTATTTTATATGTTTATTTTTTAATTTTTAGTTGTTTTTGATACACTTTGAATTTATCAATAAAAAATCGACTTTAAAATAAAATCGATTTTGGGGACCGATTAATCGATTTTGAAAATCGAAATGAAAAAAGTTGATCGTAAAATCGAAAATCGATTTTTGGCATTGTTTACCATTCCCTATTTTATATATCATTTTCATTTGAAAAATTATGCGGGAATTACTTAATGCTGCCCGGAAAAATATCGACCAGTGGTGATCCCAAATGGGTTAAATAAACTTGGTTTTATTTATAATAAAATAATTCGAAGAATCAAGAATTATATTGTTTGTAGAACTTAGACTATAGAACAAGGACCTCTAAAGATAGCATACATTAATGCTACATAATACTGCTATAAATAAAACACCATAAATCAATTGTGAATACCTTTTTTTTAAATTCATATATTTAATGTTCAGTATCTGAATCTGGAATAATAATTTCAATTTTTATTTTCATTTTCATTTGAACTAAATTATATAAGAAGAACCTAATTATAATTTATATTATTTTGAATAATAATTTATATTTATACTAATAATAATATTTATTATATATATAAAAAAAGCATATAATTATTTAGTAGTTTTATTTTTTTTTTTACAAAGTTTTTAAACTAGATTTAAATAGATCTAGATATATATTTTTTGTAATGAGTATATTTAACAAGACCTATGCAATTTTTGTTTAATGTTTCTTTTTCTTCTTTTTTTTTAATTTATAATTATTAGTTATATATTTTAGATTTTTATTTTTTTGGCTAGCTACAAAAAAACTCATTCACAGTCAGACAATTTCATTGATTTTTTTTTATATAATATTTTGAATTATTTTTTATTTGAATTTTTTATACTTTGTATATTTTTAAAGTTATAGAGAGAGAGAGAGTATTTTGCAAATACCATATAAAATATTATTTTATGTGGAATTTAAGAATATCTTAAATGATTTTTTTTTTTTAATATTTTTTGCTTGGCCATGTTTATTTATAATGTGTTAAATATTTAACGAATTTAGGTTTTGAATTTGTTTTTATATTTTTAATAGGAAATATTTTATCTTTTAGTTTTTGTTAAGAGATATTTTAGTTTTGTAATTATTTGATATTTTGGTTTTCTTGAAGTATGGCAGCAAATAGAATTTAATTTATTGTATTTAATTTCATATATTTTTGTTTTAATGTTTCATTTACATTTACGAATTTTTTGTTCGATTTGGTTTTTGGTATTTCTTTAAGTGTAAATGCATTTTTCTTTTATTGATACTTTGTTTTTGAAATATTAGTGTTTTGTTGTGTAACTTTGTCTTGGGGTTTAGTTTTAATTTCTATATAAATTTTATAAATTTATTTTCTTTCTTTTTTTTTTTTCTTTAAAGCGAATGGTGATTTTTATATAGTAGATATATATTATTAATTTTTAATTTAACGATCTTCAAAGTTTATTACATATTTTCATTTTAATAAAAAAAACATTTTATATAATATGAAATGAAAATTTTACATTTGCCTTCAATTAAACATTAAGTGAAAAGTTAGCAAGACAAATAAGTAGAATAATGAATAATGAAAAAAAAAGCAGTTTATCAATAGCAATTACATATTTGTTTAGCTGTCATAATCTTTATTGGTCTTGCTATCATTTGACTGTCGCTTCATTGATGTCGAACGAAAATTAATCGACAAAATTTTTCGAAAATAAATTTAAAGCATAGTGCTTTTCTATGAGTTATCATCAGCTCATTTTGTAAAAATGAATCACTAACCGAAATGCTAATTTTTAAAAATTATTTTAAGAAAATTTTCAATTAATTTATTAATGAGAAATGGTTTTAATTATTTAAAATTTTTAAAAAATACTCAAAATCGAATTATTGTAACAAATTGAATTCAAATTTTATTATACTGGACTCCAAACTATCCTGGCTCCAAAATACACGGGCTAGAGCCTCAAAGGCCGGTATTGCCCTATATATGTGTAGGAAAGCCTATTGGAAAATCCTGGGGAATAAATCCCAGGAATACAAAATGGCTCTTCGACATGGTAATTAAGACCATACTTAAGTATGGAGCGATGGTATGGTGGAAGGATATGGAGAAATCCACCTATTTCGGGATCTTTGAAAAGATTATGCGTAGTTCAGCGCTACTCATTACAGGCGCGCTTCGTGCAATTCCATCTAAAGCCTTATTCCTTCTAATGAACTGGCTACCGGTAGACCTTATGGCCAAACAGATCGCCATTATGTCGGCGACTAGGCTTAGGCCGTTTCAGGGTTCTTTGATGACG
Organism: Protophormia terraenovae; assembly: GCA_951394005.1. Taxonomy (NCBI): domain Eukaryota; kingdom Metazoa; phylum Arthropoda; class Insecta; order Diptera; family Calliphoridae; genus Protophormia; species Protophormia terraenovae. The sequence goes on along the minus strand of OX596073.1, from coordinate 44,732,793 downwards.
TTCCTTGCAATATTGATTATTGCATCCCTATACCTTTTCTTGACAGAAACTTCACAGTATCAACCCCAACTGCTCCGGAACTAGGAGCCGGTTCAGTGGAGGTTTACACTGATGGGTCCAAATCTGTTGATGGAGTTGGGGGGAAAGGAAACGTATTTCCTTCAAATTGCCGGATCACTGTAGTATTCTTTAAGCAGAGATCTCGGCAATAAAAAGAGCGGTGAACTGGTTGATGTACTATAAGGTATTCGGTGTGGATATCCAAATCTGTACAGACAGTCAAGTCGCGATTAAATCGTTCTCGGGTGTCTTTTCGACATCCAGGCTGGTACATGAATGCCGGATATCTCTAAACGAGATGGCGAGAAATTCAAACCTGGAGCTGGTCTGGGTTAGGGTCATTCAAATAACCCGGGAAATCTTACTGCCAGAAACGGTTCTCTTCTTCGACATGAAGATGCGGATCAACTGGTCGGAGTACCCCTTTCTTCCTGCAGATTGACAATACTGCTTAACTTAACGAGGATTGCATAGGATAGATGGACAAATGCGTCCAACCTCGAAGCAAATATGGCCCCATTATGATGTTTTTCGGTCAAACCTCATCTTGGGACTACCTAGGCACCGGTTACGTATTCTAGTATCCGTTGTCACAGGGCACTGGATTGCTGGTGCGCATGCTAGGAGATTAGGGCTCCCTTTTAACGACTTATGTAGTAGAGTTGCTATGATGAGGAAGAGACAGTGGAGCATTTTCAATGCCTCTGTCCTACTCTCCCTGGAATAAGGACTGCCAAATTTGGTAGTCCGTTTGTGCATGTATTATTAGATCTCTCTGTTCAGAGTGATCAATTCCTTCATACATGCGTCAGGTTGGTTCGACTCGAACGTAGTTTAGGACATGTGAGATAACATCACATGATCCTTCAGGGTATCACAACGGCACCAAATTGGACCCAAGTGAGCTGTCCTGTATTATCCAGACAGCTGCCCATTGAACCTAAAATACCTAAAAATTATTCAAATCATTATTTATTTTGTTTTATATTTGATTAATTTATTAATTAATACAATAAAAAAAAATAATAATAATAATAATAAAATAATCAAAAGCCGATAAATTGTTTTAAGTAAAAAATATTAGAAAATGCAATTTTTGATCACTTGATAATTGATCGATAAATCATCAGTAATGTAAAATTTCCATTTTGTTTTTTGCTATTTTATATATATTTATAATATTTTTCTTTTCATTTATGTTTCTTTTAGTTTATCTCTTCCTTTTCTTTTTTTTGTAAATTTTTCTTCTTTTTATTTTGAATTTTTTTATTAGAGGTGAGCTTATGGACGTTTAAAATGTATTATTTATTTTTTTAGTTAGTAGAATACAAGATATCTTGTTTTAATAAATATATTTTTTATTAATATTAGTTTATTCCAAATTTACATAAATTTCTTTGTAACAAGTCGTTGTAGGTAATATTAAATTCAAAAATAATAAATCAAACTAAAAAAAATAAAATTAAAAAAAACCTGTGAATTTCTATACAAATTTGTTAAAATTTTTTCTTTTGGCAAACAATTTGTCGTTGGCAAACAATTTGTCGTTGATTCACTTTTATATATGTAGATAGCATTTAACCCGATTTTGCAGTACTCCTACATAGACCAGATCAGATAAGGGTAGACTTTTACAAACAAAATGAAATACCAAAAGTGAAAAAACCGTAAAAACCCACTCCCGTGTGAAGAGTTATAGTATTGGTGTTCTGTCGGAATTAAGAACAATAAACTTTTTAAATAGGCTACAAGTTTCTTACACCTTTAACGTTCGAAATTTCAAAAACTAACAAATTATTTTTATTATTATTTATTAGAGAATAATGTGACTTATAGCACTTGTGGATTCTCAACACAGAACCATATATCTTTAATTTCATATTTAACAAAAAATTCAAAGAGTAATATTATAATAACAAAATGTACCCTCTTATGGAATCTAATTCACTTTGGACCATATATATTTAATTTGATGATTTTAGGTTAAATATTATAGAAAATTCAAAAAGTACTATTAGAAGAACGAAAAAGTATCAAAAAGTCTTTTCTTAAATTCAATATTATCAAAAATTCTAAAAGTACCATAGAAGAACAAAAAGTACCACAAAGTTCCCCCTCTTGTGTTCGTACCCACATACGACCTTGTATCTTTAGTTTCATGTTTCTAGGTTCAATATCGTAAAAAATTCAAAAAGTTCATTAGAGGAATGAAAATGTACCACAAAGTAAACTGTTAAGGATTCACACTCACTTAGGACTACATGTAGGCACTTAAGTTCATGTTACTAGGTTTAATATAAAAAATGAATAAAATTTAATTTCCCCATTTTATTCCCTTTTTGGTACATTTTATTCCCCCTGGATGTAACAGAGATTGTATTCCAATGAATTTCTAAATTGTGCTGGGATATATTCTTTAAATATTCATATGTATGTGTCAGTAAAAAGAAAAAAATATTTTGTGAAGAAATTACCAAAAACCGGTACAATTTTTATCCCTTAAACGTTCGAATTTCCAAAAAGTACTAAACATGTGTTCGCCAATTTTTGATAAGGTACTAATTTGATGCTCATTTTATTTATATGCTTACTGGATTAAAATATAGATAGGGTGCCAAAAAAAAAAAAAAAAAAAAAAATACCAAAATACAGTTTTTACCTGTATTCTCCCTAAAAGAGCAGAATTTTAAAAAAGTACACGACACCTATCCGATTATTTTTTAAATGAATAACGATGACTATTCAACTTTTTTTGTATCACCATTAGTTTAGGAGATATAAGGTTACCGATTTTACCCCCTTAACATTCGAATTTCCAAAAATCCCCTCTTAGTGGATCTATTTGATAGAAGAGCAATTTACAGTCCATATTTTATCATTCTAGCTTTAACCATTTGGGCTGTGCGCTGATGAATCAGTAAGTAGGCCGAACTACATACAATACTTTTGCTTTAACTGCAACTGATAGCTGCAGTAAAATACATGCATTTATATGGAACAAAACCAAATCTGGCATACTTCTGCGTGAAGTACTTCAAAGATGAAAAATGTTCAACTTTGAAGCGAAAGTATTCTATGTAGTTGAGCCTTAAGTCAGTCAGTCAATCACTCAGTAACGTTACTCTTTTATATACATATATAGTATATACGAGCGTATAATCCTGCCTTTGGCAGAAAAATCACTCAGAAAGTTATTCTGAGTCGAACGGTATACTTTAAGGTGGGAGTCCGATAATTATTTCTGTACGTTAGAAATATCAGTACATAATACCCCAATCACCTATGGTGGTGTAGGGTATTAAAATATGCACAAACAAATCCGAAGATCTTAAAAAAAATTATATGAACAACATTTTAACACTTTTACTTTCCCTAATCGAAGTTAAAGATTTGAAGCTGTTAGAATCTTATGGATGACTAAAGTATTAATAGTGATTAAAGTATGAGTATAGCAAATCAAAATTTCTTAAAACCAAAACAGACCTCAGAAAAAAAATCTCCACTCCCTGATAGAAAAATTTGGCTCCGTTAGGATTTGTAGGATGAACATATTTATAACTAAGCCAATTTTTTTTTATTTATTTATTATATTATTGGAAAAAAAATTCTTAGAAAAAGATACATAAGTCCGATTAATTCCGCCCCCTGATAAAAATTTCAAAATCTGTCACCGTAGAATTTGCATGACAAAAAGTTGTAAAAATGAGCCAAATTTTAATTTTGTCCATCGTCTGAGAAGAAAGCTCTGGAAAGGCAAAAAATTCTTAGAAAATTACATGTATATAAATCAACGTATTTCCGCTCCCTGACAAAAATGTTTTTGTCAGGGAGCGGAAATTTTCTACTACGTTTGGGAGCTTTAGAAAGCTCTGGAATGAGAAAATGCTTAGTAAATTATATATATAGAATATAAGATAGATAGAAGATAAAGAATAATTACAAGAAAGCTTTTATTAAAATGAGTACAATTAAGATGGTACATGAAATTATTTGGTAGCTAATACTATACTCATCGACACATAGTTTTAATAAAACTTCATATATAGCGTATATTTTCGAAACGAAATGATATATTTGAGGTCTTTTTAATGTTACTCTCTGAAATGCAAGTGATATTAACCCTTTTGTTGAATTAACTGCTGCCCAAACTATTACGAGAGACTCTGCCTGTGTTTAAGCAGCTACTTTTAGTTTTAATAATTAACTAAGATTTCCCTTATCCACTTCACATCATTTTAATTTGATCTTCCGTTAGTGAATTGCTTGCCAAAATAAAGTTTTTATCAAAAGCTATATGATATACTACCTTTGACCTTAAGTTTGTTTGCTTCGAATTTGAAATATGTATTCGATTCAAAGGTTTAATTTATGCGAAAATTATAACTAAAAAAAATTAAATACCAAAAAATATTATAAATTTGCTTAAAATAAATAGTTCTAAATATCTTAAAAAAAAAAAAAATAATAAAATAAAAAATTACAGCCGTATTCAAAAAAATTAATGTAGGTTTGATAACGAGTTACTAACTTTTTCTTATGGAAATTTACATACAAAAAGTTAGTAACTCGTTATCAAGCATACATTATTTTTTTTGTGAATACGGCTGTTAATTAATAAGTAAATATTTATAAACTTTTACTCTCATAAGTATTTTTAAAAAATTCTTAAAGCAAGCAAAAGTAACTTTAATAAAATTAGCCGCTTTAATGTTACAATTTTAAATTATTTATAATATTTTTATTTCGTTTTAATTTAGTTATAGTTAAAAAGTATAAAAAATGTAAATAACAAGTTTAAAGTTAGTTATTTAAATTTTACTTCTTTTAATATATATTTTATAATTACATAATTTTTTAAATTTATACTTAAATAATATGGTTTTTATATGCTAAAAAAATTTAAAATTTTTGCAATTCCTTTTTGAACCTTTTTTAATTATTTTTAATTATGCCTTTAGCTAATTTTCTTTTTCTTAAATAACTAATATTTTATTTTTATGTATATTTTTAATAGTTTTTTTTTTTATTATTTATAATAAATTTTTTTATAAGTTTAAATAGATTTAAATTTATTTTTTTCATGAATTTATTTATAATGAAATTTAATGGCTTTAAACTTTTCTAAATTTTTAATTTAGTTTAAATTTACCAATTAATTGGTCCATTTTTTTAACAATTCAATGAGAAAAATTTATATTTTTTGTAATTTTTTTTAAGCATTTTTTTAGATGTTTAGATGTATAATGTTAATGTTGAAAGTGATTTTTGTTTAAAGAAGATTGTTTAAAAATTTTAATGTAAAAATACAAAATGAAAAAAAAAGTTTATCTTCTCTGAAGGCTTAAATGTCGCTCTTCGATCGATACTTTATTGATTTAAGATAATTTTGTACTATAGATAATCATTTTTACCAGACTTTATCATCTAGTTATGTTCTAAGCTTTAAACTGCTCGAAATTTAAGAAATACCAAGATATAATATTTTGATTTTTTTACTCTGTGTATCTCGCAATTGGTTTTCCATAGAACATGATGTACATAATAAGCGGAGTGCTGACATTGGAAGTATTCATCACCTAGTCATTGCACAGTTTTTTTTGAAAATCTGCATACCTTTTGTTACCAATAAGCTGAATCCCCTAATACGTTTAATGCCTTCCAGAACAGAATAAGAAATATTGATGCTGGCCGTTATGAAGATCTTGATTTAGATAATACGTGGCGTAATTTGGGAACAGAATTGTAAACCATGTGGCGGGAGACTTTGGGTTACAGGAATAGGCCACATAAGAAGTGGATATCTACTTCTAGATGGCAGTTAATCGTACAAAGGAGAACAGTAAAGGAGACGTATCTTGCTGAAACGAACCCAATAGGAAGCGGGAACTTGATATTAGATATTCTAAATTATTTAAGGACATAAAGAAAGGTATGAAGCGCACCAAGGCGAATTTCTTTAATGACATGGGCAAATTGGAGCAGGCAGCAGCAAAGGTAATATGAAGGCGCTCTTTAAAATCCCTAAGAAGATGACAGGTGGAGAAGAGATTGAGGCGGCCATAAAATCCCTGAAGGAAGGAAAAGCTGCAGGTTGTGACGGTATTCCGCCAAAAATGCTTTAAAAGTCATTTTTGGACGCTTTTGGGAACGTGAGATTATACCGATTGAATGGAAGCAATCGGTTATAGTGAAGCTATCTAAGAAAGGCGATAGGGGTAAGTGTAACAATTGGAGAGGTATTTCGCTAATACCTACAGTTATGAAAATTTTTAACAATGTCATTCTAGGAAAAATTACGCAAACTTTAGAAGAACAGCATAGTAAAACACAAGTTGTCTTCCGTGCTCACAGGTTGTGTATAGATCACATTATATTATATCTATACATGACATTCATAGATTTCGAAAAGGCGTTTGATGCGGTTAGGCGAAAATGCTATGATGACGCTAGTAACTGCGTATTGCATAATGGCGAACTAAGCGAGCCCTTTTTCTCCATGAGCGGCGTCAAGCAAGGTTGTGGATTATCACTAATTATGTTCATCAACAGCATATTGGTATTAACTGGAAACTGAACAGTTCCCTTGGTGAACTAGCTTACGCGGACGATATTGTGCTTTTCTCAAACCGGCACAGTGATATGCAGAGAAACCTCACCAATATAGCCAATACTGCGATCAAAGTTTGTCTACGCATTAAATATGCTATTAAATATTAAATATGCTCACCAAGCATATTGGCAAGTCACCGCCTCGATTACGTCTGGGAATCTGTTGTCTGTGTACCACCTCCAACAAACCACGATTGATCGTTAAAATATGAGGCGTAAATATAGCAACACTAAGTAAAGCTATTTCAGAAATAGAGCATGAATCTCTAGAATGGAACCCACAAGGCACAAGAAGAAAAGGTAGTCCTAAAAACACCTGGAGACTAACAGTACAAGGAGAAGCTTTCAAATCGTTTAGCGAATTAAGATCAATTACTAGAAATAGAATTTTGGCAATGAGTTATGTGAATAGACTAAGTTTTAAAATTATTAACTTTAAAACAAGTCAAATAAATAACAGGTCTTTAGCGGATCATTTGGGTAGAGGGTAGACCTCCAAATTTGATCACCTTTTTTTTTAATTCGCCAAAACTTTATTTATGACTTGAATGCAAAAAAAATTGTATCTATTACAGTTTAATCTCTTTTAGTTTAAGAGATATATAGGTCGAAGCTAATTTTGGCGTAATTTCTGGAATAGTTTTGTTTAAAAGCTTTTAAACCTGAGGTTCATAATTTGATCTCTAAATTTTTTTTAAAATATCTACTACATGGCTTACAAGATTTTAAATTATATTGCTGAAAGTGTCATATAAATACGATAAATAGTTATATTAATCTGAAGTTGAAACTTTAAAAACAATTCCACAATGTTGGGGTTATTTTCCATAAAGGTAGTAATATTCTTTCACTCCTTAAGTATTTCTATAATTTTTGTAATGGTTTCATAATAATCTTAGCGTAAATGCACTTAAGGCAAAACAGAGGCGCTTTGGGCAATGGTTTCACCTCAAGTCCTATACAAACTTTGTCAATTTTTTTTTTTTTAGCTCTTTTTTGTATCAAACAGATCGAAGACTCACCAGATATTTAGCAAAATTACGAATTTGTTTCTCATAAATAAGGAAAAAAATAAATTCTTTCGAACTAGATCAATGCAGATCTGGTTTGTTTCGAAGGTCCATTATTAATAGATCTGGTTAGATATGTTTAAAGTAGGTTTCTGTTAGTATAAGAGCAGACAATTATATTCCAATTAATATTGACTACCCAGCAAACACAGCAATACGAAAAATGTTTCGCCAAACGTATTGCCTGGATGAAAAATATTATTGCGGCAATAATCGAATTCGTATTGCGGAAGAAACTTCCTTCGGGTGAAAAAGTGTCTCGATGGCAATACTCCTAAGCAATACGAAAGTGATTCTTCTAGATGATAATCTGGCAATATTGCCAGATAACCGATTAGAAGAAAATTAGAAGATATCGCCGATATGATAGTAGGAAGATAAATAGAAGATTTTGCCCAGAACCCACCCCCAAGAAAAGCTAAATTATAGATATATTTTACATTATTTAAACTATTTTTTTAAATTAAATTCTATTTGCACAGTACACAAAACATATTTAATATAATTTATTAGGTTGTCCCGGGTTCTTGTTATATTTTGAGAGATTTCTCCTATAACTATTGTCTGGAGCCTTGCATCATAAAAAGAAAACAAAAAACGGGTTATTTTTGTATTTTATGTAAATACATCATTTAATTTACCTTCAGGATTTCGTGTACACTATTGTAACCAAGCCAATTGCAAAAATTTTTAAACTAATTTTTAAAAAAATAATAAAAAATGAAAAAAAAAAAAAAAAAAAAATTGTAATAAAATTTTTGTTATTTTTTTTTTAATATTGCGGATATTTCTCGAAAATGATAAAAAGATGAAAATACAAAATATTACTTTGATTATTTTCTATTGTATGAAAAACTAGCGATATTGCCATATTATCATCCAAGAAGATATCTTCCAATTGTTTGCAGGGTATAATGTTGTATATGTTTAAATTTAGAATCTCAGCAAAATAAAATTTATAAGCATTTCAACTTATCTTACCGGTAAGTCTGTTAATTTAAAATTATCGGTCTGTCCGGTTCAACCTTAATTATTGGAAGATTTGTGATATTGGGAATATGGCAGCACTCTGTGATTTTTTTTTAGAAAAAGGTTAAATTAAATAATATTTTCAAAACAAAATATTTTCTAAAAAAACTCAATTAAATTATTAATCAGGATTTTGAAATGATTAGAAATATTTCGTCACCGAAAATGCAAAACAACGTAACATCAAAATTTTCAAATTTGTGTTTTTGATGAAATATAGTTTATTTTTCCAAAATACGTGTGATCACAAATTTTCAGACTTGTAACTCAAAAAATGACGATAATATTAACGAAAGCAATAATTTTTTCAAGTCAAAACAACGTAACATCACATTGGTTAAAAAAATAATAAAACAATTTTTTATTTTTTTTTACGAATTTAGATTGCAAATTTTTAAAAATATAATAGGTATTAAAATATAATAATAATATAATAGGTATTTTTGTAAAATTTTTATCGATGTTACGTTTTTTTGGCTTCACAAAATTGAAATCTTGAAAAACGTAAACCACATAACTTAAAAAATATTTAATAAAATTTTAATTATTCATCATCAATATATCAGGCAATGTTTAAGGATGTAATATCCCAAAAATGTTATTTGTAGGACAATTTGTTTAGGTTTTATAAAGTTTTTTGTGCCTCCTGTAAAGTTATGAAAAGTGATGTTACGTTGTTTTGCATTTTCGGTGACGATTTGTATAATTAAATAAATTACTCAAAATCGAAGTATTGTAACAAATAAAATCCAAATTTTACATTGAAAAATTTTAAATCCAATTTCAATTACATTAAACATATTCAATTATTTTATTAATTGAAATTCAACCTATTTCGCACCTTATTTTTATTATTCTTGAAATATTTTTGTTTAAAATATTTAAACAAAGTTATTTTAAATTTTTTTTACTGTAAATATTATTAAAAAATATAAAACAAAAGAAAAATTAAAAACAAAAATTCAACAATCGATTTTTGCTGAATTTTGTTGGCGAACTTATATTTATTTTTATTTATATTTGATTATTTTTTTAATTTATTTAAATTAGAAAATTTGAATTTTGATCACTTTAGTAATTGATACAATTAAAAAAGTAAATGGAATAGTTTTTATCTTTTATAAATTGTTTATGTAGACTCTAAATTTTTTCTGTGTAACAAATATTGGAAAAAATGTTTAATAAAAATATTAAATCAAAATAAGAGCATATACAATTGTAATCAAAGTTCTCTAACAAATTAAATTCAAATTTTATATAGAAAAAAATATAATCCAATTTTAACTGCGAATGATGCATATTTAATTATTTTATTAATTGAAGTTTAATTACTTGGATGATTAATAAAATTAAAAAATAATTGAAAACTGATAAATGGCTTTATTTTTAAATAGAAATATAAAAAAATTAAAAATGTTTTCATTCGAATAATTGAACAATTAAACAGTTATTGAAACTAATTAAATTTTTTAATTTACCATATTTTTTCTGTATATCGTCACCGAAAATGCAAAACAACGTAACATTATTTTTCATAACTTTACAGGAGGCACAAAAAACTTTCTAAAATCTTAACGAATTGTCCTACAAACAAGATTTTTGGGTTATTACATCCTTAAATAAATATTTTTATTTTTATTAAATATTTTTTAAGTTATGTGGTTTACGTTTTTCAAGATTTCAATTCTTTGAAGTCAAAAAAAAAAAAAAAAAAAAAAAAAAAAAACGTAACATCAATACAAATTTTAGAAAATTTTAATTAAAAATTATATTTTTAATAATTTGCAAACTAAATTCGTAAAAAAAAGAAACCATTTTTTTAACAAATGTGATGTTACGTTATTTTGACTTAAGAAAATAACCTTCGTGAATATAATCGTTATTTTTTGAGCTACAAGTCTGAAAATTTGTGATCACACGTATTTTAGAAAAATAAACTATATTTCATCAAAAACACAAATTTAAAACTTTTGATGTTACGTTGTTTTGCATTTTCGGTGATGATATGTACTTATGTTTTTCAAACAATTTTCAAAATCTTCTTTAGAAATCAACTTCTCACCATCAAGTCAATCTAAATATTTATAATATTTAAAAAAATCATTATTATTATTTTTTAAACATTATCTTAATGCTACTTCAATGTCTTTTGATTCTTATAATATGAGTATATAAATATGTATGTATTTATATTTATGTATATATATATATATATATTTGAGCTTTTTTTTTTTTTGAAAATTTTGCATTATTCTTATTTTGTCAAAAACATTTAATATTTTGTTTTTTCTCTTTTATTATTAAGTATACATAGATTCCATATAATGGGGTCGAAATTTTATTTTGCAGTTGTAGTAGTATATTTTCTTAAAACTCTATCCAACCAACCACTCAAATTGTCCATACTTGCACTTTTTCAGCTACCACACACCAACTGGCACGTTCATAATATGATGATACTATATGTAAACTGGCTACATGATGATTGATTAAAGCATCAAGTTCACCTTCACGAAAGACATGATAGTAGCGATGGTGTGTGGTGGCGCCACCTTGTGATGGACTATCAAGTGAAGTGGTTGAGCTATTTGAATGCTCCCAAGATTCGGTCGATTGATTACGATTTTGCATAGTATTTGAGGAGGAGGCCGTAGTTTGGCTCTCTTCATTTAAACTCTTTTTCGTAGTTGTGGGATCATCTTCCTTATCATCCAGGGAGTCTGTTTTATTAGTAACACATTTATTGGTCGTTTGTTGTTGTTGTTGGGCCAAAGATTCTTCTGCTTCCACCTCTTCCTCATCTTCTTCGAGTATGACATCATGTTCGATTTCTTCTAATTCCTCTTCTTCATCATCCTTGATAGAAGAGTCTTCATCTTGCAGCAAATAAGCCGTTTCGGGATGTAAATTATTGTGTAAATGTCTTTTATAATTAAATTTGGAAATTTTACAATTTTCATACAATTGCAGGGAGTAGCTGCGTTCATTTTCTTCTTCATCTTCGTCCTCATCTTCTTCGTGTATTGTAAAGCTTCTGGTCTGCGAGGAGAGTGAGGATGTGGAGGAGGAATTTGGCGATTGATTAAGGCTGGGTTGTGTTGATAAATTGGCCAACATAAGTCTACGTTCTCTTAGCTCATCCCTTAAGGCTGCCAAATCTTTTTCACCATTACGTTTGCGTGGCTGGGAAAAGGGATCTTCAAAGAATTCCTCGCTGGCTTCTAAGGATCTAGTTTCGGCTTTATTGTTTTTCTCTTCCAGTTCACGCATTAGTTGGGCACTTAATTGTTCAGCAAATTCTTGACAATCTTGGGGTTGATTTATTGTTAAACCGCCACCATATTTGTTGGGTAATATATCCGACTTATCTTCGTTGACTATTATGCTCGAATCGGTTTCAGTTTCTTTTAGGACATCGGCTTTACTTTCTCCTTCAGATTTTTCCCCATTAGGTGTTATATCTTTGCCTTGATCCAAGCTGGGAGCCGTGGTTAAATTACTGGATCTTGGGGCACTTATGACACTGTCCACCGAATCGGGAGAAGAAGGTTCACTAGAATCACTATCTAAATCATCGGTAGCTGGATTAAATAGTTCTAATGACATTAGTTTAGGTATGGTGGCTATAGCTGCTCCTCCTCCGGCTGTGGTGGTACGTCTTACTATGGGAAAACTTTGCCTGGTAATTTGTAAAGACTGCTGCTTGCGGAATTTTGGTATGGGTGGCAAATCTTTTATAGTTTGTCGGGTAATTTTAATTTCTACTGGCTTTGAGTCCAGTTCTTTTTTAATTTCCGCTTTAACTTCCTGTAATTTCTGTTGTTGCTTTTGTTTCAGTTCTTCCTGCTGCTGTAGGTCCTTGGACTCTTGCTGTTTAATGTGAGCTTCATCGAAATTAAATCTGGTCCTATTGAGACCATTTAAAGGAAGTTTTTCATCTGGGTTTTTCTCTGTTGGATTATTCTTTAAGGGAGGAGTAAACATGGCCATGGCAGCTATAACTGCAGGCATTGATTGTGGCGGGGAAGTAACAGCCGTCTGAGCGGCTGCAGGAGAATGAGCGGGCGTAGGAGGGCAGGGCATAATAAGTGGAGATGTTGGCACTGATGATATACGATGACCATTAATATCAACTTTACAACATTGACCCAGAGTGGAGGGAGATGATACACACTTACTTTGACAACAAGTCTTGTGAACATGACAACCCCCACCATTGCTGGAGGAGGAATTACTTGAACTTGAATTGGAATTTTGATGTTGTTTCTGATAGTTTAACTGTTGTTGGTGTTGCTCTGGCTTGGGTATGAATATAACCGAAGCAAAACTATCTTCGGATTCTATACTAGTATCCGACTGTAAACTGCTATCTTTGGAAGAGTCTGAACCCGATTCTCGGGAGTGTCTTCTAACCTTCTCCTCGTCACCGGCAGTAGAACATTGTGTACAAGCCTGATGATAAGTCTGACAATAGCAGGCCGTAGTAGTACAATCCAAACTTTTGCAGATTGTTACGGGTCCCGCAAACTTGTTGGTGGTATTCTGACGATGCAGCAAATAGTGCAGATGGGTTTGAAAATTACTCACCAAAGGAGAATGCTGCTGCTGTTGTTGCTGATAATAATGATGATGGTGATGATGATGCTCATGTGTACATATATTTCCCTTCGGACTTTTACTACTACCAGGCGCCACTGTGGGGGCCTTTTCCTCTGGGGTAGTTTTTAAATTTTGCATTATTTTATTTAAACTAGTTTTGGTTACTCGCTCTAAACTGCCAGTTGAACTTTTAATTTTGCTGGTAAAACCTTCACGTATAACCTGTAAACGCTTAGAGAACAAAGCCGAACGACAAAGAAAGGCCTCATTAAGAGACATTTGTTTTTGTATTCTCTTGCGCACCCTCTCCTTTTCCCTTATTCTATTCCCCGCCATTAGTTCTTCATTCAATGAACTTTGCTTACGCATTTGGCGGGTGGTCAAGTGTTGGCCAGGCAGCGATTGCTGTTTGGCAAACAAAGAATTGGTGACACCATTCGTATTAACATTGTACTGACTTAACATATGAAATGGTATATCTGGCAGTTGATAGTCTTCATCACAAAGAGATTGTTTTTGCTTAATGAGTTTAGGACGGCGACTAAGATTCGATGTTGTATGAGTTGTTGTAGCTGTAACACCATTTGTAGTACTGTTTGAATTAAGAGTTTGATGATTTGTGGGTGAATGACCATTCGAATGAGAGTTAACGGAAGAACTATTGGCCACCTGGGCGATAGCTAAATGAGCATCTAAGAGTTGTGTAGAGTTGTTTGTATTCTTATCGCAATGCAGTAATGGACCACCGAGACTTGGTACACTTGAACGTGAGCGTACAATTTGTCGTGGTGGTGGATTGAGTATACTACCTAGACTACGTGACTTTAGACCTGCCGATAGTGGTGGATCGGTAAAATCTTCAAAGTCTTCTAAGCGACGCAATTCGATGGGTAAATCTTTTGCATCTTCATAATCTAAACTACTATCGTTTTTGGTATCCTTCGAGGTCCATGAGTCGAGGAACCAGGCATGTTTACGGCCACCGGCTAATTTCTGTAAAGATAATGATTAAAAATTAGTAAGGATAAATTCAGGAAATATATGAAATGCAGCAAGAAAATTTGGAGTAAAAATGAAAGGAATTTTATATGATTTACTATTGGAGATTTAGTTTTTATTTTATATGGTTAGAAGGGGTAGATTTATCTCAAAATATGAGAGATAAATGCTGAAAGTAAATAAAAAATTTTAAAATACTCCAAAGTTTTAAGGTGTTAAAAATTAGTCTGTAAACTAACTGCAAATGTTTAAATCTCTGTTGGAAACTAATACCTATGTTTTAAAACTTATTATTCTTCTTAACCCTTCAAGATCGAGAGAATGAAATTTCCTAAAACTTTAAGAACTATATTGACCAATTTTTAAATAATATAGTTTTGAATTGAAAATAATTTTGTAATGAATTTTTTTGTGGTGAAAAATTTTATAATTTTTTTTTGGAGTAAAATAAATTTTTTTAATAAACCGCTAGTTTATTATTTTTAAATAGTAAAGAATATTTAAATTTAGTTTATTGAATTTAATTATTTAGAAATAATAATAATTTATTTTATAATAAATTAACATTAATACACAACTTTCAAAAGGAGACAACTGTTGACTTCTTTAAGCTTTTTATACAACTTTACGACTTGACCGACAACTTAAATACTCGACAGTTCTTATACAACTCTCCTTTAAATTCCCTAACACACTCTTTTATATTGTAGTTCTGCATTACTCACTAGTTTCCCCAGCACTAAAACATTCTCCGTAAGATAAAACTATAACTGTCTCTTTCCCGTCAATTAAAAGTCCGCTTATATGGTTTGAAATTCCCTCCAGAACATTCGCTAATTGTCAGGTTACGTCTTGTCAATATTTCGTCCGTTTGCCTACGTGACTCGTTACTTAACTAACCTAGAAAATTCGGTCCGTTAATAATTTAACCCTTTAATGTCTAGGTCTGCCAGATCTGGTGACAGGAGCAGTCTCCAATCCCACATGTATATTTATCACAAATCATTTATCACAAATATATTTTTATCACCAAAACATATGATTATCACTATTTGAAAATTTTTGGTTCGATAAATTTTCGTTAAAAAGTTATTCGCCTTAGAATTTTTGGTTCGAAAAATTTAAACTTTTTAACGATAAATATAACAAGCGAGAATCTTATATTCGGATTGGCAGAATCAATATACCCACCATCAACTTTCCAAATTTTACGTAATATGGAAGGTGGGCGATATAATGGGTGGACCACGCCTATTTTTTGTTTGCGAGTTTACATTGGTCCTTGAACTATTTGTACAAAATTTCGTTGACGTTTTACCTTATATGGGAGGAGGCGGTAAACTGTGTGGACCACGTTCATTATTGGTTTCAAAAGTTTATATCGACCCTCGAACTATCTATAAAAAATTTCGTTTGTCGTACATGCTTTTGTTTAAGAGAATCAGCAGAAAAGTATGAAATGAAGCTACAATATACCCTGTGTTTTTAGTTTTTATCCCATAACTTTGTTTATTAACCGATTTTTCCCATTTTGAATACCAAACAAACCTTATATAAGATAAATATTTGAGCCAAATTTCGTCTCCATCTTTTTGATGGTGGGTATAAAAAAGAACTAACTCGAATTTTTTCTCACAAATTTGTTAATCAAACTATTTTTATTCATATTCAAAAGTTTTTTTAACAGTTGTATTACACATTAAAAAAAAAAAAAAATTGCAATAAAATTAAGTTCACCTCAACATTGTTAACTTTTTTTTCACACCAAACTATAATTTAATATTCAACACAAAAAAATTTTATCTACCGTCAAAAAATGTTTTCACCTCAAAGTCATAAATTATTCTTTGTTCCACAAAAAAATGTATTCACCACTTATTATTATTTTATCAACACAAAAAAATTATAAAAAAAAAAATTGTATTCACCTTATAATTTTTATCAACACATTTTTTTAACCCACAAATTTTATTTACTATTTAATTTTTTTAATCATAAAAAATATTCACCACATAACTGTTTCCGCAAAATGATTTCTCCCAAAAAATGTTCAATACAATTTTTTTCCATCAAAAAGTTGTATTTATTACCAAAATTGTTTCCGTAAACATTTTTCCTCCATTGGAAAATATATTGTATCACAATTTTTTAAGTTTTAACCCAACAAATTTTATTCACCTCAAATTTTATTCACAAAAATATTTTTTCCGAACATTTTTACCACAAAAATGTTCACACTAAATTTTTTCAACATTTTTTTTATTCACAAAAAATATTCACTACATAATTCCGCAAAATGATTTCAACCACAGAATTTGTTTTACCACAAAATTTTTCAAATAGCCTTTCATCACAAAGTTGTAGTCACCCTCAAAAATTTATTTACCACAAAATATTACATCACAATTTTTTTTTACCATTTAATTTTTCAACACAATTTTGTTTTCATCATTTAATTTTCACAAAAAATATTCAGCACATAATAGTTTCCGAGAAATTATTTTCACCACTTTCACATTATTTTATCATAAAGTAGTTATAAACAACAATTATTCCTAAACATTTTGTTTTACCGCAATTTTTTTCACCACAAAGTTCTAGTTACCATAAAAAATTTTTCCCAATTCATTTTTTCCACCGCTGATAAATACTTTTTTTTTTTTTACAATTTAATTATTATTATTTTTTTTTTAATTATAAAATTCATCAATAATTCTTTCCACAAAATGATTTGCACTAAAAAAATTTCAATATTATTTGTTTTCACATTTTTTACCATAAATTTGTAGTCACCAACAAAATTATTTCTCCAAACATTTTATTTCATCTCAAATTATTTTCTCACCACAAAACTGTTGTTACCACCAAACATTTTTCACCCCCAAATTTTATATTAAATATAATTTATTTTATCAACAAAAATTTAATGAATTCTTTATGAATAAGGAATTAAGAAGAGTTGTAGTGGAACTTAAGTCTTGAACTTGATATAGACGTAAAAGGGGCGGGTTCTCAAGGTCGCAAAATTGGACACATCGGGTATGACAAATATTTGAACGATCCTGACTCCACAGAATCCATATGAAATCTTTCAAATCGCTTGACATACCCGATCTTTTTAACTGTAAGAGATAACTTAGGTGAGTATAAAAATCTTTAAAATGGGACTTCATTTGTAGAAGTTACGATTCTTTTAAACTTTTACATACTCGAGGTAGTCAATTTTGACACCCTGTAGCTTATATTGTGTTATCACATGATGACTACGAGATAATATTTCTGAAAGCTTATGTCCTCCTTTATTACCAAAAAATTAGCGTTTGACCCCACTGTGCTTTGTGTGATCTTGCAAGTATTTTGTAAGAAAAAACTGCATCAAAAATTTAATAAAATGTCAACTGTGATTTATGATAAGTAGAAATTTTGTTCCTAATTAAAAAAAAAAAAAAAAAAAAAACAAATAAGAAAATATTTTATTTATCGGTTATGTCTTTTTCTGAACGGAACTTCACTTTACGATGATGTTGCCATATAAGAAAAAGAACTAACAATCAATTGTAGCCTTAGCTGTACTTCAACAGTAAATAGCAACTTAAACTGCTGTCTAATTTGTAAAATTTTTCTCTTACTAAAGCCAGCCTTATTTCTTCCCCTTTCCCCAAAACTTACCTGTATGGCCCGTCTAACAAAACTATAACACGATTCGCCTGGTGACGAAGATGACAAACTCGAACTATCACCATCTCCTGCCGAACGACTTGAATTCGTTGAATCTTCTGTGTAAGCATGATATGGTGGCAAAAAGTCTTCATCATCTTCTTCATCGGAATAGTTAAAATTACGATTTTTAGGTGGTTGCCAAGGTATCAGTACATCTTGAGACTCAAAACGTCTATGACGTTGTTCCAAAGCCCAAACGGTAATAACAACTCTGCCACCAATTCTTAAAATACGAGCCAATTCTCTTAATGCATTTACCCTTCTTTCGGTGGTGGCAAAATGATGTACCACCGCTATGGATAAGACAGCATCAAATGATTCATCCCGGAAGGGTAATTCAAGATTGTCACATAGTGCAACCTAAAAAAAAAAGAATGAAGGAGAAAAAATAAAATAAAAATAAATTGAATAATGTTGAGCTTTAGATGAACATATTTTATTGTCAAGCTAATTAAAGCGAGTTAAAAGAAGGACTGTATAAATAATACACAACTAACAACATAATAGTATTATACATACATACGTACGTACATACAGTTGTTTGTAAAGTGGAAAGAAAATAAAAGGACAAGGGTGTGCTAAAAAAACCTAAAGGGGATTGTTGTGTAAAAATATGTGAGAAAAAAATAATTTGCATATTATGTGCAAACATGTTCTAATGCACTTCCCACACACTTTATAAGAAAATAGAATATTATTCTTTTATTTTAGTATGAACATGAGTGTATTATTCGTATGTATATGTAGAAAGGGGTTAAAGTATGTACACGAAATGATTTACTAAAATAAATAACTAGGAAAAGTCATAGGCTGTTCCTGTTCATAGGAAAAAAAATAATAAGACAAATTAATTTTAATTACTTCAATTGATTTTGTTCCAAAAATATGTATATAAAATGCTTTCAAATATTTTTATAAATAAATATAATTAATTAAATTACTGAAATTCTAACTATTCTAAAGCTATGTTCATTAAAGTGCCTCATGAAAAAAAGTTGCAAATGTACCCCTCTAGAAATGAAGATTAGTAAGGAGTGAGATCGAAAAAATCTTAACACACATTTTGCCTCATAACTTTTTTCGGAATCAATATTCAAAATTTTTTTTTATCTAGTTATCATGAAAAAATACTTCAGTTATTATTTTTAATAATAACATTGTTAATTTGTCCATATTTTCATCAAAATAAGTGACGAAAAAGATTTACGTCCTACAAGTTATTAAAAAATTTCAAAAAAATCCAAATAGCTCTTAAAAATAATTGGCCACAGAATTAAATGTCGTCCGTAAAACCGTTTCTAATGTTATTAAACAGTATCAGGAGAATTTGACTATTGATGTGAAACCTAGTTCGGTAAGAAAAAAGGACCACATGATATTGGGAAGGCCAGAAAATTGAAGGCATATTGAAAGGAGCTCCAAACACATCTGGTAGAAAATCAGCTCACTTTTCTCAGTGCTTCGACTATTTGGTGCGAAAATTTAAAGCTAATGAGAAAGTTGATAACATATAAAGTTCAAAAAATTCCAAACTGGAATTCTGCAAAAAAAAAAAAAAGGAAAAAAAAAATACAAGCCAAAAATAGGACTCGGAATTTAAAACCAAATTTGATACATTTGGATCTATAAATACCAAAATATGCATAAAGGACTATTTGCAAAAAAGACTTCTTCTTTTCTTAAGAAAGAACAACGTGTCCACATATTTTTGGATCCATTTGGTATCATGTCACTACGGTAAGAAAGCTCTGGAGTGGTACCAAATCAATAACATAGTTTTAGTACCAAGAGAGGTGGAGAGATATTGAGTTCTTGTGAAAAGTGAATTCAAGAGCACAAAAAAGGTGTCCCAAAATACAGAAGATTTTAACAGAAAATGTGCACACTGTTCCAAAAAAGTGACTGAAGCAACTATCAAATCTCCAAAGAAAGGGTTTTCATAAATGGTCCACAATTTTATAATTAGTGGTTAGAACCATAAAAATTATATATTTCTGTGATCTGTGCTAAATTATCAAATGATTAAAAAAATTATGAAAACTCTAAGATCAACCGCTTCCAAGTTATTGAATGTTATGTATGTTATGAATTTTTCGATCTCACTCCTATGTATGTAAAATTTTATACTAATAATGAAAAAGTTTTGGGAATAAATTTGTGTGTAAAATTCATACAGTTTATGTAAAAATTCGTTCCAGATATATAAAAATGTTTTCTGTATATAAGAACCCAGCAAAAACTTGGTAATGGTATGTAGTTACAGATGTAGTTACTTTTCAATCATAACTGCATTACATGAAAGTAGATTAGTAACTACTTACTTTACTAAGATCAGATTTTTGGAAATGTTACTTTTTATCTATCTCTTCATTTATATTATAAAAATTATATATTTTAAAAGTGGGTAAAATATGAAAATACATTAATTATTTGTTAAAGTCACGAAGACTTAAACAAATAATTACTCATAAACACACCAGTCTCCCGAAAAGTCGAAACCACGACGTAAGCAGATAGAATAGCTTATTGTTAACAAATCCATTAAGCCACTTTATACGTACATTAATTCATTAATGAACCTGTGATTTGAGTTTATGTAAAATACTACATCAAACATAAAATACGGTATAACTCTAAAACAGGGGTTCTCACAAGATCTTGCTTCGCGACCCCCTTTTGACATTGTAATGAAAGCGCGACCCACTACAACTTTGACTTGTTAAAAAATCAAATAAAATGTTATGTAAAGATAAAATAATATTAATAATTGCGACATTGTTTCTGCTTAATGATTTCTTTAATATTTAGAGACTTTTTCGCATAATGCATTTCTAATATCATTCTCTGGGAACACAAAAGTTCGATACTTTAGTTTTGATGGACAAATGAGCGAATATGACAGTTCCACAAAAAAATGTTTCCAATACTTTTAGAATTTCGGGGGCAACAAGCGGATAAACATTGCTATATTTCAACTAAAATGCTTTTAAATCTACAGATTGAGAATAAAAATTTAAACCATGAGTTACATTATAACACTTTTTGAAATGAATGTGGTATTTTATCAGTATTCATATTGAAAGGATTTTTATGCCTTTGAATTATAGTCGTTTAAGCAAAATTAATTTTTACAGCCCGCAACTTTCTCTGCGAAATAAAATTTTTGTGTACTTTGCATTGAGAAGCCACACCATTCGATCAAATTTTAATAATCTGATTACACAGGATGTTATTCCATGGTCAAATATCGAAAGGGCATTGAAATGACTTTATAAAAAAAATTATTGGCATAATAAACTTATGGTTTCATCAAGTTAAAGTGAATTATTTATCTTTTTAATTAAAATTTTTCTTTATATTGTGTCATTCGACAGCATTACTTTCTTTATATGATCATTGTTTTCTTTATCAAACAGAATATATTCAATCGAAGCTCGTGTTTCTGCATCGGTTTTCTTGCAGCTAATGCAAATTGGTTCCTAAAAGAACTTATTAAAAAACATGACTTCTGTCCTTAATTTGGGGATTTTTTGTATAAAAATATCTTTCTATTTTTAAATAGTTTCATCAGAATTTTTATCTAAAGTTTTAATAATATTTACATAAAAAAAATTCTTTGTCCAACAACATTTTTCAGAATCTCTTCGCGACCCCCTACGAATACCTGTACGGACCCCTTGTGGGTCGCGGACCCCCATTTGAGAACCGTTGCTCTAAAACCAATAAAGGGGTATAAAAATGTACTAGAGGAAATTTAATTATCTATAAATTTTGTATTAACATCAAAATATGTGCTATGCTCAATAAGCTAGTTATATGCATTGTTCATTTAATTTTACTGTCTTGTGTACTAAATAAATTTTGTGTCTGAAAACATGTGTCAAATTTTTCAAAATTAAAAATTCTTGACATATAATATTAAAATCAAGAAAATACGATTTTTTGTTAATGTTTACAAAAATCAATTTCATATTTCAAAAGGCTATTGGTAAATTATTAGTGTTTAAAAGTGGTAAGTATCTGAATAATACTAAAAAATATCCACTAATTTGTATTGTTTCTCTTAGGCACATTGGAACAAATTTATAATACCTTGAAACTCAACAGCCAACAAATTTGAAGAGATTGGAATTTAGGAAATACATTTACATAAAGGTAAGAAAAATTTATTGACTATCTTAAAACAATTTGTTAAACGTATTAAACTCTTAACAATTTTCAGACGGGGCAGGTCAATAAGGTCCGGTATTTTATTCAATTTCTGCACGGGTCACAAGAATGCGCTTCAAGAATTAACTCCAAGTCTATGGTATGAAATAGTATGTCAAATCCTGATTTCCGCATATTTTCAAATAAATAAATTTCTAAAAAAAAAATTATCTGCTTTTTATTTTCAATACTTCAGTACTTACTTGTAACCGATAATGTAACTAGTTACTATTCATTTTGCTAATAATGACTTCTGTAATACTTGGAAACTAATGAGTGATTGAATAGCTACAAAGTAATTAGTTCTTGTAACGACATCTAAGTAATGACTTTCTGAAATGCCTACCTGTAATAATATAGAGTAAGTAGTTGCCTCTAATGACATCACCGTGTTAAAATAATGAGTTATTCATCTAATGTGAAAGTAGTGTAGAGCCACTATATTAGCTTCTTATCTCATTACATGGCAAGCAAAGTTTTTGCTGGGTAAGTATTAAAATTTTTATAAAACTAGAGACTCTAAAGAATAAAAACATGCTTTGTGTTTTTTTTTTCATTATTTCACCTACCCCCCCATACAAATGTCCCCCCGGAATAGAGTTTCCACACTTAAAAATGTCTTAATATTAAGAATATTTTAATGAAATTCGGTCCAAATAAGTTTTGTGGAAGTACCATTCTTTGTACCAAATTTTATGAAAATCGGTTCACGATTGACCATAGCTCTCATATAAACCCCCCTTCCGAAAATCACTTTAACGTGCATAAATCCCATACGAAAGATAATATCAAGTTAATATTCGACACAAATAAGTTTTATATAAGTAGAAACAACATTGACAAAATTTATGAGAATCGGTCGATAATTTACCATAGCTCCCATATAAACCCACTTCCGGAAATCGCCCTATAATGCATAAAATCATCAAGATGTTATTATTAACGCATTATGCTGTACTTGCATGATTTATTTTAGATTTAGTAAAAATGTTGGTCTACCACTTGCTACATCAACTTCCCGAATTTTTATGCTCATACGCAATGGTGTAGGGTATCATATAGTCGGTCTTGACCGACTATATCTTCTTCTCTCGTTTTTTTTTGGCACTATGTCGACAATAGATGTATTTTTTTTAACTGAATTCAATCCTTAATTAATTTTTTATTTGAACCATTTTACAGATTTAATTTTCCTTGATAAATCTAGTTGGAATGATGTAAATATATACTCAAGACCTTACAGAATCATAAACTTTCCCAATTCTATATAAAGTGGCTTTAATATTTGCAATTTAAAATATAAAATTTTTTTCTTTTAATTTTAACTATTATTCTATTGCGATAAAAAAAAAAAACATAAATTTATTTTAGAACAACTCATTTCACCTACATACTTTAATAGTGTTATATGTATTCATAGTTGTAGTTTATATTATTTGAGCTTTAAAATAAAAATAACTTCAACTTTGTTCTTTTGTTGTTTTTGTCTATGTATTTACTAAGATGTAAGTTTTTCTTTAACATATGGGAATTTGAACATTGCAACAAGCTTAAGGGCATCCGTTTCCGTTGTTTGTATATATACACAAATATCCCATATATGTATATGCAGTACCAATTGGCTGTGTAAATAAATTTAAAGTTGTAGTATAAGAGTATGACTTTTCTAAATGTTGAACTAAATTTTGAAAGAATTTAGGAAAGTGTATTTTTTAATATAAGAAAGTTCCATGTTTGGAAAAAAACCAAACCAAATATTACAAATATCATATTCGTAGAGAGACCGAACATATTTGAAAAAATTTCTTGAAATTTTTAGCTTTGCGAAGAGGTGCAACTTTTCTTCCCCGCTTGTTTTTTTACACTTCTTGCCTACAAACATAAAAGTTGCAGCGATTTTTTTCAAGGGAAATCCCCAATGTAAATGGACTCTAATACATATTTATTTTTACTATGAAATTATTTTGTTTATCCCTTTGAATATTGGTTGAATTCATGGAAAACATTTCTTTATATATTTTTTTAGATGCTTCTTTTTTATATATTGTCATATTAGGGCAAATATAATGTAATCTATAAAATACACGAATTTATTATATTATATAGTTTTATCTGGTGGCTGGCTTTAAAATCGAATTTTTCTTTATGGAATTGAATAGTTTTTATTACTGTTATTATTATTTTTTTTTTGGCAAAATTTCAACTAGTTCAATTGTAATGGTTTTTAGTTTTTGCCAAGCAGCAACGGAAATAGGCTAAGAAAAATATTGAAAATATGATAAAAAACTTTATGATTTTGGAAACAGAGTATAAAAAACAAGTACAGAAATCTAGTTGAATTTTTAAAATAATGAAGGTAAAAAAATAAAAAGTTAACAAATAACTAATCTGAACTAGAAATTAAAATATACATACTACAAACTATACTGCACATTAGATAAAGACTACACTATGACTAGAAACTATTGTTTGAACTATAAGTTGGTCTATAAGTTGAAATACTGACTGGACTGTATACTGGAATATAGACTATACTTATATTTGAATATAGACCAGACTATTTTTACTATAAACTGGCTTATAGATAAGACTATAGTTAGGACTACAGACTAGACTATAGAATAGAATATTTACTGGAATATGAACTTGAAAATGTTATAGATTAAATTACACTTTGTGACAGTCATTTTCACATATAAAATATATTATATATGCACGAAACTAGAGACCATAAGTATTGAAACTGCGTAATCAGTTTTTTTTCCAGCACGTCAAATTTTCTCTAAAAAGGACTACAAAATTTCGAAGGATATACATTTATAAAAAATTATATCAATCCAATATGGGTATCAAATCAAAGCTAAGTGTCCCGGCAATATTATAATATTTTGTATTTAAATGTTGCAGCAAAAAAAAAAAAAAAAAATAAAAAATAATAATAATCTATCTTCTATATATATAAAAATGAATGTGTGTTTGTTTATATGTATGTATGTATGTATGTATGTATGTATGTATGTATGTATGTATGTATGTATGTATGTATGTATGTATGTATGTATGTATGTATGTATGTATGTATGTATGTATGTATGTATGTATGTATGTATGTATGTATGTATGTATGTATGTATGTATGTATGTATGTATGTATGTATGTATGTATGTATGTATGTATGTATGTATGTATGTATGTATGTATGTATGTATGTATGTATGTATGTATGTATGTATGTATGTATGTATGTATGTATGTATGTATGTATGTATGTATGTATGTATGTATGTATGTATGTATGTATGTATGTATGTATGTATGTATGTATGTATGTATGTATGTATGTATGTATGTATGTATGTATGTATGTATGTATGTATGTATGTATGTATGTATGTATGTATGTATGTATGTATGTATGTATGTATGTATGTATGTATGTATGTATGTATGTATGTATGTATGTATGTATGTATGTATGTATGTATGTATGTATGTATGTATGTATGTATGTATGTATGTATGTATGTATGTATGTATGTATGTATGTATGTATGTATGTATGTATGTATGTATGTATGTATGTATGTATGTATGTATGTATGTATGTATGTATGTATGTATGTATGTATGTATGTATGTATGTATGTATGTATGTATGTATGTATGTATGTATGTATGTATGTATGTATGTATGTATGTATGTATGTATGTATGTATGTATGTATGTATGTATGTATGTATGTATGTATGTATGTATGTATGTATGTATGTATGTATGTATGTATGTATGTATGTATGTATGTATGTATGTATGTATGTATGTATGTATGTATGTATGTATGTATGTATGTATGTATGTATGTATGTATGTATGTATGTATGTATGTATGTATGTATGTATGTATGTATGTATGTATGTATGTATGTATGTATGTATGTATGTATGTATGTATGTATGTATGTATGTATGTATGTATGTATGTATGTATGTATGTATGTATGTATGTATGTATGTATGTATGTATGTATGTATGTATGTATGTATGTATGTATGTATGTATGTATGTATGTATGTATGTATGTATGTATGTATGTATGTATGTATGTATGTATGTATGTATGTATGTATGTATGTATGTATGTATGTATGTATGTATGTATGTATGTATGTATGTATGTATGTATGTATGTATGTATGTATGTATGTATGTATGTATGTATGTATGTATGTATGTATGTATGTATGTATGTATGTATGTATGTATGTATGTATGTATGTATGTATGTATGTATGTATGTATGTATGTATGTATGTATGTATGTATGTATGTATGTATGTATGTATGTATGTATGTATGTATGTATGTATGTATGTATGTATGTATGTATGTATGTATGTATGTATGTATGTATGTATGTATGTATGTATGTATGTATGTATGTATGTATGTATGTATGTATGTATGTATGTATGTATGTATGTATGTATGTATGTATGTATGTATGTATGTATGTATGTTTGTTTGAAGTCTATAGCCGCCTAAACGGCTAAACTGATTTTCTTGAATTTTTCACAGTGTGTTCCTATATGCCTGGAAGGAAAAATACATGGAATTTTGAAATTCCATGTGGGCGAGGTGCCACGCCCACTTACTAAATAACTATTAAAAGTAGTATATCTCGGAAATTGGTAATACTAGAGTCCTCAAATTTTGCACGAACAACTTTGACACCTATATGAACATTCTGAAAAAAAAAATAGGCGAACTAGCAATAGGGGGTGTGGCACAGCCCACGCCTAATATTGCTTGCCAATACCAAATGCCGTAAATTTAGGAAACTATAACAGTTACATTTCCCAAATTTTGTACAATAAACTTAAGTGTCAATGTGAACATTTTGTGCAAAAATGGGCGGAAAAGAAATAGTGGGCATGTCATCTCTCATATAAAGTTAATACCAAAATGTTTATATCTGGGAATCTATAAACGTTAGAGAGCTCAAATTTTGTACGACTATCATTAGCTTCAATATGAATATTTTGGACAAAAATTGGTACACTAGCAATAGTGGGCGTGGCACCTCCCATATAAAGAAAATATTAAATTATCATCTGAGAAAATATAACAGTTAGAGTTCTAAAATTTTGTCGGAGCCACTTTGGTATCAATATTAATATTTAAGAAAAATATGGGCGGACTAGAAGTAGGGGGCATGGCCCCTCCCATAAAAATTAAATACAAAAATAAGTATATCTGGGAAACTATTAGAGCTTGAATTTTCAAACTTTGCACGGGAAACATCTACCTATCGGGGGGTGGCGAAGCACACCGGGTATTAGCTAGTAATAAATAAAACTAAATAAAATATACTTTTGAAAATGATACCTTATACAATTTATTTTCAAGTATACATCACTCTATAAAAATTCTCACATAAGCAAAAATCGTTATATAGATAAAACTAGACTAAAACTCCTTGACAAAATTGTGTAATCAGTTTTGCTCCAGGATGTCAAATTTCCTTTCGAAAGGATTTCAGATTATCGAAAGATGTTAAATTTTTAAGAATATTATAAAATATTTACGAAGATTATATTAAACCATATGGGTGCCAAATAAAAGCACTATAACTGAACTAGAACTGAACTAGAATTGAACTAGAACTAGAACTGAACTAGAACTGAACTAGAACTGAACTAGGGGTTTATATGGGAGCTATGGTGAATTATGAAATGATCTTCCTGAGCTTCGTCACACAGATTTATACTTATATAGAATTTATGTGTCAAATTTCATTAAAATATTGCTATATTTAAAGAATTTATGATTGTTAAACCTCCTTTTGCGGCAGGACATTTGTATGGGGCTAGGTGAAGTAATCATAATCAAGTTCAATAGGCTTCGTCCTTGGACCGTAAGAAACCTGTGCACGAAATTTCATTAATTTATGTTCAAAATTGCGATCTGTTGTTTGAATAGAAAGTTTACATGGACGGACAAAAGTTCAGACGCACAAATGAACAGACGTAAATCGATTAATCGACTGAAAAAGTGATTCTAAGGCGATTGGTATAAATTAAGGTGGGCTTTAGATCAATATTTTTGGGTGTTACAAACATCAGCACAAACGCATAATACCTATGGTGGCGTAGGGTATAATTAAATTAACTATATAGTAATATTTGCTATACATATTTTATACCATACATCACCATAGCACGGTGTCACATTTGGCAGTTTTAGAACGACAAAAATCAATTTTTGGAGATATTGATCTGAAATTGTATATTCTGTTAGTAAATAAGGCCTTAAACAATCCCACTAAAAATGGGAATCACTTCCACTTCCATACTGAAAAAAAAAAAAAACTTTATTTGTATGAGTTGAAACTTTTTAGTTCCAGTCCATTGAAAATAGAATTTCCCAAAAAATATAATTATTATTATTATGATTTCTTTGAAATAAAAAACAATGTATTTAATATTGAATTTTTAACCTAGAAAATTATACTCGAATAATTTGGATACATTTGTTTTTACATACAAAAAAAAAAAAAAATATATCAATATCTAGAGTATTTACTGAGATATATGAAGATAAAGTTAACATACTAATTTACAAAAGTTTTAAATAAACTTAAAATATTTTTAAAAGTTGACACTTTGAAAATTCATATTTCGCGCTATAGACACTTTGACACTATGTTTACTAATAAATGCGAAAAGAATTACTTTAATTAATAAGCTTTTATTTTCGTATTTTTGTCGTTCTAATTTGGAAAAATTTGACACTGTGCATAGGTGGGGTATATAAATATTAGTATCAATGCATAATTCTGTATTCGTATATTTTATTTTACACTTAATAAACGAATCTGTCCACAATTGGCCACTGGTCTGATATAAGACCATTTCAAGAATTTTGATGCCATTATACAATGGTGTAGGGTCTTGTCTGACTATATCTTTCTTTCTCGTTTAAATTTTACATTTTTAGCAATCAATAAACTAAACTAAACGATTTTACATGTTTCATTAGTAATAAGTAAAATATTTTAAAAAAATATACATATTTTTTAACTTAAGGTCTGGTCTTTGCTCTATATATATTTTTGTCACCTTCAAACATATATACATGTTTGCTTAAATACAACTCTGCTAATATTATTACTATTATTGAAATTGATGTTTCAATATTTTTCCGCTTTTTATTCTCAATTTTTGTTGCATTTACGTTGTTTTTTTTTTAATTTAATTTTTCCTTCTCAATGTTCAGTCACTTTTTTATCTTTGTAATTGTTGTTGTCGTCGTTGTTGTTACAACAATTTTACATTTGTTTTGATAACATTTGGGTCAAGGTTTTTGTAAAACTGAAACTTTTTCTTTCTACGTGATATTAAATTTTAGATGTTTATTTGTTTGTTTGTGTGTACACATTTATGTACTTGATATTTGTAATGTGCACCTTCATTCTTTACATGATTACAAATGATAGAATAAACAGTGTAAAGCACTTGGATAAGTAAACGCGAATTTTTTTTCAAAATTTTAAAATAATTTCGCTTTAAATTCTACACTTTTTAGCTATTATTATTTAAAGGCAGTAGAATATGAAATAAATATTGTTCCAAAATTGCGTAATAAAGCTATTTAGATTGATATACATATATGTATATATAAAGTTTTTATATCAAAATTTAAAAAAGATCTTATTAAAAATGCTTGTATTGTAAAGTCTAACATACATATATACATACATACTTATGTATGTACATATGTATGTTTGTGTAAATCCTTGTTTAGTATAACATTATTATCACGATGTTGCTGATGGTATGAATTTGTTTTTGTTGTTGGTAATCAAATTCCGTAATACCAACAAAAATAGAAATAACAATTTTACTGCATAAACGTATCACACAATAACAGACACACCTTTTGTTTTCCTTCCTCTAACACAACCAGTAACAAAATAATATTTAATTGTAATTTTTCTTATTCTATTTAATCAAGGTTTCTCTTTTTTTTTTTTGTTTTCTTCCCATTTGTTCATTTACAATTTGTGCACACATAATTGTACAACATAAATTCAATTTCAAAAGAATTAAAATCGATTGCATTCACAATGTCATGTATACATGAGTGTGTGTGTGGGATTGTAACAGAAATACCTGTGCAGCTTGGTTGATAATGCAACATGGGTCAATGCGTTACCAGTATGTAGTTCATGTTTGTGTATGTGTCTATTGTCATGTAGAAAATGTGCTAAAAGTGCAGGTAAATACTGATTAACAACAGTTTAAACTATGCTTAAAAGCATTTAATTTCTCTTAAACTTTATTACAATAAAATACATACATACATACACAAGAGTTCTTTAGCAAAGTTTATAATTGTAACTGTAAAAGGAAACGTTATATTGAATGCTAAATTTATCGTAGTTTTTTACGGAAAATTTTTACGGGATGTCGTCTTAATGAAATAAAGTCAGTTTTAGTTAAGTTCCAGTTAAGTTTTAATTTAGTTCTTGTTCCGTTCTAGTTCAGTTCTGCTTCAGTTCTAATAATAATAATAAGTAATAAAGTTCTAGTTGATTTGTAGTACAGTTCAAGGTCAGTTTTAGTTTAGTTTTGTTTAATTTCTAGTTCGGTTTTAGTTCAATTTCACTTTGGTTCTAGATCAGTCTTAGTTCAGTTCTAGTTTAAGTTTTAGTTCAGTTTTGGTTGAGTTCCACTTTGGTTCTAGTTCTATCCCAGTTCATTTCTGGTTCATTTTTATTTCAGTTTAATTTCAATTCTACTTCAGTTCTGGTTCAGTTTTAGTTCACTTCTAATAATCTATATGTATAATTTGTTTTCTGAAGATTTCTGATAACGTAAAGAATTAAAATTTGGCTTACTTATAAAACTGTTCGTCCTATAAATTCTAACGGAGACCGATTTTCAATCAGGGAGCGAAGATAAGTGGATTTATATATCATTTCCTAAGCATTTTGCTCTTTCCAGAGCTTTCTGAAACTCTCAGATAAACTAAGATCGGCTTACTTATAAAAATATCCGTTCTACAAATCCAGTATGTAATATTTTTAAAGTGTGTTTTGGTTTTAAGAAATTTTAATTTGCTATACTTATAAAACTAAAATTTTATTGTTTATAGTTCAGAAGTTATAAGTAATTAAATTTTATTTTGATCCATAACTTCTAAACTAAATGAGTCTCCAACTTGAAATTTTACGTGCCTAGGATGAAGAGCTATGTCAACATTATATATTTTTTTAGAATTTTAAAATTACCATAATTTCATAGACATTTAAAATGCCAAGTCCGATTGCTGTCTTGCTTGTTTTGACATGGAATCACTCTATTATATTATTTTTTTGACATTGCCAGGATTATAAGCTCGTAATTTTAATAAAATTTTAGTTCAGCTCTATATCAGCTCTAGTTCTATTGTAGTTCCATTCTATTTTATTTCAAAATTTATTATTTTTAGTTTTATTTCTCTTCAAGCTCAGTTCTAGTTCAGTTTTAGATCATTTATAGTTCAGTTCTAGTTCGTTCCTAGTTCAGTTCTGATTCACTTCTAGTTCAGTTCTAGTTTAGTTCTAGTTCAGTTCTAATTCGTTCCTAGTTCAGTTCTGGTTCACTTCTAATTCAGTTCTAGTTAATTTTAAGGACTGAGCACGAACAAATCCGTGCATGCTCTTGGACTTATAACTTTTGATGTTGTGAAAAATGTATAATTCTGTTAACTGTTTTGTATTTGCCATTATGCTCATTTGCCATGTGCTAAGTTTCATGGTAATAGCAAAATTGTTTTTTCTTTAAATGGTAGTTTAACAAAAAACACATACACATATTTCAAATTTTTCATGAAATCTTACATTGGTCATATAAAATAATTGCAAGGAAGGCTATTGTGCTGAAGAATACAGTTTCTTAGGTCATAATATTATACAAAGAAGTCATGATCACTGAATGGTAACCTTGTAGTGGAAGATAAGTAATATCTTCAGGCTGTAGGACTCAGGCAAAATAGAAAGGATTTTGAGAGAAATTCACCTCATCTCAGAAAGAAAAGTGTCACAAAAAGTAAAT
The DNA here is from genome assembly GCA_951394005.1 of Protophormia terraenovae. Classification (NCBI taxonomy): domain Eukaryota; kingdom Metazoa; phylum Arthropoda; class Insecta; order Diptera; family Calliphoridae; genus Protophormia; species Protophormia terraenovae. The sequence continues at coordinate 44,700,398 of OX596073.1, read as the reverse complement.
TGCTTTAAATCTTTATCAGAAAATTTTAAAAGAAGTCTAGCATGAAGACTTATAAAGTAAGAAAAAAAAAATCCTAGTTAAAACGCAAGCAAGAATCTGGAGGTAAAAAATAACATGAAAGTTCCTCAGACGAATTTTTTCAGAAATTTTGTTTCTGTATAGTAGACGATGAAACGTTCGTACAGGGTGACTTTTTTCAACTTCCTAACCAGGAATTCTGTGTCGCAGATGCTAGAGGGATATTGCAGAAAAATTTCGTGTATCAAAGAAATCAAAATTTTCAACAAAGTTTTCGAATTGGGAAGTCATATGCATACGCTGGAATGAAGCACTTCATTCTTAAAATATGGTTGCATTAACACAGAAATTGACGAGAATGATTGCCTTTGGAAAAGACTTCTTCCTTTCCTAATAAAATTCAGTATATCCCCTGCTTTCTGGCCTATTCCCGCTTCTTCTCATTACAACAACAAAACAATGGAGTTGTAACAAAGAAATTGTAAGAGTTTGTACCGATAGAGGTCCATCAAATTGACCGAAACTCCGTGCAATTGAACGATATTGGACTCTAGTAAAAAATAATTTAAAGGACATTAAAAGCTCAGCATAAAATGAAACGGAGTCTAAAAATAAGTGGACTTATTCGAGCAAAAAAGTGACCGAAACACAATAAAACCTTTAATTTGAATAATTCTGTAAAATATCAGATATTTCCTTAAAAACCAACAGGAACTAATTTATTATTTTATGTTTAGAACTTGAACATAACAGTCATTAATAAAAATATCACTTTAAAAAAATTCACCCACTGGTTTAGTTTCTATAAGCAGATTTGTATGCACGGATTTTTTTCGTGCGCAGTCCTTAGTTCAATATTTGACACTGAGTTCAAAGTGGATATAACACTTGGTTTCAACACGAATTCGAGCAAATATGCTTACTGGGTTAGCTAATTTCTTAATCATTTTTTTTTTTAGTCTTTAGTTCTTCATTTTTAAAAATATTTTAAAATCCTGATATTTAACTAATCTTAGTGTTTATTTACTTAAAACAAAGTAATTTACTTGATTAAATTTGTCTCTATTCTGTCCCTAGTTTACTGTCCCAATTTTCCCAACTAAGTGCATTGTTTGCTTGAGCACTTATTGTGCACAAATACAAGTGGCAATGGAACATATACATAGACGGTACAAACAATTAAAAACAACTGCATTTCAACCACATCAACCCAATCATACTTACACTAAAACACATACGAACACGGCCCTAAACAATATGAAGGCAGATATCCTGGTTTTAATTTCTTATAAATGCATATATGAGTGTTTTACCTATGTATATCACCTATACATGGTTAGATTCCCTATGACATTTCTAACAACATAAAATACAGTTACTCAAGCGCACCTACATTCTACACTAACAAGCATAATGTATGTGGATGTATGTAGGAGGTCAGGTTGGGCATTGTTTTAATAAAATAATTGTTCTTCAGACTCTTACTTGAAAAGATGAGATTATAAGTAGTACGGGCTTTCTATTAGGAATCGAAATTAAGTGTACATGAGAATTTTATTTTTATAATGTCCACTAATAGTCCAACTATAGAAATGACTTTTAGTATATTTAAATAAAGTTCAGATTGCAAAGTATCCCTAATATGAAAAGAAATTTTTAGATTAGTCTCCTATATACTCCTACACTTAAACGTAAATACAAACATATATGTTAAACAAGCTCTACTACATGCCAAATGTATCCTGAAACATAACATTTTGAATTTTTCTAGTCATTGTGCGTATGTATCTGTGTGCCATCATGTTTATTTATGTTATTTCTCTTGTTATTCTATACGTATATATATGTTCCAGTATATGAGTGTCTAAGGATATATGCGTGTGAGCATGTATGTGGTTAACGACACGTGTAATGTTCCATAATTTCTTGTTTTCGTTGCTGGCAACAATTCGTGCTAGATTGTCACTGCAGCATGTACGTATACATTCATACATACATATGTATAACGCTGACTGAATAAATGCTCTTGTTTGATTTGTTATTGTTATAATTGTTGTTGCTAGTTCTGCTGTTAAGATTAGCTTGTTATTTACTATTTTTTTGGTCTAGAAGACTTTTTAACAAGCGGTAACATTCATATGGCCCTTCAAGCAAAAGAACTTCATTAGGAGGAATCTACATAAATATAAGGAATATAACAAGGTGAAATACTAAAATTTCCCTATAGTTTGCGGGACTATGTAGTAACATAGTATAGAAACTAAAAATGTCATCATTGGCCACATTGTAATGTGATAAATCCTACAACCAGTGGTGACATATATCATCCATTCATGCTGATATTCGGCAATTTAAAAATGGATTCCTGCTCATCACTTGTAATGGGACTAATAAATTGGCCCCTATAGAATAGTAACCTAGTGTACTACCAACTCCATAAACTACCGGGCTATATGCAAGTAAGTTTTTTCTTTATTTTGTTTCTTGTATTTTATTTTTGTTTTCTTGCCTGTATGCAGATACAAACTTTACTGAAGCTTGTTAACATGATTTCTCTCCTATTTGCAACGTGCAATTAAAACAAACATAACAATGTAAATTCCAGTCTCTTCAGTTTTATGCTGCAGGAAAACCTTAAGGATAAAAACTCTTCTATTAGTGTATAAATAGTTTGAAGTTTAACAAATCTAGTTTTGATTAATGATGTGTTGTATAATTAACAATATTTGTAATAATAAATGTGATGGAATGCCAAGAGAGACTTATTACAAAAATACTGGTAAATCCCCGTATAACGAATCTCAATTTAACGAAAATCCGATATAACGAACAGTCAAATTTCTAATATTAAATACCTTATATAGCGAACGTTTCAAAAATGTTGAGTTCGATATAGCGAATGGTAAGAAAAAATAAAACAAAATCAAACAAAAAACTATTTTTTGTATTGAAAGCCTTATATAGCGAACATTTAGAAAATTTTATGCTCAATATTACGAACAAGAAGCAGTAAAGAAAATAAAAAGAAAAGAAAAAATGTTGGAGTATCGTTACCTTATTTCAATGATTACACATATTTATATGTGTTTTGATCTTTTTTTATTGTGTTTTTAAGAGTATCCTGAAACGTGAGTTTACAATATGGGAAACAGAAAACTAATTTCATTGAATGAAAAAGTAAAAATATTAGATGAGTGTGACAAAGATACAAGCCTCAATGAAAATTTCATTAAATATGGAATAACAAAATCTTCAATCTGTACTTTGTAGAAATTTAAAACAAAAATTATAACGAATTTAGAAGCTACCAAAAATGGTTCAAAAAATCGTCTATCTCTAAAGAATGATGAGTATCACCTGATGGAGAAGGAGCTTCGTCGATAGTTTCTAGACCAAAGGAAAAAATACATTCCAGTTAATGGAACTGCTTTAAAAACCAAGGCGGATTCCATGCAAGTGATGGTTGGCTGTCTCAATATAAAAAAAGATTTGACATAAGACTTCTTAAAGAATGTGGAGAGAAGTTATCGTTCCGAGCCGATTTAGTGGAACCTTTTAAAAAGGAATTGCAAAAAATTATAGTCGAGCACAATTTAACTCTTGATGCTATTTTCAATGCGGACGAAACTGGTGTATATTGGAAAATGCTACCAGATAAAACATTTGTGCACGCTGGGGAAGCTAGTGCTCCAGGTAGAAAGATGTCGAAGGACAGAGTGACGCTTTTACTATGAGCCAATGCATCTGGGTCAAAAAAAATTAAACCACTTCTCCTTGGAAAGGCAAAGAAACCCCGATCATTTCGTAACAAAGTATTGCCAGTAAATTATCTTCATACAAATAAAGAGTGGATGAATGCTGGGATATTAAAAATTTGGTTCTATGAGATGTTTGTGCCAGAGGTTAGCATGGCCTGTTTCATTGTTGTTATTTTCATTATTATAGGTGACATTTTTTTTTACAGGTGGAATCGTTTTTGAAATCAAAATCGTTGCCAATGAAAGCTTTATTAATCCTAGATAATGCCCCTAGTCATCCACCCGAAGAACAGCTAATAAAATCAACTGAAGATGGAAAAATTTAGACGATATTCATGCCTCCTAATGTAACACCGCTCATCCAAGCTGGTCCATTGCTTGCCATACGTTTAGTTAAATTACAGTATAGAAACAGTCTGCTAAGATTATTTCATCAGGAGCTGAGGATATTATAATCTTTTTAAGAAATCTCTGTTTGTATGAAGGAACGACAATAAGTTTTTTTTATTAGTTTGTTAATATTAAATGTAAAATATTACCTTCATAAAATTAATATGAATATCATTTCTTTTATAATACTAAAATAAAATGATTTTTAAAAAGTCTCGATATAACGAATTTTTCGATTTAACGAAAGGGCCTGACAATATATCGTCCATTAAACCGAGATTTGCCTGTAACTATAGAACTGGTACAGATTGCAATAGAAACTGTAATATAATTAATTTGGTAAATTTTTATACCCTTCACTACAAGTGTAAAGGCTATATATAAGTTTGTTATTCCCCAGCAAAAATTTGTTGGCTTTTGGAAATGACTACTACTTACTGGACTCATTACCAGGTAATGAGTTGTCATTATTTTTCTCATTTCTTCGATTAGTGGAATAACTAGTTACCAGTAAACAAAAAAACAAGTTCAATTAGTTCTGCAATGGATCAGTTCGCTAGAGCGAAAGCGTAGGTTGTCGGTTCAACCCCAAACTAAACCCATATATTTTTGTAGGAAATTATTTTAATTTCTATTGGTATGTTAAAACTATTAATAACTCACACAAATTTTAACGTATACATGGCGTAGTGAGTAAGACAGTAGTCTTTGAAACATGAAGGAATGTTTTTGCCTAGGTTAGTCATTACCAAAAGCAAATAAAGTTTTGCTGGGATAGTATAATGGCTTTCCGGGTAAGTAAAGTTTTTGTTGGGTCCGTTTGTAATTTTCATAATTTTCGTCGGAAAAAAAAATTTATAAGAAAACGATTTTTTTCGAATTAAAAATGATTTAAATGGCGTTTGTGAAGCATTTGCCCATAGTTTGAATAATTGCCCATATATCAAAAGATCATAGAACTTTTCTATAGAATTTTAAAAAACCCGGTTAAAAAATGACGGAGGTGCAGTAGGGCATCGATTATCCGTGATACGATTAAGCGGCAACTTCGATTATCCGGTAAAGAAAATTTTTAATTGTTTTCTTTTATCCATCTACTTCATTTTTTTTGCATCGATTAATCGTGATTAACTCTCTCTCAGAAGACTTAGAAAATAAAATTTGTCTTACTTAAGTAACTTTCAGGCGCCATTCGTACAACACCATCCAGTGCATTATTTGTTTTAATGAACTGGATGCCGGTTGATCTAATGGCCAAACAGATCGCCATCATGTCAGCGACTAGGATCAACACCATAGGTGCATGGAACGGTAGGAACTATGGCCATGCGACCATCTTGGGAATTCTGGTTGACATCCCTGACAATATTGACTATTGTATACCTAAACCCTTTCTGTATAGAGGCTTCTCATTATCAACTTTAGCTGGTCCCACTATAAGAGCTGGATCGGTTGAAGTTTATACTGATGGGTCTAAATCTGCTGAGGGGGTTGGGGATGGGGGGTGTTGTTTTTCTTCCTGTTTATGGAAAGTACATTTGCTTTAAACTGCCAGATCACTGTAGCGCCCTTCAGGCGGATATCTCGGCCATCAAGAGAGCGGTAAATTGGCTAATGTACTGTAGGATATACGGAGTGAATATTCAAATCTGTACCGATAGTTAGCACGCGATTAAATCTCTCTCGGGTGTCTTCTCGATATCCAATCTGGTACATGAATGCCGGACATCTCTAAATGAGATGACAATACATTCAAACCTAGAGTTGTCGAGAATAGCTCAGCAAAAATTGACAAATGAGTCCACATGCTCTACCTCGAGAAGTATATGGCGGCAGTATGATCACTGGTGATCGAACTATATTCTGGGATTGTCTAGACGTCAGTTACGGATACTCGTCTGATATCGACATCAGACAGATCAGATCTTTTATACGTGCGTCAGGTTAGTTCGAAACGAACCTTTTTACGGACATGTGAAACTCCACATGATCCCCAGGGTAACACAATGGGACCAATAGGACCCACATGAGCTGTTTTTATATCCAGTAGTTACAGATACCCATTTAACGTAACCTAACTTAAGTAACTTTTCGTCCTACGAATCCTAACGGAGTCGGATTTTGAAATTTCTATGGAAGAGCGGAAATAAGTGGATTTATGTGTCATTTTCTAAGCATTTTTTCCCCAAAGATTTTTAAAGTTCCCAGGTGTAATAGAAAATTGAAATTCGGCTTACTTATAAAACTGTATGTACTAGGGACTTCGTTTTTGCAAAGAAGGCATTTTTTCTGAATTTTTGTGCTGAAAAAATGAAATAAATCGGTTCAATAATAACTGAGATATCGAGCAAAACCCATTTTTGATTTTTTGAAGCTCATGTTTAAGCTACAGATTTTTTCATTTATTTCATTTCATTTATTATTTTAATGCTATTGAGAGTAAAGCAACCAAGTGTGGTTAGTATTTTAGGAAAAAGTGTGAATTAGAAATATTGCAAAACAACAAATACAATGGGTTTTATCACAAGTAAGTAATATAAAAGAAATCTCACAGAGTTCTAAAAGGGCACAAAAAGTTCTTTCAATTTAACGTGTTCCTATTGGAAAAAATGTGGTGATACACAGAAAAAAGTAAAAATGGACTTCAATTACGAAATTTGTAATATTAATTAATTTTTAATTGATTTTGCTCCAATCATCAAAATGGTAATATTAATAACCAGAATAATTGATATTATTATTACTTCTTTTCCTTAAATAGATGCAATGAGCTGAAAATTTACTTAAATTTATTTTATTTCTGTAAATTTATAGACAAATATTTAATTTTTCTTTATATTTTATTAACAGCTGTGAACTTTATAAAAAGCAAAACTGAAAACCAATTAGAAAATTAATTATATTAATAAATCATACAATTAAATTCCAATATAAAGTTAATTAATAATTTTATTAAAAAATTATTTAAAATATTTTTTTCTGTGTACATATAACATAATAATTTAGATATTTTGATTTTCAAAAATCAAGTTCTAATCAAGTTTCAAAATTTACCATGGTCACCAATATATAGAAGAGCTAGTCAAGAGTTTGCAGACATGGTAATTCAAAGCCCATTATATCTCTTTGTACTGTTAAATTTTTATATTTTTTATAATTCTTCCATACATTTTATGTAAAAAATAATAAATAATAAAAAATATATTTGTGTACTAAAAAACATTTTTGAAATTAAATCTTCAGTTGTTCTCACCGAATTACTTTTTTAAAACAGTTGTACCTACTATATTGTTATAAATTTTCAATTATCTCAACCAATATTTCTTTCTTTGTGGGTACCAATAATATGTCATAAGTAAATTAAATATTCGGTCACCGCAATCGAATTCTAAGATAGTACGTGTAATCGACCGATTTCGATTGCAAAAAATTCGTTCGGCATTATATAATCTATTTTCTCTGTGTACATATGTATTTTTGATTAATTTATATTTGACATTCATTATATAGATACTAAAAATGTTTATTTAATACCAAAAACGTTGATATATTTTTCATTTTAAAATAATACATCTCGGCACCATTGAATATATCGTTTTGTATCTCGTTAAAGAAAATAAGTAACAACAGAAACGAAATTTCCACCTCAAATTTATTTTGAATACACAGAAAAAAGTAAAAATGGACTTCAATTACGAAATTTGTAATATTAATTAATTTTTAATTGATTTTGCTCCAATCATCAAAATGATAATATTAATAACTAGAATAATTGATATTATTATTACTTCTTTTCCTTAAATAGATGCAATGAGCTGAAAGTTTTTGAAAATTTACTTAAATTTATTTTATTTCTGTACTTTTGTAGACAAATATTTAATTTTTCTTTATATTTTATTAACAGCTGTCAATTTATTAAAAAACAAAACTGAAAACCAATTAGAAAATTAATTATATTAATAAATCATATAACTAAATTTCAAAATAAAGTTAATTAATAATTTTATTAAAAAATTGTTTGAAATATTTTTTTCTGTGTAGTTACAACTCTGGTTAAATTTTATTTCAGTTCTAGCTCAGTTTTAGTTTAGTTAAGTTCTAGTTCATTTATTGTTTTGCTAATTCAGTTGTAGTACAGTTCTAGTTCAGTTCTAATTCAATTCCAGTTCATTTCTAGTTTAATTCTTGCTCAGTTCTAGTTTAGTATTAATTCATTTCCAGTTCTGTTAATTCAGTTCTAGTACAGTTTTAGTTCAATTCTAGTTAAATTTTAGTTCAGTTTTAGTTCAATTATAGAACTAGAACTGATAGCATGTTTCTCTATGTCGAACGAACGAAAGCGTATGAAATAGAGAAACGCCAAATGATTCGAATTCCTTCGTCTTGCTTTCGTTCGCTTAGATTTTCGTTCGACATAGAGAAACAGGCTATAATCTAGTTCAATCCTTTATTGTGCAGTTCATTTCTATTTCAGTTCTAAATCAGCTATTGTTCTAGTTTCTAGTTGAGTTCTACTTCAGTTCTAGTTGAGATCTGGTTCAGTTCTCGTTAAGCTCTAGTTAGAAAAAAATGAAAAATAAGCAAAATTGTGGCACAAATGTTAATTAAATTAATTTCAGTGACTAGTTAAAAAATACTTTCTTATATATATATATTTTTTTTCTTTTAAGATATAATGTATGTCAAATTCTTGTTTGCCTTTTAGCTTGAACTAAGAAATAAATTTATATATTTTTTTCATTTACCACTATGAAATAAAAACAAATCTAGGTGACATTTAATTTAGTTTTATTAGAAAAGAAGCTATAAAAAACAGCATGTGTTTGTGCATTTGTTTTAATTTTTATATACTTAATTTAATTTTACAAAAATTAGTCAAGCAAGAAAAAACGTTTGTTATAGAAATAGTTTTTTTTTCTCCACACAGTACATATCCTTTTGCATCCTTTATAACAGAGAGAAAAAAAAAAAAAAAAAATGGTGGCAAATATATGAAAAATAAAGAAAACTGTAAAAAACAAACACATATTTACTCATTTCTCAAGAACAAAGCTTTAATGTTTGTATATGTTTGTGTTAGAGTATGGGTATGTTAGCATATTCTTTCAAGAGAAATTTACATTAGTCCTTTTTTTTAGTGTTGTAGCTTCGCGACAATTTATGGCATTTTTTTATTTTTGTTTGTTCTTTAACAATAAGTCAGAAAATCCTTTTTCACTATTGAGTTTTGTTTTTGTTAAATACATAGTAAGTTTAAGAGTATGTTGCTACATTTTTGTTTGTTGTTGTTATTTAAAGTTACGCATGACGTTGCAAGGAAATTGGTAAGACGAAAGAAACATTTGTTTAAATAAACTATAAAGAATATTTATAGTTTTTTGTGTAGAATAGAGAATAAATAGTTTTTATTTTACCATCTGCAACAAAAACAGCAAAACAATAAGAATAATATAAGCAACAACATTATCATTACTAAATGCAACAGAAAAATTCCTATTGTCAACACTTTAATAAATTATTTGTATGTATGACAATTTTCTCTATGTATAAGTGTGAAAATATGTATGTGTAAATATGTATATGAACCCAGCAGTCTATGGTGGCTGTTGCGTACAAGTTACCTAACCGACTACATTAGGATACCACTAGCCACTTTATTAGCTACGTGACTAGTCACTTTCATATGGGCTTGTGCTACTAGGATATCTATTGCCACCTCAACGACTACATGGTGTCACTTTTTTGCACACACAAAAACCTCTACGACTACCGAAGGGTCAATAAAGTGACAACGGCTACAAAACGCACAACCACTTTACTGTTTACAAAGAGTCAGTTAAAATTTTTTTATACCTTCTTTTCGTATTTTTCCCGCTTACCATGGAGTCACTAAAGTGGCAATTGTCAATACAATCATTGGTGTCCGATGAAGAGCGGCAGGTGATATACACTAATGAATCTTACTGTCTAAAAGCGGGTTAATTGCCACTAAATAAACAGCTGGGAATGGTAAAACGTTTAATGTGTTTTTGTGTTTATAAATAAGAGTCATTGAATGAACGAGGGAAGAACTCAAAAGAAGTCAGATGAAAGTATTGTAAAAGTGAATAAAAGTGAACTAAACCTGAACTAGAACTGAACTAGAACTGAACTAGAACTGAACTAGAACTGAACTAGAACTGAACTAGAACTAAACTAGAACTGAACTAGAACTGAACTAGAACTGAACTAGAACTGAACTAGAACTGAACTAGAACTGAACTAGAACTGAACTAGAACTGAACTAGAACTGAACTAGAACTGAACTAGAACTGAACTAGAACTGAACTAGAACTGAACTAGAACTGAACTAGAACTGAACTAGAACTAAACTAGAACTGAACTAAAACTGAACTAGAACTGAACTAGAACTGAATTAGAACTGAACTAGAACTGAACTAGAACTGAACTAAATTCCTCTCTACTTTGAAAGCATAAATGTGAGAATTTTTTCCTAAATTATTTATTGTTTTAAAGCTTTTTATGTCATAATTTTTTCTTTCTTAACTTGTATGCATCAAAATAAATTTATGACATCCGCATGTGTGTTTTTGTGAGTTGGTTTTTCTTGAAAAGAGTGTCTTGTCAGTTTTTATTGCATTCAGCATCACGTAATATGTCAACATAAAATGAAATAAGTAGTACGTATGTAGTAGTTGTATCTCTTACGAATCGTAGTAGTAGAATGTCAAGATAAAGAAATATATAAAAATATTAAATATTTATGCAAACACATAAAGTCAAATTTAAAATTCTATTAAATGAGAAAAAAATCTATTCAAAGTTAAAAAGTCCTAGAGACAAAAAAAGCATTTGTATAAATTTTATAAAATATTAAAATATGTTTATTTTATTTTTATTTTTTTAGATAAGGATTTTAATGACAAGAATATTATTTATTTGTTTTAATGAATAATATTGGCTGAATATTTTCTAAAGTTATTTCTAAAAATTTATTTTTTTTTCATAAATTATGAAATTGGTAAAAATCAGTTTTATATTAATTTAAGTTTAATGTTTACTTAGTAGTAAAATGAGACTTAAGACTGTATTTTAATTGGTACTTTATATATGGCCAATTTCTAATATTATTACTATTTCTTTTGTAAACCATGACGTATGATTAATAAATAATACAAAAAATTATCATACGTTTAATATGCCTGGCAATAAACAAAATTATTCGTATGCTTACATAAGCTGACCTCATTTTTTTGTAGTAAAATAGTTTAACAATTTATTTTAAACATTTTTTTTTTAATTCGCTACCAAGAAAACTCTATTTCTCCACGAGTTTTTCCTGTAATTTTTATTTAAAATTTATAGTTTAAATATAATTTCTAAAAAAAAAAAAAAAAAAAATAATTCTTATGCACACTATAATTGCTAACATTTGTTCAATTTCCCTACATTATAAAATTAAATGAAAAAAAAGTAGTTTCCAATATTTGCTTTTATTATATACTAGTTATACTTCTTGTACTTGTGCTATTTTCTTCATGCATTGAAATGTATAAATTGAAAGTGAAATTATGATACTTCATTTTTTAAAACGTTTTTCTGCTGTAAAATTTTTGCTGCCTTTTGTACACTTAAGTTTTGAGAAAAAAAAAAAAAAAAAAAAAAAAAGAAAAACCATTTAAAATAAAACTTTTGTTTTTACTTTTAGTTCAACGATGTTTAAAAGCCAATCAATAGTTGCTAAAATTAGGAAAAGGTTTTTTATTTTTTTAAATAGTAAACGGTAAAAAATATATTAGAAAAAAGGAGCAGAGTAAATATGTTGCAGAAAATCTAAAACTATCTAGAACTTATTTGGAGTAGAATAATATATATAGAAAGGAACTAGAGTTGAACTAGAATTGAACTAGAACTGAACTAAGAAAAAATAAGTACCTACATGTAATTCAGCTTGCAAAAATGAAACTAATGGGTTAATCAGATAATCTTTTTAAGATTTTGTCTGGTAAAATAATGCATGTAAGATTACTACTATAAAATAAATATGTTTTCATGTAAAATTACTAATAATGTGTAAACCTAGTATGTTTATCAGTATTAATTACATACTTTTATGAGCAGAAATACATACAAAGTATAATAATTTCAATGTTGATAAATATGTTTGTAATAACACTGGTAAAAAAAAAAAAAAAAAAAAATTTGTGCTCCTTCAAAAAAACAAAACAAAAAATATGTGGACTAGATGGAATTCCGCATGCTAAACTCGAATCTGCTTACAGTTTTTTCCCATCGCACGTGGGGGTAAAATGTGTCAAAATTGGTGCTTAATTGAATTTTAAAATTTAAAGTTTTGTAATAAAGTTGGGTACCGAATAAAAATAGACAAAATTATGTATCAATATCAATTGAAATCTTTAAGCTAGGTTGCGTTGTTTTCTTATAAGGAGCTGTCAAAGTTAAGAATTTTTTTACATTTTTGAAAAATACTAAAAATTTTCATCAAATTTGGGTGTATTTATTTTAAATAAAAAGTCTTTTAAAGTAAACATTTAAAATGAAACCATCAATTTCAGATGTTTAAGTGTGCTTTTCTTTAAGTATTTGCAAATTATATTTTGTCCTAATATTTTTGTTATTTTTTTGAAAATTATCCGAAAATACAATAATTTTCAAATTTCATGGAATGCAGCTTAAAATGTTACAAGATGTTTTGAAAATTTTCTGAAAAATAGTACATATTGTCCACTTAAATATTATGAAAAAAAATCGTGCGCATATATAGTCCGATTTGAGAAAATATTTTTTTTTTTTTTTTTTCAAAATAACTCCAGTAGATTTCATAAAAAAAACGGCTTAATTTTCTTTGCTTTATCAAACATTAAACAGTGGGGAAGTATCGAAATAAATCTGTAACTTCTAATCGACATTAGACATTAGCTTTTTGATTTTAGAAGCGGGATCCAATATTCACATCAGGAGCGGAACTATAGGAGTTCAACATAGGGTACTAGTGTTATGGAAAATGTTTAACCACTATCGAATTTTTGTTCCTTACCCAATTTCCAAGATGTTTATATCACCTTAAAGTCCTTGATAAATCTTTTAGAAAACATGATTGCATATACTACATATCTTATATATTTTTCGAGTTATATACATTTGAATTTTCAAAAATCTCAATTTTACAAGATCTTGGTTAAGATTTTTCCATATATAGCCAAATATTTTCAACCGATTTTATTATATTTTATGTAGTTGGTTAAAACGCAAAGAAAATTCTTAGTCATTATCTTTATTGAGTCAAAAGTTGTTGATTTTTTAATTGGAAAGTTTGCAAAATTTAACAAACAGACGGACATTAGAATTCTTTTAAAAAAATCTTAAAATTTGAAAAATATTTCTTTTCTAAGTTAATAAAATGTTGATATCACCTTTCTCTGATTTAAGTGAAATTTTCGACACATATAACCCAAATGATCATCAAAATTTGGATATCACCTTTTCTTGAATTAAGTGTCATTTTCCATATAACCCAAATGTATAGACGGAAGGACGGACATTCCCACTCAGCCAAAAAACATCCTTTTTTTAGTTACTAATAAATAGAAAAATTAAACGTGATCATTAAAGTGTTGATACCATCCTTCTTTGAATAATGCATAATTTTCGACCTATTTAACTGCAATGTATAGATGGACGGACAGACTTAAAATTCTAAAACCAATTTTTTAAAGTAATATTCAATAAAAAAATAAAACGTGATCATTAAAATATTGATATCACCTTTCCCTGAATTAAGCGCCATTTTTGACCCCTTTTACCTCAATGTGCATCGGGTCGAGATTTTTTTATAGGCGTGTCTAATATTGCGTCCTAAATAAGCCGATTACTCGAGTATTTTTCACTATAACTCAAGAACGGTATGCACGATTTATATAAATAATACACCAAAATATGTGGAGTAAAATTGGCTTTAAGTCGTCTTACTAACAAATTTGTATCCGCTCAATAGTTTAGGAGATATTTTGAAATAAATGTCCGAACAAAATTTGTTCATGCTTAATTCAAGATTTCTTTTTTTTTTACTAAAACTTCTTTTTAAAAGTGAAAACGTCAAAAACGTTTCAGTTTATCAAAGCTGGCAAAACTACGAGTAAATAAAGCCACGTATCATAAAAATTTATGCACAAATCTTGATTGCATTCACAGTTAAGTTAGGATACCCATGCATATCTACAGTTAGTGGGGAAAAAATTTTTTTTCGCCTTAAATAAAAAGAGATAGGTGGATTAGATGGAATTTAATGTGCTAAATAATAATCAGCTTTTACTTGTTTTCTATCACGTATTGATTTTTTTTATGGGCATGACTACTTCCTTTAGGCAACTCGAGAACAGTTTGTCCTATTAAGATATTTTAAACTCCAATATATAGCGATTTAAATTGTCCTTGAGCTGAATTTACATAATTTTTTGTATGGTTTATATTTTCGTAGTAATTCGGTAATTAGTAACGAAAAAATTAAAAAAACAAATTTTTAAAAACCGTAAAAATTTTGATCCATAACTCAGAAATTCTTGAGCGAATAAAAAATTTTGTTAACATACCTTGAAGACAATTTTCGTATACATCTTTTGGTGTATCATTTATCATAATCATGTAAACGGTTCTTGAGTTATAGTCTAAATTTGAAAAACCATTCTCGAATTTTATAGTGTGACCGCTGAAGAATCTGATGATATTAGTCATGCCCATAAAAAAAATCAGTACGTGATAGAAGAAAAGTGAATGCAGATTCTTGTTTAACTCGTTAAAATCCACATAGTCCAGCTATTTTTGTTTCAAGAAAAATTAAAAGATTTGTTTATTTTGCCCACCACTGTATTTCTACTCAATTGTATGTGACATGGGTATTTTTACTTAACTGTGAATAAAATCAAGATTTGTGCATCAATTTTAAGATACATACCTTATTTTATTCGCAGCATTACCAGCTTTAAGATAAAGATAATAAACTGAAACATTTTTGTTGTTTTCATCTATCCAAAAAAATTTTAGTAACAAGAAAATTTTAAATTTTGCAAGAAAAATATTTTTTTCCGACACTTATTTCAAAATAACTTCAAAACTATTGAGCACATAAAAAAATTAAGTTTGGGGAATTTGAAGATATTTTTAGTCTGCATCTTATGGTGTATCACTTATGTCAATCGTACACACCGCTCTTGAGTTATGAGGAAATATACCAGAGTAATGGCCTTACTATGGGTGAAATATTAGACACGCCCATAAAAAAAATCCAGACCTGATGGAAAAAAACTGAAAGCATATACGTGTTTAGCACATCAAAATGCATCAAGTTCTACTATTCGTTTTTGTCGACCAGTGTAATTAAATGGCTCTATAGGGTATGCGTATGACAAATATTAGCAAAATTGGAAGACATAAAAAATATTTTTGGGCGTTGTCTTGGAATGAATGATATATTTTTTTAATTCCTAGTAAGATTCTGAGTTGATCTATCTTTGTACGGTCGTTTGTCCGCTTGTCCGTTGAAACCTTCAATGAAATTTTGTACAAATAGTTCAAGGACCAATATAAACTCGAAAACAAAAATGGGAGTGGCTTGCTCACTTTACCGCCCACCTACCATACAAGGTAAAATGTTCAAATGTTGCAGATGGTGGTTATATAGATTCGGTCAAGCCAAATATAACATTCTCACTTGTTTTTTTTTGATACATCTTAACTTCATTTTAATACTACACTAATAATTCAACCCTTTAAATATTTTGTATGGAAATTACTTATTAAATTTCGTATGTATATTTATGTAAACAAATATTTATTTTTTAATCTAACTTCAACCAAATAAACATTCTGTTTTTATTTAAATGCTATGAAGGTTTTTTTCCCCAAAAGCTGCAGCACTTAAATGTTATTGCTAAAAAATTTGTTTTGCGTTTTGAAGGAAATTGTGTTACTACTGCATAAATTCTATACTGTGCTCTGATTTGTTTTTTTTTTTTTTAACATTATACTTTTTTACTCCTAAAAAATATGCCATTAAAATTGAAAAATAAAAAATGATTCTTCAGTTTAGTGTTTTTCTTTTTGCCAAAAAAATAAATTTTAAATAAATATGGTAAAGACATGCTATAAGTATAGAATGAAAAAAAAAAAAAAAAAAAATACAAGTAAAAATATATATGTACCTCATGGTATCATTGCACAGTGGCCCTATATTTTAAATTATAAAATTCCACATCTAAACTAGGTTTAATTTATTGCAAGATATATATTTTTTTATTTTATATTAACCATACTTTAAAAGTTACAAAACTGTTAAAATTATGTAAAAATAATGTTCTTTTTTGATAGTGAAAATATTTCTTTAATACTTATAAAAAGCTATTTTTATTGTTATTAATATTATTGCCATAAAAGTTTAATATTGTTTGAGAGTTAGTGCTATCGTCTCCACTGTAATTGTTTTGTGTTTTTTTTTTTTGCAACAATTTGGAGGCCTTAAAAATAAACACTTCTACATAAACATTCATACAAACGTATTAATGACACATAATTATATTTACATACATTTAAGTATGTGCCTGTGGTTTGCAAAAAGGGTATGACTTATACAAATTTTTATACGAGGTTTGTTTTATAGTTCCACGAGCTGTAAACCCGCTACTTCGTTAGCGGAAATTTTTTATAAAAACTATACTATATAATACATTTAAACTAAGATTCTTACTCCCTTGGGAACATTTTTAATAATGGTGTTATGTCATCCATAAATAACAATATCTCTTTAATTTCAAGTTTATAATCTTAGAATAATGAAAAATTAATATCAGAATTACGAAAAAGTATATTAGAATAAAGAAAAAGAACCACAAAATTCATTTAAAGGTTTCTGATTCACTTAGGACCTTACATCTTCAATTTTATGTTTCTAAGGATGAAAATTGCAGAACATTCAAGAAGTACTATTAGAAGAACGAAAAAAGATACCACAAAGTCCCTTCTTATGGATTCTCATTTATTCAGGACCACAAATCCTTATTTCATGTTTCTGGGTTAAATATTACCGAAAATTAAAAATGTACCATTGGAAGAACAAAAAAGTACCACAAATTCTTTCTCACAAAGGAGCATGTATATTTAATTTCATTTTTCTACTTTAAATATTATAGAAAATTCAAAAAGTACCATTAGAAGAACAAAAAAGTACCACAAAGTCCCCTCTAATGAATTCTCATACATTTAGGACCACATATCCTTAATTTCATGTTTCTAAGTTCATAATTATAGAAAATTCAAAAAATACCATTAGAAGAACGAAAAAGTACCACAAAGTTCTCTCTTATGGATTCTCATTTACTTAGCACTTCATGTCCTTAATTTCATATTTATAGGTTAAATATTATAGAAAATTCAAAAAGTACCATTAAAATAGCAAAAATGTACCACAACGTCCCCTCTTATGGATTCTCATTAACTAAGGACCAGATATCTCTAATTTCATGTTTCTAGGCTCATAGTTATAGAAAATTCAAAGAGTACCATTAGAAGAAGAAAAAAGTATCACAAAGTCCATCCTCTTGAATTCTTACCCACAGGACCATGTATCTTTAAGTACCACAGATTCCACTATTGTGAATTCCTATCTACGTTTTCTTAATTTCATGCTTCTATGTTTTATGTAATTGAAAATTCATTATTAAGTTTGAATAAAATGTAATTTCCCGCCTTTACCCCTTTTTTGGTACTTTTTTTTCACCCATCGAAGTATCAAAAATTGCATTCCAATAAATGTCTAAATTGTAGTGGTATCCCATGTTAAAATACTCATATGAATATTGCAATAAATATAAAAAAATGTTTTATGAAAAAAGTACCAAAAATAGCAACGAATTTTACCACTTAAACGTTTGAATTTCTAAAAAGTACCAAATTTTTATTTCTCATTTTTTGATAAGTTATGAATACGGCATAAATTTTATCTGTATGTTGATTGGTTTCAAAGATACATATGGTGCCAAAAAAGTACCAAAATACAGTTTTTACCCATTTTCTCCCTAAAACGGCCGATTTTCAAAAAAGTACCAGACACCTGTCCAATTATTTTTTAAATGAATAACGATAACTATTCAACTTTTTTTGTATCTCCATTAGATTAGAAGATATAAAGTTACCGATTTTACCTTTACCCTTTTTTACCCCCTAAACATTCGAATTTCCAAAAATCCCATCTTAGTGGATCTATATGGTGGGAAACCTACCTATGTTCTAGCTTCAGCCGTTTGGGCTGTGGGATGATGAATCAGTCAGTCAATCAGTCAGTCACGTTACTCTTTTATATATATAGATGATTAAAGTTCACATTTATGTAGCGATTTAATGAAATAGTGTTTGTTTTGTTTGTAATATATCCAGATTTATGGTAAAAGAAAAAAGAGAGTATTTTAAGTTTTGACGATTTTCTTTTAAATAAAATTTTTCAAATTAAATGTTTTTCACATAATGTGTTTTTTATTATTTAATATCTACAAATTTATTAAAATATTATGTTTATATATATAATTTGGGGCTAATAAATAATCGCTTAAATTTGCAAAATGAAGAAACGCCAACATTCCAAAACAAAAAAACTCAGAACGATAAAATTATAAATTAATCAATGTACGATTTTGAAAAAAAAAAAAAAAAAAAAAAAAGAAAAAAAAAATTTGCTGATATTTGTAAAAAATACTTATTTATGAGAAACTTTAACATATACTAATCGGCTTAGAATCACTTTCGGCGTTGATTCCGTCTATCCATCCATTTAAACGAGATTATTTAATTAAATTTGAAACACACAATATTGAAAACCCTATTAAAATTGCTCGGTACATGATTGAATGAAGATCAAAAATTGACTCATATAAGACCCACCTACGAAAATCGCTTTAACCGGTGTAATTTCCAAAAAAAAAAAAAAAAAAAAAACTATCTGAAATAAGGTTCATTATAGCATTATAAAATAAAGCGATCACTAAAATAAAAAAAAATAGCCTATAAATAAAACGCTAAAAACCCAAAATTAAAAAAATCTCAAAAAAAAAAAAACGCTAAAACGATAAAGTAAAAAAAGAAATGCCAAAACAAAATAAAAAATATCTTAAAAATGAAAAAGTGCAAAAAAAAGACAAAATGTAAAAAGGTCGTAAAAACAATATAATGAAAAAACGTCAAAACAAAATATCAACAAAATAAATAAAATAGCTTATAAATAATCGCTTAAATTTGCAAAATGAAGAAACGCCAACATTCCAAAACAAAAAAACTCAGAACGATAAAATTATAAATTAATCAATGTACGAAACTTAATGAATAAAGACGTAATTCCCAAATAAATTATCAAAAGCTTTATTAAAGTAGAGTGTTGCCAATTCTTGGTGACCAAAAATGTCTAAATTCGTGACAAAAAATGGGCTTCAAAATGGCTAACAATATTAATGAACAAAACGTATAAAAATTTTATAAAAAACAAAAATAATTTGATAAATAGTACTCTTTTCAATCACATAAAACAAATGTATTATTAATTTGTCTATGAAATTAATATTTTTATTCAGGCGAAAAAATACTTTGTTGCAAAATTAATACTAAAACACTTCAAAAATATTAAGGTTCTTTTGTTTTTATCACATCATTATTTTTAACTTATAAGTTCTGAGCTAATAATTATTGCATTATTTTTCAACAATTTTAAGAATAAAATATTATATTTACAAGCATTTATTTCTGTAATACAAATTTTAAACTATTATTGATAAAATTTATCAAAATAAAAACTATTTTTCACTTCAGTATTGGAGAAATAGAGAACTTTTAAGAAAATATACTATTTTAAAAAATGTATATTATTTTTTATATTTTTAACGATAACACCCCATTTACATCTACGAAAAATGAAAAATCCAGTAATTTAACTAGTTGTATACCGTATACATCTCTGATTTATACATTAGGTGGCAACAAATTAAATTAAAACAAGCGCGAATATTATATTCGACTCGGCCGAATCAATATACCCACCATCAACTTCTTCATATTTTTCGTTATATGGGAGATGGGTGGTAAAGTGGGCGGACTACGCCCATTTTTTGATTCCGAGTTTACAATGGTCCCTGAACTATTTATACAAAATTTCATTGACGTTTCACCTTGTATGGGAGGTGGGCGGTATAGTGGGCGGACTACGCCCATTTTTGGTTTACATGTTTATGTCGACCCCCGAACTATCTGTACAAAATTTAGTTGTCGTACATGCTTTTGTTTAAGAGATATCAGTAGAAAAGTATGAAATTAAGCTACAACTGACACCATGTATTTCTAGTTTTTAGCCCATAATTTTTTTGTTTATTAAACGATTTTTCCCATTTTGAATATAAGATAAATATTTGAGCCAAATTTCGTCCCCCTAGATTGTCCCGTTCGAGCCCTATATTGCTTTCAACAGGCAGACAGATAGACGGACAGACGGACGGACATAGCTAGATCGACTCAGAATCGAACCAGGACCAGAAAATATATACTTTATGGGGTCTTAAATGATTTTTTTGACATGTTACACATGGAATGACAAAATCAATATACCCTCATCTTTTTGATGGTGGGTATAAAAAAAACGCTAAAACTAAACAAATCACCATAATGAAAAAAAATAAAAAAAAAAATTGCCAAAATGAAAAACTCACCAAAAAAAGAAAAACGCCAAAATTAAAAAAATTTCCAAAATAATAAATCGCTTAAAGAAGCGCCAAAATAAAAATATCACCAAAATAAGTTTTTTTTTTTTTTTTTTTTTGGGAATTCGATATAGGAAGATAGCTAAGTACGGAAAAAGTATTATTTCTACCATCAGATTTTGTTCCGCTAGCGGTCTTTTCAGTGCTTTGAAATGAAACTTTAAAACATAAAAGAAAAACACAAAAAAAAAAAACATATTGAACGCATAATGTACTTAAATTAATATTAATTTCATTCTCATAACAGGGTCAAAATTACTAGTTTTTTGATTACTATTTCGACACAAAGCTCAAAGCTTTTTGGACAAAATGTTCTAGACTCGTGACATTCAATCGCTAATAGGTAACTGAAGATCAATTTTAATAATTTCTTAAATATTTTTTACATATTCAGCACATTATTACGCATCGTTTGCGGGATCTTCCTAAACAATTTTTTTCTACGGGACACTCTAATGTACAAACATACATATATCCGAATTTAACAAAAAGTATTGGAACAAAAATATTGGAAAAATATTTCTTTATATATATATGTATCTAATATCGCTTAAAAATTTCAGAATTATATAGATTTTTTACAAACACATACACAAATTTGTAGAAAGAAATAAGAATTACAATTACACAGATTTTATAAAAAAAAAAAATAATAAAAAAAACTTGAATTATAAAAATTCGCAAGTATTTCGTTTTATTATTTAGCGTTTATTTTTATGTATCACAGTGTTCCCAAATCAATTTTTTTGGAAATAATTCTGTAACTTGTAAATCGTTGGAGATATCTAAATAAAATTTCAGATCAATTTAAGTCCCCCAAGTTTAAAAAATTGGAGTAAAATTTGCTTCGCCCTAAATATTTTTAAATTAAAAGAGATAACCCAGCAAAAACTTTTTGGTTTTCGGTAATGACAGCTACTTATTAAAGTACTTTCCTGGAAAGTAGGCCTTCTCTACATTAGATAAATAAGTACTCAATAGTATAATTGCAGAGTAAGTTACAATCACATGGATCAGTTGTCTAGAGCGCAGGATTAGCAACCAGAAGGTTGCCGGTTCAACCCCATTCTGGTGCTATTCGTTTTTTAAACAAAATGTTTTAAAAAT
Organism: Protophormia terraenovae; assembly: GCA_951394005.1. Classification (NCBI taxonomy): domain Eukaryota; kingdom Metazoa; phylum Arthropoda; class Insecta; order Diptera; family Calliphoridae; genus Protophormia; species Protophormia terraenovae. The sequence goes on along the minus strand of OX596073.1, from coordinate 44,678,320 downwards.
ATATTTTCTGCTAAAACAAGTTTTTTAGCTTTTAATATTAAGTGTGAGATGGTGTATTGAGTAAGACGTTAGTCATTAAAAACGACTAGTCAATAGGGTCCCAAGTTCAAAACTCAGTTATTGAGACAAAAAATAAGTAGTTTATTTTTATTTCCAATTATACCTGCTAGCTTACCAGGAAAGCAAAGTTTTTGCTGGGAACCTACACATGTAAGCAAGTTTGAATGGTATTTAATTTATTAGATGTTATTAACCATCAGGTTTTTTTTCAAGTTTTATTCACACTAATCTTTATACCCTACACCACCATAGGTGGTTGGGGTATTATGGGTTGGTGCTGATGTTTGTAAAGCACAGATAAAATTATCGGAGCCTCATCTTAAAGTATACCGTTCGACTCAGAATCACTTTCTGAGTCGATTTAACGATATGCGTCCGTCCGTCTGGCTAGCTGGCTGTCTGTCAATGTAAACCTTGTGAACAAAGTACAGGTCGCAATTTTAAAGATATCTTGATAAAATTTGGCACGAATAATTATTTTGACACAAGGACGAAACCTATTGAAATTGGTTATTTCACCTTGTCCCCATACAAATGTCCTCCCGGAATAGGGGTTAAACGATTGTAAATGCCTTAAATATAGCAATATTTCAATGACTATACAAGTAAAAACAACATTGCTAAAATTTATGAGAATCGGTCCATAATTTACCATAGCTCCCATATAAACCCACTTTCGGGAATCGCTAAAGGGCATAAAATCATATAGATGTCAGTATTAATGCATTGTTCTGTATTTGTATAATTTATTTTACATTTAGTAAAAGTGTTGGTCTACAATTGGCCAATTTAGCTCATACACAATGGTGTAGGGTATCATATGGTCAGTCTTGACAGACTATAGTTTCTCTCTCATTTTTATTTCAATACAATAGACGTAGCGAATCACCCTAGTAGTTATATAAACTAGTTAAAATATATTTCAAACCTAATTTCCAATTCAATAACTAGAAAATAAATATTTCCTTAATAGCAAATAGCCCTCGTTTATAATTCCAATTACTTTTTACTTTATGTTAAAATAAACAAATTTCAGTTTTAATGCATACAAATTATATTGTATTAAAAAAGTAATAATAATAAAATATATGTACATATATCGTAACAAAAATATAAAAGAAAATCAACAGTAAACTGAAAATGCAATATTTTATAAGTAGAAGTACAAGTAACTACATATTCCTCTGTATGTATGTACGTATGTCTATAGTATATTATTTATTTTCTTCATCATAATGTCATAAAATCATTAAAAAATTCTTTATTATACTCGTGCTTCATTTCTATGGTATTGAATTTATAATATTCTTATAATAAAATCCTATCTACTGCATTTATAAAAAAAAGATGTATTCTGGTAGGATGCATAAATATGTTTATATCACACTAAGACAGACATATAATAATGTTCTTATTCACTTACATTGAATAGATGAAATAATGTATGCGAATATGTTATGATTCCATTTCACAATTTATAATAATTTTTATCATTTATTTTCTATTTTATGCGCGTTAGTCATACAGATTTATATGCATATTTTTTATTATCTATGATTTTTTATTTATTTATATTTAATATGTATATAGTAATTTAATTTTAATATCTTGTATGTGTAAATTTGTATTGTATGTAATTTGTATTTAAGCCATTATTTATTACATTTATAATCTGTTCAGTTTATTATTGTGTCATTTTTATTTTATTTTTTTTTAATATTATTTTTGACCTAGTTTTATTATTGTGTCTTTTTTTAACGCTTTTCCTTTATTGTTTGTGGCATTTTATGAAATTTATATCTTTCGAACGAGCGTGCAATAGAGTTTCTTTGTGGGCATAATTATGTTTTTCATATTGGGGTTTTTATAATGATCCCATAATAATGCATTACAGTCCATTGCAGTTTGTTGGCAATATATTTATTGCAAATGTGTTAAAGAGGCTTATATTAGTAAGTCACTTTTTTTATGTGGGATTAAGTCAATAGGTTTGTGGCATTTTAAATAAACGGGTCCTTAGCGGCAAGGATTTTGTTGTGCAGTAATGTTTTTGTAGTATAAATTTAAAAGACAATTTTTTTTAAATGATTGGCAATTTTTTGTTTAGATTAATTACTAACTAAAAATAGAATTGAACGAAAATAGAACTAGAACACAGTCAGAACTAGAACTGAACTAGAAGTAAATTTGAATTAAACTAGAACTGAACTTGAACTAGAACTGCATTAGAACTTTTTTCTACAAATTTCTTTATTTTAAATTAAATAGAAGTGGAACTTAAATAAAAGTGGACTAAAACGGAACTAAAATGGAACTAGAATTGATCTAGAATTGAACTAAAATTTAACTAAAACTGAAGTAGAACTGAACTAAAATTGAAGTAGAACTAAAGTAGAACTGAACTAGAACTGAACTAGAATTGAACTAGAACTGAATTAGAACTGAACTAGAACTGAACTAGAACTGAACTAGAACTGAACTAGAACTGAAATAGAACTGAACTAGAACTGAACTAGAACTGATCTAGAACTGAACTAGAACTGAAATAGAACTGAACTAGAACTGAACTAGAACTAGAATTGAACTAGAACTGAACTAGAACTGAACTAGAACTGAACTAGAACTGAACTAGAACTGAACTAGAACTGAACTAGAACTGAACTAGAACTGAACTAGAACTAGAATTGAACTAGAACTGAACTAGAACTGAACTAGAACTGAACTAGAACTGAACTAGAACTGAACTAGAACTGAACTAGAACTGAACTAGAACTGAACTAGAACTGAACTAGAACTGAACTAGAACTGAACTAGAACTGAACTAGAACTGAACTAGAACTGAACTAGAACTGAACTAGAACTGAACTAGAACTGAACTAGAACTGAACTAGATCTGAACTTGAACTGAACTAGAACTGAACTAGAACTGAACTAGAACTGAACTAGAACTGAACTAGAACTGAACTAGAACTGAACTAGAACTGAACTAGAACTGAACTAGAACTGAACTAGAACTGAACTAGAACTGAACTAGAACTGAACTAGAACTGAACTAGAACTGAACTAGAACTGAACTAGAACTGAACTAGAACTGAACTAGAACTGAACTAAAACTGAATTAGAATCTCTCTTAAATCATTTATGTAGGGTATTTTAGCGTAAATAAACACAGTTTTTTTATACCCTACACCACCATAGGTGGTTGGGGTGCTGATGTTGTAACGCATAGAAAAAGTTATCCAACACCCACCTTAAAGTATACCAATCGACTCAGAATCACTTTTTAAATCGATCTAACGATGTTCGCCCGTCCGACTGGCTGGGCGGATGGCTGGCTGTCCATGTAAACCTTGTGCACAAAGTACAGGTCGTAATTTTGAAGATAGTTCAATGCAATTTGGCATGTGGGATTTTTATGATACAAGGACGAAGCCTTTTGAAATTGAATGGTTGTGATCGGTCCATTATTTCACCTAGCCCCCATACAAATGTCCCCCGGGAATAGAGATTCAACACACAAAAATGCCTTAAAAATATAAATATTTTAATGAAATTTGGCGCAAAGAAGTTGTACAAGTATCGATATTTGTACCAAATTTTAAGAAGATCAGTCCACAATTGACCATACACGCAAAGAAAAAGTATGGTTCTAGAGATCATAAACTAAGAGCAACATACTATGATTGTAATATATGATTCCAGGTTACAATAAGTATATTTGTATTTAATCATTATTATGATTCCAATTTATAATTTATTAGTAAGGTTCATAACCTTATTAATAACTTTTAGTAAGTTTTATAACCTTTTCTTAAGTTTGCTTTCAATTTGATCACGTTTTTATCATTTAATAATCCCATGTTATCATATATATAAACTAATTTCATCATATATGTAATTCCATTTAATCATATACATAATTCCATTCTATCATATATATGAAGTAATTCTATCATAAGTATAATTCCATTTTATCATATATAAAATCCCATGTTATCATATATATAATTCTATTTTATCATATATATGAAATAATTTCATCATATATATAATCCCATGTTTTCATAATTATATTCATTTGTACCACGATATGTGGTACATTCATCATGCTGAATAAAAGCCAACCTTGGCAATTTATATTTGTTCATATCAAAACTAAATGAGAATTAATATACTAACAAACTGCTGGACTGATACACAAAAATGTGTATTCAAAAGGCAATAAAAGTTAATGGCTTAATGGTTATAGAATTAACCAAATTTATAAAATGAACTGAATGTTTGTTGAATTAACTAAATAGTTGTAGAATTGACTAAATTATTGTTTCATTATTTCTATCTAAAATCTAGCACAAACAAACAAAATGAGTGCCACTTTTTTAGTTACAAAACTAACTAAAAATTCTAAACAATAAATTACATTGAATTCGAAATAAAATTTTTCAACAACAAACATATTCCAGGATTTAATTTTTCTCCTAAAATAAACTATGTCAAATGTTAAATGACACTTTTATGATAAACGACAATTTTGTTTTAAATTAAACTTTTCCATATTTATTATTTTGTTTGTTTGTTTTCACAAATTTCATCTACTTACCTCGCCTCCCTTCTCTTTGGCGACACGACTTAAACGATAACAACGATCTACTCCCACCGTACAAATAGAGGGATTACATTGTGTTAAATAACGACCGCTACCACAACCAACATCACAGACCACTGAACCAGCTTCTAAATTACTAAGAAATTGAGCAACACGCGGTCGCAATGACCCAGTTGGCTCCTCACAATTCTCATAGACATCATGGACGTAGGCACGCTCTAAAGCTGCTGAACGACCATTGGCATCATTCGATGACGAAGAAGAGGATGAAGATTTTTTAGGTGACGTTTGTTTAGCTGACGATGTTGCACAAGCTCCTGATGCCGTTGCTTGGGTAGTCGATGTTGTTATTGTTGCTGTCGTTAAGCCGTGATTTGTTAAATAACAAGATGAAGACGAAGTGTGGGTGGGTGATATAGATGTAGTAGTAGCAGCAGTTGTAGTTGTATTGTGATTTATAATGTGGCTGTTGTAGTAAGAGTGGGAAGGTATTTGCAATTGTGTTTTCTTGGGTATGGTACCCGTTATGGAGGAGTATTGTGGCGTGTTTGTTGTTGCAGGTGTTAAAGGAGCCGTGGGTGAAATTATCGTAGGAGTTAGATTAGATGTATGCAGAAATGTAGCTGCAATGCTACCATTATTTAAGCCTACTACACCATTGACTGAGGAGGATGTTGCTGCTGCTCCAGCAGTCGTTGAAACTCCTGAGGGTGTAGTATTGCTAGACAATTGTTTAGTCATTGGATTAATGTTAAATTTAGTTGATGTTGTTGCAATAATATTTGAATTTGTAGTTGAAATTGTATTGTTGTATGGAGAACAGGAAATTGTTGTTGCAGTTGATAGTTGACAGTTGTTGCTAGATGCTGTATAGAGTTGTTTATAGTCTGAATTAAGAATGAAATGTTCATCTGTAAAGGAAATATAAATTATATAATTTATTATTTAAATATGAAAGACAGTGTATTACAGCTAACATTAAGGTATTATAAACTAACGTATAACTTATTAATAAATAATTTATTTTCTAGAATTTATATTGTTGTTATAAATTTAAAATATTTTAGTTAAATTGAAAAGAAATTCCCAAGGAAGTGGAGAAGATTTTTAAAAATATATAAATTTTAAGTAATGTATTAAGGTTAATATAAGAAAGCTGTTCTATATAGTCTATAGTCTAATCTATAGTCTGGATTATAATCTAATCTTTTATCTCTACTGTTTACCTTAGTCTGGGCTATATTCTAGTCTATAATCTGGACTAAAATCTTGACTATAGTCTAGTCTATAATCCTGAATATAATCTAATCTAGTCTCGGCAATAATCTACAGTTCCAACTATATTAGTCAACATTACGACTATAGTCTAGTCTACAGTTCCGACTATGGTCTAATCCATAGTGTCGACTATAATTTAATCTTTAGTCTTGACTATATTCGAATTGATTGTTTCGACTAATCTATAGTCTTGACTAAAGTAAAACCTATGGTTTCGACTTTAGTCTGGATTATAGTTCTTACTGATGTCTGGCTTAAAGTGTATACAGACTATAGCCCATGGTCCAGATTGTAGACTACATACTTTATTCCAAACTATAGACCAGTTGTAGACTTTGTTACAGATTATAGACTATAATTCAGACTAATGGCTATACACTTGACAATAGACTATATACCAGTCTATGGACTATAGCCCAGATTGTATACTATAGGCCAGACTATTGATTATTGACTAGACTATTGACAATATTCCAGACTATTGACTATATTTCGGATTTATTGGCTATAGTCCAGACTATTAACTACAATCCAGACTATAGATGTAGTTCAGACTTTAGACTATAGTCCATACTATAGACTATCCTGTAGACTATAGTTTGGTCTATAGTCTGTACTACTATAGTCTGGATGATAGTCTGTACAATAGTTCAGACTATAATTCAATATATTGGACTACAATATCGTCCAGAATACGGTATGGACTATTGTCTAAGTGCATACTATAGAATAGACTATAGGCTAGACTACAATTAGACAATAGACTAGACCATAGAATTGACTGTAGTCTATAGAATAGACTATAGTCTATATAAATGACTGTAGAATATACTATAGTCTATAGAATTGACTTCAATCTATAGAACAGATTAGGCTATATAATAGACTATAGTCGAGACTATAGACTAGTCTATAGATTATACTAGAGTATAATCTATACTAGAATATAGACAAGACTATAGAATAGACTATAGTCGATACTATAAACTATACTATAGTCGATACTATGAACTTGACTATAGAATAGACTATAGTCGAGACTTTAGACTACAAAATAGAACTTAGTCGATACTATAGAATAGACTATGGATGCATCGGTTTCTGTCGATACTATGGACTAGACTACAGTCGAGGCTATGGACTAGACTATAGATAGACCTTAGACTAGATTATAGTCGAGAATATGGATTATACTATAGTGGTGTCTATAGATTAGACTATAGTCGATACTACGGACTAGTCTATAGTCGAGACTGGAGACTTATTTTTAGTTGGAACTATAGATTGTAATATAGTCGGCAGTATATAATCGAGGACTAATAATCCTATAGACCAGACTAATCTATTTTTGGAATTATACCACGGATGCTACAAAGTGCAAAGGTATACATCATACCCTAGCTACATAGAATCTTTAAACTCTGCCTAATCCTCAACTGCCTTTCTGGACATAGAAGGCGCTTTTAACAATGTCACGACTATGGCGATACAGAGAGCTCTGCACGAACTAGGAGTTGAGGATTACATCACCAACTGGCTGGATTAAATGCTAGAGACAAGAATCGTCATTGCGAACTTAGGCAATAGTGTCAAGACCAAACAAGTTATGCGTGGAACTTCACAAGGAGGTGTGATTTTTCCGCTGTTGTGGCTTATTGTCATTAATACCATCCTGTGCGAATTGGACGACAAGGGAATGAAAGTCGTGGCTTATGCGGACGATGTGGTGATACTAGTATCAGGACTGTTTCTGATCATGTCAACTGTTCAACAACTGGGCCAAAGAATATGGACTAGGAGTGAATCCAGGCAAGACAGTGCTAGTACTTTTCACCACAAAGACCAAGATTCCGAGCTTCAGAATACCACGGTTAGAAAACTGTGAACTTACCTTGTCTGACAATGCAAAGTACTTGGGCATTATTTTGGACTCCAAACTCTCATGGAAACTAAACATTCAACATAGGGTTAGTAAGACTACGGTAGCATACTACACCTGTAGAAAGATGTTTAGTGTCAAATGGGATTTGAGTTCATACACTGCAATAGTACCGCCCATTCTTGTATATGGAGCTCTTGTTTGGTGGACCGCTACTAGTAAGAGATACGTGGTGGATCAACTTTACAGGATACAAAGATCCGCTTCCATTTGCATTGCAGGTGCATTACGTACTAGTCCCTCAGAAGCTTTAAACACTATATTGCACCTAACACCCATAGATCTACACATTATTGAATCATCAGTTAATAGTGCGATAAGATTATCTGCAACGGAGAGCTGGAGATCCCGAACATATGGGCATGCGAGGATATTAAATTGAATACCCCCGCTATACAATCAATCTACCGACTATATGACTCCCCAGATGAACTTCAGAAATATCATTAAAGTCCTATTCCCCACCAGGAGTGAATGCAGAAAGGGAAATCTTCTTGAATAATATGGAACTAAAGTATACACTGACGGCTCAAAGCTGTACTGCGGTATCGGCTTTGGTGTCTTCTCTAACGACCTTGGAATTAGACACTCATATAGAATTCCTGATGAGGCAAGCGTATTCCAAGCGGAAATACAAGGCGGCAGTACTATCGCTCAAATCACCCAAAACTACATATATTCTAGTCAAACTGTGTAAAGAGGAACTGTTAGGACTAAGTCGACTGTATGACATTACTATAGTCTGGGTTCCTGCGCATAGGGATCACTATAGTAATGAATAGGCAGACAGACCTGATAGGCTCTGCTTTGAATGTCTCCTTATCGGTTTCTGTCGTAATACCGTTAGGTTCAGTCAAAAGCAGAATCCAAAAACACTATTTCGAAAAGGCGAAAAATTGATGGCGAAATATGGACAAATGTAGAGTCGCGAATGAAACGTGGCCTACCTATAACGAGAAACGCTCAACGCAACTCATTAGCTACAAACGCAAAGACATCTCGAGACCAATAGCATTGTTTACAGGCCACTGGACGATCGGAAAACATGCAGGCAGACTTGGTCTCCCTTACAATGAATATTGTCGTAGTTGTGGCAATCGCGAGAAGGAGGAGACAGTACATCATCTTCTATACCAATGCCCAGCCGTGAACGCAATCAGACATAAATTTCTGGGAAGGTACCAATTAGACAACCTGACACTAGACTCAGTGACATTATTAAATATATCAATGCTACTAGCTGGATCTAAATAATTTATGTTCTCATTTTTCTTCCCTACACTTCTATCTCATTACAGACTCAATCCAAGTCATTCACCTGGCGAGTAGTGTGGTCTCATCAAAACGAAATCTAACAAGTTTAATTGATTGCCCGTAAGTTTACGGGCTACCACATAAAACAACCAACCAACCAATCTATTTTGTTATATAATGAATAGGACACAGAAAAAATTATTACCGTATTTTTTTCAATTAACTCAGTTGTTTAATTTTGCAGCAAAATTTAATAAATATATTCAAGAAAAAAATAATATAAAAATAATTTTTTGTATGATTTTAACATTTTTAATTCATTCAATCATCTACTTGATTGATTTAATTAATTTATTACTTGGGAATTTTTTTCTGTTTTGTATTTTTTATAGTTTTTAGTAATTTATATAATCATTTTGGTGAGAGGTGCAAATTTAAACAAGTTTATAATTGAATGAATTATTTTCATATATATTTGTTAATTGGTGACTTTTTTCTGTGTATAATCCAGCGATAACCAAAAAGAGAGGCACTAAAATAAGTAAGTGTTAGTGCCTTGTACTCTTCCAATTAAAATTGTTGCACACATACACATTATACTTATTTTAAAAAACAATGCGACATAGATCTACTTTGTTGAAAGCTAGCATGTTACTAAATGATTTTTTTCTTTGTTTTGCTCTCAAAGCTGAGTGTTTCGTTGTCGTTCGTGTTATGTCTGTGTAAATAGCCGATTTTGTTCTGGTCCTGGGGCTCAGGGCTGTCAGATGTGGCGATTTTTCGCCAAACGTGGCGATTTTTAATTGCTCTTGGCGACTGAATTTTTCATTTTGCGACATGGCGAATTTTTTGGCGATTTTTAACAAGGTGGCGATTTAATTGGCTAATTTTTAAAATTTCATTAAATAGGTATTCGCATAGTAAAACTATTACGTTTTCTTACTGGCCAGCGTCTAGTATTTTTCTATCCAAAACGGCGGTTCTCAAATGGGGGTCCGCGGTTCTCAACAAGGGGTCCATACAAAGATTTTTAGGACTTTTGCTTGAACACAAAATTAAAAGTATTTCTATAATTTGCGGTCCACACTATCCTTTTTCATGCTCACACATTGAACAAAATGTTGTGCGCACATGCATTTGGATAGTGTGGACCCAAGTTGTTCATGTTTTGTTCTTGTTCGCACACCGTTGTTCGCACAATTGTTTGAGCAACCATGTCTGCCATCAAACGTCATTTTGTATGCGGAAGAAGAGGCGCTGCATGTAAAAGTATCGAAGCGACACTGACGGCAAACAAAAAATTATGATTTGTTCGACACATTTTCTGCCCACTGAAAACAAAATGAACAAAATTGTGTGTGTTGCTCTGCCGATGTTTTGTTCTTGTGCGAACAAGAAAAAGGCTAGTATAGACGGTACGTAAAAACAGATAACACACATATGTATGTCCATACTTATGAAATAAAGTTGCAAAATTGCAAAATATAGAGTAAAAGTTCTAAAACAATTGTTTGTGCATGATTTTTATTATCATTATGGTAATTTTTGCAAATTGTAAAAAAGAATTTAATGATATTTCGTCCTTGGAATAAGACATGTAGTAGCAATTTTAAAATCCGTTTTTAAATACAAAGGTTTTATCTTAAATTTATAATTAAATCAAATCAAATCTTTTTACTATTTTCTTAAATATAGCGTGATTTATCAAAGGTGTCAAATTGAGAATATGCCATTAATTTGTATCTTTAAGTATCACTTTTTGTCAAATGAATATTAATTTTTATTCAAACTTGAAGTTCATCATATGTATTTTCAGAAATACCTTTAAATTATCAAATTTAAAGACAAGAAGCAAGAGTTTGTAAAAATCCCTTATTTAAGTCGAAGATCACACACAGAAATTTTTCCTGCTGCAATTCTGAATTCGTAGGAGAGAAGAGAAGGGAATACTAAACATTTACATTCACTTTACCTCTCTCGTCTACGAACTCAGAATTGCAGCAAGAAAAGTTGCTGCTTATGAACCCCGAATAACAAAATAAAGATCCTTAATTTATAAATACATTCAATAAATGTTTGGCAATTTGTTTTCCATCTTCTTTCAAATATGAATATTAAGATTTTATGGGCCATAATGAAAAGAAAACGCTCATGAATAAATTAACTGCCTGTTTCTCTATGTCGAACGAAAAATTCGTTTCGAATAAATATATGGAAAACAACAAATAAATTTAAAATTTTGTTTTTGTTTTCCATACATTTACTCGAAACGAATTTTTCGTTCGACATAGAGAAACAGGCAGTAATTCTTTAAAACAATTTATGAGTGTAACAGGACATATGTTCATTATATAATTTTAGAATTATTCTGTTAAAAAATATAATAAATTTCAATAAATTTTTAAAATTGTTGACCTAAAATTGAGTTACATATGTCAGAAAAGTGTACTGCAATTAATATTTATTCAAATTATTATTAGCTACTGAAATTATCATTGATGCTGAATTTACATTTTAAAATTGTGAAAAATTTTAAGCACTAAATATTTTAGTTGTTTTTAGTTTTTCTTTAAAAAAATATATAAATTTAATTTTGGCGATTTTTGGCGATTTCTGATTAACAATTTGGCGACATAGGCTCAAAAACATCTGACAACCCTGCTGGGGCTAAGTTGGTGATCGTTGGTCTAAATTACTATAAAAATAAAGTTATTTTTTTGGTGTACAATTTCTTAATGAGAGAGTAAAACAAAACATACATAAACATAATAGTGAATGTATGAGTGTGACGATCGCTGGTCCAATCCCAGCGGTAAAATTTGAGAGGCCTCTACAGCGCAGGCCTCCTAGAAGGCCTTTTTGCAGATGCAGTTGCTCATGCTAACACGCCTTCTCTAATAAGGCCTGTATGAATGCCAAATCTATTTATAAAAAGTACATTGTTTTAATTCCCTTCTGTTAGAAGGAAAGTAATACTACAGTATTTGAAAAAGCAAAACCATGCAGAAACCGTTACAAAAACAATATCAAGATTCAAAGTATAAATTCAAAAAAAAAAAAGAATGATAAATCATTTAGTTGTCTCCAATTCTTTGTTTGAATAGGATGTGATTTTCTAAGTTAATTATATTTTTTAATTATGCTTTTTATTATAAGTATTTTATTAAAAACTTAATCGTTTATATTATATCTTTATATTTTTGACAAAATAATTTAACAAAAATTTTAAGTTTTTTCAGGAATATTAAATAAAAAATCAACAATTTCTATACAAATGTCATTCTCAAATAATTTGTCTTGTATCGACTTAAGATGTTTTGTCAAAAGTTAACAGAAAAGTTTTTTTAGTATTGAATTTTGTTTTTTTAAATTTTAAACATTTTACAATAATTTAAAATAAAAATAATATATATTTTATATAAATAGAAAAATATTTTATTAATAGTGTAGAAGGCTTTCTGTAGAAGGACTCTTTTTAGTACTTCTACAGAAGGCCTGTTTGCAGTTTTCAATAAAAAGGTCTTCTAGAAGGGCTGTATCGGGTCGCGAATGTGTAAGGCCAAACTCCCAATGACATCGCGTGTAAAAATGAAATGAACATGGAATGCAGGGAGAAGGTCTTCTTCTGGACATAAAAAAGGCCTTCTAGTAGGGCTCTTTACCCCTTCTTTTTACCACTGGGATCTATTAGCCTGCTCTATAATTTTGTCTATAGCCTAGTCCACAGTTTAAGATCTAGTCTATAAATTTTATGAAATATGTTTGTTACTTTCATCTTTTTATGAAAAAGTTTTTTAACGAAATTTCTCAAACTATTTTAATTTCAACAAACGAATACTTTCCTAATATCAGTCTATTAAACTGTCAAACTGACAAATGTTCTAATGCGTGTTTCTAAGTTTAAGCTTTTTTTTTTGAAAATTAAAATAAACCTGCGTCAGTTCTATATTTATAAACAAAGTATAATCATTTCATACACATATAGACAAACAACAACAAAAATACATAGATACACGTATGAAGTCTTAGACAATAAAAATAAGAAAACAAAAACAAACACAAAGAAAAACAACCAGTTGTTGTTTTTACTATCCATATTACTGTTACAGTTATTGTTTTTTTTTTTTTTTTTTTTAATTTTGTTTTTCTTACTCTAATTTTTTTTCTTACCATACCCTAGAGCAAGCTTTTTCTCTGAGTACAAGTACAAGAACTGGAGAAGGAGTAATGAATTTAACCCTAGTTAACCTTACATTATGTTTATGTTGTTCTTGTTGTTTTTATTTTTGCTACTGCAGGTTTAGTAACTGTTCTTTATCTCTCTTTTTTTTATTAACTAAAAAATGTTGTTGTCTTTTGTTTGTACGAATATTTATGTGTATGGATTTGTGATTTTTAACGTAAAGTATTTTAGTCCCAAATAAAAGCTCTCTTTTTTTTTGTTTATATTTGGTAGCTCTTAACTTATATGTATACACACATATTTTCCAACAACAAGAAGCATTTGTTGCCATTAGCTTAATATATATTTTTTCTATTTTCTTTTATTTTATTTTTATTTTTTGAGTTTTATATTTTTCATTTTTTTTTGGTTTTTGGGGTTTTTGTGTGTTGAATTTTTGACATGTGACTTATTGTTGTTGATAACAGCATATGCAAGACAAAGTAGCCAAATGTTTTTGACGTTTAGGTTTTATTTTATTTTTTTTAATAAAATATATGAACTTTTATTTTTCTCTTTAGGGTAGTTGTATGAGTACAAGTAAATAATATATATGTGTGTGTATTAATAAATTTGGGGATGTTTGTTAGCAAAAGAAAGTAAGAAAAGCAGGATTTTTTTTTTTTTTTTGGTAACAAATGTGAATGAATAGATTTTTCTGACACAATGAACGGACAATATTATTTTATTTTATATTTCGTTGGAATATATTTTTGTTTGTATGTAAGTGGTATGTGTTATTATAAGTGTGTGAATAAAGCAATTAAATTTATGAAGATTTGAATGGTTCATTTTATTTCTTTGCCTTCTATTCTTATTTAATTTTTTCTGTTGTTGTGGTAATTGTGAATGAATTTTGTGTCTGTTTGCGGTAAATAGGAATAATAAAAAGCTTTTAGTATTAAAATAAATTTACTTGGCCCCAAATAGTCTTTATTATTCAAATAAATTAGATAACGGAAATTATTGTGAAGAGTTTTGTATATTGATACTTTCGAGTACGTATGTATGTAATAGGTGTATCATTTAGTGCCGTGTTTTGAGTTTTTTATTTATTCTTTTATTTTTTTTTTTTAGAAGAATGTTAAGTATTTTTTTATAATATTTTGGGTAATTGGGGGTTTAGTGCATAATATTAAAGTAACACTTGTGGACAAAAAATCCTTCCCCTAATACGAATAATTGGACTTGATAGATTTTGATGTGCTAAACACGATTTTTTTCCCATCAGGTCTGGATTTTTTTTTTTTTTTTTTGGCTGTATAGTATTTCGCCCATAGTAAGGCCATTACTTTAGTATATTTCACCATAACTCATAAAAATATCTTCAAGCTATTCTAACTTAAAATTTTTATGTGTTCAATAGTTTCGGAGTTATCTCGAAATAAGTGTCCGAAAAAAAAAAAAAAAAAATAATTTAATATTATTTTGTTACTAAAATTTCTTGGTTAATGACGGACATTGTTAAATCAACTCAGAAAGTGATTCTGAGTCGATTAGTATACTTTAAGGTGGGTATTGGGATATTTTTTCTGTGCGTTACAAACATCAGTACAAACTCATAATACCCCAAGCACCTTTGGTGGTGTAGGTTATAAAAACAATTAACAAAATAAGTTGCAATTTGGGAAAAATTAATATTTTCGTGGACCTTCGTGTAATAAAAAAATTAAAAATTCAAGATGTCGGTTCCAATTTTACCTTGTGCATATTTAACGAAATTTTTAATAACTACATTTGATAGATTTAGGGCCTCTGAACACAAATTTTTTTTTCTCAGGTGGGAAGTAGTTTAGTGCCAAATCGGTCTAATATTTTATAATCAAACAACGTCATGCTGTATGTAAGGTGCAAATCTAAATCAATTCAAAATTTCTTTATTTAACATTTATGGAGCCTGTAATGTAAAGAAAAACATGTCTTTATTAATATTGTTAAAAAAATTAGCCTTCATATTCCTCAGAACTTATTCCCGAAAAAGGAAACAAAGTCGAAGCAGAACTACAAAATTTAAGCGTAAATATATCTTTAACTGTTAGTAAGCATGTTTTTTTTTCTTTATCTAGCCAGGCATTTTATAGAAATATAAAAATCATTGAAATCGGTTTTGATTTGTAGAAGTTACGATTTTATGCATCTTTTACATACTCGAGGTGGTAAACTTTGACACCTTGTAGCTTATGTCGTATTTTTACAGGGTGACTACAAGATAATTTTTCTGAAAGTTCAGGTCCTCTTCTAGAACTTTCTTATAAATTTCAATTTGATCTGACCAGTAGTTTAGGAAATATAGATTTATTAACAGTGCACTGTTATGGTTATAACAGTCATATGTGGCGTATGATTAATTGAAGAACAAAATGTAAGCAAGAATATTACATATACGATTAATATAATATGACAATATTGAAACATTGTACGGCAATTTTACAGTATTATTACAATGCACATAGGGGCAAAGGTATAATGAACGTGGCATTAAATAAACCGCGATGTCGTTGAAGATAATTATACCCTACACCACCATAGGTGGTTGGGATATTATGCATTTGTGCTGATGTTTGTAACGCACAGAAAAAATTAAAGTATACCGTTCGACTCAGAATCACTTTCTGAGTCGATTTAACGATGTCCGTCCTTCCGTCTGGTCGGCTGTCTGTCCATGTAAACCTTGTGAACAAAGTACAGGTTCCAATTTTAAAGATATCTTGATGAAATTTGACATGAATAATTATTTTGACACAAGGACGACGCCTATTGAAATTGGTCCTCCCGGAATAGGGGTTGAACGATCATAATTGCCTTAAATATAGCAATATTTCAATTTCAACTCGGTACAACGAAATTTCGTACAAGTTTTAATCTTTGTGCCAAATTTCATCATGATCGGTCTATAATTGACTATAGCTCCCATATAAATCCTCTTCCGAAAATCACTTTAACGTATATAAATCCCATACGAATGATAGTATAAGTTAATATTCGACACAAATAAGTTTCATATAAGTTTCATATAGGGAATCGCCCTCAAGGGCATAAAATCATATAGATGTTAGTATCAATGCATTGTTTATATAATTTATTTTACATTGAGTACAGGTCTAATTTTTAGCTCATACAGAATAGTGTAGGCTATCTATTTTGATAAATTGTCAATTTTACCACTTGAAGTCTGTATTTCTATATAAAACGAGCAATATACCCGCTACTTCATAAGCGTAGATTTTTTTTTATTAAAACCATACTATATTGTAAATAAAGAACAATAAACTTTTTAAATATTTTAGTTACCTTTTTCTTCTCAAAAACTACCAAATTATTTCTATTATATTTTAGTAGAGAAGTATGTGACCAATAGGGCTTGTAGATTCTAAACACAGAACCATATATCTTTAATTTCATGTTTGAAATTACAAAAAATTTAAAGACTAATATTATAATAACGAAAAGTACCACAAAGTACCCTCTTATGGATATTTATTCACTTAATACCATATATCTTTAATTACATGATTTTAGATTAAATATTATAGAAAGTTCAAAAAATACTATTAGAAGAACAAAAAAGTGGGGCAAAGTCACATATTTTTAATTTCGTATTTGTTGGTTCAATATTATAGAAAATACAAAAAGTACCATTGTAAGAACAAAAAAGTACCACAAAGTCCTCTTCTTGAATTCTTTCTCACATAGGACCATGTACCTTTAATTTCATGTTTCTAGATTCAATATTGTAGAAAATTCAAAAAGTACCATAAGATGAACAAAAAAGTATCACAAAATCCCCTCTTGTGAATTCTCACTCAATTAGGACTACATGTACTTAAGTTCATGTTTTTAGATTTAATGTAATAAATAATGTATTATTTCATTTGAATAAAATTTAATTTCCCGATTTTATCCCCTTGTTGGTACTTTTTATTCTCCTTGGATGTGACGAAGTTGTATTCCAATAATTTTCTAAATTGTACTGATTGAATGTTAAAAAATATTCATATGTATGTATCAATAAGAAGAAAAAAATATTTTGTGAAAAAAAGTACCGAATTAAGGTACGATTTTTACCCCTTAAACGTTCGAATTTCCAAAAAGTACCAAATTTGTATTCACCAATTTTCGATAAGATACTAATTTGATGCATATTTTATTTCTATGCTTACTGGCTTAAGAGATAGATAGGGTTCCAAAAAAGTACCAAATTACAGTTTTTACCCGTTTTTTTCCTAAAAGAGCCGAATTTAAAAAAAGTACCAAATACCTATCCGATTATTTTTCAAATGAATAACGATAACTATTTAACTTTTTATATCCACCATCAAAATGATGGGGGGTACATGTGTTGCAAGATTAACGTGGTTACCTGCTATGATGGCCAAACCCCACGGTGAAGTATAATGCGTCAACCAACGCCCCCATATGCTGTTAGACATACAGGTTGCAATTAAATAACTCGCTTCTTGGCCGCATTATTCCACCTTGCTTTGGTGTGGAGCTACCTAGTAAACTCCTGTCACAACCCTGTGACTGTGAAACGATTGAAACCGTAAGCCACTACGTAACCCACTTATAGGGCCTCACCAATAACCAGCCAAAGATTGATGACCTGGTGTGTAGCCATCAACCCCTGGGGCTGCTGGTTCCCGTAGCACCTACTTTTAAGTCCTAGGTAAAACCACAGGCTTCCGCCCTGAGGAACCAGCAGCCCCCCTGGGCTGCCGTTTCGGATGATGGGGGGTATATTGATTTTGTCACTACGTGTGTAACATGTCGAAAAAATCATTTAAGACCCCATAAAGCAGGGGTTCTCACAAGATCTTGCTTCGCGAACCTCTTTTGGCATTATAATGGAAGCGCGACCCACTACAACTCAGACTAGTTTACAAATCAGATAAAATGTTATGTAAAGATAAAATAATGCGACATTGTTTTTGTTTGATGATATCCTTAATATTAATGCACATCTTTTAATATTCTCAGTGAACACAAAAGATCGATACTTTGTTTTGATGGACAAAAGAGTAAAAAAGTGAAAATTGTTCTAATTCTTTTAGAACTTCAAATCCAATAAGCGGATATACTTTGATATATTTCAACTAAAATGCTTTTAAAGCTGCTAATTCAGAATAAAAATTTAAGACATGAGTTACATTTTAACTCTTTTTGAAATGATTCTGGTATTTTATCGATAACTGTATTAAAAGGACTTTTCCGTCTTTGAATTAGTAAAATGTTTTTTTAGAGGCCGGACACTTCTCTGTGAAATAAAAGTTTTGTGATCGAGAAAATTTTAACAATCTTATTTCACATGGATTTTATTAAAAGAGCATTGAAACGACTTTATAAAAAAGTTATTGGCATAATAAATTTACAAAAAACTATAGGGTTTCATGTAAAAGATTTATAGTTTCATCAAATTAAAGTGAAATATCTTTTTAATTTAATGTTTTTCCTGCCACATCGTAGTTTTTTTATATCGTGTCATTCGACAGAATCACTTTCTTTATTTGATCATTGTTGTCTACATTAAACATAATATTTTCAATCGAGCCACGAGTTTCTTCATTGGGTTTCTTGTAGTTAGTGTTAACTGATTACTTAAAGAACTTATTTTTGAAAAAAATCTTTACTTTTGTTTTTAATTTACGGATATTGTAATACCTATTTACATTAAAAAATTTTGTGTTCAAGAATATCTTTCAGAATTTCTTCGCGACCCCCCACGAATGTCCTTACGGACCCCTTGTGGTTCGCGGACCCATATTTTCTGGGTCCTGGTTAGATTCTGGCAGGATAGGGCTAGAACGGGACAACCTAGGGGGACGAAATTTGGCTCAAATATTTATTTTATATAAGGTTTGTTTGGCATTGAAAATAGCAAAATCGGTTAATAAACAAAAAAATTATGGGCAAAATACTAGAAATACAGGGTGTTCGTTGTATTTATATTTCATACTTTTCTGCTGATATCTTTTGGAAACAAAAAAGGGGCGTGGTCCGCCCACTTTACCGCCCACCTCCCATATAAAGTGAAAATCACCAAGTAAGTAAGTCAGTCAGTCAATCACTCAGTGACTTTACTCTTTTATATATATAGAAGATTGTTTACAGTAATTCTTAAAAAAATTTGCCATCATATATAGTAAAAATTATTTATTTCTATTATAATGTCAGATGATATATTTTGACTCTAATGTATGCCGTATGAAAATAAAAATTTTATTAATTTAAAAATATTAAATTTATTTTTCACTTTGGACTTCAATCACTATAAAAGTTGTGAAAAAAAAAAATGTGTGAAAAAAAGCCCTTTTTAAAGTTTTACAGAATTTTTATCATAAAATGCATATTTGATTTTTCACCTTATGTGTAATGTAGAAAAAAAAAAAAAAAAAAAAAACACGCAAACTTAAACATGAGTTTTATGTACCCAAAAAAGTCACTAATCACCAATTTAATTCATTCAATTAAATATTGTCTAAATTTGAACATCTCACCAAAATGAAAATATCAATTAATAAAAAAACTGTAAAAAATTAAAAATAGAAAAATGTATTCAATTAAAATATTATTAAATCAATCAAGTATATGATTGAATGAATTAAAAATTAAAATGAGAAAAAAATTTTACTTGAATTTGTTTAACTATTTCCTTTATTTTATTTTTGCTTGAATATATTACTTAAAGTTTGGTGTAAAACGAAACAACTGTGGGAATTTAAAAAAATATAATAATTTTATCTGTGTACTAATTTAATTTTTTAACTTATTTTGCTTTTTTTAAATCATGTTCCCAATATTTTATGGATACTACAAAGTCACATTAAATGTATATAACTTAATAACAGATTTCAAAACTACATTTTATTTTGAAATTCTAAAAATAATATGTTTTACCCAAGTATAGTATTTAATTTAAAAATACCAATAATAATATATTTCCATATCATCGATTTATTTTTAATTTAAATTCACAATAATATCCTATGAAAAAAACCTTCATTCTAAAAACTTCTACAAGTAAATTATCCTTCATTTTTAATAATTTAAAAGACCTACGCAATAATCCTTCATTTCCAGTGTATGTATACAACTGATATAAATGTGTAAATGTACGTGTGTATGTTTAAAATAAATACCAATATCAAGGATTTTCAATTTCAACAAGTACTACAACTCACAAATCAACCACAGAGAATATTTCAAATGCCTTTGTGACTGACTGACTATATTATTTATAAAGTGAGTAAATGAGCGTTTGAGTAAGTGAGTGGGTATGCGAATGTATGTGAGTGGCATGCTATAAAATTATTCATGTGTTGTCATTTCAAATAATAAAAACGTCACTACTATGACAGTTAATAGCAATAAAAACAACAACGCAATGAAATTTATAATTCAAAAACAACTTATGACAACAAAAACAGAAGCAATAACAAGCAAATGACCACAATAATTAATGTAATTAACTAAAACACGCTAAATATAACGAACTAAACACATACTCACACATATACATCCATATACACAAATAATTGAAACATTTGAAATGCATTGAAGAACATTTTTGAAATTTTATAGAAAGATGACGAGGGTAAACGGGAAAAGGTTTTTTGAGAATAAATAATAAGTACCTTATAAAATAAAAAGTACTTTTTTTAAAAAAAGTATCTATTTAAATAAAAAGTACCTATTTAAAATAAAAAGTACCTTTTAAAATAAAAAGTACCTTTTAAAATAAAAAGTACCTTTTAAAATAAAAAGTACCTTTTAAAATAAAAAAGGTACCTTTTGAATAAATAATAAGTACCTTTTTTAAAAAGAAGTACCTTTTAAAATAAGAAGTACCATTTTAAAATAAGAAGTAGCTTTTTAAAATAAAATGTACCTTTTAAAATAAAGTGCCTTTTAAAATAAAAAGTACCTTTTAAAATAAAAAGTAACTTTTTAAATAAAAAGACTTTTTAAATAAAGAGTACTTTTTTAAATTAAAAGTACCTTTTTAAAAAAGAAATACCTTTAAAATAAGAAGTACCATTTTAAAATAAGAAGTACCTTTTTAAAATAAAAAGTACCTTTTTAAAATAAAAAGTACCTTTTAAAATAAAGTACCTTTTAACATAAAAAGTACCTTTTAAAATAAAAATTACCTTTTAAAATAAAAAGTACCTTTTAAAATAAAAAGTACCTTTTCAAATAAAAAGTACTTTTTTAAATAAAAATTAACTTTTTAAATAAAAATTAACTTTTTAAATAAAAAGAAACTTTTCAAATAAAAAGTACCTTTTTAAATAAAAAGTACCTTTTAAAATAAAAAGTACCTTTTTAAATAAAAAGTACCTTTTAAAATAAAAAGTACATTTTAAAATAAAAAGTACCTTTTAAAATAACAAGTACATTTTAAAATAAAAAGTACCTCATAAAATAAAAAGTACCTTTTAAAATAAAAAGAACCTTTTAAAATAAAAAGTACCTTTTAAAATAAAAAGTGCCTTTTAAAATAAAAAGTACCTTTTTAAATAAAAAGTACCTTTTAAAATAAAAAGTTCCTTTTTAAATAAATTTGTAAATAAAAAGAAACTTTTCAAATAACCTTCTCAATTACCTTTTAAACTAATAGTACCTTTTTAAGTAGATAATACCTTTTTTGAAGAAATGGTATATTTTTTTTAGGTAAAATCCTCCTTTATTTTTTATTAAAAGTTTAACATAATTTTCCGTTTACTTTCATGCTTTCAAAGAATTTTTATAAAAATAGCTCTATTACAACAACGACAACAATTACAATTACCTTTTCCTGCAACAAAACAAATGCCAACCACAGCCACAATACTAATAATGTCAATCAAAAAATGCATTCACACATACATTAAGGACACGCAAAACTAATAATTTTCTTTGAAATAAAAAAAAAACTCACACGAGCTCATTCCTTTTACATGTTATGTGGTATTTAAAATCGACTGCAATTACATTAAAGTACTTGACTTAAAAATATATGTACATGTGTGTATGAGTTTAAAATTATTCTTTCCTCTCTCTCTCGCTCTCTCTCTCTCTTAACCCCCGAAAATAATTTCATTAAATTTCATGAAAGTTTGTATGACGTTATGCGTGACACTAGATCATAAATTATCCACGAGTTTTGTCGTTGTTGTTGTTATTCTTTGGTTATTTTGCTGTTGCTTTTCAAACGTCAACAAAAAGTTTTGTGATGAAGTCAAAAAATCATTTAATAGCAAAAAAAAAAAAAAAGACGAAAAAGGAAAATATGAACAACATTCAAACCATCAAAAGTACATTCATACGCGTCGTTTTTACAACATGTATGACGACACTTTTATATTTTTGTATAAATGATTATTTTTGTTGCGCTGAAAAATGAATGTAAAAAAAAAAAAAAATGAAATCAGAAAATTTGCGAGAACGATTGTGGATATGACATTTTGACAGTTTTTAATTGGAGCATAAGTATTTGTAGAAAAGATAATAATAAAATTGCTCATCAAAATGAAATTTAATTAAATTATAGCGTAATAATTAATTAAAATGAATTATTAGTGCTTGTTTATTTTTGGCTTAAGTGAGCAAAAAGTATTTGAACAAAAGTTGATTATGAAAATGCGATAATTGTTGGGTTCTTTTGTGAGAATATTCCAGGGGATAGTAGAAGAATATATAAGTAAAATTGTTTTTCTAATAAATCCAGTAATAATGCGATTTAATGTACATATATAAAATTTCGCATTTCATAATAAAATTATGACAGGTTAATATATATTTATGAAATTTGTCTGTATGTGGAAATCAACTTTATAAAGTCTTTAAGTAAACTTGGGACTCTTTGGATACATAACTATCACGGATTTAATTTAGAGAATTTTGTTATTAGAAACTAGAAGAATCTAACTACAAATTAACTATTCCGAATCAAAGCAGATACTGTCTGTTGCAAATAAATTACTTAAAAGTGGTCTTTTATTAAAAGAGGATCACAGAAATATATAAATTATTTTTGTCTCATTGGGTAACAGTCGGAAGCATTAAGTCACCAATAGAATGACAAAGTCCTTTAAGGAAAATGCATGGCCAACGTACTGTCAAATATAAAGCCCTGGTATGTGCTGATCATTTGAGTAAAGGTTTTCCAGCTAAACGCTCCAGCAAATAACTTTTATCTGAAGGAATCCTATAACTCGGAAAGTCATAAATGAAAATTTAAATATGTAATCATTAGGCTATGATTAAATAACACTACCTACGATTAAAAACCTACCAATCAAAGAATGTTTCCCAGATCATTATGATACCAAATGCACTGAAGGATTTGTTGTTAAACTATTTGAAAATGTTTTTTTACGGTAAAATAAATGAACATAAATTTATCGAAATATTATCCCAGTGCAGCATTTCAGTTTAAAGGATTAACACAGAACTATCGAGCAAGTTAACAGATTAACTGCAGAGATAGGAAAATCTTTTGAATTATCTGGCATTTTTTTTATATTGTCCAGAAAACAATCGATAAGTGGCATAAATTTCAAAATCTGGCTCCATTAGGATTTGTAAGACGAATAGTTTTATAAGTAAGCTGAATATAAATTTTCTGCCATGTCTGGGAGCTTCAGAAAGTTCTGAAAACTGAAAAAATGCTTGGCAAATTATATACAGTGAAAACTCCCATAGGCGGACAGCGTTCGTTACACTGATTTTGTCCGTTATCGGGAGATAAGGGGTAATCTATATGAATTAACTTATAGATATATATATTCTTATTTATACTAATATGTATATTGTCAACTAAAATGCAAAAGGCAGTAACCACTTAAAAATCAAATGTTGGCTTTATTTAAGGACTGCGCACAAATTTGCTTATAGAAACTAAACCAGTGGGCGAATTTTTTTAAAGTGATATTTTTATTAATGACTGTTATGTTCAAGTTCTAAACGTAAAATAATAAATTAGTTCCTATTGGTTTTTAAGGAAATATCTGATATTTTACAGAATTATTCAAATTAAAGGTTTTATTGTGTTTCGGTCACTTTTTTGCTTGAATAAGTCCACTTATTTTTAGACTCCGTTTCATTTTATGCTGAGCTTTTAATGTCCTTAAAATTATTTTTTACTAGAGTCCAATATCTTTCAATTGCATGGAGTTTCGGTTAATTTGATGGACCTCTATCGGTACAAACTCTTACAATTTTTTGTTACAATACCATTGTTTTGTTGTTGTAATGAGAAGAAGCGGGAATAGGCCAGAAAGCAGGGGATATACTGAATTTTATTTGGAAAGGGAGAAGTCTTTTCCAAAGGCACTCATTCTCGTAAATTTCTGTGTTAATGCAACCATATTTTAAGAATGAAGTGCTTCATTCCAGCTTATGCATATGACTTCCCAATTCAAAAACTTTGTTGGAAATTTTGATTTCTTTGATACACGAAATTTTTCTACAATAATGCTAAAATCTGCGACATAGAATCCCTGGTTAGGAAGTTGAAAAAAGTCACCCTGTACGAACGTTTCATCGTCTACTATACAAAAACAAAATTTCTGAAACAATTCGTCTGAGGAACTTTCATGATATTTTTTACCTCCAGATTCTTGCTTGCGTTTCAATTGGGATTTTTTCTTACTTTATAAGTCTTCATGCTAGACTTCCTTTAAAATTTTCTGAAAAAGATTTAAAGCAATTAACTTTTTGTGACACTTTTCTTTCTGAGATGAGGTGAATTTCTCTTAAAATCCTTTCTATTTTGCCTGAGTCCTACAGCCTGAAGATATTTTTTATCTTCCACTACCAGGTTACCATTCAGTGACCATGACTTCTTTGTATAATATTATGACCTAAGAAACTGTATTCTTCAGCACAATAGCCTTCCTTGCAATTATTTTATATGACCAATGTAAGATTTCATGAAAAATTTGAAATATGTGTATGTGTTTTTTGTTAAACTTCCATTTTAAGAAAAATCAATTTTGCTATTACCATGAAACTTAGCACATGGCAAGTGAGCATAATGGCAAATAAAAAACAGTAAACAGAATTATTAATTTTTCACCACATCAAAAGTTATAAACTCAAGAGCATGCACGGATTTTTTCGTGCGCAGTCCTTACTTGATTATAATGTACTGACCCAAACTACATTTATACAAAAAATTTCATGTACATATCTTCAAAAATTACATCAATATTGGACAAAAGTCAAAAGATCGTAACATTAACTTCATAAACGAAACAGTCGTAAAATTTGTTCCATTTAAGAGAGATTTTATTTGAAAAGTGTTTTATGAATTATGTATCTATTTTTGCATTAAGGGAAATTTTAAAGCAAAAAAACTAAAAATTGTGGTTTCTTTTTTCTTTTGCTTTAGCGGCAAACGACGTTATGCATTTTCATTTAGACATTATTTGCAATAAATTATGATTTTATGAAATTTATTTTATGGAATATATGGATACAGTTCGCTTCTCTCCATTTTCATTCTATTTTCCTAAAATTATTTTCTAAATTTAGTTAATTTTCGTACGCGAAAAAAAAAACATCTCTTAACTGGCTAAGGGTCAGAGTTCTTACAACAGCATTTTTTCTAACGATTTTTCCACGGAATTTCAAAAATAAAAAGCATGTTGAGGATAAGTTTGACAACAAAGTCATCTACATATGTATGTTGGTACACAGAAAAAAATATTCTATACAATTTTTCAACTAATTTGTTAATTATTTTTATTTTAAAGTTCAATTATTATGTATATTAACTAACGCAATTAACTTTTCAAATTAATTTTAATTTTTCTGTCAAAAATTAAAAACATTTGAAAAAAATTATTTAAATAGAACATCAATTTAAAACACAATTTTATATAAAATGCGGATGATTATTTATTTCCTGGATTTTACTTCCCAGCAAAAAGCGATGAAGTTCTTCCAAAAAAAGAACATTTTCACAACTTCAAAAGTGGAACATAGTGCATATATTAAAATTTTTTGGAAGTTCTTAATACAGTGGCGAGCACTTGTGGATATATGCATCTCAAGTATTACTTAAAAACGCATCAAATCCTACAAAATATGTAAAAGTCAACCAGGTTTTCTACTAAAACTTCTTATTAGGATCCAATTAAAGGACAGGAAAAGTATTTTCATCAAAAAAGTCAATGTATCCACTTTTGCCCGTTTAAGTTCTTGTTATCTGGCAGCCCAATAAGTAGGCAAATATCGGTTGTATTTCCGTTATTTGAGTTTATTGTCAGATAAATTAAACAAAAACCTTACGCCATTATAATACTTTTTCAATTGTTATTAATTTTGCATAAAAATTAAATTTTTAATAAAAATGCGAAAGATTTCTGCTGCATTAGAAAATCAAATTGTTGAAATGACAAAAAACAATTATTCAGCAAGCGAAATTGCGAGGACTTTTGGGAATATGCCACCGAACAGTGCTTCAAGTTAGAAAACGAAAAAATATTAGCGGACAAGGTGCAACAAAATCGAAACGATGTTTGCTTACCGAGAGAGATGCTCGGGCTATGGAACATTTATTGATCACGAAGCAGGCAAAAACACCAAAAGAGGCAGCAAATGCCATAAACAAGCCGGTTAGTGAGTGGACAGCACGCAGGGCGCTTAAAAGAATCGGGCTCACTTCAGCTATAAAACAAAAAAAGCCGACACTGTCTGATAAAAACGTAAGAGCACGACTAAAGTTCTGTAAAGAGCAAAAGAACTGGAGCGTTGAAGACTGGAAACGGGTAATATGGTCAGATCAAACCAAAATAAATCGTTTCCAGTCAGATGGTAAGGAATAATACTGGCACCGACCTTATGAAACCCTTAAGAAACACCAAGTAAAAGAAACCATGAAGCATGGGGGTGAAGGCTTAATGGTTTGGGCTTGTTTTACTTGGTGGCACTTCGGTCCAGTGATAAAAATTGAGGGAATAATGAAAAAAGAAAATTATCTTCGTATCCTAGCCGATAATTTACCCGATTTTGTGGACCAAAGTGCTTACCCGGAGGAAGAAGTTGTTTTTCAACAGGGTGGAGATCCCAAGCATACGGCCAAAATTGTCAAGGATTGGCTGTTAAGACAAAAATTTCGAACAATGCAATGGCCAGCGCCCGGATGAAGAAACGTCTTTCACGGTACGATAATGTACCAACAAATTTAAATGAACTTTGGTCCCGAGTTCAAACGGAGTGGTCAAATATTCCGAAGCATACCATTGAAAATTTGGTCGAAAGTATGCCAAGACGTATCAAAAGCGTGATAAAAGCAAAAGGACTCTGGACAAAATATTGAAAATTTAAAGAAAAAAGTTTTTTTCTTAAACGTTCAGAAGTGGTTACATAGGACTTATTTATTAAATTGCATTAATCTTTAGTTTATCTTTAAATATTACTAAATTTCATTTAATTTTCTTTTATTGTTACTTTGTTGAATAGAACATTCGGCATCAGAATCCCATCTAGGGAAGATTGGGCAACAAATTTCGTGTTTAAGGAATTTGCAATCTCAGTATTCACTGATGTTTCTAAGACAGATACTGGCACTGGCTCGGGTATATTCTCTGTTGACTTAGACATTTCGATGTCTCTCAGATTACCCAATTCGTGCACAGTCTTTCAGGCCGAAGTATATGCCATTAACGTGGCAGCGAAGCGAATTCAGGAATTTAATTTCTGCGCTTCGAACATTGATATATATGTGGACAGCCTTGCAGCAATCAAGGCTCTGAATTCCCCCATTGTAAGATCAAGATGTGTTGACGACTGTATACGCTCCTTAACTCAGCTAAGACACTTTCGGGTGGAGCTGATATGGGTTCCGGGCCATACAGGTATACGAGGTAACGAAATGGCGGATGAATGCGCAGTAAATGCATCGTCTTTGGACGAGGCACTCGCTTGCGAGGACATTCTCACCCCCTTCGTTACTGTATCCAAAATTCTTGATGAATGGGCGGTAAATGAGATGGAAAACAGGTAGTCCTCAATCACCACTTGTAGACTATCAAGAACTCTCTGGCCACTCCGGTCTCGGAGTAGAACTATAACATTACTTTCTCTTGATAGATCATCGATAAGGCTTCTAGTAGGTATAATCACAGGGCACTGTATGATCGGGCGTATGTCGGAACATATGGGTTACCCAGGAAATAGCTTTTGTAGAAGTTGTTTAGATGAGGAAGAAGAGGAATCCGTACAGCACTTGTTATGTGAATGTCCAGCACTGAAAGGGCGTAGACTGAGACATCTCGGTAGACAACTCTTTCATGATCTGGATTGTCTCAATGACATGCCACTTTCAAACCTGATTAGATTTGTTAGGAGTACGGGTTAGTTTCTGGATAGACCAGCGGAAAGTTAGTTTTTTGTTTATGGAAAGGGAGAGGAGTTTTCTTCTCAAATAGTACATCACAATGGGCCTAATGGCCTCCGAGTGCACTCGTTATGGCGGGCGACCCTTATAACCTAACCTACTTTGTTGAATAGTTTAAATAAAAATATGAAAAGATTTTCCTTTATTTTATGTATTTTATTCCGGTTCAGTCTTTCTAAACCAACATGTATCCATAAGTGCTCGCCACTGTAATTACTTCCAAAAAAGTAAAAATAAATAAATTTTTAGCAAGAAAAATGGTAATAATTTCTAACAAAATTTAAATTTTACAAATTTTAAACCACTTTTATTATTATTTAATAGGGCATAAACAGAATTAAAAAAAAAAATGTATAAACATAGTTTTAAGAGAAGTGCTTTAAAATCAATGAACAGAAAGTATAAAAGAATAACATCCTACTAATGACAACTATGGGTTAAAAAAAGAATTTCTGCAGCTCTTTTTCATCACTAAGTACTTCTTTCCAATGACAACACAATGTTAAAATCATGACTTTTCCAGTTCTTTTTTTGCTGGGTGCTACCAAAATGCAGATTGCAAAGAATATCCTGTAAATAGATTTCCTTAGTTCTTAAGTAATTTCTTACAGATATTTCCGTGACTTATGTAGCAAATTAAAGACTATAACAACCCCCGAGTTATTATTGAATCTATTTGCTGTTTAAAGAGTTAGTTTGAGTTGATTATTTTATAGATTTTTCTTAACAACATATCGTTTAATATACAGGCATTAAATGCGACTTCGGTGATATACTTATGTATAAATTTCATTGTTGGAACGACCACACGATGTGACCGCTTTAAACGATGATACCTTTTTTTGCGAGCTAATCACAAATATATCTCAAGTAACTGACTGTCCTAAAGTAAATACTTTACCAACTACATTGGTGCACCACTCGTTACTTTATTAGTTGTGTGATTTGGTACTTCAGCATGGGAATGTCCTTGGAGGAAGTCAATTTCTACCTCCACAGCTTTGTGATTCGACACATAATTTCCTAGATGTCTAACAAATCGTTAGTAAAATGGGAAGCGCTACCTCCACGACTACGAGGTAGACTTCACCTTTTTCAAGTTCTTTCTGTCTACGATGTAGTCAGTAAAATGCCAATTGTCATCATGCTCTTTGGGGGACATATGGGAGTGATGTAGGTACTATATAAAAGGAGGCCAATTTCCACCAAATAAACTGCTGAGGTAAAAATAAAACATTCCGAACATTACAATGATCACATTTAATTTATATTTACTTTACATAAAATAATTTTTGTATTTTTTAAATTTGGATAAGGTCCTAATAATAATTTATACGGGTCCTTTTTGTGGATCAATAAAGATTAAATAAATTTTTAAATTCAATTAAAAATATATTTTTTAGTTTTAAGCAAAATTTCAATCATAATTATTATTGATGTAATAAAAAAAATTATTTGGAATTTATAAAAATTCAATTATTTTTACTTAATTAATAGTATCATTTTGATGATTGGAGCAAAATAAAAAAAAACTCCATTTTTATTTGTTACTGTGTATGTTACTCCATTTTAAAACTAGAAGATTAACTTGGGAAAATGATGTTCGTGGCCTGGTCTCGATCCTTAGCAGCCTCCAAATACTTCTTTTATATGACTGATGATAATGTCGCTCTGCTTTTTGCGCCGAATTTCTATGCCCTTTGTTCAAAAAAGTTGTCAAGATTTGTAGGAATCAGTCGTCATTGTGTTCTAGGACGAATCATGGACCCATCATTGAGACTGCCTTCAGGACATAGATAACTGGGACAGCATCTGTTTTTAGGGATCAAGTTTTAATTTTCTCTTTTCCAGTATGAAGAAATTTAATCAAATGTAAAAGTCAAAGTTAAATTAAACAAGCGCGAATTATATTCGGCTCGGCCGAATCTATATACCCACCATCAACTTTTTAAAATTTTACGTTATATGGGAGGGGGCGGGGTCGGACCACGCCCATTTTTTTTCCGAGTTTACATTGTTCCTTGAACTATTTGAACACAATTCCGTTGATTTTCACCTTATATGGGAGGTGGGCGGAAATGTGGGGTATGTATAGTTCGATCCCCGAACTATACATACAAAATTTCGTTGTCGTACATGCTTTTGTTGAGGAAATATCAGCAAAAAAGTATAAAACGGACACCCTGTGTTTCCAGTATTTAGCCCATAACTTTTTTGTTTATTAACCGATTTTGCCCATTTTAAATCCCAAACAAACCTTATATAAGACAAATATTTGTCCCAAATTTCGTCCCCCTACGTTGCCCCGTTCAAAACCTTTCCTACTTTCAACAGACGGACAGACTCAAAATCTAACCAGGACCCAGAAAATGTATACTTTGTGGGGTCTTAGATGATTCTTTCGACATGTTACACACGGAATGACAAAATCAATATACCCCCCATCTTTTTGATGGTGGGTATAAAAACAATATTTTGCTCAAAACCAGAAAAAACTTAAGAAAAAAATAAAAAAAAAAGAAATTAGTAATTTAACTTAAAAAAAATGTAAGTAGAAACCATGATAGAATTACTAAAGGTAAAATCACTAGAAAGTTTGTTCTCATTTTTATTTACCCTGAAAAGTCAAACACATAAATCAAAAGAAAATGTAAAAAAAATTTAAAATAAAACTTCAAATTAGAAAAACAAAAAAAAAAAAAAAAAATATTTTACAACAATTTTCTTTAAAAAAATTTATGCAACTAAATTTTATTCTAACAAATATTCACAAATATATGAATTGTAAATGTCCAGTTGGACAAATGTACGTATTAAAAGTTTACACTGCATTCCCAGGATAGAATTCGGCATTTCAGGAAACAATTTGAATCATATACTTATGTGTGTAAACAAAACATTTTATATTTTTTTTTATTCTTGATTTTTGTTTTTTGCTTTTCATTTTTCAGTTTTTTGACTTAACAAGAAATAAAATTGACGACTCTCTCTAGTGATTCTACCTTCTATTATTATATTATGGTAGAAACGAAATATGAATGCAAACACGGACAAAAATAAAAATAAAAAGCATCTCATTATACAATATTCGGTACATTTCTTTTACCGTTTATGTCCGCTTAGACCATGGGACCAAAAAAATTTTCCGCCTACCGGAGCTGTCCGTCTATGGGAGCTGTCCATTAAGGAAGCTAGATAGAATAGATCAACAGTTCTCAAATGGGGGTTCGCGACCCACAAGGGGTCCGTAAGGACATTCGTGGGGGGTCGCGAAGAGTCCCTGAAAAATATTCTTGAACACACATATTAATTAAATTTTTAATTGATTTTGCTCCAATCATTAAAATGATAATATTAATTAACAGAAAATAATTGATTTTTGGAAAATTTTTAATTATTTTTTTTATTATATCAGTTATATATATATATAATGTATTTATTGATACAACTTAAAAATTATTGGAATAAAATGCAAAAATTTTAACTGAATCTTTTATTAGAAAATGATATACATATGTGCACATGTATATTTAAATTAAAAAATTATTTCAAATGTAATATATAAAGGTTATGTAAACTGTCATGTTCTATACGAAAACCATCTTAGCAGAAACATTTCGGTTAATATTGGTAAACTTTCCCACTACTACTCAATATTGGATCAGAATGCAGTATAACGTAGGGTGTGAATCCGTAACCTGCAGATCTCATTTATTTAAATTCACATAAATCCACTGATACGACCATTAAAAGTATAGAATTTGTTAAAACTGCAGGGGTATCTAGGTGAAGAGAAAAGGAAAATAATCAGAAGGCGTTACGAAATTCTGATGTACCAAAAATACGTTGAATTTTAGATTCTTACATAATCTGGAGTATCTGATGAGCACATAGCAAATTGGATTAAAAAAGCAAAAGACAAAACTTTTGCAACGTGAACTATAATATCTTCATCATCAGGCTATACACAACATACAAACCAATCGACTTTGCAGTTCGAAGACAAGAACAGAATTGGACTGAAATAAATTACGGGCATATCAATAATGATATCGCAACATTTTCAATTTTCAGGAAACATAAAAATCGTACTTACTTCATCTCAATCAGCGGTTTTCGTATATTGAAGCCCAAGGAATCAGAAATTGTGGGTAATTTACATAAAAGTTTTGTTTTTTTCCAAAATGATTTTCATTTTTATTTATTTTTTTTTTTCAGAACATTTAATTTTTGACAAACAAATATTTATAAATAAAATTAAAAAGTTTATTAATTTGGTTAATATATTAATTACATTTTAAAACAAAAACAATTAATAAATGAATTGAAAAATTTAAGAGAATATTTTTTTTTTCTGTGAAAGGAACTAAATAAATTTGCCTTGGTACAATTCAATTAAATTCAAAAAGAATTGTAACTCATGCGTTAAATTTTATTTTGAATCAACAGACTTAAAAGCATTTGAAATAGTTGAAATATAGCAAAGTTTATCCTCTTGTTGGCTCCGAAACCCTTTTTTTTAGGTTTCAACGAAACTGAAATGGATAAGACACCACGAATGCTGATGAAGTGTGTAGCGGCACAGAAAATACGTATTCCATTCTGCTGGTGTCTAATTATAGTCCACAAACTCTGCTTTGGTACCGCCAAACAGAGACAACAAGGCAATTTACGATTGCAAACTTGTTTACCTATAACTATTAAACAATTTTTCTTCAACATACATTTTATGTAAAAATAATTTCTTTTCACTCTTTTGTCCCTCAAAACTCGATCTTTTGTGGACGCAGAGAATAATATTAGATTTATTATACAAAAAAGTCACTTAATATTCAAGCAAAACAATGTCGCAATTATTAAGATTATTTTTTAAAACGAGAAAAAAAGTATAGTCGGTCAAGACCGACCATATGATACCCTACACCATTATGTATGACCATAAAAATGCTTTTACTAAATGTAAAATAAAATATACAAATACAGAATAATTCGTTGATTCTCGCTATTCTCGAAAGTGGTTTTATATGGGAGCTATGGTTAATTATGGACCAATTCGAATGAAATTTGGCATTGTTGTTTCTACTTATATAAAACTCAATTGTGTTGAATATTAACCTTATACTAACATTAGTACGAGATTTATGCACGTTAATGTGATTTTCGGAATAGAGGTTTATATGGGAGCTATGGTTAATCGTGGACCGATCTTCATAAAATTTGGTACAAAGATTGACACTTGTACAGAACTTCTTTATACCAAATTTTATTAAAATATTCTTATTTTTAAGGTACTTTTGAGTGTTGAAACTCAATTCCGGGAGGACATTTGTATGGGGGCCAGGCGAAATAATGGACCGATCACAACCAATTTCAATAGGCTTTGTCCCTGGATCATAAAAGTCCCACGTACCAAATTTCATTGAATTATCTTTAAAATTGCGACCTGTACTTTGTGCACAAGGTTTACATGGACAGCTAGCCGGACGGACGGACATCGTTAAATTGATTTAAAAAGTGATTCTGAGTCGATTGGTATATTTTAAGGTGGGTGTTGGATAACGTTTTTTATGTGTTACAAACATCAGCACAAACACATAATACCCCAACCATAACATTTTTTCTGATTTTTAAATAAGTTGTAGTGGGTCGTGCTTCCATTGAAATGTCAAAAGGGGGTCGCGAAGCGAAGTCTTGTGAGAACCCCTGGAATAGATTCTATGGTCCATAAGGAAATACAAAAGAAAACTTTTTCTAAAATTAATTCTGGCTTGTTTTTGCTATTTTTGGAAAATATTTTAAGAACTGAATTTTGTAAATAAAAAAAAAATAAAATAGAAGTATTTGCTATTTATAGTAAATTTTTCAATATTTCGTTATTTCTAGTAAGTTTTTTAATTTTTTTTATTTATAGCAGGATTTTTTAAAAAATGTTCTATTTATTTAGTAAATTTTTCAAAATTTGGCTATTTATATTGTTGAACAATTTGCTACTTATAGGAAATTTAAAAAAAAAAAATTAATTCTGGCTTTTAAATTTATCTAAAAAGTCAAATATCAATATATTTTTCCTACACTTCTAAGTTTCTTTTTATCTTAACAAAGGAATATTTAATCATTATATTTAAATTAATTTTACAAAATAATTTTTCTTATTTTGACACACTGACGTATAAGTAATATTCAATTTGTTCAAACATTTATCATATGGCCAGCCTATTACTCATACGTCACATACAGTATTCTATGGTACTTTAAAAAAATTACATGAAAGTATGAAAAAGTTAAAATTTATCGCATTTTATAAACCATAAATCATTGAGTTTTATAAAAAAATATAAAGAGAATAAAAAAACCCCAACATTCTTACACCACAAACAAGTCAACAGTCAGTCGTCAGTATGAAAGCAAACCAATCGTTATCATGGCAATACTTTTAAATAACAATTTCAACCATTATTACATTTTATTTATTTCGCAGTTTAAGTTACTATTATTTTTTTGCTTTTTTTTGTAAATGTATCCATCATTGCTCAAATGTATAAATAAATGAATAAAAGGAATAATAAGTATAAAATACATTTAATATTAACCCTTTTGCTTTCCTTCCTGTGACTACTTTAACCAATAAAACTATTGTTTCTTTCCTCTTTCACTGTCTTTCTCTTTTGGTTAAAATACTTTAGCATTTATAAATCTTTTTATGTACAACAACGTAAAAAATAGTACAGCAACAACTACTGCCTGTATTTCGCTTTTTGAAACAAAAGCTTAAAGGATTTTAAGCAAACAACCAAACTACTATGACACTATTATCCATT
This sequence comes from Protophormia terraenovae, assembly GCA_951394005.1. Taxonomy (NCBI): domain Eukaryota; kingdom Metazoa; phylum Arthropoda; class Insecta; order Diptera; family Calliphoridae; genus Protophormia; species Protophormia terraenovae. Next base: position 44,642,758 of record OX596073.1, on the reverse strand, counting down.
TAATCGAATTTTCTGTTTATAAAATTATATAGAATGAAATAAAATAATTGAATTTCTTTCTACAGTCATACTTCTTTTCAATAACCTTCTTTTTTTTCTTACTGCCACTGTCGTTGGGTTTTAGTTTTTAATATTTTTGTCGTAATCGCATTGTAAATTATAAATAGATTATCAAGGGAATCAAGCAGACCCGTTATGGGGCGACACCAACTGACACCAAACGCAAAATTAAATAGCACAGCAGCAGCAAGTTTTCTTTTAAATAAGGAAGTGCAATAAGGATTAAAGGAATATTTAAAAATATTACGTGCCAGTATTGTCTTTTTTTTTTGTTTCTATCCTCTATTTTTTTTTTTAACATTGAAGCATTAAGCCAAATATGGAAAATTAAATGCTATTGGAACTTAGTCAGCAAGGTTTAATTTGAGACGTGTCAATATAAAGATAATTTTCTTTTACGTTAAATACTTAAATCGAGATAATGACGCATTTTCTGAAAAAAGGATGTATTTATATAAAACTCCCTGTTGGGAGTAGAAATAATGATTTTTAAATGTTTACAAATAGAAAGTGAAAAATAAAAATAGCCATTTTCAGGAAAATGCACTTATTTATAAAAAAAAAAAATATTTGAAATATTGCTATTTTTAGTAGCAATTTTAATGACAATTAATAGTAAAGTTTTAAAAAATTAGTAATTTGTAAGTAAATTTTTTAAAATTTTCCATTTATAGTAAATTTTCTACGAATTAACTACACTGGTCGACAAAAGAATCCTCCACCAAAGACGAATAGTTGGACTTAATGCATTTTGATGTGCTAAACATGAATCTGCTATCAGTTTTTTCCATCAGCTCTGGTTTTTTTTTTTATGGGCGTGTCCAATACTTCGCCCATAGCAAGGCCATTACTCTAGTATATTTCCTCATAAGGAGTGAGATCGAAAAATTCTTAACATACATAATATTCAATAACTTGGAAACGGTTGATCTTATAGTTTTCATTATTTTTTTGATCATTTGATAATTTAGTACAGATCACAGAAATATATAATTTTTATGGTTCTAACCACTTATTATAAAATTGTGGACCATTTTTGAATACCCTTTCTTTGGATTTGTATTGATTTGTATTGATTTGTATTGATTTTAGTGACATGATACCAAATGGGTCCAAAAATATGTGGACACGTTGTGCTTTCTTAAGAAAAGAAGAAGTCTTTTTTGCAAATATTCCTTTATGCATATTTTGGTATTTATAGATCCGAATGTATCAAATGACTTTCCTGTTTTGCCGCAACTGCAAAAAGCTTGTCATACCATGAATTTTGTAAGAAATTTTTGCTGCTTTTGGGTCTTAAACTTATCTCCAACATTGCTTCGAGCATTAGCAATAAAAATTTTGGAGACACAAGCTGCGAAGATTCTGCCAGCACCTACGTTTCTTCGTCAATTATACAGCTTGAGTATTTTTGTATGAAATTTGGTTTTAAATTCCGAGTCCTATTTTTGGCTTGTAATTTTTTTTTTTTGCAGAATTCCAGTTTGGAATTTTTTGAACTTTATATGTTATCAACTTTTCAATTAGCTTTAAATTTTCGCACCAAATAGTCGAAGCACTGAGAAAACTGAGCTAATTTTCTACCAGATGTGTTTGGAGTTCCTTTCAATATGCCTTCAATTTTCTGGCCTTCCCAATATCATGTGGTCCTTTTTTCTTACCGAACTAGGTTTCACATCAATAGTCAAATTCTCCTGATACTGTTTAATAACATTAGAAACGGTTTTACGGACGACATTTAATTCTGTGGCCAATTATTTGTAAGACCTATTTGGATTTTTTTAAAATTTTTAATAACTTGTAGGACGTAAATCTTTTTCGTCACTTATTTTGATGAAACTAAGGACAAATTAACATGGTTGTTATTAAAAATAATAACTGAAGTATTTTTCCATGATAACTAGATAAAAAAAAAATTTTGAATATTGATTCCGAAAAAAGTTATGAGGCAAAATGTGTGTTAAGATTTTTTCGATCTCACTCCTTAACTCAAGAACGGTGTGTACGATTGAAATAAGTGATACACCAAAAGATGCGGACTAAAAATATCTTCAAATCACCCAAACTTCATTTTTTTATATGCTCAATAGTTTCGGAGTTATTTTGAAATAAATTTCCGAAAAAACCCTATTTATGCAAAACTTTAGATTTTTTGGTTACTAGAATTTCTTTTAATAAATGAAAACATCAAAATTGTTCAGTTCATTATTTTAAAGCTGGTAATGCTGCGAATAAAATAAGGCATGTATCTTCAAAATTGATGCACAAATCGTGATTTTATTCACTGTTAAGTAAAAATACCCATGTTACATACAATTGAGTAGAAATACAGTGGTGGGCAAAAAAAAAAACAGCTTTTACCTATTTTCTATCACGTACTGATTTTTTTTATGGGCATGACTAATATCATCACCTTATTCAGAGGTCACACTATTAAACTGGTTTGTACAATTTTGACTATAACTCAAGAACCGTTTACACGATAAGTGATACACAAAAGATGCACACGAAAATTGTTTCAAGATATGTTAACAATATTTTTTATCCGTTCAAGTGTTTTAGAGTTATGGATCAAGATGTTCACCGTTTTCCAAAAAAAGAAATTTAAATTTTTTCGCTACTAATTACCAAATAACTACGGAAATAATAACTTAACAAAAAATTGTGCAAATTCAGGTCAAAGACAATTTAGGTCGCTATACATATATTGGAGTTTAATTTATCTTAATAGGACAAACTATTCTCGAATTATACAAGTGTGACTGCCTAAAGATGGGGTCAAAAAATCAATACATGATAGAAAAAAATTTAAAGCTGATTGTTATTTAGCACGTTAAATTCCATCTAATTCACCTATTTTTTATTTTTTTATTAAAGACGAAAAAATTTTTTTTTTTGCCTACTACTGTATCTCCACTTAACTGTAGGTATGCATGGGTATCCTAACTTAACTGTGAATGCAATCAAGATTTGTGCATCAATTTTTATGATGTTTTCACTTTTAAAAAGGAATTTTAGTAAAAAATCTTGAATTTAGCATGAAACAATTTTTTTCGGACACTTATTTCGAAATATCTCCTAAACTATTGAGCGGATAAAAATTTGATACCAAAACGACTTATAGTCAATTCTATTCCACATATTTTGGTGTATCATTTATATAAATCATGCATACCGTTCTCGAGTTACAGAGAAAAAATATTCGAGTAATCGGCTTATTTAGGGCGTAATATTAGACACGTTCATAAAAAAAATCTCGACCTGATGGGAAAAAATTATAAACAGATTCGAGTTTAGCATGCGAAATTTCATCTAGTCATATTTTTCTTTTTTGAAGGAGCACGAAAAAAAATTTTTTTTTTCGACCAGTGCTATTTATAGTAAATTTGCCAAAAAATTTACTATTTTCAAAAATTTGCTATTTATAATAAATTTCTCAAAAATTTGCTATTTATAGTACATTTTTCAAAAATTTGCTATTTATATTATATTTTTTAAAAATTTGCTATTTAAAGTACATTTTTCAAAAATATGCTGTTTATAGTAAGTTTTTTAAAAATTTGCTGTTTATAAAAAATTTTCTGTTTATAGTAAATTTTTGAAAAATTTGCTGTTTATAGTAAATTTTTTAAAAATTTGCTATTTATAGTAAATTTCTTAAAAATTTACTATTTATAGTAAATTTTTTAAAAATGTACTATTTATAACAAATTTTTAAAAAATTGCAATTTATAGTAAATTTTTTAAAAATTTGGTATTTATAGTAAATTTTTTAAAAATTTGGTATTTATAGTAAATTTTTTAAAAAATTGCTATTTATAGTAAATTTTTCAAAAATTTGCTATTTGTAATAAATTTTTAAAAAATTGCAATTTATAGTAAATTTTTTAAAAATTTGGTATTTATAGTAAATTTTTTAAAAAATTGCTATTTATAGAAAATTTTTCAAAAATTTGCTATTTGTAATAAATTTTTAAAAAATTGCAATTTATAGTAAATTTTTTAAAAATTTGGTATTTATAGTAAATTTTTTAAAAATTTGGTATTTATAGTAAATTTTTAAAAAATTTGGTATTTATAGTAAATTTTTAAAAAATTTGATGTTTATAGTAAATTTTTTAAAAATTTGCTGTTTATAGTAAATTTTTCAAAAATTTACTATTTGTAATAAATTTTTCAAAAATTTATTATATAGTAAATTTTTTAAAAATTTGCTGTTTATAGTAATTTTTTCAAAAATTTGCTGTTTATAGTAGTTTTTTCAAAAATTTGCTGTTTATAGTAATTTTTTCAAAAATTTGCTGTTTATAGTAATTTTTTCAAAAATTTGCTGTTTATAATAAATTTTTCAAAAATTTGCTGTTTATAGTAAATTTTTTAAAAATTTGCTATTTATAGTAAATTTTTTAAAAATTTGCTATTTATAGTAAATATTGTAAAAATTTTCTATTTATAGTATTTTTTTCCAAAATTTGCTATTTATAGTAATTTTTTCAAAATTTTTTTAAAAATATGTTATTTATAGAAAATTTTTCAAAAATATGTTATTTATAGTATTTTTTTTTTAAATATGCTAGTAATTTTTAAAAATATACTATTTAGTATAATTTTTCAAAAATGTGCTATTTTCGGACGTAAATTTTTCAAAAAACGTTTGTGAATTTTTCAATTTTTCAATTTGCTAATTTGAATCAAGTTTTTAACAAATTGCTATTTATAAGTAAATTTTCTTAAAATTTTCTATTTAAAGAGAATTTTCTAAATTTTTTTTATTTATAGGGAGTTTCATAAATATTTGCTACTTGTAGTAAAATCTTAAAAGTTTGCGACTTGTAGTAAATTTTAAAAAAAGTTGCTATTTATTGTTAATTTAAAAAAAATTCCTATTTAAAAAAATCTCTAAATACTTTTGGAAAATTTGCTCTTAATAAGAAAATGGGAAATTTTTTCTGAAATTACTTTTTAAAGTTAGTTTTCCTATAATTAGACTTTCTTTTGATCACAATTTTTTTCTGTAGCGCTTTTCAGGCTTTATTGTTAAAAGTATTCTTTGTAGTATTTCACTGCTTACATTTTATGCTTATTGTGCTTTTTTGTTTAAATATTTTATATATTGTAATCTAATTTTATTTTGTTTCTTTCTTTTATAAACATTTAAACTTAAACTAAAACAAAATTCTAATTCCATTTAAATATATTAAATTTTAATGCAATTAATGCATTTTTTTTGTATCTAACCTTAAACAAATCAAAAACAATTTGTAATGAATAATTACCCTAAATCCTTAAAACTAGTCCACTTATACTTATGTGTTTATTTATTTAGCACTTAAAATAGTCACCGCTAAATTTTCAATTTACATTTATTCGTTTGCCTAGGTCAGTGTTATTAACAATTACATATTTGAATTCTTGTTCCAAGACCAACAAAGAGGCTAAAAGTGTTAGTTGGTTGGTTATTTGTTATTATGTATGTATTTGTTAGATTTCAATAAAGTATGTGTATGTAGTTTGGTCATGCATTTACTATTGTGTTTGGCGTTATTATTGTTCGTCCTTTTCAACACATTGAACAGTATGAACCATGTAAAGTGTGTAAATGAATTACAATAACCTCGTCAGTAAAATTACATTCTCTAGTCAACACTTGATAATCAACCCAATAGAAACGAGGGTAGTAGGATAAAGAGTTTTAAAAGTTGAGTTCAAAAAATATGTACCTAGACAATTGACTAAAATATTTTCCGTACTATTGAATGCAAATAATATCTTTAAAATTATCCAGCTTTAAATAGTTTTAAAGTTATTAAAGCAAACTGTTTTTAAGAAAACTCTTATATTGGGAAAAAAGTTGCATTAAATTTTCTATAGCTAGTTTCATTTAGCAATAAAATGTATGATAGAATACAATTTTTAGTTTAGTTTCAAAATAAAGTACAAATTATTTTGAAACCAAACTAATTTTATAACACCAATTTTTTATACATTAAAATGTATGAATGCGTTATATTTGTAGTACAGTTAAGAAATAATCTATTCAAATTTAGAAACACTGTAAAAGTAAACTGTTATACTAGAACAAAAGGTTTTATTTTATTTCTAGTAAATTACTAGTAGTAATAAAAATTAACCTGTTAGTTTTGAATTTTTAACAGCTTCAAAATAAACTGTTATAATTTTATAAAAGTTTTTAGGAAAATTGTTATACTGGAAAAGCTAGTTGCATTTAACAATAAAATAAACTATTATAATTTTATAACACTTCTAATATAAACTGTTATACTGTTACGAAAAAGTTTATTTAATTCTAAGTAACAGAAATCAACTTATAAGAGTGATATTTCTACAACAGTATCGAAATAAACTGTTATAATTTTCTAACAACTTTTATAAAAACTGTTATACTAAAAACGTTAGTTGCTTTTTATTCTCTATATAATAATATAACGAAAGAATTTAAATTTTAGTACTGTTTCGAAATAAACTGTTATAATTTTAGAGCATTTTCAACAAAACTGTTACGAAAAAGTTTATTTTATTTTAAATAACAGAAATAAACTTATAAGTGTTATATTTCTATAACAGTATCGAAATAAACTGTTATAATTTTTTAACAGTTTTTATAAAAAAACTGTTATACTAAAAATATTAGCTGCATTTTATTTTCTTTATAATAATATAAACGAAAGAATTAAAATTTCAGTACAGTTTCGAAATAAACTGTTATAATTTTAGAACATTTTCAACATTACTATTATACTATTACGAAAAAGTTTATTTTATTTTAAATAACAGAAATAAACTTAGAAATGTTATATTTGTATAGCACTTTCAAAATAAACTGTTATAATTTTATAATAGTTGTTTCTAAAAAGTGTTATACTGAAGAAACTAGCTACATTTTATTTTCCATACAATAATATATACGAAAATTGTTAATTTTTAGTACAGTTTAAAAATAAATTGTTATAAATTTAGACCAATTTTAATATAAACTGTTATATTAAACCAAAAATTCTTATTTTATTTTTAGAAACAAGAAATCAACAGAAATGTCTTATATTTCTATAACTGTTTAAAAATAAACTGTTATAACTTTATAATAGTCATTTATAAAAACTGTTATACTGAAGAAATTAGCAGCGTTTTATTTTCTATACAATAATATATCCAAAATGTTTTAATTTTTAGTACAGTTTAAGTATAAACTGTTATAATTTTAGACCAATCTTAATATAAACTGTTATATTAAACCAAAAATTCTTATTTTATTTTTAGAAGCAAAAAATCAACTGAAAAGTGTTATATTTCTATAACTGTTTAAAAATAAACTGTTATAATTTTATAACAGTTGTTTATAAAAACTGTCGTACTGTAGAAACTAGCTACGTTTTATTTTCTATATAATATATATGAAAATTTTGAATTTTAGTACAGTTTAAAAATAAACTGTTATAATTTTAGAGCATTTTTAATATAAACTGTTATATTATAATATATTAAACAATTTTATTTTAATTTTAGTAATAAAGATCATTTCAAAAATTTTGTATTATTTAACATACTATTTTCGAAATAAATTGTCATATTTGATAACAGTTGCTTTTAAAAGCTGTTATGCTGGCAGAAGTAATTATGCTTCATTACTTAAATCTTATAATTTTACTTTTATAATTTTGAAATATATTGTTATACTGTTGGATGTTTTCTAATTTTTTCCCAAAAATTTTAATTTTACGTTAAAATTTTGAAATGTTTCTGTTAAAAACTGTTATACTCTTGAATCTTTTCTATTAATTAAATATTAAGCACTTTTCTTTTTGCTCTCGTACCTTTAAACATAGTTTACTTTATAAGTATTAGTGTTTTTAACCAGACATATCATTACAAATTGCCAATGAAAATAAAAAAACAACAATAAAATAAAAAGAGCAAAAGGACAATGTAAAAAAAAGAAATAGTAATTCAAGTAATAGTTATAATAATTTAAAAATTACCACCTAATTTGGTTTCTATATATTTTTCTATACCCTTGAGACATGTACTTGTTTAAAGAGCAAAAGGGAGTAGGAGAGAGGGAGAAAGTAAATGTGTGAGTAATATACAACATTTAAATTATACGACAGACCAGAAGACCATTCTAAAATACATACATACACTCAGAAATTTTATTATCCTTCAAAAATGTTTAAGGTTGAAATAATATTTAAACTAAATTTCTTCTATACTTTACAATGAGTTATTGTAAAAGATTTTTGCATTAAGAAAATATTTGTTAAATTTCAGAAGGGATGACGGTAGAAAGTGTTCGAAATGAGGACATTAAATCTGTAGAGTTATTTGCTTTTCTATGAAAAATATTTATTTCTTAGAATGTGTAAAATTAAATTTAATTTAATTTAAATTGAAATTGTTTATGATAAGAAATTTACATAGTTTATGTTGGTTTATTAAAAGGAATATAATATTTGATTGAGTTTTAATTAAATATTTGCAATATTTTTCTTCAAATAATTGTAAAACAAAAATTTTGATTTGTTTCTCATGCTATTATATATAATGCTTTATTATTTGTTGAAAAATAACATTTAAGTGTTAAAACAACAACTGTAATACTTGAGTAAAAAATTTTAATTTAATATTAATTCATTTCCAATGAATAGATACTTTTATAACATGAGTTACTTTTAAAGGAAAAACATTTATAGTTTAACAAAGTGTTAAATTATATTATCTCTAATATTTATTGTATCAATATGTTATAATTTTAGCATAATTTTATAATGTTCGAACTGTATAAACAAAACTTTTATAGTCTTCAATTGTCTATAACATTTGATGTGTCAAAGTGTTATACTTTTTCCATATAAACTGTTACAATTTTGAAAACTTTAAATTAAAAGTGTTATACTCTATTAAAGGAAATGCTTTCAAGTTTCTGTAACGTTTGATATCCCAAAGTTTTCTATTTTTAAGCACAGCTTTAAAATAAACTGTTATAATTTTCGAATAGTTTAAACAAAAACCGTTATACTCTAATAATAAATAAAATATTTTCAAGTTTTATTCTCTATATAATAATATAAACGAAAGAACTAAAATTTTAGTACAGTTTCAAGATAAACTGTTATAATTTTAGAGCATTTTCAACAAAACTGTTATACTATTACGAAAAAGTTTATTTTATTTTAAATAACAGAAATAAACTTAGAAGTGTTATATTTCTATAACAGTATCGAAATAAACTGTTATAATTTTCTAACAGTTTTTATAAAAACTGTTATACTAAAAATGTAAGCTGCATTTTATTTTCTTTATAATAATATAAATGAAAGTATTAAAATTTTAGTACTGTTTCGAAATAAACTGTTATAATTTTAGAGCATTTTCAACAAAACTGTTATACTATTACGAAAAAGTTTATTTTATTTTAAATAACAGAAATAAACTTAGAAGTGTTATATTTCTATAACAGTTTCAAAATAAACTGTTATAATTTTATAACAGTTGTTACTAAAAACTGTTATACAAAAAATTTTAGCTGCATTTTATTTTCTTTATAATAATATAAACGAAAAAATTAACATTTTAGTACAGTTTCAAAATAAATTTTAGAGCATATATTATTTGATGTGTCAGTGTTATACTTTTAGCATTGTTTCTAAAAAAACTTATAATTTTTTAACACTTAAACTTAATTATTAAACTCTAATAAAAAAATATTTTTATATTTTTATAACGTTTGACGTGTCAAAGTGTTATACTACACAGTTTAAAAAAAAAACGTTATATCTTAAGGTAAAACTGTTATATCCAAATTAAAAAAATAGGTTTAATATTCTATAACGTTTGACATGCAAAAGTGTTACACTTTTAGCACAGTTTCCAAAAAAACTTTTATAAGTTTTGAACAGTTAAAAAAAAACAGTTAAAAAAGAATAACAAATAAACTGTTATAATTCACCAACAGTTTAAAAAGCAACTGTTATACTCTACTATATTTTTTTTTTACTTTTAAACTTTCTGTAACATTAGTCGTATCATTATGGATTAAAAGTAAACTATAAGCTATAAGTGTTATACTCTAATAAAAAAATACTTTTAGGTTTATGTAAAGTCATATAATTTTAGCACAGCTTAGAAAAAAAACTTTTAACTGTTATAATTTTCCAACAATATAAATTTAAACTATTATACTCTTATAAAAGAAAATTTACAGATTTTGTAAATAATGACATACTGAAGTGTTTTATTTTTTGAGTATGATTTTCATATTAGTTATATTTTTAGTATTGGTTTCAAAAAAAACTGTTATTATATTCGAACAGTTTAAATAAACTCTTATACAGTAAAAGAAACCTACTTTCATGTTTATGTAAAGTTTGACATGTCAAAGTATAACACTTTTTTAGCGGAGTTAAAAAACAGAAAACTGTTATAAGATAAATTAATAATCTAATAGTAAAATGTCTTCAAGTTTCCAAATAAACTGTTATAATTATAATTTTCTATAACATTAATTAAATTTAAATGTTATAAAGTCAGTATATATTACCATATTTATACTATATATGAATTTATACTATATTATAAATTCACATTGTGTTATTATAATTTTATAACTATAAATTTTTGAATTATATTTCTAATAGCTTAAACACAGTCAACTTCGCTACCCCATTGCATTAAAATAAAATAAAAGCATCGAAATAAAATTCAAAAACAGACAGACTAACAAACACAGATTTACTTTTATATAGATAGCATTTAAACCGGCCTTGCAGTACTCCTACATAAACCAGATAAAAACTTAATAGCCTTTTTATTTAGGAAAAAAAGAAAATATTAAATGAAGAAGAAGATATGGGAACAGTTATAATATTAGTATTCTGTCAGCATTATGAACAATAAGCTTTTTTTAAATATTTTAGATACCAGTTTCTTACATTTTTAACGTTCAAAGGTTCAAAAACGACACAATTATTTCTAATATTATATTTTAGAAGAGAAGAATGTGACCAATAAGGCTTGTGGAATCTAAAGACAGAACCATATATTTTTGAAAGTTAATTATTATTATAAAAAATTCAAAGATTAATATTATCATAACGAAAAGTACCACAAAGTCCCCTGTTATGGATTTTCATTCGCTTAGGACCATATTTCTCTAATTTCATGATTTTAGGTTAAACATTATAGAAAATTCGAAAACTACCATTGGAAGAACGAAAATGTAACACAAAGTTCTTGAATTCTTACCCACATAGAACCATATGTATGTAATTTCATGATTTTATGTTCAATATGATAGAAAATTCTAAAAGTGCCATTAGAAGAATGAAAATGTACCACAAAATCTTAGGATCATATATAATTTCATGTTTCTAGGTTAAAAATTTTAGAAAATTCTAAAATTGCCAATAGAAGAAAAAAGTACCACAAAGTCCCTTCTTGTGAATTCTCACTCTCTTACTTAAGACCATGTACTTAAGTTCTTATCTCTAGGTTTAACATAATAAAAAATACATTATTTAATTTGAATAGAATTTAATTTCCTGATTTTATCCTCTTTTTTGGTACTTTTTTTACCCCTGGATATAACAAAGATTGCATTCCAATAAATTTTACTAGGATCTAATGTATCAGTATTCATATGTATGTGTCAGTAAAATTAAAAAAAAAAAAAAAACAAATATTTTGCGAAAAAAGTAAAAAAACAGGTACGATTTTTACCCAACTTGTATTCAACAATTTTAATAAGTAAATAATTTGATCATATTTTTTTTTCTATTTTCACTGGATTAAAAGATAAATAGGGTGCCAAAAAAGTACTAAAATACAGTTTTTATCCATTTTCTACCTAAAAAAAACGAATTTCAAAAAGTAGCAGACACTTATCGAATTATTTTTTGTATCTCTATTTGTTTGGTATATAATGTGTTACCAAATTTACCCGTTTTTACGCCTTTTTACCCCCTAATATATAGAATATATATAGAATTGTTTCAAAATAAACTATTATAATTTTTAAATAGTTTAAACAAAAACTGTTATACTTTGTATACAATTTTGGCATATCAAAGTGTTATACTTTTTTTTTTAAATATCCAAAAGAACTGTTATAATTTTTGAACAGTTTAAAATAAAACGTAACTAACTGAAATAATGTTCGAACAGTTTAAACAAAAACTGTTTACTCAATTATAGAATTTAAGTTTCCATAAAGTATGACTTATAAAAGTGTTATACATTTAGTATAGTTTCCAAATAAATTGTTATAATTTGCTAATATTTGAAATAAAAACAGTTAAACAACAAAAAAAGTAAAAAAGCTCGCAGTATTAAAGTGTTATAATTTTAGCACAGTTAGCAAACAAACTGTTATAATTTTAGGAAAGTTTAAATAAAAAAATGTGTATTTTATCAAAATGTTATAATTTTAGCGTTGTTTCGAAGTAAATAAAATGTTACTGTTTTATATTAGTCGCAAAGGAAAAAAAAAATAATAATAATAAATAAATAAATTACTGACTCAAATAATTATAATGATTTTTCCATTTTATAATTTTGCTTATTTTTTAACATTTTTAATACTGTTACTAAAATTTTTAATTAATTTTCCCTAATCAATTTTTAAAATTGAATCATTAAAATTATTATAAACTAAATTGTTATATTTTAACAAAAAAAAAAAAATAGTTTTTAATCGTCTATTTGTTATATAGTCAGTATAATTTCCAAAAAAAACTGTTATAACTTTTGAGCAGTTTTAATAAAATAAATAAATTATTCATTTGTTGAAATAAATCATAGAAATACTTAATCATAAAATAACACTATGCAACAGTATTTTTGGGGGCGGAATCATTCCGATTGTAATTGATAGCTCTTGATATGTGTAATGAAGCCTCCAAAGGATTTTTCGCTGGTAGGCAAAATTTTTGTTTTATGACCACTTAAAGTAGTTTCAGATAAATAGAAAAAAATAATATAAATATAGTTCGAAACTAAAATATTTTTACATAAATGTTTAGAGCACTTAAATGGCAATATTTCATTAGAACTTTCTATTAATTTATCTCTAATAATAAGGGGTAATTTCTAGTCCTTTTAAATAAAATTAAACAAAAGTCCATTAAAACTTGAGTTTAATGGGTTAAAATATTCTACAGAAATTTTCTACGTCGAATTTCACTAGGTGTCACCGAAGGTCCAAAGTTCATACGATGAAGCGTTCATCCAAATAAATGAAATTTATGAAATTATTGTTAATTTTGTTTACGATTTGTACAAAAATTTTAATTTTATGATATATTTCATTGCTTAGTTTAAGGAGTTTATGTAAGAAATGTGGGAAAATTTCATAATTTTCTTTTTTAACAACATATGATAAGTCGGATGAATTTTTTATCTTTGGAGACCCCTAGTAAAATTCGACGTAGAAAATATCTGTAGAACATATTAACCCATTAAACTCAAGTTTTAATGGATTTTTGTTTAATTTTGTTTAAAAGGACTAGAAATGACCCCTTATTATTAGAGATAAATTAATAGAAAGTTCTAATGAAATATTGCCATTTAAGTGCTCTAAACATTTATGTAAAAATATTTTAGTTTCGAACTATATTTATAATATTTTTTATATTTATCTGAAAGTACTTTGGTGCAAAAATAGAAAAGTTTAAGTGGTCATAAAACAAAAATTTTTCCTATAAGTGAAAAATCCTTTGGAGGGTTTATTACATACCTCAAGAGCTATCAATTGCAATCGTAATGATTCCGCCCCCAGGCGATGAACCTCAATTTGTTGCATAGTGTAATTTATAAATTTGTAAAAAATTAATAAAAGTTTTTCGTTTTTAATTGTCTATGAAATTAATGAAACTAAAGTGGCCGTGTATTTTCCAAATAAACTGTTATAATTTTTAAACAGTTTTGATAAAAGTTTTTATATTATGCATAATAAGAAATTTTGAATATGTTTCTGATTAGTTTAACTTATTAATGTATAAGAGTTTTTTGCTCTAGAAATCCAAATAAACTGTTATAATTTAAGAAAAGTTTAAACAAATATCTGTTATACTCTAACAAAAAAATTTTATTAACTGTTATATTTTTTTGAAAAACTCCTAAATAAACTATTACAAATTTCGAATGCAAACATTTTTAATAAAAATTGTTATACTATTTTTCAAGCACCCGAAAACGTTTTATTTTTATTTTTCAATCAAAATAAATATCTTTAATGTTCAAAATATTTTTTCATTTGTTGAAAAAAATATGTGAGGGATTTTTATTTTTAAAATAAATATCCATCAATGATGAAAAAAATAAATATCTTTAACGATAAATATCTTTAACGATAAATATCAGTTCGAAAAAAATTTAAAATGATTGTTTTTTTTATTCATACTTTGTTTTGTTTTCAAAATATTTTTTTATTCAAATGAAATTGTTGTTGTTTAGAATTTTTTCCATCCGATGAAAAAAGTTCAAAATAATTTTCAACTTTTGAAATAAATATCACAAAAGATATTTATATTTTTATTTTCATCATGATGAAAAAAATTAAAATATTGATGAAAATAATAAAAATCATGATGGATTTTTATTATTTTTTGAACATTAAAGATTGTTTTTCGATTGAAATAAAAATAAAAAGATTGTTTTTTTAGTATTAAAATCCGGTCTCTGCTATTTTTAGAATTTTTAATTAATTTTTTTTTTTAATAAATTATTCATATTTTGAAATAAATCATAGAAATAATTATGATATAAAAAATGGGAGGTAGTTTCATTTCAAAATATTTTTCGACATATTAACATTTGACAATAAAGGGTTTTAATATTTAATAAAAAATTATGCTTTTGTTTGAACTTGAGAAATAAATTTTTAAAATGGAAAACAAGTTATCTGGTGTTTTTGAGTGGTTGATTAAATAATGCATAATGCGTTTTAGCAGTGGACTAAATAAAACTCTCAAAGGTTTGCAAAAGTTTTTGACAATATTGTAATAAATGCTGGTGTTGATTTCCCAGTATAACCGTTTGATCCAAATCTTATTACGCGTTAAATTAAGCTCTTCCTCGGATGATCCAAAGCAAATGATTGATGTGCGTGAACCTTTAGAAACGATTATAAACTGGTTCAATATAAAATTGTTATTTGTGAATAAATAACTTTTTTTATTAAATGTATAAAAAGTAAAAATGGTCGCTATTTTAACCAATGAAATTCATTTAATAAATCGGTCATTTGCGGCAACAACTTCATAACTCAAAAAACGTTACTAGTGCATAGTAAATATAATTTATTAACAGTCTTGTATACGAGATTTTTATATTTCTCGCAGGATATTAAAATGCGTCTTCTGAAAAAAATTTATTCATGTAGTTGTTTCAGCAAATGAAAATACGAAAATGATCTAATTGTTATTAAAAAGAATTATTCATTTATGAGTACATTTGCAATAAGATACTTGTAAAATAAGTCTATTATAAATACTTATATTGATCTATACCCCAGCATAAAACGATGAAGTTCTTCAAAAAAAAAGAACATTTTCACAACTTCGAAAGTGAAAAAAATTTCATATTTTAACCTGAAAATAATTGAAAAAGTAGTAATAATTTCTAACAAAATTTTAATTTTATAATTTTTAAATCATTTTTATTATTATTTATTAGGACAAAAACAGAATTTTTACTAAAAAATTTTATAAACATAGTTTTAAGAGAAGTGCTTCAAAAGTAATGAACATGTATAAAAGAATAACATCCTACCAATGACAACCATGGGTTAAAAAAATAAGTTCTGCAGCTCTTTTTCATCACTAAGTACTTCCTTCCAATGACAACACAATGTTAAAATCATGACTTTTTCAGTTCTTTTTTTTGCTGAGACATTACACAACTTTTATTAAAAATTTCTCGGAATCTTTTGCCCTTGAATCTGCTTTCAGTTTTTTTTCCATCAGGTCTGGATTTTTTTTTATGAGCGTGTCTAATATTTCGCCCCTAGTAAGGCCATTACTCTAGTATATTTCCTCTTAACTCAAGAAAGGTGCGTACGATTGATCAAAGTGATACACCAAAAGATGCGGACTAAAAATATCTCCAAATCACCTAAACTAAATTTTTTTATGTACTCAATAGCTTCGAAGTTATTTTGAAATAAGTGTCCAAAAAAAAATCTTCTTCACGCAAAATTTTAGATTTTTTTGTTACTAAAATTTCTTTTAATAAATGAAAACAACAAAAATGTTTCAGTTTATCATCTTTATTTTAAAGCTGGTAATGCTGCGAATAAAATAAGGTATGTAATTAACAGTTAAGAAAAAATACCCATGTTACATACAATTGAGTAGAAATACAGCAGTGGGCAAAAAAAAAAAATATATATTTTTTTTTATTTTTTCTTGAAACAAAAATAGGTGGATTAGGTGGATTTTGACAAGTTAAACAAGAATCTGCTTTCACTTTTTTTTCTATCATGTACTTTTTTTTTTTATGGGCATGACTAATATAATTCAGCGGTCACACTATAAAATTCGAGAATTGTTTGTCAAATTTAAACTATAACTCAAGAACCTTTCACACGATTTTGATAAATGATACACCAAAAGATGCATATGAAAACTTTAAACAATATTTTTTATTCGCTCAATAATTTCAGAGTTATGGATCAAAATTTTCACCATTTTTCAAAAACTAAATTTTTTAATTTATTCGCTACTAATTACCGAATAACTACGGAAATATTAACTGGATAAAAAATTTTGTAAATTCAGCTCAAAGATAATTTAAGTCACTATATATTGGAGTTCAATTTATCTTAATAGGACAAACCGTTCTCGAGTTATACAAGTGTGACTACCTAAAGGCGGGGTCATAGTAGTTATGTCCATAAAAAAATCAATACGTTATAGAAAAAAAGTAAAAGCTAATTCTTATAAAGCACGTTAAATTCCATCTAATCCACCTTTTTTTTTTTTATTTAAGACGAAAACAAAAAAAAAAATTTTTGCCCACCTAACTATAGGTATGCATGGGTATCCTAACTTAACTGTTAATGCAATCAAGATTTGTGCATTAATTTTTATGATACGTACTTTATTTACTTGTTGTTTTGCCAGCTTTGAGATAAAGATAATAAACTGAAACATTATTGATGTTTTCACTTTTAAAAAGAAGTCTTAGTAAAAAGAAAAGAAATCTTGAAATTAGCATGAACAAATTTTGCTGACACTTATTTCGAAATATCTCCTAAACTATTGAGCAGATAAAAATTTGTTAGTAGAACGACTTAAAGTTAATTTTATTCCACACATTTTGGTGTAATATTTATATAAATCGTGCATATCGTTCTCGAGTTATAGTGCAATATACTCGAGTAATCGGCTTATTTAGGACGCAATATTAGACACGCCCATAATAAAAATCTCGACCTGATGGGAAAAAACTGAAAGCAGATTCGAGTTTAGTATGCGGAATTCCACTTAGTCCACATATTTATTTTTTTTTTTTTTGAAGGAGCACGAACAATTTTTTTTTTGTCGACCAGTGTAATTTAACAATACAATACTAAAATAAGCTGTTATAATCTTATAATAGTTTTTAGAAAAGGCTAACATTTTAAGATAAATAAATTTTTTGTACTTAAATATCTCTAATTAATTCTCAGTTATATTAAAATTAAGTTTTTTTCTTACCTTTTGAACTCCTTTTATTAAGATGATTTGTTACAGTTGTTGTATGATTAGTAGCAGTTGCAGCATTTAATGGTAAATTAATATTAAACGCCTTAGACGGCGTTAATTGTTCTGATAACATTAAAAATTTATAACAATATTAAGAAGAATATGCAAATTTTTTATATATTTTTATTTTTAAATAAATTTTAACACACACGGTTACAGCTTTCTTGGGCTAAGCAAACATTTTTGTATATAATTTTTCAATATTTTATATTATAATATTTATAATTCACAAAAGCTTTATTTTTTTAAACTCTTCTTAATCTGAATTTAAATGATATAAACTTTTATAACACTTTTTTTTTTAGCAAAATATTAAATATTTTTATTTAAAGCATTACAATGAAAAGATAGCAACAAATAATTTTTTTTGGTATTATAATTTTATTTTAGATGTCATAAAAAAAAGACGAAAATAATGTAGAAAAAAAAAAAAAATGAGCAAAAATTAATAGTGATGACATGCATGCGTAGGGAACAATGTCGAGTCAAAGAAAAGTTTATTGAACGATAAAAAAAATATATATTTAAACGTAGTGTAGCGGAAAAGCGTTATATGATTAATATTATAGCTTTTATTTAATTTTTTTTAGTAATAAAATAAATGTTAAACTTTGATAATTTAATTTTTTAAAATACTTTTTGTTTTTTTTAATATTATTTATTTTAATTTCTTGTTTGATAAAAAAAGCACAGGATATACACACTCTTACTCACTTAATTTCACTATAATGAATAATGTTAAACTTTTTTTTTGCTTTCTTTCATTCCTTTATTCTCTTTTCCTTTTTTTTTTGGTCAAAGGAGAGGCCCAAAAAAAAGTTAAGAGGGGTTAGGAAATACGTAAGAAAAGAAGATTGATTTTTGAAGTCTTTTTTTCCTTAAAGCATACAAAATTAAATCCTCAAAATTTTAATTTATTTGTTAATAAATTTCATTTTAAATAATTTTTTCTTTTTTATAACAATTAATAAAAATTTTGTTTCAAAAATTTCTCTTACATTTCACATTTTTTTTATTTAAACAAAATTTCACTGGATTTCTTTTTATTATAAATGTAGATGTGTGTATGTATGAATTGAAATTTATTTTTATATTTTCTAATTAAACCGCTATTTTTATTTTTATGTCCATAATCTTTGAAATACCGTTAAGTACTAAAGTAACCAAAGCTTTACGTATGTGTATACTCTTTTTTAAATTCTTTTTTTTATTCTGCTTCTAGCTGGTGAAGTTTTTGTCAGCGTGCCCAGCTGTCAAAAATGTGGCCAACAAAAAGGAATTGTGATAAGGTAAAAGCTTTTAGTTTTAACGAAAGCTTTCGGCTAGCAAGTGTGTATTGGTATATAGGAGAGTTTTTGTAGGTCATATTTAGAGATGTTTGTTTTAAAGGCAATAAAGTTTTGAGAACAAAGGAAAAAATAAAATAAAAAGCTTTTAGGCGGGAAAATTTTAGTATTAAAACGTCAAGTGGTACATTATTTACACTTTCACTAGGTTTTGTCAAGAGATAGTAAAAGTTAAATTAAATTGAGAATTAATAGGTTTTAAAGATTTCTGTTATTAAATTCGTTTAAATATATTTTTTTAATTTTTGAACAGTTTTAGCAAAAACTGTTATATTGTTGTAAAAAATGTGAAAACTTTTATTATTTTATTTATGTTTCTATATAGCGTTTGACCTAACAGATTGTAATTTTTTATATAAATAAAATATAATGTAATAACATATAATAAAATTCGTCTATTTATAACATTTAACATAAAAAATTTGATATTTTTATAACAGTTTCCAAATAATCAGTTATAAATTTTGAGCAGTCAGCAAAAACTGTTATACTCTAATAAATAATTAATTTATAATTTTCAATATAAAATGTTATAATTTCTTTAATAAATAAAAACTTACGCTGTAACGAAAAATGGAATCCTAAAAGAACTGTTATATTTTTATCACAGTTCCTAAATAACTGTTATATTTTTTCAAAAGTTTTAGCAAAAACTATTTTACTTCGACAAAAACATGTTTTTCGACAAAATGTTTTTTTAATTTGTTCATTAATGAAAGCTATGAAAAAATACATATATTTAGTATGGATAAAAAATAAACTGTTATAATTTTCGAACAGTTTCAACAAAAACTGTTATACTGCTACAAAATGTTTTGTTTCAAAGTTTTCTATGTGAAGCCATTTCAAAGGATTGAGAATTCCCTATACTTTCAAAAAAAACTTTTATAATTTTCGAACAATTTTAACAAAAACTGTTATACTAAAGTGGAAAGTTTCTTTTAATCTTTTCCTTAAATAAAATCATCATAGAAATCGATTTTGTAAAATATTAAAAAAAAAAAATATTTTAATTTTCGAACAGTTGCGATAAAAACTAATATATATAGTAACAAAAAAAGTTTTGTTTCAAACATTTCTTTATGAGGCCATTTTTTTAAATTTGCTATAGTTAAAAAAGCAGTTATAATTTTCAAACAGTTTCAATAAAAACTATTATACCATAATAAAACTATTTTTGTTTTTTTTTATTAAATAAACCTATGGCAGAAGACATTAATTTAGTACATTTATATAATAAACTGTTATAATTATCGAACAGTTTCAACAAAAACTGTTATACTGTTATAATATGTGACATACTGTCACAATATGTTACATATTAAAATGAAGGCATTTTAAAATGTCACATATTAGTAATAGTTTTCAAATAAACTATTATAATTTTCGAATAGTTTCAACAAAAACTGTTATACTATAATAAAAATGTTTCTTATTTTTTTTCTTTTTAAATAAAACTATGAAAAAAGTTTATATTTAAACAAGTGCTGTTATAATTTTCTAACACTAGAAACTTTCTTAGTGAGGTTAATTTAAATGGTTATGGATTGGCTATAGTTTCAAAATAAACTGTTATAAATTTATAATAATTCCAGCAAAAACTGTTATATTACTTACAAAAGGTTTTATTTCTAAGTTTACGTTATAAAACCGTTTCAAAAATGTTCATTTAAAATAGTTATAATTTTCGAACAGTTATAACAAAAACTATTATACTAATAAACATTTTTTGTTTGTTTATTTCATTAAATTTGTATAAGTACTTTTTGGTTTAGATTCAAAGTTAACTGTTATAATGCTATAAATTAAATACTGTTATACATTATAAAATGTTTTAAATTTGTCTAGCTTTAAAATAAACTGTTATAATTTTAAAAAATTTTCAACTGCGGTTTGAGACAGTTTTCTTTTATTTCTTTACGATAAAATTAATTTATTAATTTTAAGAATTATTAATTTATTAATTATTTCAACAAAACTTTTTAAAAATTATAACTGTTATATTTTAACAAAAATCTATTTTATAAATCTGGAACAAATACTAGTATATTATAACAATTTTACAAACACTTATAAAGTGATTATAAATAGAGTATATTTGGATAAACTGTTATAATTCTAAAACACTATTAAAGACAAGCTCAAAACATCTGTAAACTCCAAAAATTTTACGATTTTTTTCAACTTAAAACCTCGTATATTTACGAAAATATACGATTGTATTTTTACTTAAGCTTTTTTCCTTTATTTTTTTTTCTTTTTTCTTAACAAGTTCAAAAAACACCAAATTCATCTAAAGAAAGCTCATTTTTTTCGATAACAATTCTAACTCAAACCCTCTCAAAAAGAAAGTTTCGTCAAATGTGAATACAAAAAACTAAAAGAACAAAGAGCAGTCAACAAAGACAAAACAAAAAGAGGAACAGAAAAAAAGCAAAACGCAAGCTACGAAAATATTAAACAAAAGGAAATATTGTAAAACAAAGTACGCCAACAAATTTAATGAATGAAAAGCTTTTTTTTATTTCTCCTAATACACTTGCAAACAACGTAGTAATCTATAGTTACACCAAAGAATATTCATATATATATATATGTTGTATATTCTTTGGTTACACTAAAACACAGATATACTTACACAAATGAATATGATAAGACATTAAATATAGAAAACGTACGAGTATAATGCATATAATTGCAATTGTAAATGTAAAATAAAAGTAAAGTAGCAAAATATATTTATATGATAAGGAAGGTAGGGAGAGAGAGAGACAAGCAAACAGTTAGACAAATCTACAGTGGTGGCCACGAATTTAAGACACGACATTTCACTTATATATTTCTGATAATTTTTACATCTTATCGAACAAATTTTAGATCCATGTTATTTTTTAAAGATCCTAGTAATGTTATGAAAAAAAATCAACAATAGTTTGTTACCTATATTTAGTTTCCAATTTTTATTTACATATTATACAGATTAATACAAGTTTAAGCCTGGTCATGAATTTAGGACATAGGCAAAATAAAAGTTAATTCACAAAAGTAAAGCTCAGCTTCATAAAACAATATTAGTATTTGGTGGGAAATCCTTTATTTTGAATCACAGCAGCGCATCTCCTGGGTAAACTTTCAACTAAGGCCATACAGCGCTCCTTTGGAATGGCATACCAAGCCTTTTGAATTTCTTCCCATAAATCAGTCAAATTTTTTGGCTTTACTGCTCGTACATGCTCCTCAACATCATTCCACAAGTTCTCAATTGGATTGAGATCCGGGGATTGAGCTGGCCATTTCAGAACTGTGATATTATTTTCCTCTAAGCAACTCTTCACTAGGCGTGAAGTGTGCTTAGGGTCATTATCATGCATAAATTTCCACATTAGAGGCATGTTGTCTTCAGCGAATGGTATCATGATGCTTGTCAGTATGTTTTTGTAAATATGCTGGTCCATTTTATTGATAATCTTCTGAATGGGACCTACACCATGCCAGGAAAATGCTGCCCACACCATGACATTTCCACCATCATGCTTAACCGTTTTAAGGGTGTACTTTGGGTGATGCTCCAGGTTTGGAGGACGCCATACGTACTGTTTTCCATCAGAACCAAAGCGACAAAACTTCGACTCGTCGCTCCAAAGTATATTTTTCCAAAATGTCATCGGCTTATTGAGATTTTCTCTTGAAAACGCTAGTCGGGATTTAATATTTTTTTTTGACACAAGTGGTTTACGTTGTGCAATACACCCACGTAAGTTCTTCTCATTCAGACGTCTTCTTATTGTCCTGGACGATATATTAATACCAAAATCCGATGAAATCTCATTTTTAATTTTACTTGAGCTCTTGAAAGGATCTTTAGCAGCTGATTTATAAATTAAGCTATCCTCCCTGGGTGTAGTTTTTCGGGCTCTAGGGTGCTGTTTGACATTTTTGGTAGTGCCATGTTGCTTGATGTGTTCCAGTGCATTGTAAATCTTGGATCTGGAACATTTTAGTAGCTTGGAAATTTCCATTACTGTTTTTCCATCAGTATTCATTTGTTGGATCAATTTTCGCTCGGCATCCGAACTCCAAGTACCTCTGGCCATTTCTAACTAAATATTTTGAAGTATTCTAACATTAAATGGAATAAAACATTCATTACTTACCTTTTAGCTTCAAAAAACACCAAAAAATCACTTAAAAACCAAATATTTCTTATATGTTTTAAATTCGTGACCAGCTTCAAAAGCACGTTTTTACGAAAATATAATAAAAACAGCAACAAAATGTATACACAAACAAAACCAAATAACGGTAATTGATCTTAACATTACAGGGTACACTGAAAAATTAACAAAATCTAATTTTATATTGCAGGGTTGTAATAATTATCACAACTTAGTTCGTTACATGTCGTGTCTTAAATTCGTGGCCACCACTGTATATTAGTCATACAATTTAGATACAAATTTAAATATATTATTAGACAACAATGAAATGTTGCATTAAA
Organism: Protophormia terraenovae; assembly: GCA_951394005.1. Classification (NCBI taxonomy): domain Eukaryota; kingdom Metazoa; phylum Arthropoda; class Insecta; order Diptera; family Calliphoridae; genus Protophormia; species Protophormia terraenovae. The sequence goes on along the minus strand of OX596073.1, from coordinate 44,619,095 downwards.
GCAGAACCATGGCAAAAAGAAAAAGCATGACTAATAATAAATTTAAATGTAACGAGTGCAGGTTAAAAATAACTTTTAAACAAATAACGGACACACTTAAGAATGTCTTTCTGAATTTTCTATGTAGATAAAACCCTACACCCTATATATAGTTAAAAATCCAGCTTCTATGAATAATAAATAATACATTCCCCAAAATTTAAGCATTGATACTGTTCATGAACCGTTTGTGCAACATCTACTTACATATGACCTTTCGTAAAATTGAGGCATTCTTAGGCATAAATTTAATAAAAAATATTCATATGTATGTGTCTGTAAAAAGAAAAAAAAAAAAATTTTTTTGTAAAAAAAGTACCAAAATCAGGTACGATTTTTACCTCTTAAAAGTTCGAATTTCCAAAAAGTAGCAAACTAGTATTCGCAAATTTTCGATAAGATACTAATTTGATGCACATTTTATTTCTATTCTTACTGGATTAAAAGATAGATAGGGTTCCAAAAAAGTACCAAATTACTGTTTTTACCCATTTTCTCCCTAAAAGAGCCGAATTTCAAAAAAGTACCTATCCTATAATGTTTCAAATTAATAACGATATCTATTTAAATTTTTCTGTATCTCTATTAGTTTAGGTCAGGGGTTCTCACAAGATCTTGCTTCGCGACCCCCTTTTGACATTGTAATGGAAGCGCGACCCACTACAACTTTGACTTGTTAAAAAATCAAATAAAATGTTATGTAAAGGTAAAATAATATTAATAATTGCGACATTGTTTCTGCTTAATGATATCTTTAATATTTAGAGACTTTTTCGCATGATGCATTTCTAATATCATTCTCTGGGAACACAAAAGTTCGATACTTTAGTTTTGATGGACAAATGAGCGAATATGACATTTCCACATAAAAATGTTTCCAATACTTTTAGAATTTCGGGGGCAACAAGCGGATAAACATTGCTATATTTCAACTAAAATGCTTTTAAATCTACAGATTGAGAATAAAAATTTAAACCATGAGTTATAATGTAACACTTTTTGAAATGAATGTGGTATTTTATCAGTATTCATGTTGAAAGGATTTTTATGCCTTTGAATTATAGTCGTTTAAGCAAAATTAATTTTTACAGTCCGCAACTTTCTCTGCGAAATAAATGTTTTGTGTACTTTGCATTGAGAAGTCACACCATTCGATCAAATTTTAATAATCTGATTACACAGGATGTTATTCCATGGTTAAATATCGAAAGGGCATTGAAATGACTTTATAAAAAAAAATTATTGGCATAATAAACTTATAGTTTCATCAAGTTAAAGTGAATTATTTATATTTTTAATTAAAAGTTTTCTTTATATTGTGTCATTCGACAGCATCACTTTCTTTATATGATCATTGTTTTCTTTATCAAACAGAATATATTCAATCGAAGCTCGTGTTGCATCGGTTTTCTTGCAGCTACTGTAAATTGGTTCCTAAAAGAACTCATTAAAAAACATGACTTCTGTCCTTAATTTGGGGATTTTTTGTATAAAAATATTTTTCTATTTTTAAATAGTTTCATCAGAATTTTTATTTAAGCTAATAATATTTACATAAAAGAATTCTTTGTCCAACAACATTTTTCAGAATCTCTTCGCGACCCCCTGTACGGACCCCTTGTGGGTCGCGGACCCCCATTTGAGAACCGTTGGTTTAGGTGATATAAAGTTACCTCTTTTACCATTTTTACCCTTTTTTACCCCCTAAACATTCGAATTTTCAAAAATCCCATCTTAGTGGATCTATTCGGTAGGAGACCAATCTACAGTCCATATTTCATCTTTCTAGCTTTAATTTATATATATAGATGACTTTGGCAACCAAAAATATGAAAAGTCATATTTTTTCTGGACTTTAAATGAACCAAACTATTATTTATCATGATTAGATATTGCAACCCGGGATTCCCGGGAAATTTGCTATTTTTCTTGTTCCGCTTTAAAAACAGCATGAATTTTAACAAGAACTTATAATTTAAGTAATGTTTTAAAAAAGATTAAGCTAAAAATCCAGATGGGAACTATATCTTAAGCACAATGTCATTAATAATGTTTTATATACAATTCATTAGATGATTTATATGGAATGACTCTATAGCATGAATTCAATTTTATATCTTAATAAAATATTAGTACTAAAAACCAGCAAGTGAAAAAGTATATCTGTTTGAATCAATCATGTTGACATCTTAAACATACATGTATTATAAATTAGTTAGTAATATAAACAACATGCGGAATTTGTCTCATAAAAATTTTACAAAATATTAAGAAAGCTTTTTGTCATTTCTGAAACGCTATAAAATGACACTAAGCACTGCACTAAGAAAACTCTAATGATACCCAATTAAAGGTGATTATCTTTACTTTTGACCCAAATAAAAATTAATGTTGAGTTCTTATCCACTTTGGAATAATTTGCGGTTTTGTCTCATAACCTCACTTTTTACTTTGGATACGTATTAATCTAAGGTTTTCAGATATATTCAAAATGCCTTTAAAATATTTTTAAGTATCGGAGATCTACTAAAACCTGATTTGTTTGGAGCATAAAATGTCTTTATATGGTTTAGTTATAGTGAAAATATTTATAGATTTAATAGACAATGTCAAACATTTTTTTTTCTTTCTTTCTATTTTTTTATAACATAGTACATCCGACTCCGATCTGTATATTATTCTACACAAATATTATATAGACTTATGTCAGTTAGGCTGTGAAAGAACTGTGAAAATATGTATATTAGTTTATGAGTTATTGCATTTTGAAAATGACAAAAAGCACTTCGGACCACCCTTTAATAAAAAGATAAAACAAATTGCAATCAAATTTAATTTTATTTCGATGACCGTGTTTATGATGTTCAAATGTTAGTGAAGGTACTTTAAAATTTGCGATATATTTTTTATATTTTCATATAATAAATTTACCCCCTGTTTTTATAAAACGAACGAAAAATTCGTATCGTCAAAATGTATGGAAAACAACAAATAAATTTCAAATTTATTTGCTGTTTTCAATATAAATTGTCGAAACGAATTTTTCGTTCGTTTTATAAAAACAGGGGGTTAATATAATAATGGATCACCCATTGAAGCTACAAACAATTTAATATAGTTTTAACACATATTTCAATTACCCCAAAGGTTTTCGGAAAAACGATCTGCTTAATATTGTGTTGATATCCACAAAGCTTTTTCACGACAGCATTCATTCGAGTTAATTACTAAGTAGATTAAGCAACTGATCAAATTTCTTTTTCTTAGTACATTTACAATTCTGTTTTAAATCGCTATTGCAAAAATACATATCCCGGGTCTAAGTTGTCCAACTAATGAGAGTAGCATTACTTATAGTTTTTAACCCGGGATCCCAGGAATCCCGGAAGTCGAAAATTTTGTCCCGCTATCCCGGGGAATCAAAAAGTCCGGGAAATTGCGATCCCTAATCATGATAAATACTGCAGTATCAGACAATTTTAAAACTTTTGACATCGATTTGTTACATACTGCATATTTTTAGTTTATACTGCATATTTTTGCATAAGTATTTTGGGCTTAGCAGAATATTTTGTCATATTTTCATTAAAAATAAAGCATAATTTAGCAATTTAAATAGCATATTTTGTATTTAAGAGCATAGTTTTGCATATTTTAATCTTAAAAGAAACATTTTGCATACTATGCTCCCAAATATAAATATTTAAAAATTTTCATCTTATAAATTGATAAAAAATTTTAAATTTCCTGATGCAATATATTAGTTTTGAATATTTATACCTTACATCAACATAGGTAGTTGGAGTATTATGTGTTTGTGCAGAAATTATAACGCAGAAAAAAACTTCGGACCCATACCGTAATATATACCGTTCGACTCAGAATCACTTACTGAGTCGATTTAACGATATCCGTTCGTCCGTATGTCCGGTAGGATGTTTAGCAGACTGCCTGTTCATGTAAAGCGCAAAGTACAGGTCGCAATTTTGAAGATAATTTGATGAAATTTGGTACAAATGTCCTTCCGGAATAAAGTCTTAGCACTCATAGATGCCTTAAAAATAGGAATATTTTAGCACAAATAAAATTTATATAAGTACAAATCCTTTTGCCAAATTTTATGAAAATCGGTCCATAAGTAACCATAGCTCCCATATAAACCCCTCTCCCGAAAATCAATTTAAAGTGCATAAATCCTACAGAAATGTTAGTATTATGCCATAATTTAACTCAAATAAGTTTTACATAAGTAAAAACATAAGCATGTGGATCGGAATTTTTTTCTGACTTATTTTTAAGTGCAAAAAGGAAATATTTTTTAGCTAATGCTATTAAAAATCTTTCTTTTTTTTATTTTGGGAATAAATAGTAGATGTTTATAATTTTGCTGGAAAAAAAAAATAATATATAATAATATTATATTATATAAGTTCTAAAGAAATCATGAAAATATTACATCCCTTTGAACTGCCTCAAACATTTTTTGCTGGGATTCTAATACAAATGCTAAATAAAAATAGTTAAAATAGAAAATATTAGAAATAAATGGCAATTTTCTAGGAAAAAATTTAACCCGATTTAATTTAAACTTTCCTTATTTATTAACAATAAATAGCAAAATTGTGTAAAGAAAGAATTAAAAAAAAAAAAAAAAAAATATTTAGGAAATTTTATCGTCTTTTCAAATATATATAAACATTTTTAAAATACAAAAATTTGTTGAAGACTTTTAGTAAAAAACACTGAGAAAGGATGGATTTGTGATTTTTTGCATATTTTTAATTTTTAATTATGCAATAAAATTCTTGTTAGTTAATAGTTTTCAATGATATTTTACACCTAAGAATTTTTTGATGCATAATTTAAAGCGTTATTCACTTTTTTAGATTTGTCTACGAAGATCCCGTAATTTCCAAAAAACTTTAAAAAAATGGAATTTTTTACTTTTCTATATCTTTCCAACCGATATCGGGGAGCAAAAATTTCTATTACAAAAAAATTTAAAACACTTTAGACTAAATAAAAATTATAACTTTTTTTTTTATTCCAGCTTTGCGATTTGAGAAATTAAGGCGAAAATTCGAAATTTTTTGGAAAAAATAGGTCAAATATGGGAAACCCTGGTTGTCGCAAAAATCAATTTTAAAAGGTTTTTTACTTTAAAGTATTTTGTGTTTTGTTATCTTTCAGAAAAATATAAATATTACAGTGCCTCACGAAAAAAAGTTGCAAATGTATCCCTCTAGAAATGAAGATTATTATGTTTTTATATGAATACCAAAATATTACATCTCAATGTTTAAATTTACGTGAGCTGGACCATTTTCAAAACACATCTAAAATTACGTATTTCTTTCAGTATCATTATAAAAATTTTATTTACAAGAAAATTAACTTCAAATTATAATAGAGGCGTACTACAACTTTGAATTTTCTTTTAAATAGTTATTATGTAACTTTTCAGTCGCGGAATATTAAGATTTTACTAAAATTTTTTATCATATTTTCTTTTTTCAAAAATGTAATTATATTATGTTATAATGTACCATAGAAATGGCATATCCTGTAAATATTGAAGATAACACGTAATTAACCCATTATGAGCCAGAGGGTAAATTTTATGTATTTAGTTCTCAAAAGCTTAAGTTGGCAATTTTTGCAAATAAATAGCATGGAAGTACTTATTACTCTTAAATATTGATAAATTTATGAAAAGCATAATAAGTTCATTTAAAACCGCGACAATAATCGAATAAAAAGAAGTTTTTTTTTTAATTTAACCGCCATTTATGTATGCTTTTGAGGACATGTCAAACTCAAATATACCCCCCTAATTTTAGGGGGGTATATTTGCAACTTTTTTTGTGCCCATACAAATCAAGGCACTGTAGTGTACTCATGTGTAGGCTGTATTGTAATTTCAGTGATTAAGCCAAATAACAAAAATATGCCAAATTTGCACCTGACTTTACAAAATGCGATAAAACTTATAGAAAATGCAGGGCACTGCAAAAGAGACCTATATACACAGAAAAAATTATTACCGTCTTTTTTTCAATTAACTCAGTTGTTTAATTTTGCAGCAAAATTTAATAAATATATTCAAGAAAAAATAAAATAAAAATAATTTTTTGTATGATTTTAACATTTTTAATTCATTCAATCATCCACTTGATTGATTTAATTAATTTATTAATTGGGAATTTTTTTCTGTTTTGTATTTTTTATAGTTTTTAGTAATTGATATAATCATTTTGGTGAGAGGTGCAAATTTAAACAAGTTTATAATTGAATGAATTATTTTCATATATATTTGTTAATTGGTGACTTTTTTCTGTGTATTTTGAAATTTTAGACTTATGGAAATATCATATTAAAATATAAAAAATATAGTTTTTTATAGCTTTTTTTAAAATCTCTCTCTAAAGTTGAAAGTTATATAAAATTGTTATTTATTTCTCTTGTTTACTTTAAGAGCAATGATAAAATACCCACGACAAAAAAATCATATCATCATACTTTAGTAATATCATACTATGCATTTTAGGTAAAATAAAATAGTTTTGCCGAAGATTTTTATAAAATAAACCCATTTATCTATTTGTACTTGTTTAGGTTTCAACGAAACCGAAATGGATAAGACACCACGAATGCTGATGAAGTGTGTAGCGGCACAGAAAATACGTATTCCATTCTGCTGGTGTCTAATTATAGTCCACAAACTCTGCTTTGGTACCGCCAAACAGAGACAACAAGGCAATTTACGATTGCAAACTTGTTTAGTACTTTTAAAGGTTTTTTCATCGCATTTTTCATAATTATCAACAACTTTCAACTTTGACAGTCTATAACTTTTTTAAAAATAAATATTTTTGAAAAATTGTCGTTGGGTATTGTCGCTTAGAATGTCCTTAATAAAAATGCATTACAAAATTTTGAAAATTGTGAAAATAATTTTTTAATTTTTGGCCGCACTCACCACACATTGTGGTAAATATTTTTACCAAATTTTTTTTTTTTAAGATATTACTTAAGATCATCGAAAAGTATCTGTAAAGAATAGTTTTAAAGATTAAAATTGATATAATGAAAATTAAAGAAACGTCATTAATATCGGTTACAGCGGCATTTATCTTCAAACTTATGTCGCTTGCTGGCATCTATCGCGAAGTATAAATAATGTTAATATTGATGTCAAATGAAAGCATTTTATTAGCTTAATACTAAAATTCAGATGGCATCAACATATTTTAAGGGCTTATAATTGTATGGACCAAAAAAACATGTTTTTAACCTCAAAAGTCAACCCCACATATTTCGCATCATAGTTCAAATTTTGAAACAATAATATCAATTTTCGATATAAATTTATCATCAAAAAAGAAACAAGTTAAACATTTTCTAAAATTCACTTCAAAAGAATTAAAATGTAAGGAATAATATTATGAGTACTATTTTTTAAACGATTATATTTTCCAGACTAAAACAGTTTTTTGCTATCTATGAAATTGTGCATTTTCATTGTATTTCGATAAATATAGAAGATTCTTTAATAATTTTGACATGTGCTGATAGTACTTTAGAAGTTCTATAGAATCGCGTTGTTTTGATTTTGATAAAGCTAAAGCTCTATTTTTATACCCACCATCAAAAAGATGGGGGGGGGGTATATTGATTTTGTCATTCCGTGTGTAACATGTCGAAGGAATCATCTTAGACCCCACAAAGTATATATTTTCTGGGTCCTGGTTAGATTCTGAGTCGATCTAGCTATGTCCGTCCGTCCGTCTGTCTGTAGAAAAATGTGTTCAAATAGTTCAAGGACCAATGTAAACTCGGAAACAAAAAATGGGCGTGGTCCGCCCACTTTACCGCCCCCTCCCATATGACGTAAAATTAGAAAAAATTGATGGTGGGTATATAGATTCGGCCGGGCCGAATATAATTCGCGCTTGTTAATATTTGTTTTTTAAAGTTTTAAATTCTCCACAGCTTTATCGCGCTTCGATACAAATGATTAATGCGAACAGATTTGGTATGCATAAATAGTCGTTAATAAAACCACAAATCAACGTTAATGTCAGAAGAAAAAAAAATTTAAAAATATTTTTGTTTAAAATTTAAAAATTTTTGAATTTTCCTCATATGACTACAGAATAATGCTTTGATACTAACAACTATACGATTTTATACAAGTAAATTATGGATCAATTCTCATAAAATTTGTTATTGTTGTTTCTAAATTTTTAAAACTTTTTTGTGTCGAATATTAACTTGATATGTACTAATATTTGTATGAGATTTGTTCACGTTAAAGTGATTTTCTGAAAAGAGGTTTATATGGGAGACCATAGCTCTTTTATTATTGATCGATCTTTACGAAATTTGGTACACAGATTTGTAATTATATAAAACTTCTCTGTGTCAAATTTCATTAAATTATTTGCTATATTATATTTGTGAGCGTTAAGCCCGGGAGGACATTTGCATGGGGGCTGCGTAAACTATACTTTAAGGTGGGGGTCCGATGATTTTTTCTGTGCATTACGAACATCAGTACAAACGCATAATATAAATGGATATACAAAAAAATATGAGCCGATATCTTTAAAATTGTGATATATAAAAATGCCAAATATGTCATAATTAAATCTGTCAATTGAAACTTCAAAATGTACCTTTCATACGGACCTCGTTATGGACTGACAAAACAAACGAACAATAGTAATTATATTTAAAAATATCTTTTACTCCCTTTACCGAGAGCTAAGAGCACAATATGGGTATTGATGCATATATGTGTCTGTCTAACTAAGTGTATGGGTGTGTTGTTACGATAAAAAGGGTATATTCTATGCAAAATGTCAGATTGTGTATGTGTGTGAGCTTTCAAAAGAAAATCAACTAAATTCACAATTAAAAAATGATACACTTGTTGTGAACAGTAGAACAACAAACAAATTTCTTCATTTACATTCACTTGTACTTACACTGGGTGGTAAGTAAGTATAAGAGAGTATGTGTGTGTTGTTGTTTGTGTCATTGTATCCTATTCATGGTTAATGTCGTCATTGACATTAAATACTTAAATTGCGGTTGCACTCCCACTATAATCATCATCATTATAATCAACAATACAATAACAAACAGTACAATCACCATACAAATATATGTATGTATCTATGCAAGAGACCGTATATTTAGTTGACATTATTATTGATTCTGAAAATAACTTTAATACTTTTACTTTTTTATATTTTTTACTTACTATGAATTTTTATAATTTATTTATATCTCTTGATAATTGTTAACGTTTGCTACATGGAAAAGTGGTTATGTAGGGAGTCTAATTTGAATATAGAAAAACTTTTATATGAAGTTTTTATTACTTTGTAAGATTAAAGTTTTTTTACATTTATTTCTTAGTTGTAGTTGTTGTAAATTTACATGTTGAATTGCTAGTTGGTGTTGACATTGACGTATGTATATGACGTGGTAGTGTCATTGATTGGCCTTTGGGGTTTTTTTTTTCATATAACAACCATTTTTCGTTTTAGACCATATCATCACCATATGATATTGTTTTTTATAGAACAGTGAAAAACTAAGTAGTAATTGTTAGTAATTTTTCTAACACTTTGTGTTATTGAAAGGAAAGGGGTTTAATTTACCCTATCATACTGAATTATGAGTGATATAAAATAATATAATTTAATGTTTTGCTATAAATGAATTAAATGCTCTAGTTAAAATTATTAGTAGATGACGCAGAAAATTGGCACTATAATTTATTAAAGAGTTCGCATTTTATTTTAGTATTGTGGGCGAGAAGGTCATAGCAAAAATAGTTATTATTTTTGATTTATGACTCATAAAGATACATATTTTAAAAATATGTCATTTGCTAACTTCTTTCATATGTTGAGAAAATATTTCTTACATTAATTTGACTGTTTGTAGGGTTGAAATAATTTCATTGATTCAGTCTATGGATCAAGTCCTCCCAAATTTGAAATTATGTTTTATATCAGACTGAGTCAGCTAGAGTCTTATTTTATTTGCAGGCGTTATAAACATTATCAAAAACGCATAAGAACCGTCGACGGTGCTATAAATTTTTTTTTTTTTTTCAAATGAATGGAGAAAAACTGAAAGAAAATCACCAAAACGAAAAAAAAATGGAAATAAATTAAAAAAAAAAAAATCGCCAAAACAGAAATAAAAAACGATAAAGTAAAAAAACGTATAAGCGTTTTTTCTGACATTTTTTTATTCAAAGCTTTTTTCGTTTCAGAAAAAAATCTCCAAAATAGAAAAAAACTGCAAAAAATGTAAAGATCGCCAAAATGAAATTAAAGAAAAAACAGAAGAAATCGCAAAAAAAGCATTTCTTTCGTCCTGCGTTAAAAATTTTAATATCACCAATTCTAGATGCTAATGAGATGAGTAAGGACTGCATACTAGAAGTTTAGTGCCCACAATTCAGTCTATAAAAAACCGATAGGTCAATCTCTATGAAATTTTATATTTTTTTAAAGGCTGTTATATTAAAAAAAAAAAACTATTTTATAGGCTTTTAGTAAAGCCTGTCACTATATATAGGAGGAAACTATCGGGATTTATAGATGTTGGAAGTGACTGTTCCCTTATAAGTTTGTCTGCATTACCAAAGGATATGCAAAAATGCACATCAAGTAAACGTTGACACGGCTTTGGCGGAGCTATTGTCGCATCCTTGGAGATGATAAGACCAACAATTAATTTTGAGGGACGTGATTTACAGGTGGAATTGAAAATTGTGCCAGACGAAATGATACTGCACCCAATCCTTATAGGTCGAGATATTTTGTTTTATTTTGACATCAGCATGGTGCCAATAACCAATTAGTGAAGGATGAATCGAACAATTTACTGCTGTTGAAAACGGGTGGCAATTTTGAGTTTAACGTCAACAAAAATCTTGAGGATGAAGACTACAACAAGGTAAGCGAAATTCTGAAAGAGTTTTATGCTAGTTTCGCCGAAGATATCACCAATTTGGGCCGGAGTAAATCAGCAACAATGAAGATTAAGGTGCCGACAGAAGAACCAGTTATAGGAAAACGATATCCAGTACCATTTTCTCAGCGAAATACGTTAAGCGGTATTATTAATCACTTACTTCAGCACGATATTGTTCGACAAAGTGATTCCCCTCATGCTGCGTCGATGGTACTAGTGGAGAAGGCTAATGGTGAGCCAAGCATGTGAGTAGATTACAGAGTACTAAATTCTGCAACGGAGAAGAAACAGTTTCCAATGCCAGTTGTAGATGAGCAGTTGGCTAAGTTGTCAGGTAATAAATTTTAGACAACATTAGACATGTCATCGGGTTATTACCAAATTCTCCTCGATGAAGAAAGCAGAAAGTATACGGATTTTATGACACATTGGGTTGATATGTGTACCTATGTATTTTCAAGAAATGATTCTTAAGATTGTGGCATCACTGGAAAATCGAAAACTCATTATTAGTTATGTTGACGAGGTTATACTTTCAACTCCTACAGTGGAGAAAGGTATTGAGATCTTAAGACTGTTTTTGAACATTTCTTGAGACTGAGGTAAGTTTTCTTGTTCATATTATAAGCAAGGAAGGCATACGTTCTGGAGAAAAGAAAACTGAATGTATACGTAACTTTCCACGGCCAACAAATGTGACGGAAGTGCGTCAGTTCCTGGGCATTACGGGTTATTTCAGAAAGTTTGTTCATAAATATAGTCACATTTCTGAACCACTATCAAGATTGTTGGGGAACGATTATGAATTCGAATGGCAAAAGGAACAGGCCAATGCATTTGACATCTTGAAACGTGCAATAACAAGTCAGCCTATATTAGTACTATTCGATCTAGGGAAACGTCACGAAGTGCACACAGACGCTAGCAGTATCGGTTTATCAGGTATACTTCTACAAGAGGAAGACGGCGGTATGAAACCAGCATTCTTTTACAGTCGTCATTGTACAGAAGCTGAACGGAAGTACTCCAGTTATGAGCTAGAGGTTTTTGCGATCGTTGAGACCTTAGAGAGGTTCAGGATATATTTATTGGGTTTCCATTTTACGATCGTGACTGATTGCAATGCTGTAGCTACCAATAAAAACACAACGCCACTACCTCCTCGTATTTCACGTGGGTGACTAAGACTTCAGGAGTTTGACTTTGAGATACGGCACAAAGCTGGTTCCCAAATGGCACATGTAGACGGAGTGTGCAAAAGTTAAAAGCAATTTTTGATATTCTACGAAATCCTGAATGTAAAGAGTTCAAGCAGACTAAGGTGGACTATGAATTGATCGGGGGTCGTCTATACAGGAAAATCAATAGTGGATGGAGAATAACTTATACATGCCATGATGACGCTGGACATTTTGGTTTGAAAAAATCAATCCAACGTATCTTGAAGGATTTCTGGTTTCCAAGGTTATAGAATCCAGCATGTGAAAACAGCAGTTAGAACACGACGTGCAAACGGTCAAGCCGAAAGAGTCAACAAAAGTATATTGTCATCTATAAAGTGCGTAATGAGATCACCCAAGGAATGGAACTGAAGTCTACCCTATCTTCAATGGACGATTAATTCACAGATAAACTCTACCACGAAATATTGTCCGAATGACTTAATATTCAATTACAATTGGCATAACGTTAGTGAGAATCGTTTGATACAAAGCCTAAATGATGATCGACGTGAATCAGCAACATCAAAAAATGGAATTAACGAACAAGCTGTAACCAATATCACAACAGAGCGCGAAAAGTGGAAACACAGATTTGATAGCCGTTTTAAGAAACCATATATCTACAATGAAGGGGATTTACTTGTTATTGACCATATTCCAACACCAACTGGCCAATCACATAAATTGGATACAGCATATAAAGGCCCATATATCATAACAAGTGTCATATGGTTGGATCGATAGTTAGTAGAAGATCTGCCTGACAACAAGCGAAAACAGAAACGATACACCGATATACATTCTACAGACCATTTCAAGCCGTGGTGCAGCCTAAGTCCAGATCTTGACTTTACAACGGATGCAGATGATTCGTCGGCGGAGGAAGAATAGCCAGGAGAAGCCGAATTGTCAAACATGGCAGTAATGATTGAGCGTTTGGTGTGAGTGGTCGTTGTTCGCTAACTCAACACGGTTCTTATTTTTATACCCACCAGCAAAAAGACAGTACAGTATATTGATTATGTCATTCCGTATGTAACATGTCGAAGGAATCTTTTAAGACCCCATAAAGTATATATTTTCTAGGTCCTGAGTCGATCTAGCTATGGCCGGCCCGATCAGGATAGGGCTCGAACGGGACAACCTAGGAGGACGGAATTTTGCTCAATTATTTATCTTATATAAGGTTTGTTTGAGAAAAATCGGCCAATAAACAAAAAAGTTATGGGCAAAATACTATAAAAACAGGGTGTCCGTTGTAGCTTTATTTCATACTTTTTTTTGCTAATATCTCTTAAACAAAAGTATGTGCGATAACGAAATTTTGTACAGATAGTTCTAAGGGAGATAGATTTTAAAATTTCTATCAGGGAGCGGAGATAAGCAATTTTTATACCCTACACCATCATAGTTCCACAAGTGACAATAGCTCCCATATAAACCCCTCTTCCGAAAATCACTTTAATGTGCACAAGTCCCATACGAATATTAGTATCAAGTTAATATTCTACACAAATAAGTTTTATATAAGCAGAAACAACATTGCCAAATTTTTTTAGAATCGGTTCATAATTTACCATAGCTCCCATATAAACCCACTTCCGATAATCGCACTAAAGTGCATAAAATCATGTAGATGTTAGTATCAATGCATTATTCTATATTTGTATATTTTATTTTGTATTTAGTAAAAGTGTTGGTCTACGATTGGCCAAAGGTTCAATATAAGTCCCCTTCCCGAATTTTTATGCTCATACATAATGGTGTAGGGTATCATATGGTCGGTTTTGACCGACTATACCTTTTTTTCTAGTTTAATTTTATTTTATGCAATAATTTTTAACGTCTGTTTTTGTTTTAAGAAATTTTGACTATCTGTTCTCATTGTTTGCATTACAAATCTGTCGAAAACTTCATTTTTTTAAATTAATAATCGCTATTATCTTATTATATCTTCAAATCTTTAAATTCGATTAGGGAGAGGAAAAGTGTCCAAATGTTGTTAATATATTTTTTGGAAGATTTTAGGATTTGTATATTTTTATTATATTATTATAACCTACACCACCATAGGTGGGGAGGGTATTATGTGTTTGTGCTGATGTTTGTCACACCCAAAAATATTGGTCTAAGACCCACCTTAATTTATACCAATCGGCTTAGAATCACTTTGTGAGTCGATTTAACGATGTCCGTCCATCCGTCCGTCCGTCTGTCCGTCCATGTAAACCTTCTAAACAAACTACAGGTCGCAATTTTGAACCAAAATTAATGAAATTTGGTACACAGGTTTCTTATAGTCCAGGGACTGAAATTGAAATTTAAATTGATCGGTCCATTATTTCACATAGCCCCCATACAAATGTCCTCCCGGAAAAGGGTTTAACGATCATAAATCCCTTAAATATAGCAACATTTTAATGAAATTTGGAACGTATAAGTTTTATATAAGTCTAAATAAGTATGCCGATTTTTAAAAAGATCGGTCCATAATTAACCATAGCTCCCATATAAACCCCTTTTCAGAAAATCAGCATAAATCCCATTAAAATGTTAGTATCAAGTTAATATTCGACACAAATAAGTTTTATATGAACATAAATGATAGTGCCAAATTTTACAAAGATCGGTCCATAATTTACCATAGCTCCCATATAAGGCCCTCTTTCGGGAATCACTCAAAAGTGAATAAATTCATATACATGTCAGCATCAACGTAATATTCTGTATTCTTATGTTTTATTTTACACTTATGAGTATCGGTCCACATTTGGCTCCAAATATAATAAAAGACCCCTCCCCGAATTATAATGTACACAATGGTGTAGGGTATCATATGGTGGGGCTTGACCGACTATATCCTTTTCTCTCGTTTTTCCTGGCATTGTGGTTTTACACACTAGTTTTATTAATATTTATCATTCTCTGCATCGAATTAGTTGGTAATACAGTACGTATACTTAATTTTAAATACAAATATTAAGTATACGCTCAATAGTATCTCTTCAATCAAGCTGATTGAACTGAAATATATTCAGAAATTTATCTTGCTCTTATTCTAGAAAAACAATTAATAAATTTGTTTAATAAATTATTTAATTAATGCTCAACCAAGTCATTGAATTCCATGTTTTCTTGCTGGCATATTTTTTGTTTAATTATTGCCTATAATTTTCTTTAATATCCAAAATAGGAAAACTTTAATAACATTCAGTTGCAGCTCGAATAAAGTGAATCATACTTCATTAATTTCCACTACCTTATAAAATATTCCCTTTTTTTAATAAAAATCTCTATAAATAACTTAGACATCGGCCTCTCAAAATACTTTACCCTCGTGTGGCTATTCCTTACTTAATATTATCAAATCTACCATAACCAATTAATACTCATTTCCCGTCGAGCTCAACAGTCAAAAAACGAAAAAAAAAACTAAATCAACATAGTCTTAACACAAAAATTGTTGTCATGTTGTAAAGATACTAACCCTTAAATTCCAAAAATTTAAAAAAAGCACAAAAACTATAAAGACTCTTGTACGTAAAATGCCTGCAAGTTAAAGAAGAAAATGTTTTTATTTTGTTTATTTTATGCGAGGGGAGGTTTTTTCATTATTTTGAATTATGAGACGCCAATTTACCATAAAAAAAAACTACAACAAAACATTGAAATAGACCGATAGACCGACAGATAGACGGATAGACAAAAATAACTACAATTTGTTAGCAACAATATAAGAGAGAAAAAACATTGATTCAGAGCATTATTAAACAAAGGACAGGAGGATAGGATAAAGAGAAAGAGAGGTAAAAGCAGAGATTATGTATATATGAAAATAACAAAAAAACCAGATGATTACAAACTGTTGTTAGTCAAGGTTTCATGGCGTCATTAATCTACATAAAAATACTCTAATATATACAAGAAAACATACAAACATACATACATACATATATACCCAGTGGTAAAAAGAAGAGATAAAGAGCCCTTCTAGAAGGACTTTTTTATGTCCAGAAGACCTTCTCCCTGCATTCCATGTTCATGCCTTACACATTCGCGACGCGATACAGCCCTTCTAGAAAACCTTTTATTGAAAACTGCAAGCACGCCTCTGTAGAAGTACTTAAAAGAGTCCTTTTACAGAAAGCCCCCTACAGGTCTACACTATTTAATAAAATATTTTTATATTTATATAAAATATATATTTTTATTTTAAATTATTGTAAAATGTTTAAAACTTAAAAAAACAAAATTCAATACTAAAAAAAAACATTTCTGTTAACTTTTGACAAAACATCTTAAGTCGATATAAAACAAATTATTTGAAAATGACATTTGTAAAGAAATTGTTGATTTTTTATTTAATACGAGCGTAACCCGGTGCGCTTCGCTACCCCCTAATAGGGAATATAAAACAATTGCTACTGTTTAGGGGTTTTAAAAAGTGGGCGTAAAATATGGGCGTGAACCCAGTTCTTACATAGCCTTAAACGACCACCGTTACTGGTGCTATCTGTGTGTTAAATTTCTTAAAAATCGGTACAGGCGTTTGAGAGTTATAAAAAGTGGGCGTGGCATACAACCCAGTTCATACATAGCCTATAATGTCCAGCGGTAATGGTACTATCTGTGTGTCAAATTTGGTGAACATAGGTGTAACAGTTTAAGAGTTTTAAAAAGTGGGCGTAAAATGTGGGCGTGGCATCCAACCAAGTTTATACATAGCCTATAATGACCACCGGAAATGATACTATCTGTGTGTCAAATTTCGTGAAAATCGGTGCAACCGTTTGGAAGTTATAAAAAGTGGGCGTAAAATGTGGGCGTGGCATCCAATCCAGTTCGTACATAGCCTATAATGATGAGCGGCACTAATACTATCTGTGTGTCAAATTTCGTGAAAATCGATCCAACCGTTTGGAAGTTATAAAAAGTGGGCGTAAAATAAGGGCGTGTCATCCAATCGAAATCTTACATAGCCTATAATGATCAGCGGCACTGATACTATCTGTGTGTCAAATTTCGTGAAAATCGGTCCAACCGTTTGGAAGTTATAAAAAGTGGGCGTAAAATGTGGGCGTGGCATCCAATCGAAATCTTATATAGCCTATAACCACCTCTGGCACTGGTATTATCTGTGTGTCAAATTTCGTGAAAATCGGTTCAGTCGTTTAGACGTGATTGACGCACAAACAAACAAACAAACAAACAAACTTACACCTCATTTTTATAATATATATTAGGATTCCTGAAAAAACTTAAAATTTTTGTTAAATTATTTTGTCAAGAATACAAAACTTATAATAAAAACTATAAATAAAAAATATAATTAACTTAGAAAATCACATCCTATTCAAGCAAAGAATTTGAGACAACTAAATGATTTATTATTCTTTTTTTGGAATTTCTGCTTTGAATTTTGATATTGTTTTTGTAACGGTTTCTGCATGGTTTTGTTTTTTCAAATACTGTAGTCTTTCTTTCCTTTTAAGAGAAGGAATTAAAACAATGTACTTTTTATAAATAGATTTGTTGTTGTTTAAAACAAGATATATTTAAAAAAATACAACTTCTTACGGTCCTTCCAAGAGAAGCGAATTCGGAAGGTCTGTCGGATCTTTTAGAAGGTAGGGATGAGGCATTCATGAAGGCCTTATTAGAGAGGGCATGTTAGCATGAGCAACTGCATCTGAAAAAAATCCTTCTAGGAACCCAGCGCGGTAGAGGCCTCACAAATTTTACCGCTGGGTACCTAAACATATAAATACACATATAAATATAACTGTTTGAGTACAACATGTGTTGTTTTTGTGTGTTTTTATTGTTGAGACAAACAAACATACATATTTTCCATGATTCTGTACAAGATGAGTCATCTTTTAATGAGTTAAAAAAGATGAATCAAAACAGACACTATGAAAGCAACTTTTAAGGATATGTGTATGCATGTGTGTGTGTGTATGTATTAGGACAAATTCCAGATTAATATCATTATTATACAAACACTCATACTCAGACAAAGAGTTTGAAAGTTCTTTTTTCTTTATCTTTTTTCTTGCTAAGAGATGTAACATGTTCTTCTCATTCCCAAAAAATAATTTTTGCACATGCAGAAGTGTTAGAGGAAATATTGCACGTGTAAGAATTTTTTTCTATTTTTTTCCTATTTTTGTTTTCGCTATTGTTTAATGAAATATAACTTTATCCTTGATGTTTACTTTTTAACTGGTGATTGCTAAGATTTACTTGTAGGAGTTTATGGTATTCTAAATTTGTCCATCATTTTGCCAAAGATTTGGTTTATATAAAGTTGTTATATTGTTTTAGTTTGAAAAAGATTTTGGGTCAATATTTTACTTTTGTAATAGATGTAAAAAATAGAAGGAATTTTACTAAAGAACTTTACTAAAAGTTGTTATTGATGTTTAAATGCCTTTTTAAAATAATGCTGACTCTGCAACACGGGATTTCTTAGACAATTTGGATATATCTAATTATTGGGATCTACGAATATAAATCACATTTCATTAACTGACTAATACTTATATAAAACATCTTTGTGATGGAAATTTTTAAAATATTGCTATATTTATGGCATTTATAATCGTTAAATATCTATTCCGGAAGGACATGTTGGTGCTAGGTGTAAAAATGGACTGATAAAGGAATGAGATCGAAAAATCTTAACATGTATAATAATTTGGATTTTTTTATTTATTAATTGCACGAAAAAAAAAAAAAACAAAAAGTAAAAACAATCATCAAATATGTTAGCAAATAATTCATTCAATTAACGGCTTATTTAAATTTGCATCTCTCACCAAAATCATTATATCAATTACTAAAAACTGTAAAAAATGAAAAACAGAAAAAAATTTCCAATTAAAAAATTAATTAAATCAATTAAGTGGATGATTGAATGAATTAAAAATAGAAATAGAAAGAAAAAAATATTTTGTGAAAAAAGTACCAAAATCGGGTACGATTTTTACCCCTTAAACGTTCGAATTTCCAAAAAGTACAAAACTTGTATTCGCCAATTTTCGATAAAGTACTAATTTGATGCATATTTTATTTCTATACTTACTGGATTAAAAGATAGATAGGGTTACAAAAAATACCAAATTATAGTTTTTACCCATTTTCTCCCTAAAAGTGCCGAATTTCAAAAAATAAATAATAACGATATCTATTCAACTTTTTTTGTATCTCTATTAGTTTAGGAGATAGGAGTTTAGGAATTTCGTCTTAGTAGATCTATTCGGTAGGGGACCAATCTACAGTCCATATTTCATCTTTCTAGCTTTAACCGTTTGGGCTGTGTGATGATGAATCACCAAGTAAGTCAGTCAGTCAATCACTCAGACGTTACTCTTTTATATATAGATAGATAGTTAACTTTTTATAAATGGGTTTGTAAAGTTTTTTTTTTAATTACATATTTTTTCCAGGAATAAAATATTGATATTTATGTTATACATTACATAAGAAATAATAGTGAAAATACAATTCACTTTACAGTTTTTAGTAATTGATATAATGATTTTGGTGAGAGATGCTAATTTAAAAAAGCCGTTAATTGAATGAATTATTTGCTAATGATAATTATGATTTTTTTGTGCAATTAAAAAACTCGTTTAAAAATTTATTTTTGTTTTTTTCATAAAATCTGCATTCCTACAGTCTTTTTTGGCCGGATGAGAGGACATTTAATGTCAAATCGATCTAAATATATTTTTGATTAAATGTCTCTAATATATTTAAACAAATTTGCATGATTTTTTAATCGATAACATTTAAAATGTTTTCTAAATTTCTCCATTTCGACCAATGCCGAATGTAGGTTGCAAGCCTAAATCAATTTAAAATTTTTATTGTTAACCATTTATGAAGGCCTATCTTTTGAAATTCGTAAAGAAAAAATTTTATTAAAAGAACTTTGAGAAAAAAGTGAAATAGTAGTACTATATTTTTTTTTTTTTAATATTTAATATATTTAATTTTACATACCCAGCTAAAAAAAATATGTATGTATCATATATATAACATATATTATGTTCCATATATGTTTGGATCCGAAAATTGAGGGTATATGGCCATATATAACCATATATATTCATATATATGTAAAAACCCTATTGTGAATCATAAAACTATTTTTTTGGTTTGTTTTTTATAAATTTTATTGAACGCGCAAAAAATAAATCGTTATACATACAAAATACATTTTTTAATACAATCTATATATATAAAAGAGTAACGTGACTGACTGACTGACTGACTGACTGACTGACTGAATGACTGACTGACTGATTCATCATCCCACAGCCCAAACGGCTGAAGCTAGAGAGTCGAAATTTGGATCGCACGTAGGTCGCCCTCTGTGTAGATCCACTAAGACAGGATTTTTGGAAATTCGAATGTTTAGGGGGTAAAAAGGGTAAAAACGGGTAAAATCGGTAACTCTATAACTCCCAAACTAATAAAGATACACAAAAAGTTGAATATTTTTCGTTATTCATTTAAAAAATAATCGGACAGGTGTCTGGTACTTTTTTGAAAATCGACCCTTTTAGGGAGAAAACGGGTAAAAATTGTATTTTGGTACTTTTTTGTCACCATATGTATCTTTGAAACCAATCAACATACAAATAAAATGTATGCCGTATTCTTAACTTATCAAAAAACGAGAAATATGAATTTGGTACTTTTTCGAAATTCGAACGTTTAAGGGGTAAAAATCCTACCTATTTTTGGTTCTTTTTTCATAAAACATTTTTTTATATTTATTGACATAACCATATGCGTATTTTAATATGGGATCTCACTATAATTTAGAAACTCATTGGAATACAATTTTTGGTACTTCTATGCAGTGTTGCCAGGACTTGAGAAAAAAAGAAGCTAAATTGGACTTAAAAAAGGTCAGAAAAAGCTAAATGCCCCAAAAAATAAAGCCAGAAAAAAGCTAACATATTTTTTTATTTAAAAAAGCATTAATTTTTTTGTTCCCATTAGATTTTGGTATTTGTTAAATATATTTTAGTGAATTTGTAAATATAAAGTAATTAGTTTATATGGGTAATAAAGTTTGTCAAAAAATAATAGTAATATTTTTGTAGAATGAAGCGCCGCAGGCAAAAATTTTTATTAAATATAGATAATTTCGATATTTTTATATACACAAATGCTTAAATTGATGATTTTTTAAAAATAAAATTTGTAAAATTTTAGCCTTTTTAAGGCTATGTTAAAAATAAAAAAGGCTAACAAAAAGGCTAGAAGCTAAAACGAAAATTTTCAGGCTAAAATCAAAATAAAAATGCTAGATCTAGCCTTAAAAAGGCTAAACTGGCAACACTGCTTCTATGGGTAAAAAAAGTACCAAAAAGGTGGTAAAGGCGGGAAATTACATTTTATTCAAACTTAATAATGAATTTTCAATTACATTAAACATAGAAACTTGAAATTAAGAAAGTGTAGATAATAATTCACAAGAGTGGAATTTGTGGTACTTAAAGATACATGGTCCTGTGGGTAAGAATTCAAGAGGATGGACTTTGTGGTACTTTTTTCTACTTCTATTGGTACTTTTTTGCATTTTTTGTAATATATAACCTAGAAACATGAAATTAAATACGCATGGTCCGATGATGGAAATAATTCACAAGGGGGGACTTTGTGGTACTTTTTCGTTCTTCTATTGGTACTTTTTAAATTTTCTATAATTATTAACCTAGAAATATGAAATTAAGGATAGGTGGTCCTTAGTTAATGAGAATCCACAAGAGGGGACGTTGTAGTACTTTTTTGTTATTTTAATGGTACTTTTTGAATTTTATATAATATTTAACCTAGAAATATGAAATTAAGGACATGAAGTGCTAAGTAAATGAGAATCCATAAGAGAGAACTTTGTGGTACTTTTTCGTTCTTCTAATGGTACTTCTTGAGTTTTCTATAATATTTAACATAGAAACATAAAATTAAAGATATTTGGTCCTAAATGAATGAGAATTCATTAGAGGGGACTTTGATGTACTTATTTGTTCTTCTAATGGTACTTTTTGAATTTTCTATAATATTTAACCAAGAAACATGAAATTAAATATATGTGGTCTTAAATGAATAAGAATCCATAAGTGAGGTTTTTGTGGTACTTTTTTGTTCTTCTAATGGTACTTTTTGAATTTTCTCTGATTATGAACCTAGAAACATGAAGTTAAAGTTATGTGGCCCTAAGTTAGTGAGTATCCATAAGAAGGGATTTTGTGGTACTTTTTCGATCTTCTAACAATACTTTTTAAATGTTCTGTAATATACATCCTAGAAACATAAAATTGAAGATATAAGGTCCTAAGTAAATCAGAATCCTTAAAAGTGATTTTGTGGTTCTTAATTCCTTATTCTAAAATACTTTTTCGTTATTCCAATATTTATTTTTCGTTATTCTAATATTAAAAATCTAATATTAAAGAGATATTGTTATTTATGAATGAGAATTCTCCAGCTCTATTAGTCACATTCCTCTATACTAAAAAATAATAATGGGAATACTTTTGTAGTTTTTTAACTTTCGAATGTTAAAGATGTAAAAAAATGGTACTTTACTGGCACCCTATCAGACATGCCTTTTGTACTATTCGAAAATCCTATTTTAAATTTATTTTATAGTATGGTTTTTAAAAAAAATTCCGCTAACGAAGTAGCGGGTTAACAGCTCGTCATTAAATCAAACAACTTACATTTTCGCCGAAAGAGCAGTGGAGTTTTCCCTGTAGAGTCTCCTGATACGGTGTCCCATTCAGAATGTTGCATTGATGAAATTCCTTGAATTAATTTAACAGAATCTGCTGAAATATATTAAAATTAAGAGTGGGATCATGTTTATCAATAATATTAGCAAACTTACCTTTCTTGATGCTGTTTGTTGACAAAATGACTTCCTAATTGCAGAAAATTTTTTAATTATTAAATTTTCTTACATAATTTATTATTTTGTTAGAATTTTTATATTTCAATTCATTTTAAAATGTGTGAGACCTCGTTATATTTTTTTATTTCTTCTTTGTACCCACTTTAATTTTATTTTACTTGTTTAAATTTCAAATTCAAATTTTAAATTTCAAATTTTTTTTGTAGTAAGCAATTTTTTAGCTTCATGATTTTTCTTTCAAAAATTTCATTTATAAATTGAATTATTAAAAGTTGCGTTGAAAAAAAGAAAAAATACTTAATTAGATTAATAAATATCTGGAACATTTGAAATTTTAAGAAATTTGTTTTCCTTCAATAAAAGGAACATTTTGTGTCATTAGCCAATTGGGGATAGAACAATTTTGCAAATATTACGGACAATTTTGAAAGAGGTAATTTTTTTTAGTGGTACAATCTGGATTTTTTTTTTATGTTTGGTAAAATTTCCATGTAGATTTTTTTTTTGGTCCCTTATTTGAACGGAGCTGTTGTATTTTTCGTTTGGTTTAAGAAGAAACCATTTCATGGATATATACAGAACAATTCATACGAATCAAGCAATATATAGATTTGGAAATTTTGGTGATTTGTTGGTCTGTGGCAGCGTATGTGGTGGTCACTTTATAGTCGTTTTCTTCGTCCAAATCTTTTGCTAAATAAAAATATAAGAAGACATAGATTGCGACACACCCTACATCAAGTCTTGTAAACCGTAAAACATTCTAATAGATGATTTAATTTTTTTTTAAAGACAATTTTAAACCACAAATTTTACAAATTGTTTTGACTTAAAAAGAAAAGAAAAATTAACGTAAACGTAAACAATTTGATTTAATTTAATTTTTGTTATTCAATTACATTTTCTCTTAAATTTACATTTCATTTTAATAACTTAAATCAATTTTAATTTTGATATCTTAAACTAATTTTTTAATTTTAATAACTAAAACTAAATAATAAAATTTTCTAAAATGTAAAAGTTTAAAATATAAAACAGACATAAACACTAAACATACCCTACACACATATACACCGACATACATACAACATTACACTTACAAAAAAAAAAAAAAAAAAAAAATTATAAATGTTTGAATATGTTAAACAAATGACCTACAACTATAAATAAAGTTCTTCAAAACGTTCGAGACAACAGCGCTGGTGTCATCGTTGGATTTGAATTGGTGAGTCGATGTTTAAAAATAATTTATAAAATAAAAATTTACAATATTCATTCATATTATTAAAATTATATTATAACACAAAGAGAAAAAAAAAAAGAAAAAAACACAATAACAATAACAACAAAGTTTTTTTTTTTTTACATTAAAAATTAAAAAAAAAAAAAAAAAAAAAAAAAAACAACTAACAATTTTTTTTTAAAAAATTTGAAATTTTTGTTTGTTTTATATTTTAAATTTGAACTTTGCTTTAAAAAAAAAAAAAATTTGATTTTTTTTTTTTTGCCTACTATGATGTTAAATAAAATTATTATTAATATTTTATTTCATTTTAACTTAAATGTTTGAATTGTTTTCATCATAATGAGTGTTTAAGATTGTTTAATTATATCCACGAAAAGCTTAGATGCTAATTAGGTAGTAGTTTTCGGGCTATCGGGAAAAATGGAACTAGATAGCAAGGTAAGGGTGGGTAAAGAGAGAGGGTTAATTCCATCTAAATCCTCTATATAACCCTGCTTCGGAATTTTATTTTTTTATTTATTTTTTTTATCATTTCCATTTATGACTGTATTTTGTCTCGACTACAATAAATTGTAAATGCTACCTTAATATTATTTATTTGTAACTGGTTTGGTCTGCCTATAAGGAGAGAAGAACACCCCCCACTTTCACTGAGCACGGCTGGTTTATAGGTAGCAAATTCTCTGAAGTGGCAAGGCCCTGTGCGATCGTTACATAAATATATTTGGCGCCCAACGTGGGACATCAGCTGTTCACTTATAAAAGTACTTACAGTATATATATTATTAGTAGTGTTAAATATTTTATATCTAAGCTGATGTTTCATTTTTATTTAAGATCTTATACCGTGATGTCGATTTTCTTATTTTATTAACTGATTTTAAAATTTTAATTTGGAATTTTGACTTGACAGCTTGTTAAGTTTGAACCGTTAAATTTTAAAATTATGGAGGCTTTTGGATTAATTTTAATTTTTCTAAATTTGGGGAACCTGAAATTTGTTTGTATGGATTTTTGTACTGAAATTTTTTCGGTTTCATACCATCTTATGAATATTAGGCACATTTTTTTATTTTATTTTGCTTTAAAATTTAATTTTGAGATTTTCTTTAGTTTGCTTAGTTTGCTTTCTAGAAACTCGAATAAACTTTAAAGTATATTATTTTTTTGTTTAGTTTTGAAGTATGCGGTTACTTTTACATTATTTATATTACCATATTATTATCTAGACCGAGTAGTGGATTAATTATTTAACTGATTAGATTTTTTTGAATTAATATTTTATTGAAATGCCTTTAACAAGAAGTAGGGATAACCTTTTAAATATAGAAGAACCAACAAATGTTAGTTTTACTCTTGATGTAGACAGTGGAGTCACTTCCGAGGTAACTCGAGGAAGACCTAAAAATAATTCTAGACGTACGGAACGGACAACCAATGATAACGATGGGAGATTAAGGGAAATAGTTTCGGAATCACTAATTTCCTTTCGAACAGAGATGACAGACTATATTTCAAACGAATTAAGAACAATTATTCAGAATGCGCGTATACCTAGTAATAATCATGAGCCTAATAGTAGTGATAATCCAGATACGACACCTCGTTCGAACAATGATAGCACGAGAGATCCTTTCTTTGCTGATAAGGTCCTAAATATTATCAGAAATTGGCGTTTGAAGTTCACTGGTCACGATAACCTAATGACTGTGGAAGAGTTTGTGTACAGGGTGAACACTTTAACAACTAATCATTTAGGGGGAGATTTTGTTTTGCTTTGCAAACACGCACACAGCCTCTTCGATGGTAAGGCACTGGAATGGTATTGGCGGTACCATAGGCAAAACGACGATATTGATTGATTTTCATTAACACGTGCCTTGCGGAGCCAATATAGAGATGATAATAGTGATTTTGATTTGCTAGAGGACATAAGAAGACGTAAACAGAAACCATCGGAAAATATCGATGAATATTTAGACACAATATCAACAATGACAGATAGATTGCGGACGCCAATCGCTGACCGAGATCTTTGCGAAATAATACTTCGCAATTTAAGGAATGAAATAAGACACGAACTTCTTCATTTAAATATAAATACTATTTTTGATTTACGTAAGGAAGTCAGAAAGCATGAAAAGTTCATGGTGGAAATACGTAGATCGACTAAAGGACGAGTATCGGAATTATCAGGACAAGATGAGGAGACATTACCACAGGCCACTACAGAATCGAATATTTGCGCAATTAGATCTGAAATTAAATGTTGGAACTGCGACATAGTTGGTCACACCTTTTTCGACTGCATGGAAACTCGTCGGTTGTTTTGTTACGGTTGCGGAATGAAGGATGTTTACAAACCGACGTGTCCGAATTGTAGTAAGAAGGTAGATAGACAGGGAAACTTGTTGCGGGATGTTCGCAACAAGTAGAGCGAACATCCGATATGGACACTGACAAAAACTCTGACGTAAACCAAAATTTTCCAGATATGAACAGAATGGACGAATTGATACATCCTCTACAAAGACCATATCACGTTCGTTTGAGAGAGTATGAGAAGGCTCGCACCAGAATTTTTGGTCAATCAAAGAGGAAAGTAAGATCTTCCAATCGTATTCGCGAGTACTATCGCAAGCTAAAATCTTTTAAAACGTATGTTATTTCACCTATTATTAGTCAGGAATTGGATAAGAGACCATATATAAGTTTGAAGATAATAGATCAAATGTACTTAGCTCTATTAGATAGCGGAGCCAATAAGAGTGTAATTGGTGGTTTATTAGCTACCAAAGTCCAAAATTTTGAAGGTTTTCAAAAATGCCATGGTAATGTTAGAACTGCAGATGGTCAAAAACAGAACATTTTAGGGACAGTTAAATTAGACATACATTTTCAGGGACGGACAAAATTTATTGAGTTTCTGGTTGTACCGACAATTAAACAGGAAATTATTTGTGGGTTTGATTTTTGGACAGAATTTGGACTAGGGATTTCGATACCGGTGATTGGAGAAATTGATTGTACTGAGACAGATCCGGACAAACTTGTACTAACAGCTGAACAAAGACAGAAACTTGACAGAGTTATAGCTACGTTTCCAAACTCTGAGATTGAAGGATTGGGATGTACCACACTCGTAGAGCATTACATAGATACTGGGGACGCTAAACCAATAAAACAGAGGTACTACCCGATATCTCCGGCTGTCGAGAAGCAATTATGTAAGGAATTAGATAGAATGTTATCTTTAGGAGTAATAGAAGAAGCGCCTAGCTCACCGTGGTCCTCTCCTACCGTTGTTATTATAAAACCAGGAAAAATACGAATGTGCGTGGACAGTAGAAAACTAAATTCCGTGACTGTAAAAGACGCTTACCCCATACCAAATATAGACGGACTCATTGCAAGACTTCCTCCGGTTTATTGCATTTCAAAGATAGATTTGAAAGATGCCTTTTGGCAAATTAAACTAGAGGAAAGTTCGAGGCAGAAGACAGCTTTCACAGTTCCTAATCGGCCATTGTACCAGTTTACAAGAATGCCGTTTGGACTGTGTAATGCACCGCAAACGTTGTGCCGACTAATGGACAGAGTAATTCCGTATAATTTGAAATCACATGTATTTGTGTATTTAGACGACCTTTTGATTGTTTCTCAGGACTTTAACGAACATTTGACGCATTTGATGGAAGTTGCTACTCAACTTAGGAAAGCTGGTTTAACGATAAACATTAATAAAAGTAGTTTTGCATTGAACAAAGTTAAGTATCTCGGATACGTTGTGGGCAACGGAACGTTACAGGTAGACAACGACAAAGTACAAGCTATACGTGACTTTCCCGAACCAAAGACTATAAGACAATTACGGAGATTTTTAGGTATGACGGGGTGGTACAGACGTTTTATTAAAGACTATTCGACAGTTACTTACCCTTTGACAGAATTACTTACAAAGAAAAAAACTTTTGTTTGGACGAACGAAGCGCAAAAATCTTTTGAAGATTTGAAAAATAGATTGACCTCGGCTCCTCTTCTTATTCACCCGAATTATTCAAAGCCTTTCATCCTACAGTGTGATGCTAGCACTTGTGGTGTTGGTGCAGTTCTTGCGCAAGTGGATAGTGATGGCATAGAGAGACCTATAGCATATATGTCACACAAGTTGAATAGGGCTCAAAGAAATTATACCATAACGGAACTGGAGTGCCTAGCCGTGGTTATGGCCGTGAAGAAATTTAGGTCATATATAGAAGGTCAAGAATTTAAGGTTGTGACGGATCATGCTAGCCTAAAGTGGTTGATGGGACAGAGAGACTTAGCCGGACGGTTAGCAAGGTGGTCGTTGAAACTTCAGGGTTTCAATTTCACAATCGAACACCGTAAAGGTAGTGAAAATATTGTACCCGATACTTTGTCTAGGGCTTTTGAAGGAGAGAATTTTGTTGAAGTTCTAGAGTGTGATAGTTTGCCAATGATCGATTTGGATTCGGATTCTTTTGAAAGTGACGAGTATTTGAAACTACGAAGACATATAACTGAGACCGAAATACCAGACTTCAAAATTGTGGACAAATACATTTACAAACGGACTGATTTTTCGATGGGAAATCCAGACGAATCGGAAATATGGAAATTAGTTGTACCAAATGAATTGCGACAAGGTGTTATATACTCTTGTCACGACACTCCAACTTCGGCTCATGGAGGAATAGCCAAGACACTCGAACGGATAAAACGTTATTTTTATTGGCCAGGACTGACAAAAGACGTACGAGACTATATTGCAAATTGTGATTTGTGTAGGACTTCTAAGACCCCGACGCAAATTTTAAGACCACCTTTAGGACAGATTACAAAGACTGACAGACCATTTCAGAGACTCTATATGGATCTAATTGGACCACTTCCTAGGACAAAAAGTGGAAATATCGGTATTTTGATCATTTTAGACCACTTTTCAAAATTTGTCTTTTTGAAACCACTTAAAAAGTTTATCTCAAAACACATAATTGATTATCTTAAAAATGAAATTTTTAATTGCTACGGAGTACCTCAGGTTATTGTGACAGATAATGGGTCACAGTTTCGTAGTAAAGACTTTGAGAACTTTCTTAAGGATAAAGGTATACAACATTCACTGACGGCAGTATACAGTCCTCAAGCTAACGCCAGTGAACGCGTTAATCGTTCAATAAATGAGGCGCTACGTTCTTATGTTAGAAAGGACCAAAGAGAATGGGACAAGTATATTAGCAGCATCAATTGTGCGTTGAGGAATAGCGTTCATCAGTCAATTGGAACAACACCTTATCAGATTGTCTTTGGTCAAACGATGTTGACACACGGACAGGATTATAAATTGTTATCGAACTTAGGACTTATGAATGACTCCGACGTGACTTTAACGAGACGAGACGAATTAGTTTTAATTAGATATGGTATTAAGGAGTTGATGGAGAAATCATACAATAAGAATGCTAGGATATATAATCTACGGTCAAGGAATAAGGAGTTTGAAGTAGGTCAACAAGTGATTAGGCGGAATTTTACACAAAGTTCCAAGGTCGAAAATTTCAATTCGAAGCTCGCTCCTGTTGGAATTAAGGCAATTGTTTTAAGACGGGTTGGTTACGTTAATTACGAGTTGAAGGACGTAGATAGTGAGAATACAGGCATATATCACGCAAAGGATATTTGGACTTGATGATACACATTCCAATATACCTTAAACATTTCTTCGGCCTTTTTCCAGTTCCATTCCTTACGTATATATACTACGAATGTATCTGTTTTTGTGAGACCTCGTTATATTTTTTTATTTCTTCTTTGTACCCACTTTAATTTTATTTTACTTGTTTAAATTTCAAATTCAAATTTTAAATTTCAAATTTTTTTTTGTAGTAAGCAATTTTTTAGCTTCATGATTTTTCTTTCAAAAATTTCATTTATAAATTGAATTATTAAAAGTTGCGTTGAAAAAAAGAAAAAATACTTAATTAGATTAATAAATATCTGGAACATTTGAAATTTTAAGAAATTTGTTTTCCTTCAATAAAAGGAACATTTTGTGTCATTAGCCAATTGGGGATAGAACAATTTTGCAAATATTACGGACAATTTTGAAAGAGGTAATTTTTTTTAGTGGTACAATCTGGATTTTTTTTTTTATGTTTGGTAAAATTTCCATGTAGATTTTTTTTTGGTCCCTTATTTGAACGGAGCTGTTGTATTTTTCGTTTGGTTTAAGAAGAAACCATTTCATGGATATATACAGAACAATTCATACAAATCAAGCAATATATAGATTTGGAAATTTTGGTGATTTGTTGGTCTGTGGCAGCGTATGTGGTGGTCACTTTATAGTCGTTTTCTTCGTCCAAATCTTTTGCTAAATAAAAATATAAGAAGACATAGATTGCGACACACCCTACATCAAGTCTTGTAAACCGTAAAACATTCTAATAGATGATTTAATTTTTTTTTAAAGACAATTTTAAACCACAAATTTTACAAATTGTTTTGACTTAAAAAGAAAAGAAAAATTAACGTAAACGTAAACAATTTGATTTAATTTAATTTTTGTTATTCAATTACATTTTCTCTTAAATTTACATTTCATTTTAATAACTTAAATCAATTTTAATTTTGATATCTTAAACTAATTTTTTAATTTTAATAACTAAAACTAAATAATAAAATTTTCTAAAATGTAAAAGTTTAAAATATAAAACAGACATAAACACTAAACATACCCTACACACATATACACCGACATACATACAACATTACACTTACAAAAAAAAAAAAAAAAAAATTATAAATGTTTGAATATGTTAAACAAATGACCTACAACTATAAATAAAGTTCTTCAAAACGTTCGAGACAACAGCGCTGGTGTCATCGTTGGATTTGAATTGGTGAGTCGATGTTTAAAAATAATTTATAAAATAAAAATTTACAATATTCATTCATATTATTAAAATTATATTATAACACAAAGAGAAAAAAAAAAAGAAAAAAACACAATAACAATAACAACAAAGTTTTTTTTTTTTTACATTAAAAATTAAAAAAAAAAAAAAAAAAAAAAAAAAACAACTAACAATTTTTTTTTAAAAATTTGAAATTTTTTTTTGTTTTATATTTTAAATTTGAACTTTGCTTTAAAAAAAAAAAAAATTTGATTTTTTTTTTTTTGCCTACTATGATGTTAAATAAAATTATTATTAATATTTTATTTCATTTTAACTTAAATGTTTGAATTGTTTTCATCATAATGAGTGTTTAAGATTGTTTAATTATATCCACGAAAAGCTTAGATGCTAATTAGGTAGTAGTTTTCGGGCTATCGGGAAAAATGGAACTAGATAGCAAGGTAAGGGTGGGTAAAGAGAGAGGGTTAATTCCATCTAAATCCTCTATATAACCCTGCTTCGGAATTTTATTTTTTTATTTATTTTTTTTATCATTTCCATTTATGACTGTATTTTGTCTCGACTACAATAAATTGTAAATGCTACCTTAATATTATTTATTTGTAACTGGTTTGGTCTGCCTATAAGGAGAGAAGAACACCCCCCACTTTCACTGAGCACGGCTGGTTTATAGGTAGCAAATTCTCTGAAGTGGCAAGGCCCTGTGCGATCGTTACAAATGTCAAGAAATGAATATTCTTGCTCAGAATAAATTTAAGACAAAAAAATTGAAAAAAAAAATAACAGTTTTTTGCATATTACTCGCTTATAAAGCTTGTTACGTGTTTTGATGTTATAACAACATTTAAAGATAACAAAATTTCCTACCAATTTTCTGAAGTAAATTTTTCTCTAACTTCATTAGTTTAAGAGTTATATTGCATTTTATGTTTTATTTAATATTTGATATATGGATTCATATATGAAAATTGATTTTATATATGAAACCATATATGGTAAAAATTGTATAAGCTTGTTTCCATATATGACAAAATAGTTCATATATTTTATTATATATTTTTCCATATATTGCAAAATATTCCATGTATGAGTCCATACACATTCATATATAGACCCATATATAACAATACATCATCATACATGAGTCATATATACAAATATATGATCATTTTCAGCTGGGTACTAAGTAATTTCAGAGTGCTGACTTTGAACATTTTTCACGTCTAGAAGAATTTGTATAATCAAACATTTTTTTAAACATATATTGAAAATTAAAGAATATTAAAAAAAAAAAAAGATTCACTTAAATATCTCAGGACCTATTCCCGAAAAAGTCAAGGCAAAAAATCATAAATTAAAAATTCAGACATAAATGTCTTTTTAACTGTAAGAGATAACTTAGGCGAATAAGTTAATTTTTTCTTTATCTTACCAAGCGCTTTACAGAAATCAAACTTTATTTGTAGATGTTACGATTCTTTGAAACTTAGGATTTGTAGGATGAACATATTTATAAGTAAGCCCATTTTTTTTATCACTCCTGGGAGCTTCATAAAGCCTTGAAAAGAGAAAAAATACTCAGAAAAATGCAAATAAATCCGATTATCTTTGCTCCCCGATAAAAATTTCAAAATCTGGCTCGATTAAGATTTGTAGGACAAAAAGTTTTATAAGTAAGTCAAATTTAAATTTTCTACGTCGTCTGAGAAAAAACGCTTTGGAAATTAACATAAACCAACGTATCTCCACTCCCTGATAAAAATTTAAAAATTTCTGTTAGGATTTATAGGACGAAAAGCTTTATAAGTAATCCGAATTTTAATTTTCTACAATGTCTGGGAGCTTTAGAAAGCTCTGGAAAGAGAAAAAATGCTTAGAAAATGGCATTTCCGCTTATTTCCGCTCCCTGATAGAAATTTAAAAATCCGGCTCCGTTAGGATTCATAGGATGCAAAGTTACATAAGTAAGCCAAATTTTAATTGAATTCAGCATAGTCAAATTAGCTTTACCAGTGGGGTGCCCAGCTAGTTAAAATTTGTGACTATCACAGTGTAATTATTACTCATACGCTGAAATAGCTAGTTTTAATATTAAATGAAACTTAAAAAGAAATAATACAAAAAAAAAAAAAAAAAAAAAAAAAACATTTTTAATCTCAAAGTTTAATATCAATGTTTTAATCCTTTAAAAAAAGCATTTGAAAAACTATTACTTAAAAAAAAATGCAAAATTTGTATTACTTTTGGAATTTGCTCTCATAAAAAAGCGTTTTCTAACGACCAAAATTCAAAATAAGAAATTGAATTGTCTTTAGTGCAAACAAATTTCGTTAATACCAATCAAAAAATATTTGAAGCTCGTGTTACATAGTTTAATCTTGTATAACAATAAAGTAACATTTGTTTTTTTTTTTTTTTTATATAAAAATCTTTATTAAAAAATTTCTTTCATTAATCTTAAATATTTTTCTAAACATATGAGAGTTTCTACTTCCCTAAACACTGTATGCTCTTAACATATACTTTTGTTCTTTTAGAAACTTATAGCAAGAAAAACTTTAGTTTCTATATAATAAACATGTATTTTCAATATATCCTTGCCGGTTTTTGTGTGTGTGTGTTTGTATATGTGTAGTTAATTGTATTTGTTTTCCTTAGCAGCTATTGTATACTTTTCCTTAAAAAAAGGTATATAATTTATTTTATTCCCTATTGTTGCTGTTAGTTTATAGTTTAGTTGCTGTTATAATATTGTCACGTTTTCTTTTTAACACTTTGGGTTAATTTAAATTTTTCTTCTGCTTCTTATATTATATCGCTTTGGTATTTGTGGTGAAAGGTTTTAAGGATGGTGTGTGTGTAAATATAAGGTGTTAAATAATAGCACGTGTTTGAAAATATGTTTGAAATTATAAGTTGATGTTGGATTTAGAAAAAGATTAGTTTATTTTTTTTTTGGGGGGAGAGAATTTTACATAACAGCTTGATAATTGCTTAATGAAAATTAAGATATTAAATAGATTAAATTGGATTTATGAACAAGTATGTGTTAAATATATAAAAAGATTTATTTATATTTTTGTGTTAAGAAGAGCATAAGGGTGATAAAGAGAAGACATATAAATTAATTCATAAATATGTGTCAAATTAAAAAGATATGCTATATGGACAATTCTTCAAACTCGTTTACTTTTCATGTTCAAAAAAATTTCGAACATTTATTAATGGCACATCAACGATATTTAGTACCAATATTCCTTTGCTGTAACGGAACACAAATCTGTTCGCGTGAATGACTTTTATCGAACGGCGGTTTAAGATACATTTTTTTTTTAAATTGCCAAAATTCTATTTATAGTCCTAAATCAAAAATTATTACATTTATGTACTCTACAATGGTGTATCTAAAATACAAATTAAAAATATCGTGATATGTTAAGTATTCGGGGATATATTAGCGATTTAATAATTATTAAACTTTCTTATAAAATTTGAAAATTCAGTTTTTAGTGATGTAGTCTTGTTCATATTCATCCATTTATTTTTTTTTAAATCAGTCATAAAACAATGTCATTTATATAAATTTTTTAATTGCACTTACTCGAATCTCTAAAGTTGCATTAAATGCAAAATCGTACTTTTTTCGAACGCCATATTGATTTTGATGTATGGTATTAAAGCAGCTGCAGATTGACATATATCATCGCTAATTTTGATTAGCGCCTTGGATGTGCCTCGACATATTAAATTGCTATACACGTTTAGCAAATTAATATTTTAAAACGCTACAATGATTTTTAAATGTCATTTGGAAACCTTCTTTGATAACGCTATACTCTAGCTTCACTGAAATTATGTTACGAGTGTGCCTCGCGAAAAATATACCTCTTGGAGCCATTCACGTTTTTTCTCTCCAAGTTTGGGTACCTCCTACAGCATTTCTGTTGAGGGTACATTAACGAGATATATGTCAAACGATGCACAAATTGAAGAGCAATTGGGCTCTTCTTTGAATTTTGAAATATCCGAAACGGCGTAAAATCCCCAGTGAAAAAAATTGCCAAATTTTGAATTTTCTTAAAGTTTGGTTTCACGACCTTTGCACAACACAATTTGACACTGGTTAATTGTACGCTAATTAATTCCATGCTGGTCCTTTCCTACAAGTGTTTAAATCCGCAACTACAGTAATGAAAAGAAATAAAAAAAACTTGTTAGTTTCAAACACTTTTTTTTGGAATTTTTGACTTTGGGTGCTTGTTGGCACCACATGGAACCGTATCAGGTCTTGAATTTTTTTTCTGGTACAGCAAAAAGTGTTGTTAATATAATTGCATCAAAAGTTTTTTAAAAATGTCTGAATTTAAAAAAAATATTAGAGGTTGAATGTCGGTTTCATAAAAGCAAACGTAAAAAGAGAATTGCCCATATATGTTGTTCATTATATACTCAAGCTGGCATTAATTGTAGAATCTTTTTATACCGTAAAATTAAACCGCTTTTAAGTCTTTCTGTAATCTAAATTAAATTAGTCCTAAATGAAAACTATAGTAGATCTTTATATATTTCCAAATTATTACTAATTTTAGTCCTTTATTTTATACTCTTTTGACATTAGTCAAGGAGATTTATATATGTAGTTTTAGCATTAGCACTAAACATATCTCCCTAGCTCTATAGTATTGTAGATCTTTTTATAGTACCAAATAAGTATTAATAGAAAGTCTTTATATAGTTCCAAATTAGAACTAATCGCAGATCTTTATATAGTCCCAAATTAGCACTAATCGTAGAATTTTATATAATCCCAAATTAGTAAATTAGTAGTTCCAAATTAGTACTCATTGTGGGTCTTTATATAGTCTCAAATTAGCACTAATCGTAAATTTTTTGTAGTCCAAAATTAGTACTAATCGTGGGATTATTAGCACTAATCGTTTGTCTTTATATATTCTCAAATTGATACTAATCGTAAATTTTTATATAATTCCAACTTAGTATTTATTATTGGTCTTTATATAGTCCCAAATTAGCCTTAATCAAAGGTCTTTATATATTCCCAAATTAACATTAATCGCAAGTTCTTTTATAGTTCCAAATTAGCATTAATTGTAGATCTTTTTATAGTTCTAAACTAGCACTAATCGTAGATTTTTATGTAGTCCCGAATTTTTACTATTTTTTTATAGTCCGAAATAAGTACTAATTCTAGGTCTTTAAATAGTCTCAAATTAGCACTTATCTTCGATTTTTATATAGTCCCAAATTAGCATTAATGATCTACCATTTCATTTAGTCCCAAATTAGCACCAATCCTACATCTTTATATAGTCTCAAATAAGCACTAATAGCATATCTTTATATAATCGTATATTTTTATATAGTCCCAAATTTGTACTCATTGTATAACTTTATATGGTATAAAATTAGAACTAAACGTAGATCCTTATATTGTCTCAAATTAGTCCCAAATTAGGAAAATTTTTTGTAGTCCAATTAGTACTAATCGTAGGGGTTTATATAGCCCCAAATTAGCACCAATCGTTGGTCTTTATATAGTCCCAAATTGGCACTAATCGTAAATTTTTATATAATCCCAAATTATTACTCATTGTAGGTCTTTATATGGTCCCAAATTAGCGTTAATAAAGGGTCTTTATATATTTTAAATTAACACTGCTTGAAAATCCTTTTATAGCCCCTAATTAGCTTATAGACCTAAATAAGTAATAATCATAGGTCTTTACATAGCTTTACTCGTAGTCTCAAATTAATACTAGTTGTAGATATTTTTAGTTTCAATTTAGCTCTAGCTGTAGCTTTTATATTGTCCCAATTTATCACCAATTTTAAGCTTATCTATATATATAAAAGAATAACGTGACTGACTGAATGACTAACTGATTCATCATCCCACAGCCCATACGCCAAAAGCTAGAGAGACGAAATTTGGAACGTAGGTAGATCTACTAAGACGGGATTTTGGGAAATTCGAATATTTAGGGGGTAAAAAAGGGTAAAAACGAGTAAAATCTGTAACTTTATATCTCCCAAACTAAAAAAAGATACAAAAAAAAGTGGAATAGTTGTCGTTATTAATTTAAAAAATAATCGGACAGGTGTCTACTACTACTTTATTGAAAAACGGCCCTTTTAGGGAGAAAACGGGTAAAAACTTTATTTTGGTACTTTTTTTGCTATTATATATATCTTTGAAAGCAATAAACATATAGATAAAATTTACAACGTATTCATAACTTATCAAAAAATTACAAATACAAATTTGGTACTTTTTTGATATTCGAACATTCAAGGGGTAAAAATCGTACCTATTACCTATATTTTTTTATATTTATTGACATAAACATATGCGTATTTTAATAATGGGATCACACTATAATTCAGAAATTCATTCATTGAATTTTCAATTTATATTAAAGCTAGAAACATGAAATTAAGTAAATGTAGTCCTATGTGGATAAGAATTCACAAGAGTGGAATTTGTGGTACTTAAAGATACATGGTCCTGCGGGTAAGAATTCAAGAGGAGGGACTTTGTGGTACTTTTTTGTTTTTCTAATGCAGTGATGCATTACTTGACTTGAGCACTTTTAGGATAATCTCGCGAGTCAGGAAATTTTCAAATTGGGCATCTCTGTTTAATGGTACTTTTTGAATTTCCTGTAATATTTAACCTAGAAACATGAAATTAAATATACATGGTCCTATGTGGGAAAGAATTCACAAGAGGGGTCTTTGTAGTACTTGTTTGTTCTTGTAATAGTACTTTTTGAATTTTCTATAATTATTTACCTAGAAACATGAAATTAAGGACATGTGGTGCTAAGTGAATGCAAATCCATAAGAGGGGACTTTGTGGTACTTTTTTTGTTTTTCTAATGGTACTTTTTGAATTTTATATAATTATGAGCCTAGAAACATGAAATTAAAGATATGTGGCCATAAGTGAGTGAGAATTCACAGGGGGACTTTGAAGTAACGTTTTGTTCTCCTAATGGTGTTTTTTTATTTTCTATAATATTTAACCTGGAAACATGAAATTAAAAATATGTAGTCCTAAATGACTGAAATTCCATAAGAGGGGACTTTGTGATACTTTTTTAATCTTCTGATGATACTTTTTGAATTTTTTTATAATTATGAATATAGAAACATGAAATTAAAGATATGTAGTCTTAAAATAGTGAGAATTCTCAAGGGGGGGTTTTCGTTGGTATACCTTTTTGTTCTTCTAATGGTGCTTTTTGAATTTACTAATAATATTACCCAGAAACATGGAACTAATGATATGCGGTCCTAAGTGAATGAGTATCCATAAGAAGAGGCTTTGTGGTATTTTTATGTTCTTCTAATAGTACTTCTTGAATATTCTGTAATATTCATCCAAGAAACATAAAATTTAAAATGTAAGGTCCTAAGAAAATCCGAATCCTTAAAAGGGATTTTGTTGTACTTTTTCCTTTTTCTAATATATTTTTTCGTTATTCTGATTTTTTTTCGTTATTCTATATTAGAAACCTGAAATTAAAAAGATATTGTTATTTATGGATGAGAGTTCTCAATCTCTATTAGTCACATTCTTTTATATTATAATAAGGGATGTGACTGGAGGCTGTATAACAGATTATTTAACACCCTACAATGTAATGGTTTTCAAGAATTGAATTTTTACACCGATGGTTCTAAGATCTATGATGGAACTGGATGTGGGATCTTTTGCAGTGAACTTCCAAACCAAAATTTACGCGATACGGCAGCAAGACAAATATCAATGTTACAAATATCCAAGTGTAATATTAGCTTTTTCATTGATAGTCAAGCTGCTATAAAGGCATTAAAGACAGGTAATATTAGGTCTAAGGTAGTCAGCAGCTGTCACAAAGAGCTTCTAGCTCTTCGGGAACAACACAACATTAATCTTTGCTGGGTGCCAGGCCATAAGCGGATGGATTGGCAAAAAGAGGAGCGCACCTACCACAGGAAAACGCAGTAAGAGAAGTTTTCCCACCCCTATCCTTGGTCATTAAAAAAATTAAACATGAATCGAGAACTGTTTGGTCGAGTCGATGGCAAGAATCTGGTAGCTTTATACAGACTAAGCAATTATGCGATGAAGAAAAAATGAAATATAGTAATATTCTTCTGGAAATGAATAGGACGCAAGTGAGAATGGTAATTAATCTTATTACTGGTCACATATGGTAAGCATATGGTAAGATTACGAATTAAAGAAGATGATACTTGTAGGTGGTGTAGTGAAGCTGTCGAAGACAGCTATCACTTCTGATGTGAATGCCCTGCCCTATCCAATAGGCGATTTAAGGTTTTTGGATCTTTTTTCTTTCAGAGGCTGACTGATATCAGAGATACAAATCCTTGGATTTTCCTTGAATATATCAAGGCAACGAAATGGAAGGCGTAGATTGCACTACAACACGAAGAAGAGGAGTATAGCTTTTAAGGAATCATAATGGAATACCTTGGTCTCTATGGGCACCAACTTTAAAATAGTCGGTGTCATCCTTTACAACCTAACCTAACCTAACCTTTATACTAAAAAATAATAATAGAAATACTTTGGTAGCTTATTTAAAAAATTGTTTTGTTTTACTATTTCTATGCCTTTGGTTTAAAAATTATCTTTTTTATCAGAAATATATCAAACATGCTATTTGTACTTTTCGAAAATCCTATTTTTTTATTGTAATTTTTGGTACTTTTTTAACTAAAATATTTAAAAAGTTAATTGTTGTTAATGCCGACATAACACCATTATTAAAAATGTTCCCACGGGAGTTAAGAATCTTAGTTAAAATTTATTATATAGTATGGTTTTTATAAAAAATGTCCGCTAACGAAGTAGCGGGTATACAGCTCGTATCTATATAAACTTCTAATTATATTTAAGTAGCTCTATGAATTTTCAGTATATAAAACAATATCTATTGAAAATATATTTTTATCTTAATAAAATTACATCCTTCTGGAACTCTTTACCACTTTCCGTTTCCAAATCAGTTTAAATCTTTTTTGAATGCTTAAAATAACCACAAAACTTATTCCCATTACGCAAAACAAAATCAACAAAAATTCACATTGACACTTATTTTAATCGAAACAAATTTTACTGCTAAAAACAAAAATATTTTAATGGCAAAAGCAATAATTATGTGGGAGTTTATTTATAGGCAAAAAACAAAAAAGAAAGCCCTTGAAAATTCATTTTTTTTGGAAATTACTTAAATAAATTCTGTTAAAGGATTTGAAATTTATTTTTGTTTAGAGCGTTATGAGTTTTAGGAATAAACAGAGGCACGTGGCATATTGTGTAAAATAAACTGGCGCCAATATACAATTTAAAATAGTCTAAAAATGAAAAAAAGGAAGACAAATTTGACATTAATATAGCAAACAAAAAACAATGTTAAAGCAACTAAAATACATTTTTATAAATACAGGATTAAAATTGTTAAGCAGGCGCTTGTGTTGGGAATATGCTTAATGAAAAAAATAAAAAAAAAAAAAAAATAATAAAAAAAATAAAAAAATTAACATAATTCTCTGGAAATTAATGTTCATTTGATGGGAGAACTGAACAAGGTTGTCATATTTCTGTTGTTAAAATTAGAACAGGAATAGATAGATGTAAAGTAAAACAAAGTAATAATTAAGAAAGTGTAATTAATATACAGGTGTTTTGTAATCAATTTATTTTTTAAATAGTATAATTTAAGACATGAACAGTGATTAAAAAAAGTGATCAATTTAATTGATTTTATATTTAAAATTTAAAGTTTAATAGTTTGATAGCATTCAATAGTCCGTCCTAAATTATGTTCAATTGCAGGTCTTTATAGAGTAACAAAATATGTTGAATTGTAGGTTTTTATATGTGGGGGATTCACAAAGTGTGCTATCATGTCGTATTGTCATAATGTCATAAAATTTTACAAAGGAAAAGCAATAACAATATTTTTTATACATTGAAATATTTTAGAACATATGACAATATGACATGATAGCACACTTTGTGAATCCCCCAATAGTTTCAAATTTGTTTCAATCATATGATTTTACATATTCAGGAGTTATTTTAAATTTTCTAGTTTCAAATTTGTTTAAATATTTAGTAGGTTTTTATAACGTCCAAACTAGGGTATTCATTCGAATATTGTTTGCTCGATTAATCGACAAATTAAAATCAAATAATGATTCAATTAAATTAAAATAAAGAATTTCGATTAAAAATGTATTCGAGCAAATTATGCCGATTAATCGAATATTTCGAGTAAAAAATATATTAAATATTTCCTATCTTAACTAGTTTTTAGGATATTTAAATTTTAGTTTTTTTTTTTTTTAATTAGGCTTAAAAA
This sequence comes from Protophormia terraenovae, assembly GCA_951394005.1. Lineage (NCBI taxonomy): Eukaryota > Metazoa > Arthropoda > Insecta > Diptera > Calliphoridae > Protophormia > Protophormia terraenovae. The sequence continues at coordinate 44,577,312 of OX596073.1, read as the reverse complement.
CAATGCTTCAAAATTTATATGGAATGTTTAGAATCTAAAAGTGGCACCACAATTTGGAAGTTTGTTAAACAAAAATTATTTTGTAAAAATAACCAAATGTGCTGTTGGTTTTTTCAAAATGTTCATTTTTCGAATGTCAAATAAACCGGTTTTTTTAAACACAAAAATCCTTTTTTAAAAATAGCTTTTTATTTAAAAAAAATATGTACTAAATACATATATTTGAATCGAAATTTATGAATATTTTTTAAAATATTCATAAAGTATGATTTCTAATGTTTTAAAAGGTTAAATCGAAATTAATTCTGTAAGATTAAAGAAATAAATTAGTAATAATTATCCTAAATGAAATTTTTATGGAACACTATTGAAATATTTTTACACCTAATTTGAATGTATTTTTTTGATTCAATATCTTCTTCATTTTTAAAAAATTTTGTTTTAAAAAAAGTTTAACCTTTATTTTTATACCCTTTATTTTTATAACCATAGGTGGGGAGGGTATTATTCGTTTGTGCTGATGTTTATAACACCCAAAAATATTGGTCTAAGACCCACCTTAATTTATACTAATTGGCTTTAAGTCGATGTCCGTCCGTCTGTCCTTACATGTAAACCTTCTAATCAAAATACAGGTCGCAATTTTGAACATAAAGTAATGAAATTTAGCACACAGGTTTATTATAGTCTATGCGTGTTAAAATTGGTTGATCGGTCCATTATTTCAAATAACCTCCCGGGAAAGGGGTTTAACGATCATAAATCCCTTAAATGTAACAATAATTTTTGCACATGTAAGTTTCATATAAGTTTAAATCTGTGTGCCGAATTTCATGAAAATCGATTCATAATTGATCATAGTATTGGTCCACAATTCCACAGGTCTAGAAAAAAAAGACCCCTCCCTGAGTTTTGATGCACACAATGGTGTAGGGTATTATGGGGCTTGACCGACATTCTTTCTCGTTCTTAATGGTTTCCAAAAATAATTATGTTTAATAAATTTTAACTTGAACATTATTAGATTTATTAATTTTTCTTTAAGAAATGCAGTCTTTTGATAGAAATATTAACTTCTGCAAAAAAACCGGTTAACCGGTTTTTTCTGAATTTAAAAAAATGCAACCGGTTTTTTCAAAATATCAACTATTCGAGAACCGGTTTCTCCAAAAAGTCGAATAATCGGTCACCCTACATATAACACTTAGCTAAAGGTCGTTTTTCTATCACTAAAATTAAACAAAAATATAAATGTCACTTTAAAAAATTATAATGTAAAATTCAAATATTAAATGTTTTATAAGAAATAAATTTGCGAAAACATATTGGGTCTACGAATGAAAGCACATAGTTGATATACCAATAAATTCTCAGTCTGGTGTAGAGTATATATTGGAAATGACTTGGATAAAATTTGTAATATTGAAGGAATTTGGACCTAAAAGTAAAAGGTTATCCAAAGAGCTTTTTGTGATTCTCAAAATGTAATAACTGAATACAATTTTTTTCAGAGCTTAACTGGCACAAGTCTAAGTAATATTTGCGGAAAATTTTATAATGAGTCGTATTAATAAATTATAACAAAAATACGAAGAAAACTGAAATAAAATATTGAAAATTTTTTTTTATAAAAATTATGGTTCAATTCAAAATAGAGCCAATTATAATTCCTACGCGTACATTTGGGAGAAAGAATTACATATTTTAAATTTAAAATAAATTTCTCTATTAAATGGAGAAAAGTAGTTAGTTCTAACTAATTGTATATTTGACAAATTTGTTATACAAATTTATAGAATTTATATAGAATTGTATATATTTTTGCGCCCCTGTTGTTAGGAAATTAAAAGTTGCGAAACATTTTTGCACAAAATTTAACTAAAATATAATCACGAAATTACTATTAAAACTGTGTACATTTGTATAATATTAAATGACTGTCTAGTACTTAATTGGTTATGTTTAGCGATCAGTCATTGCAGGTAATACGTTCCCAAATTTCAATTAGTGTAAAGATGTTGATATTTTTTTTCGCTATAACTAAACCATTTAAAGACATTTTATGCTCAAAATAAATCTGGGTTTGGATGATCTCCGATAATTATAAATATTGTATAAACTTTTTGAATATATCTGAAAAACTCTGTGTAGCACATAGATTAGTTTGTGTCCAAATGGAAAAGTGAGGTTATGAGACAAAATCGCTAATTACAGTGAACACGCGGTAATGTGAACATCCAATATAATGAACTATCCACTAATGTGAACACTCAGTTTTTTATATGGGCGCTCTAAATAGTGAACAAAGTTTAATGGCTCTAAATAGTGAACAATTTTTTTTTTATTTTTGGGGATTTTTTAATTTGTAGAAGCATTTATTTTTAATGTTGGGAATCCCCGAATTAATAAATACCATAGTATGCCATTATTTTAAAGGTATTTAATGCTAGTCGCTTTATGTAACTTGTTGCGGTAGGTTCGTGAATTTATTGTTAAAATTAGTAATGTCTAAAAACAGTCGAAAGTTTTTATCCTTAAATGAAAAATGCGAAATTTTGCAATATTTAAAAAAAGGATCGAGTGTTACAGTGTTAAGTAAAAAGTATAAAGTTGCAAAATCAACGATGTGTTCAATAAAAAATTAAAAAGACAATATTTTAAAATGTGTGAACAATACGTTTTATGAACCCGGAAAACGCAAAACATTACGATCTTCAGAGCTTCCAAAAATGGAAAAATCGCTCTATAAGTGGTTTATTTGCATGCGGAATAAAAACCTCCCTGTAAGTGGGTTGATGTTGAAAGAGAAAGCCAAACAAATTCACAAAAACATAAGTGAAAACGGAAATGACTTCAATGCTAGCGATGGGTGGCTACAAAAATTTAAAAAGAGATACGGAATTCGGCTCCTTCAGATAAGCGGTGAAAAACTTTCTGCGCAATCTCAGTTCGTAAATCCTTTTAAAATTAAATTGAAAGCAGAGATAGAAGATTTGGGTTTATCCAATGATCAGTTGTATAATGCCGATGAGTCTGGTCTATATTGGAAACTTCTCCCACAAAAGACATATGTAACGTCATTGGAGAAAAGCGCTCCAGGTGCAAAAATGGAAAAGCAAAGGATAACATTTTTATGCTGTGCAAATGCGTCAGGATCTCATAAAATAAAACTTTTAGTAATAGGAAAATCGAAAAATCCTCGCAGTTTTAAAAATTTTATCTGTCCCGTAAACTACAGAAATTCAAAGTCTGCTTGGATGACTTCTTCCATTTTTAAAGAATGGTTTCACAACTGTTTTGTGCCAGAGGTAAGTAAACATGTAAAAATAGTTCAATTGGGATTCTTACTGTTTTATTTTTCATTAAGGTGACAGATTTTTTAACGAAGAAAGGATTACCAGTAAAAGCTTTACTCATAATAGATAATGCCCCATCCCATCTACCAGAATCCGACCTTAAATCCGAGGATGGTTCCATAGAAGCTATGTTCATGCCTCCAAATGTAACGGCTCTGATCCAGCCAATGGATCAAAATGCAATTAGAATCACCAAACTTCATTATAGGAACAGTCTTCTGGCAACAATTATTGCAAAAGAGGGGGATTTGCTTGAATCGATGAAAAAAATCACACTTAAAGAAGGAGTTTCTATTCTAGAGGCATCCTGGAACCAAGTTGGTAAAGAAACTTTATATAACTGTTGGAAAAATATTTTGAATATGGTAAATGATGAAGACGATCCTGAATTTAATGTTCCTTTGAGCGTTTTAAAAGAAAAGTGGCAATCAGAGGTTAGATCTTTAGAAAATACTGCTGCAGATCTTCTACAGACATTGTGCCCTCAGGAAGTATTTACTGCTGTAAACATTAGAGATTGGATCAATAATCCTTGTGAGGACGTCACGCCATTTGATGAAAATGATTTAATTGAAGAGTCCGACGATGATGACGACTGTTTTATTGAAGCGCCTGAAAACAACATTAAAGCCAAAGAAGCTGTCAAAATTTTTAACAAAGCTGTCCAATGGGCTGAATTTCAAATGAGCGATCAAACTGACATTAAAGTATTGAAAAAATCAGGGAATTGGCGGTAAATAAGCTGGTCGAACAAAAGAAAAAAACAGAAAATAATAACCGATTATTTCCATATTTAATTATATATGTATGTACCTATCTTTTTTCATTGTAGATTTTATTTATTTTTTTGTCGTAATATTTTGTTTGTTTTTTATGTACATACTACGTATGTACTCTTTATAAAATGGATTTTTAAAAACTTTTTATGTTCCAAATAAATTACAAAAAGTTTTTTTTAGTAATCTTTGCATTTTCATTCCTTGCAGAAATGATTTTTAGAAAGAATAACTTAGTAATATATATAAAAAAATCACAATCGAAAATGTGAACAAATTCGAAAATATGAACTCACCTGACATTAATTAGTTCACATTATCGAGAGTTCACTGTATTCCAAACTCAATATTAATTTTTATTTTTTATCAAAAGTATAGATAATCTCCTTTAATTGGGTATCATTAGTTTTTTTCAAAATGTAAATCTAGTCATTTTATGGCGTTTCAAATCTCATTTCAATATTATATTTTTGAATAAGCATTGAAAAAAACAAGTAAAATTTGAAGGTATAATTTATTCGAATAACTCGAGTAACATAAAAGTTTTACTCGATTATTCGAGTAATTTAAAAACTGCATTTTCGAGTTATTTGATTATTCCAATAATGAAAAAGTGGAGTAAAATGAATACTCTAGTCCAAAACTATACACTCTATTGCATTTATATCCAATGAAAACTGTTAGTATTATCTAAAATTATTTTCATTATGAACAATTACACTGGTTGACAAAAAAATCCTCCCTCAAAGACGAATAATTGGATTTGATACATTTTGATGTGTTAAACACGAATCCGTTTTCAGTTTTTTTTTCCATCTGGTCTGTATTTTTTTATGAGCGTGTCTAATATTTCTTCTATAATAAGGCCATTATTCTAGTATATTTCACCAGAACGTTATATATGATTGACATAAGTGATACACCAAAAGATGCGGACTAAAAACATCTTTAAGCCACTTAATTTTTTTTTGTGCTCAATAGTTTTGGAAGTAGTGCCCGAAAATTTTTTTTATTAGAACGACTTAAAGATAATTTTATTCCTCATATGTTGGTGTATCATTTATATAAATCGTGCATACTCTACTTGGGTTATATTAAAATATACTCGAGTAATCGGCTTTTAACGACGGTTTAACAATAGGCGCAGGTATTATTTTTTCATTAAACTAAAAAATAAACAATAAAATTTAGATTTTCTAAGGAATATATGAAAATTTTACCTGGTGATTTTTCGATTGTATGTCTCGGATACTCTATAATGAAATTATTCCTAAGTATGAAAATTGAAGTCTTCAAAAAATATTTATTGAAAATAAACAAAAATAAAGAAAAATGCAAAATCTAATTTTTTTTTTTTTTTTTAAATTTTAAAAATCTACCAGAAAACGATTTGAATGAATCTTTTCTGTATGGTTTTATATTTTGCACAAGTCTTTTTATACCCGCCATCATAAAGATGGGGGGTATATTGATTTTATCATTCCGTGTGTAACATGTCAAAATAATCATTTAAGACCCCACAAAGTATATATTTTTTAGGGCCCTGGTTCGGTTCAGAGTCGATCTAGCTATGTCCGTCTGTCTGTCTGTTGAAAGCAGGATAGGGCACGAACGGGACAACGAACTAAGCGGCATTTACCCTGAAAAGCTGGCCAAAAAGGCAAAAATGAATTTCAAGAAATTTAAGAAACTGAGTATGCAGTTCGATAGACAACAAAATTCTGCATTATGTAGTGAATTTTCACGACTTTAAGTTGAGATTTGTAGATTTGAGACGATGTTAAAGTCAGGAAAGTGAATAAAATTAAATGCGTTTTTGGTGTTTTTTTGAAATTTTAACAGGTTTATATGATATTTTTTTTGTGGTTAAACGAATAGAGGTTTTATATTGATTTTTTTTTATTTGAAAGATATGAGCAACTGCTACTTTCAGTTTTTTTTATATATACTATATATATCTCATATATTAATGTTAAAATTATTCGTTCAAAATTTAAAAATAATAAAAATTTCACATTTTTTTACCCCTGCCAAAAAAAAAAAAGATAAGAATTTTAAAGGTGAAAGTAGTTTTTAGTAGTTTAGTGTTATATACCACAAGAATATATGAACTCTCTACATTCAGTAACAAAAAAAAAAAAAAAAAAAAGTTTGCGCAAGTTTGCGCCATTTTTTTTTTTTTTTTTTTGAAAATTTCACTTTTTTCAATTTTTGTTCATTGCACACTTTTTATATACCATACGTATGAATTGTTAATTTTTCGGGTTTTTTAGAGGTTTATATAATTTTTTTTTGTTGATAAACGAACAGAAGTTTCACGTTGATTTTTTTTTTTTTTTTTGCCTTAAGGTTATGATAAACGACAATTTTAAATGTTTTAAAGACAAAAAATAACTTAAAAATTTACTCAAAAATTAAAAAATCACATTTTTCTACCAAAAACAGGAACAGACAAAGTTTTTAAAACTGAAAGTAGCAAGTGTTCAAAAATTGTTATATACCGCAATAAAATATGAAATCTCTATTTCCAGAAACAAGAAAAAAAGTTTGCGCAAATTTGCGCAATTATTTTTGACAATTTTTGACAATTTTTCGAAATTTTTACTTTTTTTGAAAAACTTACCCTTTTTCTACCAAAAAACGAAACACACAAGATTTTTAAAACAGAAAGTAGCAAGTTTTCAAAAATTTTTATATACCGCAATAAAATATGAAATCTCTATTTTCAGGAACATGTTTCTTTTGAAATTGTTAACTTTTTTAATTAAAAATGTACAAAAATATTATCGTACCTAGAATTCATTCACAAATTAAAAAGGGGTTTTTATACATTTTCCAAGAAAAGAGGAGTTAAAACTTAATTACATATATCGGCTATTATAACAATATGAGATGTATGTTTGATTTTCCTAATGGGCCGTATGTGGTACCTAGGGGCACTTATGATCCGATCATAATAAAATCAGGTATTCATATTAAACATGTTCATATCGAATTTCATCGAGGTAATAAAAATTTTAAGCCAATTATAATTGCTAAACATATTTTCTTAAGGGGCTTTATTTTGGACCTAGGGGCAATTATGCACCGACCATAACAAAATTTGGTAATATGATTTAGATTTACATAATACACGTTCATACCGAATTTCATCACGATACCAAATTTTACACCATGATTTCTTAGTACACAGAACTGATCCATGCTAAATTTTATCATGATTGTTGCATAATTACCATAATTATGTGTAAATAAGTGCAATTTCGAGGGGAATTTGTATGGGGGCTAGGCGAAATCACCGACCGATTTGAACCAAAATCAGTTATGTTCATCCTTGGGCCTAATTAACACTAACACTATCAAAAAATTCAAGCCATTAACTCAAAAAACACTTCTAATAATTTTGGCCATGTTTTTAGCCAAAATGCCTGTCTGTGCAACGTGGGGGGGGGACAAAATTTGGCTCAAATATTTATCTTATATATTATTGAAAATAGGCAAAATCGGTTAATAAACAAAAAAGTTATGGGCTAAAAACTAGAAACACAGGGTGTCCGTTGTAGCTTAATTTCATACTTTTCTGCTGATATTTCTTAAACAAAAGCATGTACGACAACGAAATTTTGTATGGAAAGTTCGGGGATCGATATCAATTTATAAATCAAAAATGGACATATAAGGTGAAACGTCAACGAAATTTTTTACAAATAGTTCAAAGCCAATATAAACTCGGAAACAAAAAATGGGCGTGGTCCGCCTACTTTACCGCCCATCTCCTATATAACGAAAAATTTGAAAAAATTTATGGTGGGTATATAGATTCGGCCGAGCCGAATATAACACTGTCTTATCCCACTGCATTACCATTATTAATAGAAGGAAACATGAAGATTTTATTATTATTTTTTTTTTTTGGGTTTTGCTTATTTGAAATTGGTTTACTAGAAACGTAATAAATTAAAAATTGTCATGTTATATATCATTTTAAAGGAAATTGTGTCTTCTTTAAAACTGTGTATAACAAATTTAACTATTTAAAAATTTGTATCATACTTTTCTTAATGAAAATGAAACGAATAAAATCTAAAATCAAAACGAAAGATTGGTTTAATAAATTTTTCAATCAAAAATTAAATAATAATTTAAGGAAAATATTTAGCTCAAACTCTATCGGAAGCAATTATAACAAAAAATAATATAAAAAAATTCTGCTATTTTCCCTTAAAAAAAATCATTCTTTAGAAAACTGTCTAAAAAATATTTTATTTCACTTTGTTTTTGGACTATTCATAGATTTGTGTACACAGATTTGAATATGCCAAGTACAGAGTATTTGTTGTTTTTGTGATTTTTTTGTACATATTTTTCTATAAAAATTTAAAATTTAAATTACGAAAGGTGGTGTTTAGGAGAAAGCCTTTTGACGTCAGTATGAAACAAAAAAATTATATAAAAAGACGTAAAATAACCAACAACATGATAAAAAAAAAAAAAAAACAGAAAATAAACAAACATTTCATTCATACAAATAATAAAAAATGAAAGAAAAAATAGTAAAAAAAAAGGAAGAAAACAGAAGTCAGTTTTTATACCAGAGAAATAAAATAAAAACAGATATGCACAAGCTAAAATACACATGTTTATTTATCTTTACACACACATTCATACAAACATGTACACACATTTAATACACATACATTGACACTGAAATATACAACAGTTGAACTGAAAGATAGCAGGAGTATAACAGAGAGTGAAGAAAAGATACATAATTTTGCGGTAGCAAGGACAACGTAAAATGTGACGTAAATACTCATCATCATCATGTGGTTGTGTATAGTTTTTTTCTTTCTTTTAGAGTAATTTGTTGTTCTTCTTGTTGCTGTTAACGTGTTTAATGCAAAACGAAAGGATAACACAAAGACTGGAAATAAAAACAATAATATAAAACTATCAAGAAAAAAGAAAAACAAATAATTTCAGGCTAAAAACAAGAAATATACAAACACATTATTATATTTACAATGAAAAGGACAATACACAGAGAAAACTGTGAAAGAGTTTATATTAAAATAAATTTAGGACTAAATTTGAAATTAATTAAAAAATTTTTATTGACATTTTTTGGAAGAAATTTATTTATTTTTTATTTGTTACATTAAAATTTTCTCAGTGTTTTCATTTAAAACGAGAGAAGAAGATATAGTCGGTCAAGCCCGACTATATGATACCCTACACCATTACCATCCACATAATTTTGTTTTTACTTATATACAACTTACTTGTGTTAAATATTAACATAATACTAACATTTGTATGGGATTTATGCACATTAGTGATTTTTGGGAGATGAGTTTATATGGGAGCTATGGTCACTTATGGACCGATCTTCATGAAATTTGGCAGACGGATTTTTGATGATATAAAACTTATATGTACTAAATTTCATTAAAATATTCCTATTTTTAAGGCATCTATAAGTGTTAAAACTCTATTCCGGGAGGACATTTGTATGGGGGCTAGGTGAAATAATGGGCCGATCATAACCAAATTCAATAGGCTTCGTCCTTGTGCTGAAAAAAGCATATGTGCCAAATTTCATCAAATTATCTTCAAAATTGCGACCTGTACTTTGCGCACAAGCTTTACATGGACAGCCAGCCAGCCAGCCGACTAGACGGACGGACGGACGGACATCGTTAAATCGACTCAGAAAGTGATTCTGAGTCGAACGGTATACTTTAAGGTGGGGGTCCGAAGATTTTTTCTCTGCGTTACAACTTCTGCACAAACACATAATACCCCAACCACCTTTGGTGGTGTAGGGTATAATTAAACTTTAATTGTGTATATAAATAAAGCATGTAAACGAAAGAAAATTTAAATTTTCAAATGTAAGTATTTAAGTATATATAAAGGGTATCTCAAAAATGTTATACTTTTATAAAACTAGAGACTCCAAAGAATATAAATATGCTTATTATTTTTGTTTAAAATTACCAGTCGCTGAATAAATATAGAAATTGTAAAAATTCAGAAAAGAAAATTTGGACACTTTTTTCACGCCATTTTTTAAGAACTTTTGTAAATTTCATAAAACATAAATATTTACAATTTTCTTACATTTTACACGTTTTTTTGACACTATGTCAACCTTGGATGTAAAATTTTTTAACTGGTTTTGATCCTTATTAGTTTTTTATGACACCAATATTCAGTGTGTTTTACGGTTTCTTATCATAAGCTTTTTCCCGATTTACTTTTCGATGCCAAATCTAGCCGGAGTGTTAATCAACACATTATTTAGTATTTTAATTGATACATTATGACATTGTCTTTTTTTTTTGATGTATCATTTACCGAAATTGTCATTGTTAAACTAGGTTTTTTTTTGACTTGAAGTTGGTTTATGCAGTGTTCAAAAAAAATTTGCTCAAAATTAATTATGTGTTATTTTCCGATTTTTAAGATTATGAATTAGCAGTTTGGTTTTAAGAAAAAAGTATTACATATTTAAAATCTTCGGAGTTCGCAAATTCAGAAAAGTATACGATCTATATCATATTGCTTACAGCGACTGAAATATGTACGTTTTAAAATGTAAAAATTTTTCGTTTACACATTTTTTTTAAGAAATTTGTACACAATTTTTTTCTAATGTTTTGCAATTTTTAAGATATTTCGTTGACTGATATCTCGAAACACAAAATGTAAATGTATGTGTATTCTCAAGACTGTGGCTTAAATATTGAAAATTGAAAATTAAAAAAAAAAAATTTCGTTTATATATCGTTAGCTGAAATGCAAATCCATGTAACACAGTGGTCCCAAAACAAATTTTGAGGTGTATTCTAATTGATTTGGAGGAGCACAGGTCCTTAGGGCGTCTGTGAGACGGGGGGTGGACCTACAAAGTTGGTCACCTCGGGTATGAAAATTTTTAAAAAAATCGCCAAAATTTAATTTCTGATTTGATTGAAAAAAAAAAAAAAAAAAAAAAATAATAATAAATGTTGCACATAGGTAGTCCTTATAATTCTTTATAAAAAATACGCTTACTTCTAAATCAAATTCGATTTCTCCTTCTTATCCAAAGGATTTAAACATACCTCCTTCCAAAGAATTTGATTTGTCGAATACTAATCCTCCAGCTGTTGAAATTCATAATTCGAATTCTAAAAAAACTAGTTCTGTTAGTCCTTTATTACCGTCGAATGTTGTGTCCTACGCAAATACAGTTCGTGAACAATATTCTAATACGACTCTTACCAACTTACAAACTTCTTTTCCGATTCCAATAAATGTTACTACATCTTCATCCATGAATACTTCAACTAACATTAATCCGGTTGTGGTTCAGAATTCAAACCCTGTTGGTGCTGTTTTAACTCCTAAACCCCTTAGGATTATTCCTCCTCGAAAAACAATATTTGCCACACGCTTTGCTTATGAAACATCAGTAAACGATGTAGAACATCATATCAAAACAAACCTTGGCGTAGAACTGTATAAAGATGTGCAAATTTATAGAATAAATGCACGTAATAGAGCATCCTTTAAAATAATAGTACCTGAAGCTATCTTTGACCACATTGTAAATCCAAATTTCTGGCCAAAAAATACTATAGTTCGGGAATTTATTTACCATGAAAACACGAATGTTACATTTCCAAAAGCAGGTGATCTGAATCCAAAAAACTAAATTCTTTAAATAAGCATTCTGAATCCAATCATGTTTATCCAATTTGTCATTCTTTTAATAAAAATATCTCCACAATATCCATTGTGTATCAAAATGTTCGAGGTATGAATACGAAATTGAAATCTTTTTATCTCCAAAGTTTTGGCCTTGAACAAAATATAATAGTTCTGACTGAAACATGGCTTCGTGATAAACCAGCAAAGAAGATCCACATTTCCGAGATAATGTGTGATAAATTTCAAATATACAGGCGAGATAGAGTGGAAAAAGATGGTGGTGGTGTTTTGATAGCAATTTCGACTCTTTTACCATCGAAAGAAATTGTGACAAATGAATTTCGAAATATTGAATTCATTGCTACTTGTGTTAAACTTATAAATATTAAAATATTTATAACATGCTCCTATATTCCTCCAGCATCAAGCATGGATATTTATGAATCTCATTTAGAAGCTATACAATTTGTAGTAAAGAAATCTAAACCAAATGATATGATTATTGTACTCGGTGATTTCAATCTTCCAAATGTTTCATGGATCAGAACTCCAGACTCAAATTATTTAAATCCTTCAACAGACACGAACATACAGTTATTAGATTCTATCGCTGATCTAGGACTCTTCCAAGTTAATAGAGCAGCAAACTCATTGGGAAAATTTTTAGACCTAATATTTGTTGATCAACCCTCAGATACTAGTATTCACCGCTGTAGTCCTGTATCTACTCCAGAAGATAATTATCATCCAACACTTGAAATCAATATTCTGGTTAATACACACCTTGCTCAAAAACTTCCATAAGCGATGAATTTGTGTTCGACTTTAAGAAAGCTGATTATTTAAAACTAACACAACTTCTTTCAACAAATAATTGGTTCCAGCATTATCCAACTAACAATCTACAACCATATGAAATTGACTCAATTATTATACAATTTTATGATGGTTTATTTAATTGTTTTAGACAATCAATCCCAATGGTGAAGAAAACTGTTCTTAAGGGTCCTCCATGGAATACTAAATATCTATCCAAGCTCAAAAACTTAAAAAATAAACATTATAAGATATATAGAAGAACTGGCTTAACTACTGACTATTCTAGATATTCTGTCTCAAGATCTATCTATAACTCCACAAATAACCAATGCTGTAATAATTATCTCTCCAGAATAAAACGAAATTTTAGACTCAATCCGAAGTCATTCTACAATTTTGTGAACTCAAAACGCAGAGTTTCAGGTTATCCACCTATGATGAAATATGAAAATAACGAGTCATCACAGGATACTAAAATTTGTGACATGTTTGCAGACTTTTTCTCCTCCTCATATTCTAATAAAAAATTTTGTAAATTCTCAAACTACCCATATAAAATTACAGAATCGACTCCAATTATTTGTCCGGTATTACATATATCCACTATTATGAATGAAATAAAAAATCTAAAATTCTCCGAAAAATATGGTCCCGATGGTATTCCAAGCTGCATGTTAATCAAATGCATAGCCCCATTAAGTTCAACTTTAACATACTTATTTAATATGTCCCTTTCCAATGGCTATTTTCCAGAGATTTGGGAGAAGTCATTTATTATTCCCCTGTTTAAATCTGGAAGTAAGTCCAATATCTCTAATTATAGGGGTATAGCGAAATTAAGCGTCATTCCCAAACTTTTTGAAAAAATAATAACAGATATTTTATCACACCAAATATCATCTTCCCTTTCTCCTGCCCAACACGGATTTAGAAAAGGATGCTCCGCCACTACAAACCTTTTGGAATTCACAAGTAATATTATAAGTTCTTTCAATCATCATATGCAAACTGACACCATTTACACTGATTTCAGCAAAGCCTTCGATAAAGTGAATCATGATCTTCTTGTATATAAGCTACATACTTTAGGATTATCTCCATTATTTCTAAAGTGGATTAAAACCTACCTTATAAATAGCAACAATGCGTTCTGTTCAGGAATCATAAATCCAAATCTATTCCAGTTCCGTCCGAAATGCCTCAAGGTAGCCACTTAGGACCAGTACTATTCCTTATTTTTATTAATGATTTACCATCCTGCATCAAATACTCAAAAATATTAATGTATGCTGATGACGTAAAGCTTTTCCTTAGCTTTAAGGACCCCAGTCAATGCTCCCTACTTCAAGTGGATTTAAATAATTTCCTTAATTGGTGCAATATCAATTTGATGGATTTGAATTTGAATAAATGTAAATATGTATATGTCATTTTACAGACGAAGTCCAGTACTCTGTAGTTACACCTTTAATAATCATCAGTTAGAGAAAGTTGAATCATTTCTTGATCTTGGGGTTCTCCTTGATAACAAATTAAGTTTTAACTCTCACATATCGCAAACAGTTAATAAAGCAAAAGGAGTTTTAGGTTTCATAAAACGTTGGGGAAAGGAATTTGAAGATCCTTATATTACAAGACAGCTTTATGTATCCCTTGTAAGACCTATCCTTGAATATGCATCTGTTGTTTGGGATCCTCAATATGATGTTCACGTAAAGAAAATTGAATCAGTCCAGAAGCAATTTATGCTGTTTTGTCTACGATCACTTCCTTGGAATCCAAACATAAATCTTCCCCCGTATGAAAGTCGTTTAGCATTAATTAAACTTCACACACTTAAGAATAGACGAATTTATCTTAACACTTCATTCATTATAAATTTAATAAATGGGGTCACAGTTTCCGAGTTTCTTGTTCATAAACTTGAATTCTATATCCCATTTCGTCCAACAAGGAACTACATCCCGCTTAAACTACAATACTTCCGTAACAATTATTCCAATTTTGATCCGTTTCGTAGAATGTGTAATGATTTTAATATGTTATACGATCATATTGATTTCTCCTATGATGTAAATGCTATCAAAGAAAAAATTCGTAACTTTTTGAACCTATGAGTTCTTTTTAGTTTTAAGTTTTCGTTTTTATAAAATTTGTAATCCTATATGAATTTTAAATTAATATATATATTGTACCTTAGCCTGTAAGAAATTATATTTCATTGGCAAATTAAATAAATAAATAAATAAAAATGTGTGGGATATCTTTTTTACTTTAAGAGATATTTCTTGATAAAATGTCGTCAATAAATTTAAAAAAGCTCTTGTGACATTTTTTTATTAATCGATAAAAATTAAACTTTTTATTTAAAATTTACCACTTTCGACCAATGCTAGATGTAGGATGCAAGCATAAATCAGTTTAAAATTTCTATATTATCCATATATGATGTCTTATCTTTTCAAATATATAAAGAAAACATTTTTTTATTAACGGAACTTTGAGAAAAAAGTTAAAGAGGGCTGACTTTTACGTCTAGACGAATTGAGATAATCCAAAAATTCTTTGAGCATATTATTTTGAAATAAATAACAAATTAAAAAAATATTTTTATGACATTTTTAGCTCATATACTTCTTTATTTCATTTTATTTGGCACATAAGTAAATGAATATTATTGGGAGTTATTTCATTTTTATTGAGAGTTATTTCAGTTTGCTTGAAATTAAAGCCTGCCTACGACCGGATGAAAGGACTTTCTCCTTTTTGATGCATGGCCAGTTTACTTAGTAAAGTCGATGTTTTAAATATCATAGTGACCCTGCCAAAGACCCGCTATGCAGGGAACTTAACTTAGCGAAGCCGGTGTTTCAAATACCACAAAAGAGAACGTCCTTTCGCCAAATTCCGGCTATACAAAAAAATTTTACTTAGCAAAATAGCTTTCCGGTATTTAAAAAATCAGCTCAAGCAAAAGTAGGGAATTATTTCATTTGTCCCTTTGGAAGTTGTTTAGTTTTTTTTTCTGATTTGGGAGTTTCTTCATTTTTGTTGGGACCATGATATAATTACAGAAGGTAGAATCATTAGAGAGAGTGCTCTCAATTTATTTTACCCTGAATTGTCAAACAATAAAAAATGAAAACAAAAAAAAAAAAAAAAAAAAAAAAAAAAAAAAAATTAATAATATCAAACAACTGAAAAATAAAATAAAACAAAAATATATTTATATTTTTTTTTTCAATGAAAATTTGAAAAATTATCTTCATGGACCGATTCTATCTTAACTATCAACAACTCTGAAGCCAAGTATATTTCTTGCCATTGGTAGCTACTGAACAAGCCGGAACATCTATTTGCAGCTCCAGTAAATGTTCTTTTGCGATAACTCCATAGCTGGATATAGATGGCATAATTTCTTGGTGGTAAGGTAATAGCCGTAGTAGCCGGTGGCATTATGTTTTATATACATATTGTTTGTTGTCTGCACAACTTTTTTCCCAGATAAATTGCACAAAAAAGTTTCAAATAAAAAAAAAAAAAAAAAAAAAAAGAAATTAAAATGAAACAAAAACATTTTTATATTTTTATTCTTATTTTGTATTTTTATTTTTCTGTTATTTGACATAACAAGAATTAAAATTGAAAACTCTCTCTAATGATTCTACCATCTGTTATTATATTATGGTTGGGACTAATTTCATTATGAGACTTACTTATTTCATTTGAGAGTTATTTCATGATACCTGTAAAAGATACTGAACAGTTTACTAATTTAATCGCATTTCATCCAAAAAAACTAAATTTCTCTTAAAATACGTATTATTTTGTCTACGATCTTACGGTCTTTAAATCAAAACTTCATTACCCACCTCACCTGCACTCGTAGAAATTGTTTTGTTTGGTCAACATGTATTTTGACTATACACGGAAAAAAAATATTAAAAAATATTTTTTAAAAAAATTATTAACTAACTTTACATTGGAATTTAATTATATGATTTATTAACATAATTAATTTTCTAATTGGTTTAATTTTTTTTTAATGAATTGACAGCTCTTAATAAAATATAAATATAAAGAAAGTTTTGTCTATAAAAATATTGAAATAAAATAAATTAAAGTCAATTTCTAACTATTTTCAGCTCATTGTATCTATTTAAGAAAAAGCAGTAATAATAAAATTAATTATTCTAGTTACTAATATTATCATTTTAATGATTGGAGTAAAATCAAACAAAAATTAATTAATATAAGCAATTTCGTAATTGAAGTCCATTTTTACTTTTTTCTGTGTAAATTTGATTTATTCGTTTGGATTTTTGTTAAATTTTCATTTTACGAAAAACTAAATACGCTATTACAACAAAATTTAGCACAATGTAATAACCAGGGAAACCACAAATATGCAATTGCATATTTTTTCCTGAATGTTGAATGATGCCATCGATAAAATATTTATCCGTTTCAGAACAAATAAATCATTTTGGCATCGATTTGTTAGTGCATATTTTACCCTTTACGGCATATTTTTGCATTTGGCGATTTTTAGTTCATATTTATAGCATATCTTGTTATTTTTAGGGCATATTTAACCCTTTTAGAGCATATTTTATTTGAGGATACTTTTTTTTATAACTCATGAATTCCGGCTAATGTTTTTTAAATTTGATTTTATAAAAAAAAAATAAATTTTTTTTTTACGTTGATCTTTTTTCGTGCTTGATTTTCAAAATCTAATTTTTGGAAAGAGAAATTAGATTTTGAGAATCAAGCACGAAAAAAGATCAACTTAAATAAACTTTTAATTCTCGATGAAGTTAATTTACAAAAAACAAAAAAAAAAAAAAAACAAAAAACAAAAAAATTAAATTAATGGATACCATTTTATCGTTGAGAAGCTTGACTTGTAGTAACAAGGTTTTTTTAATGAATGCATAATTTTGATAATCTCTGAACATATAATAATGTCTGGAATTAGATGGGTAAAAAATAGAGGATCAATAACGTTTTTATGCGATACAATAAAAAAAAAAAAAAAAACGGGAAACCAAATTTCGACACGGATGATAAATTTCAGTTTTGCCTTATTTTATAACGTTGAAATATTAACAAAACCCTTTGATTTAGTGAAAAACTTAATTTTGTTAAAAAATTATAAAAAATCTGAGTTTTCAAAGTGCATATTTTCGCGTTTTTTAGAGCACATATTTGGTTTTTTTCTGCATAATGTGCATAAAACCCATTTTTTAGAGCATATTCTTGTTTCCTTGGTAATAGCAAATGTAAACCAGTTAAGCGTGCACGGATTTATTTCGTGCGCAGTCTTTGTATAAGAATTATAGAAAATTTAAAATTTACTTAATATTGATAGCACAGGGTAACACTAGTTCTGTAGTATAGAATTTTACAACCAATTTACATATACTTGGTCATGAAATCCCAAGTCTATAAATGAATTTCTTTGAATAAATCGTTCAACATAAAAAAATATTTTCTCTTTTTTATTCTTTATTGTATAAGGCTGAATATTTTACTAATAAAACGAGCTATATTTCATAAAAATCAGTGGATAAATTTCGTCTATATTCACAATTCCGTGATGGTATATAACGGTTTACTTTTCGAACTATAGGCAATTCCAATACGTAAATTATAGTTTTAGAACTCCATATTAATGTGTATCTTAATTGTTTAAGAAATTAACGAGTTGCTCAAGCAAATGTTAAAACAATACTTACGTGTTTTGGCATTACATTGAACGATATGTATGTATCTTAGAGAAACTTTACAAAAGAAAAGCTTTTTTTTATGAGGTACATTCATATGTATTAAAGGGCTGCATGAATGCCGAAAAATGAATGCTGAATACATTCATCGTAAAAACAGTTCATGTTGTGTGCTTTTTCATTGTGAAATGAATGAATGAGTATTATCCACAATAACTGACCACGAAAACTCAAAACATATGAGTAGAGAATACAAAACCATATAGTACAGAACCTATGTGAGTTGTGTGGATATGTTGTATACGATTTCATTGTGCAATGAAATAGATAATTCATTGTATTTTCTTTTTCGCTTTTGTTTTTATTTGTATATAAAAAGTGCGTGGCAAAAGCAAAAACAAAATCCACCACCAAAGAAGCACAAAAAAAAGATCAAAAGCCATATATGAGTTCGTACATGTGTGTACTACCCATAAAGAAATACAAAAAATACAGAGCAATACATTAGTTTGTACATGTGTGTTCTTTAATATGAAGTTTTGGTTGTTTGTTTACTAATGGACGAGTTGTGACCTTTTTGTTACTGTAGGGTATAGCATACGAGTTTTGTTGTTTTACAAGTTGAAATACATTGATCCGCACCGAATTGATTATAGCTTTTTCAGTGACATATCTACTTTTAAAATAGTCAATTTATATCTTAAACTTTATCAACTTAATTTAAATGTTATATGAAAATTTGATAGAAATTATTATTTGATTTTTATTGAAAGTAAATGTAAAATGTAAAATATTCTTCAATTGCTTGAAAATAATTTGAAATAAATTTTTTTAAATATTTTTCTATTTGTCATATAAAATAAAAATTTTAAATCAAATTCCAATGTCTTCAACTAAATTGAAAATATACATATCTTATTTCCTTAGGTTGAATACAATTAATCTATATTTTATATTCAATTTTAAAAAATATTTTTCAAAACATTTAAATTTTTCTATTCTTAGAAAATATTTGAATATTTTTGATCATCATTAATATTTTGTAATATTTTTAAATTTGACTGGAATAATAAAAATAAGTAATATTTTCATTTTTATACTTAAATATTTTAAAAAAACTATGTAACTTTTTTTCAAACCATCTGTGGCGGAATATTTTTATTTCTTTGGAGTTTTTGCTTAATAAAATTATGAAAATATTTTTTTTTTTCTATTTAAATATATTGTTTTGCAATCAAAATCATAAAAATTTGTTGAATTTTTTTCATTTAAATAAAATATATGAATATTATTTAAGATTACAATAATCATAAAACGTATGAATATCTTCTTAAGAAAAAATATTTCTTTTAATTTTGATTAATTTTAATATTTTATTCTTTAATTATTTATTTATTTATTTTTAATAAAATAGAAAATTATAACAAATTTAATTGATGTATTATAAATAAAAATACAATTAAAATATCCCAATATTTCATTTTGTAACTATATCAATATGTAAAATCTTTAGAATGTTACCAAAAACTTCTGTTTTTTTTTTTTACTACGTTATAAAGCAACCACCAAACAAGCAAAACATAATATCCATCACATAAAGCATAAACATTCATAGTATCTACTGATAATTCGAATTATTCATGAAAATGGTCGTACACTGAGTGAAGTTGATACGAACAGCGAAAAAAAACTCACAACGAAGTAACTGTTAGCCTACGATCATTGCCAAAACATACACAGAATTGTTTTTTTATTTTCGTTTTATCTACTCACACTTTCTTATAATGAATGAATTGTATACTTATCTATACACATAATTTTTCACTATAACAGAGTTCATTGAAGTGAATGTTTTACGCCGGCAAGAAAATGAATGTGTTTGCGCAGCCCTTTAATATGTATGTATATAAAGCTTTTAGGAAAGGGAAGTTATATTTTTTGTTGATTGGTGAATAGTATACGCTGTATGACTTTACTAAGGGGAATAATAGCGAATGTACAAACCGTTTACTAAAGAGCTTAAATAGCTTTGTAGAAAAAGTTTTAGTACATGCTTATTTAACGTTATATTTAGTTTAAAATTTTAAAGTAATAATGTTTGAAATCAATTTAATTTGATGAGTATTTTAGTTAGATATTAGCTTAAGTAAGGAAAAGTGGGCGTTGATGACCATGATAACATGTTGTGCGCTCTAAAGAAAGATTATTCAAATCTGTATTTAAGTCGTTAGGTGAAGAACTTGGTTCCCTCTATGTAGTTTCTCTGGAATTTAAAGTGTATGTCTCTAAGGTACTGAAAATTTGAGTATATGATAATTTTCGCTTTTAATGCGATTAAATGCTAGACATTAACATAGAAAGTGTTCTAGCGTTTTATCCTTTTCTTTGCATGCCTCTTAGAAAAATTTGTATTAGTCGTTTCGTAAATTTCTATATTTTTAACCTCAGAAGGGTAAAAATTTCTAAGCCCTAAACATTTTTTTGTTGATTCTAGTTTTGCGATTTGAGAACTTAAAAAAAAAAAAAAGTTCAAAATTTAAAAACTTTACAGTTTGGATAGATGTTTGGTCCAAGGTCCTCTGGATTTACTTTACATGCATTTACGTTAAGATTTATTTCTAAAATATTAAAAAAAGAAAATGACATAGCTTAGAACAAAAAACACCCACCTCCTGCTAGAAATCTCATTTCCTTCACATAAACTCAGAAACACCTCACCTCTGGTTATGTGAAATTTTTTGGAGATATCTCTAACGGTTCATAAATTACAGAATTATTAAAAAAAGCATTTTGGAACCACTATGTAGCGGTATAATACTATTGGCGGTGTCTCTATGAATATGGTCTGATAAAATACTTTTACAAAAGATTTTAATCACTTTACAGTTCCAAAAATCATATTCCATTTTTAATCCCAGCTTTGAGATTTTAGATAATTTGGCCTAAAGTTAAAATTTGTTTATTAAATTGGTCCATAATGGAAAATTGGACTTATAAACTTTTTTTAATGAGCTTCTTCCACACAGCTACTTCCACTGGTTGTGTCCATAAATCCGTTGGACAAAGAGAAGTATGGTTCACTGGACAGTTGAATATGTGGGGGCATTATGGGGGCCCTCACCACATGATGCGCATAAGTTGAGGACGGCATGGTAAGCATTGAGCCTGTTGCTCCATCCCGACCTCAGCTGAGCTAGAACTACTCCTGTTCTGCGCGGCAAATTCTTCTCGTTATCTGCAATAGGCAGTGGGCGGCTTCCTAAAACGACATTCAAGTGGTAACCTGCAACCGCGGAATCGATGGCGTCTAGGTGAATGTCGTTCAAAGCTGTCGTGTACGAGTTGCGGTCCAAGGGATCCTGAACATATCTTTGAATGTTCTCTTCGTACTTACGAAGGTCATGTCTGACATGCTTCGGGGGAGAATCCAACTGTGCGATGTTAAATAGTTTGGTTAGCATTACGTTATGTTTCTTGACCGTTAGTACCTTCGTCTCCTCATGTACATAGGTGATCTGTAGGCAGCCTGTGACGGTCCTTAAAGCTGCATTTTGAAAGCTTTGTAAATTTCTCCACTGGGTATCACCAAAGAATATTCATATAAAGAAGGCGCATCATGTAGAAGCAAAATTTCTTATGGCGGGTTTTAATCATAGAACCCGCTCTCATGAAATTCTCGCTCTCAACTTTTTTCATTGATGAGGGGGATAAATAACAAGGGAAAACAAAATCCACCACCAAAACAGAGAGAGAGAGAGAAAGAGTAAATATATGTGTTTTTACATGTGTGTATTCCTTATAAAGAAATGCAAATAAAAACACACACACATATATAAGTGTACATGTTATAAAAGAAACAAATATTATTTGTTTCTTTCAATTTGAAATAAAAAGTGCCAACAGAAATTTTAGTTGTTTATTTACTAATGGAAAAGATATGAACGTTAATATTACTGTAGGGCATAGCATACATGTTTTGTTGTTTTGCAAGTAGAAATACTTTGATCTGCACCGACGTGCTTATACCTTTCTTTGTGACATGACAAATATTTGTATGATTTCGAAGTTGTCAATTTATATTTTATAGTTATATTTTTGATAAACTAACAGTTATTATTTTTTATTTTTATATATTATATTTTTATATATTTCATAAAATGTGCAGATAATTTTTTTTGGTGTTTTTTTATTATTATTTAAAAAAAGTGCAATTAAAAAAAATGTTTTTATAGAGAATTTTTAATTTTAGAAATTTTTATTTAAAAAAATATTTAAATTCTTTCATTTTTATAAGTACATATTTTTTCCATTTTTTATAAAAAAAAACAAAGTAAATAATAAATAAAAGTTTTTCCTTTTTTCGGAAAAAAAATTGTTTTGTGATTTTTTCCAAGTTCTTGAGTTGTATTTTATTTGAAACAAAAAATTGTTATTAAAATATATATTTTTTATAGAAATAAATAATATTAATATTTTTATACCCTTCACCAAAGGTGTAAAGGGTATATATAAGTTTGTCATTCCGTTTGTAATTCCCACAATTTTCGTCGGAGAGCAAAAAAGTTTACATTTTCGGGATCCTTGTAAGAAATGATGACGATAGGACCATGTCCGTCCGTCCGTCCGTGTGTCGGTTGAAATGGCGTTTATGAAGCCCACCGATAACTGACATATATAATATATATATCAAACGATCGGAAATGCTTTCGAGAATTTTGCTATTGGAATTCAGCAAGATCGGTTCATACAATGCGGAGATATGTTAAGAAAACCGGTTTTTAGAACCGGTTTTCCAGTTTCTGAAGCCTCTGTATATACTAGGGACTTCGTTTTTACAAAGAAGTCTCGGACATTTTTTTTCTAAATTTTTGTTCTGAAAAAATGAAATAAATGGGTTCAATAATAACTGAGATATCGGACAAAACGCATTTTTTATTTTTTGAAGCTCTGGTTTAAGCTATAGATTTTTATTTTTATACAGATCGGTCACAAATATTTTTATAAAATTTCGGTTTTTTGAATCAGCAGGATCGGTTTATAAATGGCGGAGATATGCTTTAAAAACCGGTTTTTGGAACCGGTTTTTCAGTTTCTGAAGCCTCTGCATATACCAGGGTCTTCGAATTTTTAAAGGGAGCTCGGAAATTATTTTCTGAGTTTTTGTTCTGAATAAATGAAATAAATCGGTTCAGTAATAACTGAGATATCGGGGAAAACGAATTTTTTATTTTTGAAGCCCTTGTTCAAGCTACAGATTTTATTTTTATATAGATCAGTCATAAATGTTTTTATACAATTTCTTTTTTTTTAATAAACCAAATTCGTTCATAATCAACAGAGTTATGACCCAAAAACAAATCTGTTAAGAACATAAATACACACTCAAACATGTATATTAAGCATTGTAATGACTATTAGTGACGTTTTTTGTTTTTTGTATAGACAAGTAGTTTAGTTAGAAACAGCAGTCATATAATGAATAACAGTGCTGTTGTTGTTCTTTGTATATGCAGCCTGTACAAAAATAAATAGATATGGAATTGTTGTTGTTTATTTTTTAAAACTAAAACATATCTGTTAAGAATATACATAAATACATACACAAACATGTATATTAAGCATTGTAATGACTATTAGTGACGTTTTTGCCTATAAGACAAGTAGTTTAGTTAGAAACAGCAGTCATATAATGAATAACAGTGTTGTTGTTGTTCTTTGTATATGCAGTCAGTTTGTATATACACACATAAAAAAATAAATAAATATGGAATTGTTGTTGTTTATTTTTTAAAAGCAAAGCCTGCTATGATTGTTTTTTTTTTCATATTCAAATTTTCGTAGTTTGAAAAAAATTTAGATTTATATATGTGAAAATATGAAAGCATACGTTAAGGCGAAAATTTTATTATTTGTCGGTAATATGGTAATATGATGTCGATAAGTTAATAAGATGGTAATATGGTAATATGATGTCGATAAGATAGTAAGATGGTAATATGGTGAAGGGTATCAAAGATTCGGCACAGCCGAATCTTTTTTCAATTTCATTAATTTTAAAACTTATTTTTAAATTATATATATTTTATTATTTATTTTAGAAATAACATTTATTTTGAAAAATAAAGAAGAGTCATCCCATTTAAAACCAACCAGCTGATTTTCTCACCTCTTCAAAGTTTGATAATATTTGGTACAATCATTGTTCTTGTCAAAATTTCAAATAATTTCTTCAAGTGGTTCGCGAAATATCACGATTTATTAATTTATTTATTTTTGTCATAACAATTTTTTATATAGTAGGTATATACAAATCAAATATTTTTTACAAAAGATAATTTTTCAATAGAATTTCACCTTTTTTACAGAATAAAACAAAATTATTAAAGAAAAATCTAATTTTTGTGGTGACAAATTCGATATGAATAAAAAAAAAAAACATCTGTTACTTTGAATACATAAGTAACAGAACTACACAAATCAAATTTTAAAATATAACTTTGATATTCTGAAAGTATGTATATTTACAAATGCTCATTTGATGTTAAAAAAGGCATAACTAGTTCGGTGCTGATTAAAGTATTTCTATTTTTAAAACAACAAAACACATATGATATGCCCTACATTAACATACGCGATCGTATTTTATCTCCTTTATTATATTTATTAACCCGCTTGACCTGAAACAAGAAATTAGTGAATGTTCGCAAAAACGAGGTATTTACGAAACAAATATATTCGAGAAATTATCGAAAATTAAATAAAAAGTGAATGTTCGTAGCATCGCAACTTACTCGATAATTTCTCAATAGTTAATGTTCGAGAAATTTTTGAGAATTCTCTAAATATCGAATTATCACTATATTAAATTTTTTCGATAAAATCTCGAAAGTAAATGTTTCGAGAAATTATATATTTTTCTCAATTTTTCGATATTTTGTTACTTTAAAAGAATTTTCTTGTTTGTACATGTCATACTTTAGTCATAGTTCATATTGAACGGTTGTAATTAAGACTTAAGTTTATGATGTAAGTTTAACTTTAAAAACCTTTTCTGGAAAATAATTATAAAAATGGTAAGTAACATTGCAACATGTCAAAAGACATTCGAAAAATTACATATTTATCTAAATAATAAATTTTTTTCTTGCAGATTAATTCAGTAAACTTGGACCTAAGAAAAATGTGGATTTGGGCAACAGAAAAACTAATATTATTGAGACTTTAGTTAGTTAAGTTTACAACAAAAATAAAAAAATCTTCAAAAATGAAATCAGCTTTTAATTTTAAATGGGAAACAAAATAAAAATGAAACAGAATAGAACTATTGCAAACGATTCATTAGTAATATCAATATCGAACAATTTTCGATATCAAAAAATGATCTATAACGAACATTTTCTCGTTTTGCTAATGATAGCACTTATTATACGATATTGATATCATAAACGAACCTTCTATATCGATCGATTTGCTTCCACAAACTGAACGACAGGTGAACTCTACGAGTTCATTCTCGAAACGCCTTCGATAGTCGTTCTCGAAGGTTTTGTTAGAGAAATGTGCGAGAATTATTCGAAGGCGATATCTTTATCGAAGTTTGTGGTGCAGCGGGAAATAAACATCCAATTTTTGTTTCTACTTTTTTATAGGCACTACACCAGCGATCGCCACACTCATACATTCACAATTATGTTTGTGTATGTTTTTTTTTCCATTATGAAATTATACACCAAAAAAATAACATCATTTTTATAGTAATTTAATTTTGAAATTTTCTTCGTCAATTTAAGACTTGTAAGTGGAAATACACGTTACTAGTTTAGAATTTGAATATAAATAAACAGGGATCGCAACGATTACCATAGTAATCATAAAAATTACGATTTAATGTTTACTTTTTCTACTCTTTGATTAAAAAAAAATAACAATATATGTATTATTAATTTAGGATTTTAATTTCTTATTAAAAAATATCGAATAATACTAAATTTAATTCAGCACGAACGATTATTTCAAATTTGTATTTTATAATAAAAAATTAATATTAATTGTATTAAATTATTATTTCAGAATTAAAAAAAGATAGTTGTTTAATTAAGAGATAAAAAATCATATTAATTACTCCTACTTAATATTAAATATTTTTTATTAGTGTATCTCAAGCAACAAGCAGTAACACAACATTCTTGCTTGAATGCTCTTGCGAGACTGACTTTCTTGTGTGTTTTTTATTAATTTCAAGAGCATAACAAAAGAGATAAAAAACACGCAAGCTTCTTTTCCTTTTGTCTTCCCTCCCGCATCTTGAAATACTTTTAAAAAATATTTCAGTTTACATTGACATGCGCTTTCTATATATTGTATATTCTTTGGTATCACTCAACTAAGGAGACCACACTGGAGCAGCATAAGTGCCTACTGACCGACCAATCGTTTTGTATGTAGCTAACAACGTTTCTTTGTTCATACCCCTACTGCTGCCGGCTAGCGCTTTGAAGACCTTGTTTCTAGTTCGCAATTTGTGCGAGATTGCAGTAGCATGAGCTGAGGAGGTAAATAGGCTGTCAAAGATGACCCGCAAGATTTTTGGGTGGTTCACTGTCGAAATTTGAACTCCATCGACAAAGACGCCAAGTTAGAGTTTTACCTCCTTGGTCCAGGTGGTGAAGAGTGTTGCTGAAGACTTCGTTGGTGATAACTGTAGGGTTACGCGCAGTGAATTTTGAAACTTAAATTTGTATAATAAAGTTGGGTTACGAATAAAAATAGGTAAAATAGGAGAAATAGTAAAAAATTAGATTTTTATCGACTTTCGATGTACTTTTTTTTTAAATATAAAGTCTTTTAAAGTAAAAAATTTATAATGGAACCATCATTTTCAAAAAGTACATTTAAATTTTTCAAATTTAAGTGTACTTTTCTTCAAGTCTTTGTAAATTACACATCTGCTCAAAATAATAGATACACCTAGTGGGTGATATTAAAGTGACGATAACTTTGGAAAATTCTTCAGAAATACTTCGAGATTTGTTCTTTTAGTAAACAATTTGATCTGGCAATGATACTTTAATGAAAAATATGACAAGTATGTGCATTAAAATTAATTTACACATACGTTTTCGATTTAAATATTAAAAATTGTTGCTTATAATAATAGATACAGTTACATGCCTATTCACGGAAAATATTGTGATTGAAAAATAGTCATAACACACAAATTGTGACTAAAATCTTAAAATTCTATTCAGAATTAAGACCTGGTATGTACACAGTCATAAGAGTAATTACTATCATAATAAGACATTTTAATTGAAAATAAAAAACAAAGAATACTAAGAATAGAAGGCTTGTCAAAAAAACCTAACTCTGTTGTCAAAAAAACCTAACTTTAAGATTGTGTTAGTCAAATTTTATTTATATGTATTAGTGCTGAAATCACTTTCACCACACATCATAATCATACATAGTTGCACAAAAGAGTATTAACAAATTATTAAATATAATTCATCACAATTATATTCGCAGATTTTTATCTTTTGATGCGGGTTACAACCACAAATAGTAATATAATTACATTTTTTTGCTTTTTGTTGATTAATATGAAAATAATTTAAAATTATTTTAAGTTCTGTTTTATTTTTAATACCAAAAGTAGCAACATTGTTCGTTCAATTTAAATTTCAACATACAAAAAAGGAATGTCAAAAATAAAATAAAGAAATATTTTTTCAGTTTGTGGAAAATATTCATTTAACGGGAGTTAAAATACTATAAACGCGTGTGAAAAAATAATAAAAATATCGTGTGTTTGTTAAAAAATGTGTCGCGTGTGTAATTTTCCTTAAATTTTAAGGAAAATATTTGTTTATTTTGTGTTGTTTCTCTCTCTCACAACTTGTATGTGAAGAGAGAGAAATGTTGTTGCTGTAGGAAAGAGTACTATTTTTCCTTCTTAGTATTCTTTGGTTAGGGGTATAGAGTACATAGAGGCGCTACTGAGAATAAGCCAAATTACTATCTTCACATATACGGGTACTGTGTGTATTCAACATACTTTAGAGTGTTCACCACGAACTGTTGACATTTTATAAATAAATAAAAACTAATATTTTTAAAAACTAAAAATTTTTAAAAAAAAAAAACTAATTTTTTTTATTTTATGAATGAAAAATTCAATTAATAAATTTTTAAAGATGACCTAATTTTTATGCGCACAAAAACCACCCAGGTGAATTGTTCGATTTCTATTAATTATTCTAATATTAGTGAAAAATGCTAAACCACCTATGCCACCATAACAGAATATGATCAATATTTTTATTTATTTAGAAATTGGTCTTATAAATTAGTTTTTCTTTAAAAATTTAAGATTTTTTCTTTTTATTATATCCGACTATAACCTTAAGCGTAAAGCTGCTAGTACTACGTATAAAACATATCATGAATCATCATAATTGATTCACAAATCTTGATTTTATCCACAGTTAAGTGAAAATACCTTACAAATAAGTAAAAATCTATATTTTTTATATTCTTTAAACGGAAGATGGAGTAAATGGATCTAGACGAGCTTAAAAAGAATCCGCTTCTACTTTTTTCTATAACGCACTAATTAAAATAGAAACAGTTAGTTTTCAACTGAATGCTTTAAATCTGTTTTGGAAAATAATGTAAAGGAATTGTAAATAAAGATAAAAATATAGTTTTAAATTTATTATATAATATTAAAGTTCCTTGGAAAAATGTTATTAGTTCTACAACTAGTTCCAGAATATATGAAGATAGCCTGAACTTGTTCTACTTTGGTGTTACGACTAATGATTTTTGTTTGAAGTTGTCACCTCCAGAACTAGTTCTGTGGAAGCGTTGGATAGCCAGTACACATTCTATGGAACGGTTCTAGAACTACTTCTTTAATCAGTGATTTTTGTTCGAAATTGTTCAGAACTAGTCCCATAGAAGCGTTAGGAACGGTTTTGGAATCTGTTTATTTTTTTATTCTAATGGGCTATTTCCTAAAGGCTACTTTTGAAATCAATTTAATTTTGTAAATACTTTTTTTTTTTTTTTTAATTTTTGGTTTTTATACAACTATTTTAAGCAATACCTGAAGTCATTCGAGAAAAGTGATGTAGAAGTCATACAGAATTAGTTCTTAAGCACTAGATCTATAAAACTCTCCTTAAAACGAATTTAGAATCATAATAAGGTTCTACTCCATTGGTGTCACAATTAACTGTGATAACACTAGTTCTGAGGATGTTATTAAAGAATCTAAAGTGGTTCTGATTACATCAGTTCTAGAACTAATGATTTTATAACATGTTTTCAAATTTTTCTTGGGTTGTAAGAAAGTTCCGATATTTTAGTGGTCAGAGCCCGATATATAAAGGAAAAATTAACATGTCTCGGTTAAAGATAAGAAATACTACTAAAAAAGAAGATTTTTGGTAATGAAAACAAAACATCAGATTCACAAATGCACACAATTACAATTAAACAACTCGTATTGTTTTGTTATATTATGTTTTTTGTATATTTTTAATATAAATGAATAAATAAACTCTTAAAACATAAAAATTTTAAAATAATTAAAAAATTTTCAACAATTTTTATTAACGAATTTTATTTTTGTGACATTTTTTTATTTGTATGTGGTATAATAAAATAAAAAAAAATATATTCACCATAGTAATTTTCACAGTAGCATTTTTAAACTTTTTTCAGTATTAAAATTTTGTATTATTTTTTAAAATTTTAACTTTTTATACCCTTCACCACAGGTGTAAAGGGTATATATAAGTTTGTCATTCCGTTTGTAATTTCCACAATTTTCGTCGGAGAGCAAAAAAGTTTATATTTTCGGAATCCTTGTAAGAAGCGATGACGATTGGACCATGTCCGTCCGTCCGTCCGTCCGTGTGTCGGTTGAAATGGCGTTTATGAAGCCCACCGATAACTGACATATATAATATGTATGTCAAACGATCGGAAATGCTTTCGAGAATTTTGCTATTGGAATTCAGCAAGATAGGTTCATACAATGCCGAGATATGTTGAAAAAACCGGTTTTTTGAACCGGTTTTCCAGTTTCTGAAGCCTCTGTATACACTACGGACTTCGTTTTTACAAAGAATTCTCGGACATTTTTTTCTGAATTTTTGTTCTGAAAAAATGAAATAAATCGGTTCAGTAATAACTGAGATATCGGACAAAACGCATTTTTTATTTTTTGAAGCCTTGGTTTAAGCTATAGATTTTTATTTTTATACAGATCGGTCACAAATATTTTTATAAAATTTCAGTTTTTTGAATCAGGAAGATCGGTTTATAAATGGTGGAGATATGCTTTAAAAACCGGTTTTTAGAACCGGTTTTTTAGTTTCTGAAGCCTCGAATTTTTAAAGGGGGCTCGAAAATTATTTTCTGAATTTTTGTTCTGAAAAAATTAAATAAATCGGTTCAGTAATAACTGAGATATCGGGGAAAACGAATTTTTTATTTTTGAAGCCCTTGTTCAAGCTATAGATTTTTATTTTTATATAGATCAGTCATAAATATTTTTATAAAATTTCGGTTTTTTAATAAACCAAATTCGTTCATAATCAACAGAGTTATGTCCTAAAAACAAATCTGTTAAGAATATAAATACACACACAAACATGTATATTAAGCATTGTAATGACTATTAGTGACGTTTTTGGTTTTTTTGTATAGACAAGTAGTTTAGTTATCAACAGCAGTAATATGATGAATAACAGTGTTGTTGTTGTTGTTCTTTGTATATGCAGTCTGTACAAAAATAAATAGATATGGAATTGTAGTTGTTTATTTTTAAAAACTAAAACATATCTGTTAAGAATATACATAAATACGTACACAAACATGTATATTAAGCATTGTAATGACTATTAGTGACGTTTTTTGTTTTTTGTATAGACAAGTAGTTTAGTTAGCAACAGCAGTAATATAATGAATAACAGTGTTGTTGTTGTTCTTTGTGTATTCAGTCAGTTTGTACATACAAAAATAAATATATATGGAATTGTTGTTGTTTCTTTTTTAAAAGCAAAGCCTGTTATGATTGTTTTTTTTTTCATATTCAAATTTTCGTAGTTTGAAAAAAATTTAGATTTAGAAAATATGCAAGCATACATTAAGGCGAAAATTTTATTAATTGTCGGTAATATGGTAATATGATGTCGATAAGATGGTAAGATGGTAATATGGTGAAGCGTATCAAAGATTCGGCACAGCCGAATCTTTTTTTAATTTCATTTCTTAATATAAATGTTAAAAGACAATTAATATTTGTTATATTAACTATTATTTGCTAAAATAGTTGATCGTTTTGGTAAATGTTTCCCGAAAAACCAATCAGTAAATTTAAAATAAAATATGTTACTTTTTTTACTACCTTTGGAACAACTATGTTAACTTAAAATATTGCGGTGAAAAGTTTTTTAAACCAATACTATTACAAATTTATTTACCAATACACTCTTATACATAGGTTTTCTGACAGCTAACTTAGGTTTTTTCTCTCTCAGTAGCGCGTCTAGTTAGTCTATGGTTAGGGGTTTAGAAAAAATATCTACGTTATCTATAAAATGGATTGAAACTTGTAATAGACCTTATAAAATAACCCCAAAATCAGATATAAGGATTATTTTATAGGCAAAAAATTACCTCTTCAATCCTCTGAAGGGTATTTAAGCAGAAATTTTGTATGGAAAAGTTTCAAAAAGGCTTCGTTTTCGTTTTGCGCAATATCCCAATATATCCCAGTACCCATATGCATTTATTATATTTATTAATATGATAAATAGGACCATTTGAATTTAATTAAAATCATCCCCAAACCATTATATTTTCACCTCCCTCTGAAACAGTCATATTTTTGAATTAACCGTGGAATTTTTTCCCTACAGGCTGGCGAATACTTCTTCGAAAGTTATTTCCTAGCAAATTATTTTTCATTTCGCCAAAAAATATTATGTCTCTCCATTTTTTTCCGCGTGTACATTCGGACTAAAGTAAATTTATTTTAAGAAGTTTTAACAGTATCTTAAAATTTTGTATACGCATTGATGGAACTTTTTTGGCAATTTTTTCCGGAAATTTGTTTTGCAGACAACGTAGCCAAACTGTTTGCGGACTTACTTCATTAAAAATTATAGCGGAAATAGCCTTCAAAGAAATGAAGGTGTCCATTTTTTTGCCTATACAGTAATCCTCCTTTCCGTTTCTGGGGTTCTTTAAGAGAAGTTTGTGTCATTTATTTTTTAGATACATAATGCATTTTGCGCAAAATGTAGATATCTTCCTAAGTCCCAATTTGCCATTTCAAGCAATGACTTTGCAGTTTTAGCTTGTTTTGAACCATTTTTCTACCCTATTTGGTGCACTGATTGTTTCTTCCCATTTTCTGTGTCAGAATACTATTTCTTTATATTAATATTAATTTTTATGCACATACTTGCCATATTTTTCACTAAAGTATCATTGCAAGATCAAATTGTTTACTAAAAGAAAAAATTCGAAGTATTTCTGAAGGATTTTCTAAAGTTATCGTCACTTTAATATCACCCACTAGGTGTATCTATTATTTTGAGTAGATGTGTATGTTTTTCCTAATATTTTTGTAATTTTTTTAAAAATTATCCTAAAATACACTAATTTAAAAATTTTATGGAATGAAACTTAAAATGTTACAGGATGTTTGTTCTGAAAATTTTCAGAAAAATAGTATATATTGTTTACCTTGATACTGTGAAAAAATAGTTCTTTTTCGATAAAACTGCAGTAGCTCTCATGCAATAAAGAGCTTAAGTGCAGAATTTTTTTCTTTGCTTTATCAAACATTAAGCTGTGGGTTAGAATTGAACATTTTTGTAAATAAATTGGTAACTTCTGGTCGGCTGATTGGATTTACATGAAATTTCAAATAGGCATTTTAAGTTTTGAAGCAGGATCCTATATAGAATTCAGAAGCGGAGCTATGGGGACTCATGACATAGAACCACTATCAAAGATTTGGATATCATCTTAAAGCTCTTGATAAGTCTTTTGAAAATCATGCTTGCATGTCCTATTTATCATATATTTTTCGAGATATATTTATTTGAAACTTCAACAAAATCAACTTTGTGAGATTTTGGTCAAGTCTTTTCCAACTTTTTCTGCCGATTTTAATATATTTTATGTAATTTATTAAAAAACAAAACTATCTATCAAATTAATAAAATTTGAAGTCGATATCTTTATTGAGTCAAAAATTAAACGATTTTTACTTAATAATAAATATAAAACGTGGTGATCAAAATATGGATATCACCTTTTCTTGTAGAAGGCGCCATTTTGGAACCATTTACCCAAATATATAGATGGATAGACATTACCATTCTGCCAGAAAACATCCCATAATTCTAAAACTCCATTTTGTTACTAATAAATAGGAAAATTAAACGTGATCATAAACGTGTTGATATCGTATTTCCCTTAATTAATTTTCGACCCATTTAAGTCTAATGTATAGACGGGCAGATGGAAATTACCATTCTGCTATAAAAATTCTAAAAATGAATTTTTAACCTAATAATAAATAAAAAAAAGTAAAACGTGGTTATTGATATCGTCTTTCCATGAATTAATCGGCATTTTTACCTTTTTTACCCCAATGTGCGAAATTAGGTTTGTAACTTTATATAACTAATTATTTGTTTAAGAGAAAAAATTTGGATCAAAACCCGTACGATATATTGAAAAAATTGTACCAATTGTTGTGAAATATAATAAGAAACAAAGAATTTGCCTGCGATTCAAAAATCTATAAAATTCGCTTTCCAATCTTGAACTCTAATACTCACGTGTTACTACTGTGTAATTTTTTTAATAGGACTAGTCGATTAAAAATGACAGATTTTTTTCCAAAATATTTTGATTCTGTTTCACAGAAGCTAAAACCATAAAAACTATTTTTTTAATCTCCTTAAGCTAAAAAATTAAACATAACTTCTTAAGATATTTTTTATTTTTGTATAAATACTTTAAAATTTTATTTTATAAATATTATTATAATTTATTTTGAAAACGTAATATTACACTTGCTATTAAAATCCTTTTTAAAGGATTTCTTAAGGTATTAGTTTTGACTAGAAATGTTTCAAGAAAAAAAATATGTTAAACCTACAATTAAACATAAAAAGGAAAATATTTTTTACTTCTTAAAGGAATTTATACTGATTCAGAAATACTTTAAACTTAAAATAATTCTTGTTTTAAAGAAGAAAAATTAAAGAGCTTTTAAAATACCCTTAATAGACTTAATAATAAATGTAAACTTTTCAAGAGAGATTTCCATAAAAAAATATTGTTGAAAATTTAAAAACAGTCAATTGGTCCATTTCATACAAAACAAATTTGTTTAGGGGAAGCATGAGATTGTTTTGAAAGTAAGACCTTTTTTTAAAATCTAGTAATTTTGCTGCTATCGGGTGTGTCCTCTTCATCATCTAGTGAAGATTGTTCCGATTGATTGGGAGAGCCTCGCTGTACTCGGGTAGTGTTTTGTCGATGGGGACCAATGTTGGCATTGGCCTGACGTAAATTGGCAAAGAATTGTTGACGTCGGGGACCACCACCACGTAAGGGCAGAGTGGGTATTTCGCTGGGTGTTTGATGGTTTAGTTCGTCCTGGGAAATGTTGCGCATGGCGGGATTAACGCATTCGTAGACACTCTAGGAAAAAAAAAATTAATTAATAAAAGTAAAAAGGAAAATAATGTAAAAAAATAATCACCTGCTCCGATGAGTATTGATTATTTTGCGCAAACGCCAATGAGGTTAGAGAGGGCAAAGCTTGGGCTATATCCGAACGTTCAATACCTCTTACTATCAGAAAAGTTCTGGGTATTAATATACCCACCAATATAGCCCAACCAGAAGCTTGCAAACCCAAAGGTAAGGCAGCATCACGCATTTCATCTCCAAACATAGACAAGGCAATAAAAACAATCCATATAATAAAAATTAACACGGATCCTATAACAATCAAAATGCCTTCACGATAATTTCTCTGAGAACGATAGATGAATGGTACCAAAGCAATAATACTCAGCAAGAGTAACATATCATATGACAGTAAACCCAATAACCAATGACCATAATACATATTTTCACAGGAAACTTTATCAGAAGCTATATGCATGACCACCAACAATTGTATGGACATAACCAGCTGCACCAAGATGCTAAAGACACATATTACCGCTTGTATGTAGCCATTAACATGTGACAGAAAACCTCCCTCTGAGCCAATGGAAGCCAACATTACAGCACGACACAGCAGGAGGGAGAACACAAAACAATAAACCAAAGTCAAAATAAAAATTCTTACCGCACACAAAGTATTCAAAGTGGCAGCATCTTCAAAAGTTATATGTGAGTTACGATGTTCACCCACATATTCCAAAGAGAAGGGTATAAACGAGGTAAACATCAATAGAAGGGAGAGTAACAGTAAAATTGAAGTTACAGGATTTCCTTCAAAAACATCACCCAAAGAAATGCGCACCACAATGAAAACCAAAATAGCTAAAGTACAAAGTATTCCTAGAATGGCTGCTGTCATGCCCGTAGCCACCCAAGTATCGGGTTTAATTCTCCAAAACATTACCGACTCACCATCAAACAAAAACGGATAACGTGAATTATCTCCTCCCGCCGTATATTGGCAATTGAAAACATGACCAAATTTTGTTTTCAACTCTACACTCGTATGATTGTCACGATTATAGTGGTAATAGGTGGTTATATTGGTAACAAAATTTTGACTAGCTATTTCACGTAAATTTGTAATTTTCTCTTCAAACTCAAGAGGACCAGGAGGAGCTCCTGGTCTAGTTTCATCTACAAACTTTTGAAACATTTGAAAATTCATTAAGGTAGCCAAATGACGCATTCGTAACAGGTCCAGCAGTTCAGCAGTATTATGATTGACTAAATGATATTCAGGTTTCAACCAATCATCTATGAAGGTTAGAAAATTCATGCAGGTTTCTATGGCGAAAAAATCCTCAATACGTTTGCAATTTTTTTGCATTGAAGATTTCATCCATCGTGAGAGTTCGAGTATGGGCCTGGCAAAAGCCAAGACACGAGAAGGTAATATGGTTTTTCCAACGAGTGATTCATCAAGGGTAATTTGTGAGGAGTTTTTATCCACTAGATTTAAATCGATTTCGTTTTCCATTAATATAAACGATTTGTTGGGCAAATCTGAAAAAGAAAGAGGGTTTTAATTTTAATTCTGGTCCAGTTTAAGTTGCGTTCTGGTTTAGTTCTAATGGGAAATTATAATTCAGTTCTGTATTAACTGTAGTTGAGTTCTATTTCATACCTATATTTGTTTTAGTTTTAGTTCTAGTTCAGCTCTAGCTTTGTTCTTGTTCAGTTACAGTTGAGTTCTGTATTTTGTTTTAACTTTAATATATGTAAATATAAAAAAATATATAGACTAGAAAAAGCCTATAAAGTAGTTTACAGTATAAACTAGAAAATAGACTGTAGACAAGACTATAGACTCGACTATAGCCTAAACTATAGTCTTAACTATATTCTTAACAATAGTATAAACTATAGTCTAAAAAAAAGTATCAAATATAGTCTGAAACATTGTCTAAAATATAGTCTAAACTTTAGTCCAAACTATAGACTAAACTGTAGTCTAAAATATAGTCTAAACTGTAATCCAAACTATAGTCTAAACTATAGTCTAAAATATAGTCCAAATTATAGTCTACACTACAGTATAAGCTAAAGTCTAAACTATAGTCTAAAATATAGTCGAAACTATAGTCTAAACTATAGACTAAACTATAGTATAAACAATAGTCTAAAATATAGTCTAAACAATAGTCTAAACTATAGACTAAACTATAGCCTAAAATATAGTCTAAACTATAGTATTAATTATAGTCTAATACATAGTCTAAGTTATAGTCCGAACTATAGACTAAACTGTAGTCTAAAGTATAGTCTAATATAGTCCAACCTATAGGACAACCTATAGTCAGAACTATAGACTTTTTCTAACCTATAGTCCAAGCTATAGTCTAAAATATAGTCTAAACTATAGTCCAAACTAAAATAGAGTATAAACCATCAGCTCTTCTTCAGTTCTAATTCTGCATCAGTTCAGCTTTAACTCTGTTCAATTTAAGTTTTAGTTCAGTTCTAAATCACTTCTAGTTCTGTTCTCATCCTATTCTAGTTCCCATTCAGATGTAATTAAGTTCAGTTCCGTTTCAGTTCTAGTTCTAGCTCTAGTTCAGTTCTAGTTCAGTTCTAGTTCAGTTCTAGTTCAGTTCTAGTTCAGTTCTAGTTCAGTTCTAGTTGCGTGTTCATTGCGAACTGATCAAAAAGTTTTTTATGAGTTTTTTTCTTTTATACTCGCTTTTTGTACTAATAATATTTACAAGGAGTTTGTTGAGTATTGTTGGTAGGATGACGGTAAGTGTGTTTCTTCCATATTCATTGGAGAATCGGTCGACTTTGAATCGCCTTTGTGCTCTGCGTCGTGTGTTATAGGCGTGATCTATTTCTTTCAAAAAGTTTTTGTTGTTGAAAAATTCATTTGCCATAGTTGAAGAAAAAATGCTTTTTATATTTAATATGTTTAGCTCTTTCGCGATGTTAACGTTGTTTAGGTTTCTTCTGGTGTTTATGTTGTATTGTTGGTTGTTCAGTGAGTTTCTCGACGTTGGGTTGAATGTGACGTTTGTGGTGTGGATCCTGCTATTTGTAACAGTGTTGTTTGTTGCCATTGTGCTGTTTTCTAATGTGTTGGTGTTTGTTGTGTTATTTTGGTGGTTGGAATAGGTTGGTGTGTTGTAGCTGTGACGTAAATTAGCTGACATAATAACATTTATTGGGTTGTATGTAGTTATGTTTGCTGGGTTGTGCATGTTTACAGCAAAGTATTACAGTATGTGGCACCTCCCCAGGCAGCAATTCCATGCCTTATATAAGACTCAGCAAGTGAAAAGTATGCCTGTCTTAATACGCTGTACGTTGCACAATTGCTTAGTGGTACAACATGTAGGATGATTTTCGAAGCTTCATTCTTACACTATCAACGTGAGTTTTCCACTTAAAGTTAGAATCAACATAGACGCCCAAGTATTTATAAGTTTTAACCAATTCGATATTTGTGGTACATGTTTCATTGTAGTTATTGGCATTTAACACTTTCTGGTGAAGTTCTAGTTCAGTTCTAGTTCAGCTCTAGTTCAGTTCTAGTTCAGTTCTAGTTCAGTTCTAGTTCAGTTCTAGTTCAGTTCTAGTTCAGTTCTAGTTCAGTTCTAGTTCAGTTCTAGTTCAGTTCTAGTTCAGTTCTAGTTCAGTTCTAGTTCAGTTCTAGTTCAGTTTTAGCTCAGTTCTAGTTCAGTTCTAGTTCAGTTTTAGTTCAGTTCTAGTTCAGTTCTAGTTCAGTTCTAGTTCAGTTCTAGTTCAGTTCTAATTCAGTTCTATTTCAGTTCTAGTTCAGTTCTAGTTCAGTTCTAGTTCTAGTTCAGTTCTAGTTCAGTTCTAGTTCAGTTCTAGTTCAGTTCTAGTTCAGTTCTAGTTCAGTTCTAGTTCACTTCTAGTTCAGTTCTAATTCAGTTCTAGTTCAGTTCTATTTTAGTTCTAGTTCAGTTCTAGTTGAGTTCTAGTTCGGTTTTAGTTCAGTTCTATTTCAGTTCTATTTCAGTTCTAGTTCAGTTCTAGTTCAGTTCTAGTACAGTTCTAGTTCAGTACTAGTTCAGCTATAGTTCAGTTCATGGACAATTCATAGTCTAATTCAGTTCTAGTTCCCTTCAACTTCATTTCTAGTCAAATCAAAATTCTCTAACTTTCCTTCTCAACTCACCTATTATAAAATGTCTATCCATCCTTTCCGTGGGTACTGCAAATACCGTTCCATTCTCTTTAAAATTTGAAGCCATCTTAGTACCAAACAATATATAAATATTAGTATCGCTTTTAAAGTGCATCAAACACATATGTTCCGAGCGCACAGCATCCATGAAATCATTATAAACATTTAGATTTTCCGTTAAAATTTCCACTGAAGCAATTTGATCACCCCAAGGCATTTGGTAAAGTAAATGAGCTACCTTAGGGAAAATATCAGCACGTACGGAGGGTATAGGCCAAATATTATAATCCAGTTCTTTGATAACATCTTCTAGCATATTATAATAATCGAAATCAATAAATACACCCACGGCATGGGTAATGCACTGTTGTTGATATTCCACCTCTTGCAATAGGAGATTCTCTACCAAGTTATCATTATCAATAGCTATAGCACGAATTCCTGAAAGAAAAAATATCGTTAAAGAAATCGGTTTTGTAAATCGAATGCCAAAAATCTTACCCATTTCAAAATTGGCCTCCAAAAGATTTGCTACATTCAAACGATTTATCACAAACATAGCTGAAATAGTATCCTTTGTTATGACACTAATCATTATATCTCCCTCTATGATTTCCACTAATTCATTTTGTGTCTTAATCACATTCTGTTCTTCTTCTGAATTTCCTATAATGGCTGTTATGCCATGTATACAAATATCATTTATACTGGTAGTTGTCTCTTCAATGGCTGCTGATGTGGGTGGTGGTGTTGTCGTTGAGGTTGTCGTGGTTGTGGTAGTTGTCGCCCTTGTCACCATTGCTCGTGATTTTGTTATTTTGGGTAGACTGCGTACTCTGGTGGTGGGTTCATCTGCATTTGTTAGGGTAAGAAGACAACAGACAAGTAGGGCCAAAATGAATATAGCTGGAAAAGTGAGGTTATTAGAGTGATATATTAGTTATGAAATAATTGCTACTACTAGTTTAAAATATAATTAAATATTCAGACACGAGTTGCTTTGCTTTGAAAT
The DNA here is from genome assembly GCA_951394005.1 of Protophormia terraenovae. Classification (NCBI taxonomy): domain Eukaryota; kingdom Metazoa; phylum Arthropoda; class Insecta; order Diptera; family Calliphoridae; genus Protophormia; species Protophormia terraenovae. Next base: position 44,537,002 of record OX596073.1, on the reverse strand, counting down.
TGGACTACAAATAAAACTAAATAAGAACTACATTAGAATTGAAGTAGGCCTGAACAAATATTAAACAAGAATTAAATAAGAGTTTGACTATTACAGAACTTAGACACCTGCTCAAAATAATAGATACACCTTATGGGATCATATAAAAGTGACGAAAACTTTGGAATGTTTTTTTGAAATACTTCTAGCTTTTTTATTTTAGTAAACAATTTGATTTGGAAATGTCACTTTAATGAAAAATATGGCAAGTATATGCATACAAATTTATTTACAAATACGTTTTCTGATTAAGAACCAAAAATTTATGCTCATAATAATAGATACAGTTAATTTATTTGTTAGATTTTTATATTGAGTCAAATTATATTGTATTTTTTAATTGGTTTTACATAATAGAATAAAAACAGTTGCATTAAGGTTAAAAATATTATAAAGAAATAGCATTCTGATATAGAAAATATGATGAAATAACTATTATACTAAATAGGAGAGAAAAATTTTTCAAACCAATAGAAAAATGAAAAACCGTTGCTTGAAATTGCAAAAGAGGTTTAGGAATTATGAATACATTTTGTAAAAAATGAAATTTTTGATGGAATAGGTGGGCAAAGAGTTCATCTTTGAAATTTCAGGAAAAAATTGCCAGATAATTTCCATCAATGCGTATACATTGCGATTTGAGAAACACTTCCAATAGTGAATTTCATAGTCGAGATTATAGACTTTACTATAGACTAGAATGTAGTGGAGTTTATACACTAGACTCTAGTTGAGACTATAGAACTAATAAATAACTGTACTAAAACTGAAGTAGACCCGAACAAAAACTGAACTAAAACTAAAAAATGAACTAGAACTTAACTAGAACTGAACTGGAAAAAGAGCTGATATAAAACTGAACTAAAACAGAAACAGAACTGAGCTAGAGCTGAACTAGAACTGAACTAAAACTGAACTAGAACTGAACTAGAATTGAACTAGAACTGAACTATAACGGAACTAGAACTGAACTAGAACTGAACTAGAACTGAACTAGAACTGAACTAGAACTGAAAATGTAAACAAATTAATTCATAAATGTGACATAAAAACATTACATACAACCGAACCCACATAACAAAACTCAATATATTTATCGTTTACTTGTGAAAATGAAATACTTAATATTGTGAAAACTTTAAATATCAAAATACTTGAAGAAGTCGTTGTCAGAAGGTTAACTGAATTTTTAAATAAATATAAAATTATAAATAATAATCAATATGGCTTCCAAAAGGGTAAGAGTACTAATAAATTACTCGGTAACTTCGCACATCACATTAATTCCCGCTTAAGCAGTAATCACCACTGTCTAGTGTTATATATTGATTTCAGCAAAGCGTTTGACACGCTTTCACACCAAAAACTAATTGAAACATTAGAAAGAGTAGAAATTAGAGGTAACACACTTAAATGGTTCCAAAGCTACCTTAATATGAGATCATATCAAGTCAAAGTTAGCAATATTCTGAGCAATGAAACAACAGCAAATTATGGAGTACCTCAAGGATCAAAGTTAGGACCAATTTTATATATCATCTATGCCAATGATATGATCAGATGTCTAAACGAAAGCGAAACATTTGCTTATGCAGATGATACTGCAATCGTTGTGGCAAACAAAAATATAAATTCGGCTACTCAAATGATGCAAAAACAGCTAGATATAGAAACTAAATGGTGTCACGACAATGGTTTAATAATCAACGCCACAAAAACGAAAATAATGCACATTAAACCAAGGCATCTGGCAGACTCACCAATTGAAATAAAATTTCATAACCAAGAATGTCTTCATCAAAAAGTATTAAATGCTAATAACCACAATGAAACATGTACCACCAATATCGAACTGGTAAAAACTTATAAATACTTGGGTGTCTATGTCGATTCTAATTTTAAGTGGAAAACTCAAGTGGATGAGGTAATAATGAAGCTTCGAAAATCATCATACATGTTGTACCACCTGAGCAATTGTTTAACGTACAGTGTACTAAGACAGGCATACTTTTCACTTGCTGAATCTTATATCAGACATGGAATTGCTGCCTGGGGAGGTGCCACGTACTGTAACGCGTTGCAAAAGTCACAAAATCAAATTCTGAAGCTACTTTGGAAAAATTACCGTTATTAAACAAACTCAACTACACACAACACAACAGACGCAATTATACAAAACCCAACAAACATAACTACAAACAAATCAACAAACACAATCACATACAACCCAACAAATTTAAATATGTCAACAAATTTACGTCACATCTACAACACTCTCACCTATCACAACCACCAAAACAACACATCAAACACCAACACATTACAAAACAACACGATGACAAACAACTTTGTTTCCAACCAGCAACACAACGCAAGAAACCTAAACAACATCAACATCGCGAAAGAGCTGAAAATATTAAATATAAAAAGCATTTTTTCCGCCACCATTGCAAATGATTTCTTCACCAGCAATAACTTCTTGAAAGAAATAGATCATGCCTATAACACACGACGCAGAGCACAAAAGCGATTCAATATCGAGCGATTCTCCAACGAATATGGAAAAAACACACTATCCGTCACTTTACCGGCAATACTGAACAAACTCCCTGTAAACATTATGAGTACAAAAAATTAGTACAAAAGAAAAAAACTCATAAAAAACTTTTTAATCAGTTCGCAATGAACTCTCAAATAAATAAATTATTAATTATCTTTATTATTATCCTGCTGTCAAGCCAAAAGGCTTAGCGGGTTTAGAATTAAAAATATAATCTTGTTAATTTTAAATATTTATTATAAATAAAGAATTTTATTATGAAAAAAAAAAAAAAAAAACTAGAACTGAACTAGAACTGAAGTATAACTAAAAGCACTAATCATCAATAGAACTAAAATTTTCTGTAGTTAATTATTGCTCTGTATATGCACACACAAAAAGAAATTTTTATTTAAAACAATTTCAATAATGTTTCGCATACCATAAATAATTTAAAATTAAAATCTTTTCTTAAAATTTTAATGCACTTCTATACATGCGTTTGTAATTATGTATATCTTTGACACTTCTTCACTTACCCTTTCGACCAAATATTTGAATTTTTCGACACTTCCAAAACATTGTGCTCCAAATTAAATGTAACGTTAAATTGCTGCAATTTTTATTTTCTTCTTTTTCTTTACTGTTATTAACTACAATCGTTGAAGTGTATAATTTTTGGTAAAACCACGCACACATATGTATGCGAATTAATTCCAAAATAATCTTTAACAATGTGTTAATTTTATTTAAACATTTAAGCGATAACAGCGTATTTTTCTTTTGTGTTATAAAACTTAATGTCTTGGCGAAAAAGTTTATTGATAGACTAAACGAAATAAATGTGGTTACACAATAACAAAATAAACATAATATACGCGACACTAACTGAATTAAAATAATATTTAGTTTTTTTTTAGTTATTTTCTTTTATTTTTCTTTGTTTTGAAAAAAACTATTGTGTTTTCTGTTTTATTTTTTTCTTTTGTTAAATTGGCAACATTTGTTTAAAAGAGTTCGTTTGAGTATGTATTTGTGTGTGTTTTGTTATTTTTCTAATCTTCTTAACGGCTTTAATACAACAATATTGTTTTATTATTGTTTTTCATTATTCTTCTTCTAATTTGCATACACTCTCACTTAATACTCACACTAACGTTTAAATTAGTAATATAAACTTTCATAATTGTTTTTTTTAATATACAGGCCACTATTTTTGTTTTGTTTACTTTTTGTTATTGTTTATTTTGTTGTTGTTGCTTTCTATTACTTTATATATGAGTGGGACTTAATTAATGAGGTTTTTCTTGTTATTGTATTTTGTTTTCCGGTTTCACTTTTTCTATTTACTGTAGAAGGCTTTTTTCACACTTTTTTTTAAAGAATTATTGTTTAAGGTTCTTTTTTTTTTTTGCAGATTTGTCTATTGATTTTATATTTATTTATTTGTCTCACTGGTGTTTTGCTTTAAACATTTCCCTATTTATTTTTCTAAAGCTTTTCCTCATGTAAAAGTAGTTCAAATTGTATTTTTTTTTTTTAACACGTTCATTTGTTTTTGTTGTAGTTTTTCATATTGTCATTTCTGTGTTATTTCCATGTTATTTAGTTTGGTTTAGTAATCAATAATTTAAAGCTGTGATTGATTGTTGTGTTAAAAATTGTTTTAGTTTAAGGTTTTGTTGTAGATTATTTCAGGGAGGGGGTTCTTTCGTATTGTGTAATTGTCTTCTTAGTTCTTGTTTTTAAAACCAAATTTATATTTATCAATATTCAAAGAAGTACATTGTAGATAAAGAAAAAAAAAAAAAAAAAATGAGCTCAGATTAGAATAGTAACTTGAGGAGGTTATTTCAGAATTAAAATAAATATTTTAAAATACAAAGAAAAACTCAATCGCTAAAATAGAATTATACCTTAATCGGATAATCCAACATAAATTTCGAACCAGGCGATATATTTTATGTTGTCAGAACTTACATACATACATGGCAATATTAGGGATCACAATTTCCCGCGATAGCAGGAAAAAATTTTCGACTTCCCAGGATTCCCGGATTAAAATCTATAAGTTATACTACTCTCATTAGTTGAACAACTTTGACCCAAAAGGGATATACATTTTTGCATTAGCAGACTTAAAATATAATTGTAAATGTACTGAGAAAAAGAAATTTGATCAATTGCTTAATCTACTGATTAAAGAGTTCTATTGATATCGACACAATAATAAGCAGTATTTGTAATACTTTTTAAATGATATTTACCATAAAACAATGTCGTATTTGAGACAAGCATTAATCATATCAGAAATAAAATTTAATAATGATCGTCTTTTCCGAAAACTTATAGGTAATTCAAATGTGAGTTAAAACAATATTAAACTGTTAGTATCTTTAATGGGTGATCCAGCATTGTATAAAAATATCAAAAAGATATCGCAAATTTTCATAAAATTTTGAAAGCAGACATCATGTGTAATATCTATACCTATTTCAATTTTCTACACGGTCATCGAAATAAAATTAAATTTTATTACAATTTGTTTTTTTTTTTAGTTGGAAATAATACACAGAGAAAACAGATTTGTTGCGGCAACCGAATTTTTTGCCAAACGAATTTTGTCGGTTACAATTACTATCTTTAATTCGGTTGCAAGTACTATCCATTGCTGAATTAATGGTACTTATAACCGTTACAAAATATCGATTCGATGAAAGGCATTGAATATATCGATTGGGAGGACTGTAGTTTTTCTTTTATTAGTTTTCATTAAAATTTACTTTTTGTTTTGTTTTATATTATTTTTTCTCTTTATTTTATTGGAAAAATTTAACTGGATATAAATATGAAATAAATAATTGATAAAAATTTACAGAAATATCTCCTGAAAAGACTAAGCAATTGTACGTTTTTTTTTTCAACTAATTGAATTTAGACCTGGAACATCATATAGAACTTCCTTCTAAGAAAATAGGAAACCATACACAAGGTTTCACGTGTCACCATCAAATAAAACGCAGATAATGGCAATTCTATGAGGATTTATTAATGATATAATCTATAAAAAAGTAAATAATTTAAAAATTTTCTTTCAATATTGCTGCGAAATAAAATTAGTTTACCATTATAGTTCACAAAAGGAAACCTGTAAAAGAATTAATTCCTCAAGTTTTTAAGAAATAACTTTGGAAACCACACAACCGCAAAATAAGTCAAGGTATAAAAATGGTCACTATATCACAAAACAGCAGATTGACTGGAAACTAAACTCGTTTAACACAAGATCAACCGACAAGAAAATGAAGAATTCTTGAGTATTCCATGAATTTGTTTAGGGATTCTTTACTAAAAAGGATATTTGATTTTGAATGGTGGCTGAGCTATTACTAATATAAAATGTTGTTCTTTAATAATGTTTATGGGAATCAACAAATTAATTCAAATTCCTTTTAATAAAATAGGACTTACCAAGTGTTTGGTCTATAAGGAAATAAATTGTAGCCCCTCTATTTTCTTCTTTGTGTATTTGTTTAATTTTAGTTTATTTTTTATTGATTTAAATTTATCCATTTTATGTATTTTTAATTTTTGTTTAAATAAATGACAAATATATGAATTTTCATATCTTCCTTGATCAGTATAAAAATATTTCGTTTGTAAATAACGAATTGATTACTTTTTTGTTACTATAATCGAATTTTAATTATTACTGTAACTGAAAGTTCAGTTATTAATTAAATTGTCACAATACAATAAATTTTTAATTGGAAATCTTAACAATTCGTTTAGAAATATGAATTCAATGCGTTTGTTTTCCCTGAATTTGCTTAATATATTTTAACCAAGCATAATTGATTACAGTAACTGAATTTAGTATTATAAGAACTATATTTTAAGTACAATTATGTTTTTAATACTATAAAAGAAGAAAATCTATAGAACTAATAAAATTTTAATAATTGCAATTAAATTTGTATATAGTTTGTCAAATTTCCGGGTTCGTAACCATTTTCCAACTAATCTTTTTTCTGTGTGTAGTTATTCATATAGATGTGAGGGATCCACTACATACTTTTTTTTTTCTTAACTTTCTTAATATTTTGTCAAATTTTTATGAGATAAATTCCGCATGTTGTATATACTACTGACTACTTAGTTTTTAATGTATATTTAAGATGTCTACAGGTTTGTTTCAAACAATTATACTTTTTCACTTGCTAGGTTTTAGTACTAACATTTTAATAAGATGTTAAATTGAATTCATGCTATAGAGTAATTTCATATAATTAATTTAAAGAATTGTATATAAAACCTTATTAATGACCATAGCTATTCATTGTGCATATTTTCATTCAAAATATTTGTTCAAAATAAATTATTTTTATATTTTATTTATATTTATAGCAATTAAATAGTTTCAAATCATTTTATATTCTTTGTAACTAAATTTAAGTAACTGAAAATTACTTGAAATTAATTCAAATTAAAATTATTTAAATATTATTACATTTGTTAACAAGTCAAATAAAAAAATTTCCACAGAAGTATTCGAATATGGATTTATAAAATTTAAATCAAATTCCAAAGTCTTCAACTAATTTGAAGATATATTTCATTTCTTAAGCTTGAATACAATTGCTCTTTGTTTTATTTTCTATTTTAAAAATAAAATTTGTTTCAAAACATTTAATTTTTTTTTATTCATAGAAAATTTTTTAATATTTTTATTCAACACAAATTTGATTGAATAGTTATAAATTTTATTTGGAAAAATAAAAATAAGTAAAACCCAGCAAAAACTTTTTGGTTTTCGGTAATGACAACTACTTATTAAAGTACTTTCCTGGAAAGTAGGCATCATTATTATTTGCCTTCTCTACATTACATGAATAAGTACTCAATAGTAATAATTGCAGAGTAAGTTACAATCTAATAGACCGCAGGATTAGTAACCAGGAGGATGCGGTTCAACCCCATTCTGATGCTATTACTTTTTTTAACAAAATGTCTAAAAATATATTTTATGCTAAAATAAGTTTTGTAACTTTGAATATTAAGTGGGAGATGGTGTACTGATTTAGACGTTAGTCATTAAAAATCAAGGTTGGAAACCGAAACGAATAACGGTATCGGTAACGGTATCGGTATTAAATTTATTTTTATTTCGGTAACGGTATCGATAACGGTATTTTAAATTATATCGGTATCGGTAAACCGGTACCGAAACAAAAATACCGGTAAATACCGTTATTGTTAAAAAAAACTGGAAAAAATCTTAAAAAAAATAAATTTTTAAATAATTTTTAATTAAATTTCTCGAAAAAAAATGATTAAATTACATATTTGTATATTTAATTTAATAATTTCCTATTGAAATGTTTGAAATATGAATATTTTTCGTTAGAGAAAAATTTAAAAATTTAGATAAAAATTGTATTTACCACAGATTTTAATAAAGACAAAAATCGTTCAATTCATTTTGCAAAAATTAAAAAAAAAAAAAAAATAAAATAAAATAAAAAACGCTAATTTTATTATACAAATTGCAAAATGTAAAATTATGCAAAAAAATATCTGTGGAATAGCAAAAAAAAAAAAAAAAACAGAATACCATGAAAAGGAACTTTTGGACGAGAGATTTTCTAGAGGAGAAATAGTGATCTAGCAAGAAGGTACTAATTATGTTCCATTTACTCACTTGAAGTTTTTAAAGTAGCAGGATTAAAACGACTCGCCATAACCATGATTGAATGAAAGTAAGAAATTCAAACTCTAAAAACGCTCAGGAGAAAATTTCCCGGACTCTTTGATCTCCCCGGTATCGCGGATTAAATACTTTAATTATCTCTTCAATTATTAGTTTAATAACTGAGATCAAATAAGAGATGAAATTTTCCAATATCAGGTTTGAACAGAGTTGTAAATGTACAGAGAAAAAAAAATTTAAACAATTGTTATTGTACTGATTTTTCGAATTAAATGAATTCTGACTTAGAGCTCATTTACATTGGGGATTTTCCCTGGGAAAAATCGCTGCAACTTTTACGTTTGTAGGCAAGAGGTGTAGATAAGCAAACGGGGTAAGCAAAGTTGCACGTCGTCGCAAAGCTAAAAATTTCATGTAATTTTTTCAAATTTCTTTTTAATTTTTCTGATTTGTTGTTTTTTGTCAAACATTTTTTAAAAAATTTCACAATACAAATTTATATGTGTAAATATGGAAGGGATTTCGAAGCAACTTGAAAACAAAATATCATAAAAATACCCTGCGATAATCCCCAATGTAAATGTGCTCTTATACATTGTGAAACACGTTTTTGGATATCCCCACAATCGTTATTCATACATGTATCAAAAAATGTCGTATTTGAGCCAGAAAATTAAAGACATTTCATATACTTTATTTAAAAATTTTTACACATGCTTCGAAAATCTCTTTGAAAATGAATTTATTAAAAATTCACTTAAAAATTTAGAGATTAATAATTTTTAAAGTAGTGGCTGATTAAAGTCTTAACCGAAACGTTTGAGGTAATTTAGTTAGTTCAAATGGTATAAAATTGTCTGTAGATTCAATAGGGTGTTCCATCAACATTATTGAAAATAATTAAAGTGTATCACATATTGAAACGTACCTACCTTAATTGTGAAAGTAATCGAATAAAATATTTTCGAAAAATGTCAACTTCTTATAATAATTGGAACATAATGCTATAAGGTCTGACATGACTATCTTTTTCTTTTCACATTCTAAATGTTTTTTTCCAAATTTCTAGAGATTAATTCTGGATATTGTCCCAACCAATGAAAAATATATATCTTATATTTAAGATGCCTACAAGATCCTTTCAATAAGTTTTTTTCTTGCTGCTTCTTAGCGTTGACACGATGTTTATTTGAATCCATACCTAAGATTCATCCTATACAAGCAATTCAAAGAATAATGAAATTATATGTATACATAGTTCCCAGCTGGATTTAGCATATTATATTATATTAATTAAACAAATTTCGAAAATATATAACATATTGTTGAAATTCATGCAGTTTTCTTTCACTTAAGTGCTTTTAAAATTCCCGGAAATCACGGACAAAATTACCTCAGAGAGGGACATGAAAAATCGCAAATTTCCATAGAAATCCTGGTATACATTCTTCAAAGATAGCCCAAGTTGTAATCTTCTGAAGAACATTTGTCGGTCTTTTGGAGAAACCAAAATTAAGAAAAGAATCTTCATACAAGCAAATATCAAAAACCTATCAATAATTTCAACAGTACTTTAAAATGATAAATAATTGAGATCATATTAATAAATAATAATAAAGCATTTTTTGTGTTCGCAGTAAGACTTTTTATCAAATAGAATTCGCATAAGGTTTAGGGCATTGAAACATCTTTAAAAATATATTTATTGCAATCTATATAACAAAGAAATGAACAATAAATGTCCTCTTTAAAACAAAATTCTATAAATATTACATTAAATACACTCTTATTATTAAGAATAATATTATGTTGAAAATTTGTATTTTTAAAATACCGAAACTAAAATACCGGTATATACCGGTAGAGAGGGAAACGGTATTTGAATACTGGTATTTTTAACAAAATAATAATTTCGGTATCGGTATCAGTTACGGTAACCAACTTTAAACGGTATTTAATCGGTATCGGTATTCATAACGGTATCGGTCTCCAACCTAGTTAATAGGGTCCCAAGTTCAAACCTCGCTGACGGCAAAATTTTTTCGTTTTATTTTTATATTTTTATTTTCGTTTAGGTACATATTTTTTAGTATCACTAGAGTCTAAAAATAACTACTAGAATTCATGGACAACTCGAACAAAAGTAACTAGTTATTGAGGCAAAAAATAAGTAGTTTATTATACCCTTCACCACAGGTGTAAAGGGTATATATAAGTTTGTCATTCCGTTTGTAATTCCCACAATTTTCGTCGGAGAGCAAAAAAGTTTACATTTTCGGGATCCTTGTAAGAAATGATGACGATAGGACCATGTCCGTCCGTCCGTCCGTCCGTGTGTCGGTTGAAATGGCGTTTATGAAGCCCACCGATAACTGACTTATATAATATATATATCAAACGATCGGAAATGCTTTCGAAAATTTTGCTATTGGAATTCAGCAAGATCGGTTCATACAATGCGGAGATATGTTAAAAAAACCGGTTTTTAGAACCGGTTTTCCAGCTTCTGAAACCTCTGTATATACCAGAGACTTCGTTTTTACAAAGAAGTCTCGGACATTTTTTTCTAAATTTTTGTTCTGAATAAATTAAATAAATCGGTTCAATGATAACTGAGATATCGGACAAAACGCATTTTTTATTTTTTGAAGCCCTGGTTTAAGCTATCGATTTTTATTTTTATACAGATCGGTCACAAATATTTTTATAAAATTTCGGTTTTTTAAATCGGCAAGATCGGTTTATAAATGGCGAAGATATGCTTAAAAAACCGGTTTTTAGAACCGGTTTTTCAGTTTCTGAAGCCTCTGCATATACCAGGAACTTCGAATTTTTAAAGGGGGCTCGGAAATTATTTTCTGAATTTTTGTTCTGAAAAAATGAAATAAATCGGTTCAGTAATAACTGAGATATCGGGGAAACGAATTTTTTATTTTTGAAGCCCTTGTTCAAGCTACAGATTTTTATTTTTATATAGATCAGTCATAAATATTTTTATAAAATTTCGGTTTTTTTAATAAACCAAATCCGTTCATAATCAACATAGTTATGGCCCAAAAACAAATCTTTTAAGAATATAAATACACACACAAACATGTATATTGAGCATTGTAATGACTATTAGTGACGTTTTTTGTTTTTTTGTATAGACAAGTAGTTTAGTTATCAACAGCAGTAATATAATGAATAACAGTGTTGTTGTTGTTCTTTGTATATGCAGTCTGTACAAAGATAAATAGATGTGGAATTGTTTTTGTTTATTTTTAAAAACTAAAACATATCTGTTAAGAATATACATAAATATGTTCATACATAAACATGTATATTGAGCATTGTAATGACTATTAGAGATGTTTTTTGTTTTTTTGTATAGACAAGTAGTTTAGTTAGCAACAGCAGTAATATAATGAATAACAGTGTTGTTGTTGTTCTTTGTATATGCAGTCAGTTTGTATATACACACATACAAAAATAAATAAATATGGAATTGTTGTTGTTTATTTTTTAAAAGCAAAGCTTGCTAGGATGGTTTTTTTTTTTCATATTCAAATTTTCGTAGTTTTAAAAAAATTTAGATTTATATATGTGAAAATATGCAAGCATACGTTAAGGCGAAAATTTTATTAATTGTCGGTAATATGGTAATATGATGTCGATAAGATGGTAATATGGTGAAGGGTATCAAAGATTCGGCACAGCCGAATCTTTTTTCAATTTCATTTTTATTTCCAATTATACCTGCTAGCTTACAAGGAAAGCATATTATTATTTTTTTTACTTAAATATTTTAAAAATTTATATATGTTTTTTTTTTATTCAAACCTTTTGTGGCTGAATAATTTTATTTCTTTAGAGTTTTTGTTGAATAAACTTATCAAAATATATATTTATTTAAAATATATTGTTTTCAAATGAAAATCATAAATATTTTTTGAACTTTTTTATTAAAATAAAATACATTTAAAAAAAAATTTGATTATCTTCTTTTAAAAAAATATTTGTTTTACTTTTAATTAAATAAAATATTTTTTTTTTAATTTATTTTGTTAAATCAGATACAAAATTATAATAAATCCAATTGATTTAGAACAAATAGAAATCCTTAATGTTGCAAATATGTTAATGGCATTGTGGTTAAAATATATTTCCCAGTTGGATTTTTAGCTTAATCTTCTTTAAAACAGTATTCAAATATATAAGTTTTTGTTAAAATTCATGCAGTTTTCTTCCATTTAAGTGATTTTAAAATCTCGGACAAAATTTCCGGGAAAGCGGGACAAGAAAATTGCAAATTTCCCGGGAATCCCAGGAAGGGATTCACGATTTATAAAAATGATACACCAAAATATGTGGAATGAAATTGGCTTTATGTCGCTTTACTACAAAATTTGTATACTCACAATAGTTTAAGAGATATTTCGAAATAAGTGTCCGAAAAAAATTTTTTTTCATGCTAAATTCAAGATTTCTTTTTTTTTTACAAAGATTTCTTTTTAAAAGTGAAAACATCAAACATGTTTCAGTTTATCATCTTTATCTCAAAGCTGGTAAAACTACGAGTAAATAATGCCACGTATTATAAAAATTGATGCACAAATATTACATTCACAGTTAAATTTGGATACCCATGCATACCTACACTAATGGGCAAAAAAAATTTTTTTTCGTCTTAAATAAAAAAATATATGAATTAGATGAAATTTAACTTGCTAAACAAGAATCAGCTCTCACTTTTTATCTATCACGTATTGATTTTTTATGGGCATGACTACTATGACTCCACCTTTAGGCATTCACAAGTGTATAACTCGAGAACAGTTTGTCCTATTTAGATAAATTAAACTCCAATATATAGCGACTTAAATTGTCTTTGAGCTGAATTTACATAACTTGTTGTTCAGTTAATATTTCCGTAGTTATTCCGTAATTAGTAGCGAAAAAAATCAATTTTTTTTTGGAAAATGGTGAAAATTTTGATCCATAGTTCCGAAACTCTTGAGCGAATAAAAATTATTGTTAACGTACCTTGTACCTTTTGTATGCATCTTTTGGTATATCATTTATCAAAATCGTGTAAACGGTTCTTGAGTTATAGTTTAAATTGTACAAACCATTTTAGAGTTTTATAGTGTGATAGAAAAAAAGTAAAAGCAGATTCTTGTTTAACTAGTCCACCTATTTTTGTTTTAAGAAAAAATAAAAAATTTGTTTTTCTACTCAATTGTATGTAACATGGGTATTTTTACTTAAATGTGAATAAAATCAAGATTTGTCCATCAATTTTGAAGATACATGCCTCATTTTATTTGCAGTATTACCAGCTTTAAAATAAAGACGATAAACTGAAACATTTTTGATTTTAAAAAGAAATTTTTGTAACAAAAAGATCTAATATTGTGCATAAAAAAGTTTTTTTTTGACATTTATTTCAAAATAACTCCGAAACTGTGAAGCACATGAAAAAATGATGTTTTGGTAATTTGAAGATATTTTTAGTCCTCATCTTTTGGTGTATCACTTATGTCAGTCGTAAACACCGTCCTTGAGTTATGAGAACTAGTAATGGCCTTGCTATGGGCGAAATATTAGACACGCCCATAAAAAAAAAAAATCCTGACCTGATGAAAAAAAAAAAAACTGATAACAGATTCGTGTTTTGCACATCAAAGTGATGCAGTCCAACTATTCATCATTGGGGGAGGATTTTTTTGTTGACCAATGTATTTGACCAATATGACCAATTTATTAACAATTTTACACACTTTTATTTTGAGTGTAAAATTTTAAATATAATTATTATTTGTAAAGGTCCTTGACTTTTAATTTATTTATTTGTTTAAACATTTAAATTGTCTATAAAATGTTAATCCTTTTTATTTCAGTTTAATATTTAGTTTAAAACTTTAGCGTTTTCAGTTATTTAAACTTATTTATATTATTAAGATTTATGTTAATGGATCAATTGGTTTCTTTTTGGGGTTAGTTTTTCTTTTTCTTTTTCAATTATATGGAAAATCACATTTAATCAAATAAATATTTCAGCAAATTACACAAAAACAAAACGTGTACAGTCCAAAGCCATTGATAAAATTCAACTAATCAAATAAATGGGTTGTTGTTTGGTAAATGAAACAATTAAATTTCAATGGAAATTTCTATGAAAAAAAAAAAAACACCAGCCAGCATAAATAGACTTTGACTACAATTAGTAGACAATTTGCGTAACATTGAAATATCAGTTAAATTGTTGTTTTGTTATGTTTTTGATAATAACGCTTGAGTAATTTTTTTTCTTGTTTATTAGTAAAAATTTAAATCGAAATCTATTTGGTTTAAAATTTAGAGTTAAAACAATTTACTTAATTTTTTTTTTTTTTTAAATAAAAATTATTATCAACTACCAAAATTGAAAATAAAAACCGTTTGAACGTTGTTAACCACCGTAGTACTTTGGAAAAACTGAACTCAAATACAAATTAAAGACAATTAGAGACAATAACAATTTTTCTGTTTTTTTTTTTTTTTTCAATTTTCTATCGAACAGTTAGTTAATGACAAGAAGGGCTTAAACGTTAAAAACCACCCTTTGGTAAAGAAATAAATTGCAACTAATAAATAGTTTTTACCATTTTGTTACACCTGTAGTAGTTTAATACAATGAAATTTTTTTCCAGTTCAATTTATGCAGCCAATCAGTCAGTCATTGAGAAATAAGCCAGCTCTGCTGCTGTTACATATTTGCTTTGTGTTTGCTATTAGACTTTTATTTTTTAATTTTTTTCCGTATTTTATGTTTTGCTCTGTTTTTGTAATTTTTGTTCGAAAAAAAAAAAAATGTTGTTATGGTAACTGGGCTAAAAAAGAAACACATAAAAACAAAAAAACCGACAAGAGAAATATGCCCAAATCAACCTGTCTGTCCATTTTAATACCCTCTAGTTGCGTTATCGATTTAAGGGTTGCGGTCTTACTTTTGATGAAAATTTTTTCAAAGGGAGCCTTAAGGTGTGAAGTGGTGCGTGAGGCATATGGATATTAAGCGGGAATATAATTAAGGCTAACTTTAAAAATGTAGGGTAGATTTATTAACTACAAAAAATATTTAATAACTGATCAAAAACACATTTCTAATCAAAAGGCACAAAAGTAAGTAAGAATCTATTTGTTAATCTTGAGGTGTCAAAGAATTCTGAAAAAATCTTTTATTAGATTTGTATAAAATGCCTAATTTTATGACTAAGATTGTTCTGGTAAATATCTAAAAAGTGTGCAAAATCTTAAAAAAAGGAATTCATTCAAGTTACTTTTTATTATTTTTATTTTTTTGAAATTTGTTCTAAAATACACTAATTTCCAAAATTCATGGAATGCAACTTAAAATGTTACAGGATGTTTGTTCTGAAATTTTTCTGAAAAATAGTATATAGGAGCAGTATACCCGCTACTTCGTTAGCGTAGATTTTTTTATTAAACCATATAATATTCAAATTCAAACAATATTTCTAATGAACAATATTTCTAATAGTATAAACATCGTGCGCTTTACTACCCTATTGTATTGAAATAAAATAAACGTTTCTGAATAAAAAAACAGACTAACAAACACGGATTTACTTTTATATAGGTAGCATTTTACATGATCATGCAGTACTCCTACATAGACCAGATAAAAACTTTGTAGTCTTTTTATTAAAAAAATAAATAAATAAATAAATAAATAAATAAAAAATGTAATACCAAAAGTTAAAAAATCCGTAAAATTAAACTATGGTTCCTATCTCCTATGGAAAAAGTTACAATATTGGTGTTCTCTCAGCATTACGTACAATAAACTTTTTAAATATTTTAGTTTAGCTTTTATGTTCAATATTATAGAAAATTCTAAAAGCACCATTAGAAGAACGAAAAAGTACCACAAAGTCCCCTCTTATGGATTTTCATTCACTTAGGATCTTATATCTTTAATTTCATGTTTTAAGGTTCAATATTTTAGAAAATTCAAAAAGCACCATTCAAAGAACGAAAAACTACATGCAAAGATTTAAAAAACAAGTATTTTTATGAAATTCTTTTAAAATATGCAAATGCTTACTTTCCAAGCCAAAAGCTTGAAAAACTTGTGTGTGTGTGTATTTATATTCTTAACAGATTTGTTTTAGTTTTTGGCCCATAACTCTGTTGATTATGAACGAATTTGGTTTATTAAAAAAACCGAAATTTTAGAAAAATATTTATGACCGATCTATATTAAAAATGCGTTTTGCCCGATATCTCAGTTATTATGAACCGATTTATTTCATTTTTTATCGTCATCATTTCTTATAAGGATTCCGAAAATATCAACTTTTTTGCTCTCCGACGAAAATTGTGGAAATTACAAACGGAATGACAAACTTATATATGAGTCATTCCATTTAAAACCAACCAGCTGATTTTCTCACTTCTTCCGAATTTGATAATATTTGGTACAATTATTATTCTTATCAAAACTAAGACTAATTCAAAATTTCAGATAATTTCATCAAGTGATTCGCGAAATATCGCGATTTGAAAGTGCAAAATAGCTCAAAATATATACAAAGTTGCATACACAAAATTGCAAATATCTTTCGAAGTATTTATTATATAAGATTAATTGAGATGTCATATTAAAGTTATCAAAATTACCTTTAATATGATGTATAACATGACTTTTTTTCTCAGCATCAAAATGGTCCATATCTCGCGATTTTTCGTTCGCGGATAAATATCTCTAAAAGTAGTCTTTTTAAAAATTTAAAAAAAAATATATGTTAATGATGAAAATGTTTTCTATAACCGTGGAAAGTGGCATTCTGGGACTCGCCATATTTTAGAAGTTATTACAACAAATGTCATAATAAATACGAAATATTTATCTTAATTTGAGTTGTTTTGTTTGTAATAAAATAGAAAAATCGCCAATTTCTTCCAAAAATCATCCGACTATAATAAAATTCGGCAAGAATATTAATATTGACGCTGGAAACGCAATTACCGAGTTTCAGTTTGATTACCGCGATAGTTCGCGAATTATAATATCGCAAAAATGAGGAAAATTGTATTTTTAAAAATACAGATATCTTCCAAAATATTTACGTTACAACGTTCATTAAGGCAATTATTTGAAGGTAATGAAATTCGTGTTGGTTTTAAATGGAATGACTCATATACCCTTTACACCTGTGGTGAAGGGCATAAAAGTATAAATATAGAACAATACGTCGTTACTATGATTTTATGCCATTTAGGGCGATTCTCGGAAGTGGTTTTATATGGGAGCTATGGTAAATTATGGACCGATTCTAATAAAATTTGGCAGTGTTGCTTCTACTTGTATAAAACTTATTTCTGTCGAATATTAACTTTATACTAACATTAGTATGGGATTTATGCACGTTAAAGTGATTTTCGGAACAGGAGTTCATATGGGAGCCATGATTAATCGTGGACCGATCTTCATAAAATTTGATACAAAGATTGATACTTATACAAACCTTCTTTGCACCGAATTTCATTAAAATATTCTTATTTTTAAGGCATTTTTTAGTGTTGAAACTCAATTCCAGGGGCGACATTTGTATGGGGGCTAGGTGAAACAGTGGACCGATCACAACCAATTTCAATAGGCTTCGTTCCTGTATCATAAAAGTCCCGCAATTTCATTGAATTATCATCAAAATTGCACAAGGTTTACATGGACAGCCAGCCGTCCAGCCAGCCAGACGGACGGACGGACATCGTTAGATCGATTTAAAAAGTGATTCTGAGTCGATTGGTATACTTTAAGGTGGGTGTTGGATAACTTTTTCTATGCGCTACAAACATCAGCACAACCAAATATGGTGGTGTAGTGTATAAACAGATTTCACACAAAAAACAGCTTAATAAATAAATCTGTAACTTCTAATCTACTGATTAGAATTGCATGAAATTTTACATAGGCGTATCAGAGGACAGTATCATTTTACGCATCAGGAGTGGAACTATGGAGGTTCAAAGTAGAGTACTAGTGTCATGGAAAATGCTTAAACACTAGCCAATTTTTTTCCTCACCCGATTTCCAAGATTTTTATATCACCTTAAAGTCCTTGATAAATCCTTTAGAAAACATGATTGCAAGTATTACTTATCTTATATATTTTTTGAGTTATATACATTTGAAATTTAAAAAATCTCAATTTTACAAGATCTTGGTTAAGATTTTTCCATATATAGCCAAATATTTTCAACCAATTTTATTATGTTTTGGTTATTTGTAGTTGGTTAGAAAGCTAAATTATCTATCGAACAGAAAAAGTCGTTATCTTTATTGAGATTTTGAATTAGAAAGTTTGCAAAAATTAACAAACAGACGGACAGATGGACGGACTTTAGAATTCTTTTAAAAAAGTCTTGAAATTCGAAAAAAGCATTTTTTTCCACTTCTCGATTAATATGAACCAAACTAAAGTATTAAATCACCTTTCCCTGAATTAATGCCACTTAATTGACCTATTTAACTCAAATGTATAGACGGACGGACATTGCCATGCTGGCAAAAAATATTTTAAAATTCTAAAAAAGCATTTTTTTTACTAACTAATAAATAGTAAACATAGAAATAATAGTAAACATCAAATGTATAGACGGACGGACGGACATTACCATTCAGCCAAAAAAATATCTTATAATTCTAAAAATTTATTTTTTTTACTTACTAATAAATAGGAAAATTAAACGTGATCATTAAAGTGTTAATTCCACCCTTCTCTGAATTATCAATATTTTTCGGCTCATTTAACTCTAATGTATAGATGGATGGACAAACATTACCGTTCAGCTAAAAAAATCTTAAAATTCTAAAACGGATTTTTTTAAACTAATTATCAATAAAAAAAATATAACGTGATCATTAAAATATTGATATCACCTTTTCCTGAATTAATCGCCATTTTCGACCTCTTTTACACCAATGTGCAACAGGCAGTTCCAGTAACATGAGGCGGATTGATTTTTTTTTAAATTTTTGTGTAAAATTTAAATATTTTCAGAAAATGGGCTTAATATCTCTATAACTGTTGACCCTATTAAGAAGTAATGCAAGAAAGACTTGAAGATAATTTTAATTAGATTTTTTTTTCGAAATATACTTCAAATAAATAGTGCAACCTCCTTAATTTTACAAATCGTGATATATCCTGTCTTAGTACTTTTAATACCGTATATCCGAATGGATTGAAAAACATCGTGCCGCAGAATTAGTGTTTCCCTGTGTAATAATTTGAAAAATTATAAAATTTTAATACAATATATTTTCTAAAATTTTTTGACGATAAAATTTTACAAAAATAGTTTACATTAATGCAAACTTCTCACTTATTTTGCGATAACTTAACTTAAATTGTATAAAAACGCATTTCAAATATATATATATATTTTTTTTAAGTCAATAGAAAAGCACATCTACGTATTAGGATTTACATGTAAACGTATGGTCAAAAGTGATGAACATTTGTAAGATGGGTTCCTACTTGGGCCATATTAATAATATTGGCTGTTTTTCATTAAATAATTTGCATTTTTTTAATTTAGGTAAATTGCAATTATTACAGGAACGTTAGTACAGACGGACGGACATCACTAAATGGAATAAGAAAGTTGATATAAATCATTTGATATAATTAAAGATGGCTATGGGACTATTCCTCAAAAGCAAAAATGTTTTAGAAACCAATACCTTTATTTTTACATGTTCATTACAGGGGTCATTAACAAGTTCAAAAATTTTACCCTTTTTGTATGTTCACTAAAAAAAAAGTAAAAAAGTAAAAAAAAAAAAAAATAAAAAATGTACGAGTTAACTAATATGTAAGTCTTCTTAAATACAAAATAAAAATTTCAAATGTCTTTTTAAGTTAAGCCTTCAAATATACAGGGTTTTTATAATTGACCTTTACGGTAAATACCTTCAATGTATTTTGTGTAAAGGGTGACACAATAAGAGGAAATATTTATTAAAAACGAAAAGAATTTTTCTTTTTAACTCCCTTAAAAGTATAAATCTGTCACATAAGTAAAAACTATTTACCAGTGCATAACAATTAATTATTATGTTGTAGAAATGCTAATATATTTTTGAAATATTATTAGTGTAAATTTTTACATTATTTTTCTTAAATAACATCTCTTATTAAATATCCCTTATAATACAAAATATTTATAAATATTGGTCACTTTTTTCATAACCATAAAAAAAACAAAATTACACACATAGAGATACATTGAAATTTGAATATTTATTATTACACATTTCATATATGAAGTGTAATATGGTAACTAATGGCCAGTTAGTACGTTATTGCTACGTTGCCAATAAAAAGGTAATTTAAAACTAATTTTCTGACAAATTAATCACTCATGTGTAAAACGTTTATTGACAATTTTATTACACTCTCTCTCACTCTCTTTTTCTCTTTGTGTCTCTTTTTGTTCTCTACACTAATAAAGTCAAGGTTATATGTTTGGCATCCAGTTGTAATTACAGAAATATTCTTTAAGGCATTCGAATTAATGATGTAAGTATGTTTTTTCAAAATATGGTCCCTAAGAAAAAATTTACCAACTATAAACAAAGCACTACTTATTTAAGATAGAAAACATATGATTTTTTTAAGAATTCTTTGAAAATCTTATCTATATACATATATAAAAGAGTAACGCGACTGTCTGACTGACTGACTGATTCATCATCCCACAGCCCAAACGGCTGAAGCTAGAGGGACGAAACTTGGAACGTAGGTAGGTCTCCCTCCATATAGATCTACTAGACGGGATTTTTGGAAATTCGAATGTTTAGGGGGTAAAAAAGGGTAAAAAAGGGTAAAAACGGGTAAAATCGGTAACCTTATAAATCGCAAACTAGTAATGATACAAAAAAAGTTGAATAGTTATCGTTATACATTTAAAAAATAATGAAACAGGTGTCTGGTACTTTTTTGAAAATCGGCCGCTTTAGGGAGAAAACGGGTAAAAACTGTATTTTGGTACTTTTTTGGCACCATATGTATCTTTGAAACCAATCAACATACAAATAAAATTTATGCCGTATTCATAACTTATCAAAAAATGAGAAATACAAATTTGGTACTTTTTAGAAATTCGAACGTTTAGGGGTAAAAATCGGTACTTTTTGGTACTTTTTTCATAATTTTTTTTTTTATATTTATTGAAATATTCATATGAATATTTTAATATGGGATACCACTACAATTTAAAAATTTATTGGAATACAATTTTTGTTACTTCGATGGGTGAAAAAAAAGTACCAAAAAAGGGGTAAAGGCGGGAAATTAAATTTTATTCAAACTTAATAACGAATTTTCAATTACATTAAACATGAAATTAAGAAAATATAGATAGGAATTCACAAGAGTGAAATTTGTGGTACTTAAAGATACATGGTCCTGTGGATAAGAATTCAAAAAAGTATTGGTACTTTTTTACATTTTCTGTAATATTTAACCTAGAAACATGAAATTAAATACGCATGTGGTACTTTTTCGTTCTTCTAATGGTACTTCTTGAATTTTCTATAATTATGAACCTAGAAACATGAAATTAAGGACATGTGGTGCTAAGTGAATGAGAATCCATAGGAGGGGATTTTGTGGTACTTTTCTTGTTCTTCTAATGGTACTTTTTGAGTTTTCTATAATATTTAAACTAGAAACATGAAATTAAAGATATGTGATCCTAAATGAATGATAATCCACAATAGCGGATTTTTTTTTGTTCTTCTAATGGTACTTTTTGAATTTTCTATAATATATAAATTAGAATCATAAAATTAAAGATATGTGGTCCTTAATGAATGAAATTCCATAAAAGTGGACTTTGTGATACTTTTTTGTTCTTCTAATGGTACTTTTTGAATTTTCTATAATTACGAATCTAGAAACATGAAATTAAGGACATGTGATGCTAAGTGAATGAGAATCCATAAGAGTGGTACTTTTTTGTTCTTGTAATGGTACTTTTAGAATTTTCTATATATATTAGTCTCATACCTCTATACTAAAAAATAATAATAGGAATACTTTGGTAGTTTTTTAACTTTCTAATGTTAAAGATATTAAAAATTAGTACTTTACTGGCACCCTATCAAACATGCCTTTTGTACTTTTCGAAAATCCAATTTTAAATTTATTTTACAGTGTGGTTTTAATAAAAAATTTCCGCTAACGAAGTAGCGGGTTAACAGCTCGTTTTTCTATAAAATTTATCAATTTATGCCGTTAAATGCGCATCTAAAAACCTTTCTTGCGATGTCGAATTTTCATATTCTTTTCATCTTGATGCGGCACTTGAAAGAATAATGCCAGGACGAAAATTTTGAAAAACGGTATATTAAAGTGTAGTAAATTTTCATTAGAGTTGGAAACATACCTTTAATTTTTTTAACATAATTCAGTATGTCGATATTCAGGGGAAGGGTATGCAAAATTCGGTACAAGCAAATGTAGTACTCCAACTTTTGCTTTACCTATATTTTAAAATACGTACGTACAAATGAACAAACAAAAAATTTTAATATAGATATGTAAATATGTTTAAAGTAAAATTAAAAAACATAGGTCAAGGGGTTGACTGACTTACTAACTGAATTTGTGTTTAATGCCAAAAAGGTCAAAAATGTGTTTATTTTTACATAATTTTTTCCTTAAATTAAATGTAAACAAATCTAAAGACAAAATTTACGCTTCATTAAATTAATTTAAAATTTTTGTCTGTGTTCTATACTAAGTTTAAACAAAACAAACTAAAAACAAATTTTGTTGTGTAAAAAATGAGAATAAAAAAAATAAAATGAGTAAATGTTTGATAAACAAACTAAAAAAAATATATTTACCAAAAGTGAGTGTTTATTCTACATATGAACAAGAAGCTTAAAATATTTAGATGACCTTATATGTACATATAATTGGTTTTTTAATTGCAAATTGTTAATTATTTGAATGAAACTCAAGGGAGTAATAAGTCCTTCTCTAGTTATTTAACTTTCCCAAATTTAATTTAAATTATGTATAATATTATTATCCAGGAATTTTCCAATTAACATTTATTTTACCACAAAACTCTGTTTCATAACCTGTAATAAATCTTTCGCAATAAAAAATAATAATAATAAAAAATAATAATAAAATCCATAAAATTTTACCAAAATTCCATTAAATTATGCAATTTACACAATTTGTTTACGCAAAATAAAACTCATTTGGGAAATGTAAAACTAAATTAGTTTTATTAGAAAAAAATCCACGCAACAATATTAAATTATACAAATATTTTCAACCAACCCACAGCCAATACAATTTAATAATATGTTCACTGGTCACTGCTTGACTTTTAAAAGAAATTTTCAACGAAAAGGAAAAATTGGTGATAGAAAATACAAATTTGTGTACGAATACGAGGAAATGTTATTATGTTTTGCTATGTCCTGTTTTTAGTTGTGGTTATCTTTACTCTAGTCTATATTTAAACTACAACGCTTGACTATTGACACCTTTTTGTGGTAGATGATGCACAGTAGGGCCGATGGCTAAAGCAAATAAATAAATTAATTAATACAAAATTTCCTATCCGGAACGAAAAGTAAGGGATAGAGTATTCATTTTACTCGACTTTTTCATTGTTTGAATAATCAAATAACTCGAATATGCAGTTTTTAAGTTACTCGAATAATCGAGTAAAACTTTTAAGTTACTCGAGTTATTCGAGTAAATTATACCTTAAAATTTTACTAGTTTTTTTCAATGATTATTAAAAAATAAAACAAAAATATAGCTTAAAACAAGAAATAGTCTTTCGAATATTTGTCTTTTTTGATTGTTATTCATGGATAGTAAAATAAATAGCTCTAACTATTTTGGTGTATTAATTCGAACAAAATTTTTTGTTAAAGTGTGTTCAAAGGACTTTTTATCATTTTTGAAATGCTATAAAATTACTAGTTTTTACACTAATGCCCTATTAAAGGTTATTATCTATACTTTCGATAACAATTTAATGTTGAGTTTTTAACCACTTTGAAATAATTAGCGATTTTGTCTCACTTTTAAATTTGGACACAAACTAATCTATGTGGTACACAGAGATTTTCAGTTATATTCAAAATATTTGTACAATATTTGGGAACGTTTTACCCATATACTACGATGACTAATCGCCAGACAAAGCCAAATAAATTAAGTATCCCAGCAGGAAAATATGTTAGTGCTTCCTCCCAACAGGCCTTTCTGAATACCTCCGAACAAACTTTAAACACATTCCTTTTTGCCTTCTGTAAAAATTCCTTAAAGAATGCCTAGACTTCCTTTAAAAAGAAATCCGGTACTAATTCTTGTTTCCATTTCATTAGATGCGAAGTAGAAGGTGTCACTCAGCTACTAACTTTCTCATTACAAACATAAAAAATTGTAACTACGAGACTTACAAAACTCAAACTCATTTAGTCTTGTTTTAAGTGTCGATAAAGAAAGTAGTCCGCATATCTTTTTTTAAATATATTTCATATTCTTTTTTAATAGCATTGAAATATTTATTTATTTAAGAGTCCTTGCCTTTTCGCTTCTTTTGGAAGGGAAGGCCTTGCTTCCAATGACACGCCATGTAAAAAAGAAATAGTGTTGCAATGCGAGTGGCGTTTTAGAATGTATCTTTAGCCCTTCTATCTCCGAATGGGATGAGACAGTAATTTAATATTATACAAATGTATATAGTTTTTAAGATAATTTATTCTTATTTAAATTATGTTTTAGTTCTTTTTTGTGCAAAAATGTTTCGCAACTCTTAATTTCCTAACAATAAAATTTTTTAAAAATTCTATAAATATATATAGTAAATTAGTCTTATATACAGTTTGTTAGAACTAACAACTTTTCTCCATTTAATAGACAAATTTTATGTTTGTAAATTTGAAATATATAATTCTTTCTCCCAAATGTTACAATTGGCTCTATTTTGAAATTAACCATAATTTTTACCCAAAATGTTCAATATTTTATTTTTCCTTTCTTCCTAATTTTGATTTCATCCAAGCCATCACCATCATATACTCCAGAGAATTTATTAATATGTTTTTGTAAATCAAGTTTGAAATCCTCTAATTTATTTCGTTTAAAATATTTAATATAAAAAGGAGAATCCATTTTCTTTATCCTTCTCAAATTATTAAAATTATAAAAAATTATTTGAATTTTACATTAACATTTTTTAAAGGGACGTTTGTATTTTTGTGATCGAAACGACCTTTAACTACGTGCTGTAATTTAGGCATATATTCGGTTCTTTTTACTAAATATATATTTTTTAATAAACTTCCGAATTGTGGTGCCACTTTTAGATTCTAAACATCCTATGAAAATTTTGAAACATTGTTTTCAAGCTAAATTAAAAAAAAAAAACTAAAATCAAAGCATCCTAAAAAATACTTAAGAAAGAAACTATTTAAAATATTTTTTTACTCGAATTATTCGATTAATCGGCAAAATTTGTTCGAATAAATTTTTACTCGAAATTCTTGATTTTAATTTAATCGAACCAATATTTGATTTCAATTTGTCGATTAATCGAGCAAACAATATTCGAGTGAATGCCCTAGTAAGGGAATATACTTCTTTATGCAATTTTCGTATAAAGAGTGAGTTACTTATTTTTAAGTTATTTTTATTTGTAATAATCGTGCGTATAAACGTAATATGTCGCTCATTTCATATTATAACAGGGTAATTATAAAATTATTTTGCTAAAAGCTAAGGTCTTTAACAACTTTCGTATACATTGATTTTGTATTAAACCAGCAGTTTTGGAGATATATATTTATTATAACTTTTTATTTATGATCGGCCCACTGTTTAGCACGTGTCTATTGACACCTTCTTTTTTAGTTGATGAGGTTGCATAGTTAGGTGTTGACTGCAATAAGTTGCTGTTTTATTTATAATTTTGAAAAGATGATGCAAATCTAAATATATGCATCCTTTTAAATGTAACTCTTGTTAGTCAATGACGTTGAAAGTAGCAGAATGCTTGATGAAAGTGAATGGAAAATTTTGTTGACAATATTAGGGCGGTTTTAACAAAATAGTAATTTTATGAAAAATTTTACTTTTGGTATTTCTTTGTCAAATAGTTTTAATCAAAACTACATTGTTTTTGTTATCATAATCAATAATATTTAATCGTCTAGTAGTGCCTCATAGATAACAATTTAGCTAAAAAATTTATACTTTTAAAATAAAAAATAAAAAAATAAAAAATAAAAAAAAAATCGTAAAATTGTTTATATATTTTTGGAAAAAATCTAAATAATAGTTACCAAATTATAGAAAATAAAAACATACGAAATATACATATATAACTAAAATACATAAAATAAACATATTTACATTTAGAATTTTGTTAAACTAATGTTCTCGTCAATATCTCCAATCTCTTATTAAACTTTAAAATTAGCCATCTCCTGCACCATTATTTCCTCTTTGAGTGGTACATCCTCTTGCTGTAGTGCCACCATACTTTTGATTTTTATCTTCTCTATTTCTTGGTGTCATTCCATCTGAACTTACTTCCCAATCATCATCATCCTCCTCATCAACTTCATCATCTTCTACAAAAATTTCCTTATTGATTTTAATCAGTTCATCAGGATGCATAGAATTTCGATTTTGACCTGTAGCTCCACCACCCTCGCTATTTTGATCACATCTGAAATCATTCAATTGCATTTGAGTGCAAAATTTCTGTATATGTTCGAGAACTTCACGCATCCCTACTTCAGATGATTTTTGGGAAATATCTTCGAAAGAAGTTTTTTGTGATTCTTTGATTTCTGCTGAAGGTGTCTTGCACTTGGAAGAGCGGCAAGGACAGGCAGCAGAGGTGGAGGGTTTGTCTGTTTCGTTACGTTGCATTTTTGGTGTACTGTTACTTAATTTGGGAGCACTTTTACGTTTTTCAGGTTTTTTAGATTCGGAAGTAATGGTGGCGGAAGTGCGTGGTGTGGCAGTAGCTATTAGGGTTTGATGTTGATAAAACATTTTATCGTATTCTGACTTCATGCAAAGGTAGCGAAAATGACGAGAGTTTTCTTCGCCGTAGTGAACGATTTCTGTAAGAGAAATATTTGCAAAATATATTTGTTTCTTTTTTTTTTATAGAAAAAATAAAAAGCTTAAAATTTTCTGTAAACAATATCTATGTAGCGTTAGTATAGAATATAGAAAGAACTGAAGAGCGTTAGTCTTTTTTTACAACTAAAGAGAGTTAGTTTTTCTATAGAAAAAACTAAATGGCGTGAGTTTTCCTATAGAAAAAATTAAAGTGTTTTAGTTTTTCTTAAAATAAAACTCTTAGTTTAGCTTACTTTTTCTATAAAACTAAATAGCGTTAATTATTGTTTAGAAAAATATAAAGAGCGTTAATTTTTTTTTTTACAGAAAAATCTAAAGAGCGTTAATTTTTTTATAGAAAAATCTAAAGAGCGTACCTTTTTCTATGGAAAAATATAGAGCGTTAATTTACTATAGAAAAAACTAAAGAGAATTAATATTTCTATAGAGCCTTAATTTTTCTTCAGAAAAAAACAAAAAGCATTATTTTTTATAGAACAAACTAAAGAAAGTTATTTCTCTATAGGTAAAAATAAAGAGCGTTAGTTTTTCTATAGAAGAACTAAAGAGCATTAATTTTTTTATAGAAAACACTAAAGAACGTTAATTTCTCTATAGAAATAAATAAATAACGTTAGTTTTTCTATAGATAAAACTAAAAAGCGTTAGTTTTTATATAAAAAACTAAAGATCGTTAATTTTCTATAGACATTTTTTTGTATAGAAAAACTAAAGAGCGTCAACTTTTTCTATAGAAATACTAAAGCGTGTTAATTTTACTATAGAAAAAACTGAAGAGCGTTAATTTTTTAAAGAGCGTATATAAAAATCAAAGAGAGTAAATTTATCTATAGAAAAATTTAAATCGCGTTAGTTTTTCTATAGAAAAAACTAAAGAGCTTTACTTTTTCCATAGAAAAAGCGAACGTAAAAAAATAAAGAGTATAAATTTGTCTATAAAATAAACTAAAGAGCATTCTATAAAAAAAATCTAAAGGCTCCGTCACTCTAATGTAAATGTAAAAACGTAAATGTAAATGGAAGGTAAGTGCATGGTTACTCAAAAAACGTAAATGAAGCCAATACTTTGTTGTTGTTTTGTACACATCAACATTAATGATGTCAATAACACATATTTCCAGTAAGTCTCAATTAGTTTGAAAATCGCTAGATTTATTGGTTTATATTTTAGCGATTTGTATACAATTCAAAATTTGTGCGTTTGTGGCAAAAATTTTTAATTTGAAATTATTGATTCAACTCTACGCTTTATTTACTTTCCCACTTATTTCGTAAATCCCTTCACCTCACTTTGAAAAATTTTCTATACAATTTTTTGAAAAACAAAAACTATTTATATGAAAAATCTTTCAAAGTGAGGTGAAGTGTTTTACAAAATTAGGCCCTTAAATTATTTAAAAAAATTTTTTGGTGAAGAAAACAGCAAAATAAATTGTCCAATTCATCTTTATATAGCGATTTTTTACGCAGATTTATTATACTGAAATAAAAAGCTGTCAACACTGTTCTTACAGCTGTCACGTAAAAACGTAGAGCGACCTAATTTTATTAGGTTACTACGTTACATTTAAGTTCTTGAGAACACATACACACATAACTCTCATAAGCAAAACGTGTCAGCTGTTTCGCTACATTTGCATTCACGGTAAAGTAATGGAGCCTTAAAGTGTGAAAATTTCTCTGCAGAAAATTCTTGGGCTCGTAGATTTATCCACAGAGTCTAAGGGCCGAAAATATAAAAAAAAATCTTAAATTTAGATTTTTTTACAGTAAAATTTTGTTTATACCTTAGAAACGATAATTTTTGTTATAGAATAATCATAAGAACACAGATTTTTCAATAGAAAACTCTTTTCTATAAGAAAATCATCGGAGCGTAAATTTTTCTATAGAAAATACTGAGAGCGTGAAATTTTCTTGCCGTAAGGTTTATTATATCGTAAATCTTTCTATAGACAAATTTTTTATATACTAAATATTTTCTATTAAAAATTATATCTCGTAAATTGTACTCACTGTTATTTATTTCATTTTGCATTTGATTTAACAAAGCATTAGTATTTTTTAATTCGGCCGAAAAACGTTCCACCTTAGAGGATAGTTCTCGGAAATTACGATTCAATAGCTCCGATATAGACTTCTGTAAATATAACCCAAAAGTTTATCTATTAAAATTTCATGTCCCCTAATATCACCCCACTTACCCCTATAGCACTTTCAACTGTTCTTCGTATCAACTCAAAGAATTCATCGGTGTCATCATCTTTATCCTCATCATGACCACCACCATGACTATGATTGTGATGATTATGTTGATGATGATGTTGATAATGTTGTGAAGCGATATTATCCGCTGGAATTTCTTTATAGTTGACATGCATTTTATTGTCATACATATTTAAAGTTGCACCTTTAGTTGTCTGCATTGTTGATCCTTTCACATCATCCACTACAAATGATTCCTTACCACAATGTTTTTCATTTACAATTTTGTTAGATGGCCTAGCACTCTTACGTCTAGATGTTTCTTTACCAATATTAAAAGGTTTTGTTGCTGTAGAATTCGCTGCTGCTGCTGTTCCATTGTAGAGAGTATTTGAGCTGATTATATAACCATAATCACGTTCAGTAGTCCGTCCTGTCTTTTGTCCAACATTGGGATGAATTGCTGTTACTTGAGATTTTGTTGTTTCAAATTTTCCGCCATAAAGTTCTTCAACTGTTTTGCGTTGTCTTTGTCGAATCATTTTTGTATTGTAATAGAATTCAAATAGACTATAGTTAAACGAAAATTGCCAAAATATTAAAAATCTATAAATCTATGATAATTTTCAAAAATATTTTTATTTTTTTAAGAAAAATTAATAAATTGACTTTTGTGACTTTTATTTTTGGAAAGGTTTAAAATAATTTTCTAGTCAAAAATTTAACCCTACTTTCTCTATAGAAAAACGTTCGTTCTAAGAATTTCTATAGACAATTTTTCTATAGAAAAATTCTCGCTTTTAGAATAATTATAAAGAAAAAGATTTTTCTATAAAAAAAAATTTTATTATGATTTTTATATAGAAAATTTTTCGCTCTTATGATTTTTCTTCAGAAAATAATGCTCTTAAGGTTTTTCTATAGGAAAATATTTTAATTTATTTTTTATATAAAAAAAATTATTTTATTATACAACAATTTATTTTCTTATAGAAAAATTTCAAGTTTCATGATTTTTCTGCTGTAAAATTTTTTTCGTACTATTTTTCTTCGAAAAGGTTTAATTTTTAAGATTCTACTGCAGAAACATTTATTCTCTTAATATTTTTCTCGTGAAATATTTAATCATATTATATTTCGGAAGAAAATTTACTCTATTGATTTATTTCTATACAAAAATTTACTTTCTTGATATTTTTCTATAGAAAAATTTACACTTAATATTATTCTATAAAGAAATTTACTTT
Source organism: Protophormia terraenovae (assembly GCA_951394005.1). Classification (NCBI taxonomy): domain Eukaryota; kingdom Metazoa; phylum Arthropoda; class Insecta; order Diptera; family Calliphoridae; genus Protophormia; species Protophormia terraenovae. Next base: position 44,506,069 of record OX596073.1, on the reverse strand, counting down.
GCTAATATTTTTCTACGGAAAAATTTACTCTCTTAAAATTTTTCTATAGAAGAATTTAATTCTTAATATTTTTCTATAGAAAAATTTAATCCCTAATATTTTTTAGAAAAAGTTACTCCCAATATTTTTCTATAGAAAAGTTTACTCTCTTAATATTTTTCTATAGAAAATTTACTTTCTTCATATTTTTTTATAGAAATTTATTTATTTTTTTAATATTTTTCTATACGAAAATTTACTGTCTTAATATTTGTATATAGAAAAATTTACTCTCTTAATATTTTTCTATATAAAGATTTACTTTCTTAATATTTTTTATATATTTCTTACTATCTTTCTATAGAAACATTTACCCACTTAATATGTTTCTAAAGAAAAATTTTCTCTTTCAATATTTTTATATTATCTGTTTACTCTCTTAATATTTTTCTATGTTAAATTTTATTCTCTTAATACTTTTCTATAGAAAAAGGTATTGTCTTAATATTTTTCTATACGAAAATTTACTCTCTTAATATTTGTATATAGAAAAATTTACTCTCTTATTATATTCCTATTGTTTTTATAGAAAAAGTTACTCTCCCAATATTTTTCTATGAACATTTTTTCATAGAAATATTTACTTTCCTAATATTTTTCTTTAGACAAATTTATTCTTTTAATATTTTTCTATACGAAAATTTACTCTCTTAATATTTGTATGTAGAAAAACTTACTTTCTACTTTTTTTTCTGTATAAAGATTTACTTTATTATTATTTTTCTACAGAAACATTTACTCATTTAATATGTTTTTATAGAAAAATTTTCTCAATATTTATCTATTTACTCTCTTAATATTTTTCTTTAGAAAAATGTACTCTTTTCAAGTAGAAAAATTTAACTTATTAAGATTTTTATTTTCTCAAAAGTTATTCAATTATTTTTGGTTGAATTAAATGTTTATCTTTCTTTTTGAATCTTTCGCATTTAAGTAAAAATACCACAAATGTTTATAGTAAAAATTTTCAGCCAATTCTTGTAATTTTTTTCGTATGATTAATCATTTCATTTATAACTCTCCCTGTTGGTGAGGACTTGAAAAATGTAAAATATTCATAATAATTTTAGTGCAGTCCATTCATGCATTGTTATTATCTTGAAATTGACACATACATAAAATGCACTTTTAAAAATGATTTATGAGTCAAAAGTAGTTTTTTGTTCGTTGGTGTAAAACCAGTAGTGATGGTGGACTAAGCAACACTTAATTTAATGAACTCCAATGATCCACAGCGGTAACAGCAAGTAATGGCCAACATATAATACAACTCACTTCATCATAGCTGTGAAACTATGTTGTATTGTGTCCACAGATTAGATGTGTTTGTTGGTTGTTAGTTATTTAATCGTTTATTTCTCTTTAGAAAATGTTGGCATTACTGGCTGCGTACAGTTTTTTTAATGGTTTTTCGTTCAATTACTTAAAAAAAAACAACTTAAATTGATGTGATTTTGTTTATTTGGCGTGTGTTAAAGTAACAAGCCTAAATTGTAAAAACAAAAGTTATATGAAAATTGATGTGGGTTTTTCTAAATGATATTTTTTACTGTCTGTTTAACAGCTACAAATTGTTGTCAATATAATAAAATCTTAGATGGCATATTTATTACAAATCGATGTACTATCCCGCTTGACCTGAGACAAGAAATTAGTGAATGTTCACAAAAACGAGGAATTTCGAAACAAATATATTCGAGAAATTATCAAAAATTAAATAAAAAGTGAATGTTCGTAGCATCGAAGTTTACTCGATATTTTCTAGATAGTTAAGGTTCGAGAAATTCTCGAGAATTCTTAAAATATCGGATTATCACAATATTAAACTTTTTCGATAAAATCTCGAAAGTAGATGTTTCGAGAAATTATCTACTCTTCTCAATTTCTCGATATTTTGTTACTTTAAAAAATACGTATTTTCTTGTTTGTGCATGTCATTCTTTACTCAAAGTTCATATTGATTGGTTGTAAATTATACTTAAGTTTATGGTGTAACTTAAACTTTATAAATATGGTAAGTACATTGCAACATGTCAAGACATTCGTAAAATAATATCCAAATGATAAATTTTTTTCTTGCAGATTAATTCAGATAACTTTGACCTAAAAAAATGAGGATTGGTGCAACAGAAAAACAAATATTATTGAGACTTCCTTAGGTACCCTCAACATCTAGCACTATGTTCTTATTGTATTAGAAAGTTGAAATTTTTAAGTGTTACCAATCTTATGTTTTATATTTTTATTTATACGTTATTGTTAATTAATTTTAAAATATAACTTAAGTCTACTTTTTTAACATTTGGTGTATTGTGTTAGTTTAAAATAAAAAAAAAATAGCTTTTAAAACTAAATCAGCTTTTAATTTTAAATGGGAAACAAAATGAAAATGAAACAGAACAAAACTATTGCCAACGATTCATTAGTAATATCAATATCGAACAATTTTCGATGTCGAAAACTGATCTCTAACGAACATTTTCTCGTCTTGCTAACGATAGCACTTATTATTCGATATAGATATCATAAGCGAACCTTCGATATCGATCGATTTGCTGCCACAAACTGAATTACAGGAGAACTCTACGAGTTCATTCTCGAAACGCCTTCGATAGTCGTTCTCGAAGGTTTTGTTAGAGAAATGTTCGAGAATTATTCGAAGGCGATATCTTTATCGAAGTTTGTGGTCAAGCGGGATTGTATGTAGTTTTCTTACGACCATTTAAGACAATTATTGATAAATAATAGAGTGCTTAAAATGATATGGTAGAGTTGAATTCTAAAGACAAATTCTCTTTAGATTTTTCAATAGAAAAATTTACATTTCTTTGATTATTCTATCGAAAAATTTACGTTCTTCAGATATTTTCAATAGAAATAGATTTTTCAATATTTTTCAATAGATTTTTGTATATACAAATTGACGATCTTTAGATTTTTCTATTGAAAAAGTTACGCTCTTAAGATTTTTCTACAAAAAAATTTACGCTCTTTAGATTTTTCTTTGGAAAAATTACGAGTTTTAGATTTTTCTTTGGAAAAATTACGCGTTTTAGATTTTTCTATAGAAAATTTTTCTAAAAGAAAATTTAGTTTCTTTATATTTTTCTATAGGAAAATTTTAGCTCTTTATATTTTTCTATAGACAAATTTAGGCTCTTTAAATGTTTCTGTTGAAAAATTTACGCTCTAGATTCTTTCAATAGGAAAATTACACTTTTTAGATTTTTGTGTAGAAAAATTTACTATGTTTTGATTTATCTATAGAAAAATTTACACTCTTTTGATTATTCTATATAAAAATTTACGTTCTTCAGATTTTTTAAATAGAAAAAATTAAACTCTTTTTTTTTCTATGGAAAATTTACGCTCTTCAGATTTTTGTATAGAAAAATTTACGCTCCTTAGATTTTTCTATCGGAAAATTTAGGCTCTTTGTATTTTTCTATAAACAAATTTACACTCTTTAGATTTTTCTATATAAAAATTTTCGCTTTTTAGATTTTTCTAAAGAAAACTTTACGCTCTTGAGATTTTTCTATAGAAAAATTTAAGATCTTTGGATTTTTCTATGGAAAAATTTACACTCTTAACATTTTTCTATGGAAAATTTACGCTTTTTAGATTTTTCTATAGAAAAATTTACGCTCTTTAGATTTTTCTAAAGAAAACTTTACGCTCTTTAGATTTTTCTATAGAAAAATTTAAGCTCTTTGGATTTTTCTATGGAAAAATTTACGCTCTTTAGACTTTTCTATGGAAAAATTTACGCTCTTAAAATTTTTCTTTGGAAAATTTACGCTTTTTAGATTTTTCTATAGAAAAATTTACGCTCTTTAGATTTTTCTATGAAAAATTTACGCTCTTTAAATTTTTCTATGGAAAGATTTACGTCCTTTAGATTTTTCTATTATAAAATTTACGCTCTTTATTTTTTTCTGTAGAAAAATTTACGTTCTCTAGATTTTTATATAGAAAAATTAACGTTCTTTAGATTTTCTATAGCCAAATTTACGATCTTTAGATTTTTTTGTATACAAATTTAACGTTTTTTTTAATTTAAATTTCCATATAAAAGTTTACTTTAAAAAATTTCTGTAACAAATGTGTACAATAAAAATTCTTCTATAGAAATTTTATTTTAACCACAATTTTGCTATAGAAATTTTCCTTTAATCAATATTTTTCTATAGATAATTTAACGTTAATAAAAATTTGTCTTGAGAAAATTTTACTTTAACAAAAATTATTTCAAATAGAAAATTTTTAAGTTTAATAAAAACGTTTCTATATAGAGTTTTATGTTTAATAAACATTTTTCTGTAAAAAAATTTAACGTTTAATAAAAAATTTTCTATAGATAATTTTAAGTTTTTTAGAAATTTTGATCCAATTAAAATTTTTTTATAATTTGCGCTTTTAAAACTAAAAAATATATAAAAAATTTAAATTATTAATTTTTTTCTTTTGCAAGTATTTTGAAATAAAAATGTCTCCTATAAAAAAAACGTACAATATTAAAGTTGTTCTGTAACAAACTTTTCATTATTTTGGTTTTTCTTTCAAAAATTGTAAAATAAATCGTACAATCACAAATGTAAATGACAATTAACCGACAACAATAGAAATAAAAAAAAAATCATTCTTAAAGTTCGTTCAACCATTTTCTTGTTCTTGTTTGAATTGAAATTTAATATTTATTCACGTTTCCAAAAGTGTTAGAAACTTTTATTCAAATGTCATAGATATTGTTACAAGTTTATGTTAAATGTTTTTTGGATCGTAGACAAAGTTCATGGAAAAAAGGTAATTTGTTAAGGAAAAATGTAAATTCACTACTTTGCAAAAGGTTTACATTTGAAGAATTTGCAATCAGGGTTGACTGCCAGTTTAATGCTTTTTAATAAGAGCTAAGATCCTCTTTAATAGTTTTTTGCTTAAATTTAATTTATTTTTTCGTTTAATATTTCATTTACTTTTTAAAACCAACAAAATCTTTATAAACAATTATTCATCAATAAGTTGTTTCGTTATAATCCCATGATTCACATAAAACGTTTAATTTATGGCGTAATAAATATTTAAATAAAAACTAAATGACTAAACGAACAAGTGAATATCATCGTTCATTCATTGATATTTTGTAAATTTTTTGCATTGACATAAAAATATATAAACAAAAATATTTGTATGGTCATTTAAATATTATTTTTCCTTTATTTTTCGTAAGAATATTTATTTAAACATTTAAAGCATTAAAATTTGTTTAACAATTTAAACACGTTTCAGTTCTTTAAAAGAAATTAAAATAAGCAAGTAAATAAAAATATCAAAAATTATTTTTAAAAATAAAAATTGCATTTTCAAGAGAAAATTTTTACAAAACCGCACAATTTCATTCAAGTCATATGAACAATAAATAAACAAATATTTGCTTTAAATAAATTTGCAATTTTATTGATTTTTTATGGTATTTTCTTACGCTTTTGTTTAAATAAACTTGCATTCGTTTTAATAATCATAAATTGTTTTCAATTTCTTTTTTGTTTTTTGCTGTTAAACATTCATAATCCAACAAAATCAGCACATGATTTAAACTTAAAATTCTGTAACGCCATCCTCAACATCATCTGTGTATATCGTCGGTGTTGAGGATGGGATTTTGTATGAAAATTGTGTGTATTTTTTTTATATTCGTTTAAACAAATAAAGTGCTGGGGTATAAAATTAAATGATTTACGTTTTTATTTCTTTTTTTTTACACGCACTCTTTTAAACATAAATACAATTATGACACGACAATCATCATTGGTCGTATGAAAAACAACCTGACAAATAGACTGCTAAAGCTCATTAACACGTCAATCATTCATTTGATGTTGTTTTGTTTGTCATAATTAATTTGCTGTAAAACAATATAGTAAAACATATAAAATTCTATTAATTTTTTTAATGAAAATTGTTTACACAGACATAAATGTTCTATAGGAAATTCAGTCCCTGTTTACACAGACACAAAATTTTCTATAGGAAATTCAGTCTCTGTTTACACAGACACAAAATTTTCTATAGGAAATTCACAAAATTTTCTAAAGAAAATTCAGTCTGTTAACACACACAAAATTTTATATAAAAAATTCAGTCTCTGTTTACACACACAAAATTCTCCATAGAAAATTTTGTGTCTGTGTAAGCTCTGTTTACATAGACACATAATTTTCTATAGAAAACTCAGCCTTTGTTTACACAAACACAAAATTTTCTAAAGAAAATTCAGTCTCTGTTTACACAACACAAAATTTTCTAAAGAAAATTCAGTCTCTGTTTACACAACACAAAATTTTCTATAGAAAATTGTGTCTCTGTTTACACAGACACAAAATTGTCTATAGAAAATTCAGTCTCTGTTAACACAGACACAAAATTTTCTATAGAAAATTCAGTCTCTGTTTACATAGACACAAAATTTTCTAAAGAAAATTCAGTCTCTGTTTACACAAACACAAAATTTTCTATAGAAAATTGTGTCTCTGTTTACACAAAAATTTATCTGTTATCTGTTTATAGAAAATTTAATTTCTGTTTACACAGACACAAAATTTTCTAAAGAAAATTCAAATTTTGTATAGAAAATTCTGTCTCTGTTTATATAGACGCAAAATTTTCTATAGAAAATTAAGTCCTTGTTTATACGGATACAAAATTTTCTATAGAAATTCAGTCCCTATTTATATGGATGCAAATTGTTCTATAGAAAATGCAGTCTGGGGTTAGATGGCCACAAAATTTTCTATAGAAAACTAAGTCTCTGTTTGACGAACACAAAATTTTCTATACAAAATTTTGTGTTCGTCTCTAGAAAATTTTGTCTCTGTTTATACGGACACAAAATTTACTATAGTTGTCAGCAGAGAAAACTTGATATGTAAGTTTTAAAATAACTTTTACAAACAAATAAATTTCCTCTAGAAAATTTTGAGAATCATGTTTTTTTTTATTTCGTAACATTTTCTCTTATTTCTTTATATAATTTTTTTATTAATTATGTGAATAAAATTTTTTATAGTTTATGTACATCTTTTCTTGATCTTTAGTTTTTTTTGTCATACATTTGTGAGTCACTTTTCAGCACGAGTTCTTTGCACAAACTATTTTTATATAATTTATTTACTTTGCTGGCACCTTTAGTTCCATTTTTAAATGTCTTGTGTGTAGGGTATCAATATAATTTATAGCCTCTCATCTTAAGCATATTAAATCATAAATTCATAGAAAACATTTAACACGCTGGCCAGATAATTGTACAACAACAGCTACAACTAAGAGATCAGAAATAAAAAAAATTAAGAAAATTCTTTTCTTGTTTGTTTTCACGTCTTTTAATTTAATGTTTTTGTCTGTTTATGTTGACAACTGACAAATTTATGGAACAATTTTCATAAAATATTTTATTATTTTTTTGAAAAAACTTTCATATTTCAAACGCAGCATTTTAAAATATGCGTAATAATTTTTATTTCAGAAAAATTATAAATGGAAATTATTCAAAATTTTAACTCTTTTTTTTTAAGAAAAACTCTTTCTAATGTGCTGAAAATTAGAGGAATTAAATTTAATTTCATTTCTTAAAAATGTTTTTAGTATTTTTTTCTTTTAATATTTAATTCGAGTAAAAAATATGTATGTTTTAAAAAAATTTTTCCCGGAAAAATAGTTATTTATGTTTTATATTTTTCTGTTTTTCTTGTAATTTAAAATTCCTTATAACTGGTGATTTTTTTTTTTTTTTTTTTGCTATTCATGACTTTTTATTTTAGTAACTTGGAATAATTTAAACACAATAATTTTGCAGGTGCAATACTTTACTTTAAAGAACAAAAAAAAAAAAAAAAAAAAAAAAAAAAAAAAAAACACCTTTTGTTGAGTCCGTCTCACACGTCTTTCTTATGCTTCCAATAAATAAGTTGTGATTCTTAAATCTTCAGAATTTTTTCAGCAATAAATAGCATTTTATATGAAAAATTTAGTTTCATAAGGTCGTTGTCGATTTAATATAACTAACTTTATTTTTAGTACTTATTTGTTGAAATGAAATATTTTAGAAATACTTGAACTAATTTCCCAGAATTATTCATCAAAAAATGCAAACTATGAGTGATTGGCTGATTGAATGGTGGATGAAAATGTTTAACAAATAAAACTGATTTTATGAAAAGTTTTAAAATAGTAATTTGCTTCCCCGTGCTACAGACAATGAGTAAAATTATTAAGAGAAAAAAAAAAAAAAAAAAAATTCACAATGGCTGTGTACATCGAAAAAAAATTAACTAGAACAAGTTTGATCTCTTACACAGAGGCAAAAATATAGGAAACTGTTTCCATTCATCGTATAGGGAGATAACAAATGTTGTTTACTTGTTATTCTTATTAAAGTTTTTAAACACAAAATTTACTTAAACTTATACTAAATAAATGTATATTTTAACTATTTTCTATTATAATTAAATTATAAAAAAACTTTAACCCTTGTTTACATACATATAAACATGCATTTCAAAGAACTGTCATATATGTAAAATATGAAACCTTGATGAGAGTTCCATAAAAATTAATATTATAAAGGGAGAAAATTATATATAAGTATATTGAAATAAATAGTTTAAATAGACTATAAACATCTTTAATAGCTTCTAATGGAAGACCTTATATATAAACTTCTAGTTAAAATTTGATTATCCTTATCTAATGTTCGAATTTATATGTATACTATATGCATATGTAAATACATGCACAATAACATCTATACACAGATACGTACTTGCTTACATTTAATGACAAGTGGGAACAAAAACTATCAATAACCAACCAACTATTCATATACAACATTGAACAATTTTACTGTTAATAGAACATACAAATACTCTTACAAATAATATAGAGAGAATTATGTAAAGGATGTGGTTTAAACAACATTAACACTCATTCACTTATAATAGACATACATTCATACTTATAAAAAATATTAAAATACAATTTATGAACATTGACACGTCATCATTAACATTGACAACATCAGTAGACAGTAGCTTGATACAAATAAGAACATAATAACAATTTCTTAGAGAAAATTTTGTGTCTATGTAAACAGAGACTGAATTTTCTATAGAAAATTTTTGTGTCTTTGTAAACAGAGACTGAATTTTCTATAGAAAATTTTGTGTCTGTGTAAATAGAGACAGAATTTTCTATAGAAAATTTAGTGTCTGTGTAAATAGAGACAGAATTTTCTATAGAAAATTTAGTGTTTGTGTAAATAGAGACTGAAGTTTCTATAGAAAATTTGTGTCTGTGTAAACAGAGACTGAATTTTCTATAGAAAATTTTGTGTCTGTGTAAACAGAGACTGAATTTTCTATAGAAAATTTTGTGTCTGTGTAAACAGAGACTTAATTTTCTATAGAAAATTTTATGTCTGTGTAAAAAGAGACTGAATTTTCTATAGAAAATTTTGTGTCTGTGTAAACAGAGACTGAATTTTCTATAGAAAATTTTGTGACTGTGTAAACAGAGACTGAATTTTCTATAGAAAATTTTGTTTCTGTGTAAACAGAGACTGAATTTTCTATAGAAAATTTTATGTCTGTGTAAACAGAGACTTAATTTTCTATAGAAAATTTTATGTCTGTGTAAAAAGAGACTGAATTTTCTATAGAAAGATTTATGTCTATGTAAACAGTGACTGAATTTTCTATAGAAAATTTTGTGTCTGTGTAAATAGAGACAGAATTTTCTATAGAAAATTTAGTGTCTGTGTAAATAGAGACAGAATTTTCTATAGAAAATTTAGTGTCTGTGTAAATAGAGACAGAATTTTCTATAGAAAATTTTGTGTCTGTGTAAACAGAGACTGAATTTTCTATAGAAAATTTTGTGACTGTGTAAACAGAGACTGAATTTTCATTAGAAAATTTTATGTCTGTGTAAACAGAGACTGAGTTTTCTTTAGAAAATTTTGTGTCTGTGTAAACAGAGACTGAATTTTCTATAGAAAATTTTGTGTCTGTGTAAACAGAGATTAAGTTGTCCTTAGAAAATTTTGTGTCTGTGTAAACAGAGACTGAATTTTCTATAGAAAATTTTGTGTCTGTGTAAACAGAGACTAAATTTATAGAAAATTTTGTGTTTGTGTAAAGAGAACAACAAATTCTATAGAATATTCTACAGAAAATTATCTGTCTATGTAAACATTGAGAAAATTTTCTATACAAAGCTTTGTGTCTTTATGAACACAACAGAAGAAAATGTCATTATTGAAATAGTCTATTCTTAATATTTGCTCCCCTTACTGTTGTTATTTTGCTTTGTAATGCAATTTACTGTATGAATATTTTGTGTATTGCCATTTGTCATAGTATTAGTTACACACACAGACATTAAAATTAAATGTTGTGTACTGGTATGTGTAATTATGTGTGTGTTTGTTGATATGCGTATAAAATCAATTGGATTTTTGTTGAAATTGTCATTTATTCAAGTAAAATTACATTATGAAAACGTCATTGACACATTCTTAAAATTTGTAAAGATATACACGTTCAAATATACATATGTGTGTATAGAAATCAGTAGATTTTAAATTTACAGTTTAATTTTTCTTTTTATTATATGTAACTATTCACATAATTATTGTATCATTAAGATTTCTTATATAAAATCTCACAAACTTAAACATGCATGATACAGTTTAATATTCTAAACAAATTATTATAATACATTGAAGGATTTCATTGAAATTATTCAACGATTGTCCACTCTATCACGTCATGGTTTTTATAATTATAAATACATATGTAGTTTAAAATAAAATATTTAAAATTATGTCATCCTCATGAAAACTCATCATCACAGTCATCAGTAACCTTCTTTAATCATTTGTGTATCCTTTTTTTTTTTTTGTTTGCTGTGTTATATACATCAATGTGAAATGTTGTCCATCATCATGTTGGAAAATTTATTGTTATTAAGTGCCATTTTGATTCTTGGTTCTTGACAGCAACAAGGAAGAGAAAAAAAGGTTTGTAAAATATGTATTTGTAGTTTTGTAAATTAAAATTGATGGATTTTGTTTAGCTGATTGAAGTGAAAGATTTTAGTTTTTTCTTAGTTTTTTTTAGAAGAATTAAGTAACAAAATTGAAACTGATTAAAAATCAATAAAATGTTTAATGAGCCGTGAGTTAAAGAAGACAGATTAAAGTAAAATAAAAGATATATTGTACAAAACATTAGGTCGTTAACATCGACATATAAGAAAAAAATAAGAAAAAAAAAAAAACAATTTTTGGTTATAAATATTAGTGATCACATATTTCCATCCTTTTTACTCTAGCGCCTATAGTTTCCTTATAAAATGAGATTTTTTATTTTTATATAAAAAAAATCTATTTTTGGTGAAGAATATAAGTATAACAGTTTTGCATCCTCTAGTTTCGTTTTAAAACGACACACAGTGGTATCAAACGCCAAGTTTTTGGTATAAAAACCAGACAAATTATATTGTATATATATGACTTTTAAAAACAAAATATAATGGCTTCAAAACTGACAATTGAAGTCATATCCCACTAAACTCAATCTATATACACTGTCGGACAAAATAAAGTGCGATTTTTTACTCTTTCTATTTAGTTCATAATTATTGTCTTCTAGGTGCATAATGGGCTACTTTTTCGGTGTCCAGCTATTTGCCGTATTATATTCTTTAAATTAATATATAAAATAAGTTTTTGAAATATGTGTATTTCACGTCAAAGGAAAAAGTTGTTGTGTTGGTCATACATTTTGTGCGACAAAATAAAGTGACACTTTGCTTAATTTCTTTAATTTGGCTTCAAATTTTCGAATTTTTTTAAACAAAACGGAAGGCATATGCTTAAGAAGTGCTAAATTTTAATATTGTACTAATTAAATTATATTAAAAATTATTATTAAGTTCAAAAAATAAGGATGAATACGGTCACATTATCGGAAAGTCTTCAACCACCATCCAGAAAGATTTCTTGACTCTAGATAAGGAAAATAAGGTAAAATTAGTGTATTTATCTTTAAAGTGCTACGTTTTAGAATCTGAGGTTAAAAGATTCATTTCGTTATACAAAATAACAATTCAAAACAAAATTTAGAAGAAATAAAGAGGGCAAAAACCCTAAGACTACGAAGTAAAATCGTAACGATATCAATATTCTCGCCAAAAGAGAATGAGTTTCATCATCTAAAGTTATAAAACAAGAAGTAATTATAATTATATTAGCTTTTACTGCCAGAAAAAAGCTCAAATATACGAGTTTTAGAAGTACCTATTCTAAGTAAAAGTCACATCATTGTTGTGCTAATACAATAAAGCGACCCGTAATAGAATAATAGTCGTTAAAGTCCCAGAACCATTATAAAATACAGTTATTTGGATGAATAAACAAAAATCTTATTAAAACTTTAAAAAAACTGAGAAAATTTTGGAAACTGCCGTGGAAATATCTGTAGTTTTAAATTTTTCTAATAGGAGATCGTATAAAAAATGTTTTCTTAACTTTGGTACATATGAAATTAGTTTGTTTGAACCGTGTCTGGACAGTTAGGTTGGTAATAATTAAAACTACTTCCTCCTTTGTCTCTCCGCTTAGAAAAATGAGATTCTTTTTGGTGAGAATTGCGATATTGCTACGATTTTACTCCGCAATATTAGGGTTTCAGACCCATCAATTTCTTCTAATTTTCATTGTAAATTGTAATTTTGTATAATGGAACGGTTTTTTTGGCCTCAGATTCTAAAAAGCTGTACTTTAAAAGCAATAAAATTAATCTTATTTTCTTTTCTCTATCTGGAATTACGAAATCTTACTGGATTGTGGTCGAAGGCTTTCCGATAATACGAAATTTGGAACGTAGGTTGGTCTTATGCCAAATAGATTCACTAAAGATTTTTGAAAATTCGAATGTTTAGGGGTAAAAGAATTTGGTACTTTTAAGAAATTTCAATGTTTAAGGGGTAAAAATCGTACCTATTTTTGGTACTTTTTTCATAAAACATTTTTTTTTTTATATTTATTGTATATTTTATTCATTGGAATAAATTTTTTGTTACATCCATGGGGGAAAAAGTACCAAAAAGTGAGTAAAATCGGGAAATTACATTTTATTCAAACTCAATAATGAATTTTAAATTATATTAAACTTAGAAACACTGAATTAAGTAAATGTAGTCCTATGTGGATAAAAATTCACAAGAGTGGAATTTGTGGTACTTAAAGATAATTGGTCCTGTGGGTTAGAATTCAAGAAGAGGGACTTTGTTGAACTTTTTTGTTCTTCTAATGGTACTTTTTGAATTTTTTATAATTATGATCCTGGAAACATGAAATTAAGAATATGTGGTCCTAAGTGAATGAGAATTCATAAGAAGGGACTTTGTGGTAATTTTTTTTTCATCTAATAATGCTTTTTGAATTTTCTATAATATTCAACCTAGAAACATGAAATTAAAGATATAAGGCCCTAAGTGAGTGAGAGTTCACAGGGGGGACTTTCTGGTACCTTTTTGTTTTTCTAATAGTGCTTTTTGAATTTACTATAATATTTAACCTAGAAACATAAAATTAAAGATATGTGGTCCTAAGTGAATGAGAATCCATAAGAATTGACTTTGTGGTACTTTTTCGTTATTCTAATAGTACTTCTTGAATGTTCTGTAATCAGTATCCTTAAAAGGGATTTTGTGGTACTTTTTCGTTATTCTAATATTTCTTTTTTGTTATTCTAATATTAGAAACCTGAAATTAAAGTGACAATGTTATTTATAGATGAGAATTCTCAAGCTCTATTAGCCTTCTATACTAAAAAATAATAATATAAATACTTTGGTAGTTTTTTGACTTTCGAACGTTAAAGATGTTAAAAATTGTTACTTTATTGGCACACTACAAACTTTCTAAACTAAAAGCATAGAAATAAATTTAAAATATTATATTTTTTATCAGAAATATTTCAAACATACCTTTTGTACTTTTCGAAAATCATATTTTTTATTGTAATTTTTGTTACTTTTTTAAGTAAATATTTAAAACGTTTATTGTTGTTAATGCCGATACAACACTATTATTAAAAATGTTCCCACGGGAGTTAAATTTAGTATATAGTTTGGTTTTTATAAAAAAAAAAATTCCGCTAATGAAGTAGCTGGTTTACAGCTCGTATTTTATAATATTTTACTGGGCATTTTGTATACTTGCATAAATTTTGAAAATACATAGCTTATTTTACATGTAGAATTACTAGCTTTGAGATAAAGATTATAAGCTGAAACATTTTTGATGTTTTCATTTTTCAAAAGAAATTTTAGTAAAAAAATCTTCAATTTTGAATGCAAAATTATTTTTTTGTACACTATTTGCGAAATAACTCCTTAATGAGCGGATAAGAAAAATATTTCAGAACGACTTAAAGCCAATTTTACTTCGCATATTTTGCTGTAGCAACTACATAAATCGTGCATACTGTTTTCTAGTTATAGTGAAATATACTCTAGTAATCGACTTATTACAGGCGAAATATTAGACACGCCCATAAAAAAGAAATCCAGACCTGGTGGAAAAAATTTAGAGAACATTCGTGTTTAGCACATCAAAATCCATCAAGTTTAGCTATTTTCTTTTGCCCGACCAGTGTAATTTAATAAATTTAATCGATTTATTAAATATTGTTTATTTTTGAAAAATTTATTTGTAAAGCTTTTAAGGAGATTTTTGCAGGAATTATAAATAATAGTGAAAATATTATGCTAATATGCTTTTTTTGGGCAATTCCAAAAAGTCGTTAAAAAATTGCATTTTTTTCATAAAATCTGCACTTCTTCATTCGTTTTTGGCCATGCGGGAAACAATTTAGTGTCAAATCGATAAAATCTAGTTTATTAAATGTCATAAGTAAATTAAAAAAAAAAAAAAACGAGTGACATTTTTAAAGAAAAAAACGTTTAGTTAAAAGAACTGAGAAAAAGATGAAAGAATAGTACGGTAGACCGAGGAGCATTCTTCACTTTTTTATTTAATATGCTGTATTTTCAAAACGGTTCACGATATCAGTAATCTTTCTTTAGAAATAAAAACCTTGATATGTTGGCTTATATTTAAGCCCTTTTGGTCTTGACTATCTTCATGTTAAATTAATTTTTATTGAGAATTTGTGACCAAAAACGTCGAAACTACCCCATCCCAAGGGGTAGATTGCGCACAAGTGATAATTTTTTTCACACTTTAAAGGAATTTAAAAAACATATGTTGTCAAATCTTGCTCATTACTATCATATTTATAGCATAGAAAAAATTCTTTGATCAATTCCAAAAAATATGAGAGTTATCACATAAAGTACCCACAGTGAAATATTTAGAAAAGTATTGAATAAACAGTTAATCACGTATATCTTCGAACAAATGTACGTTGAAAATTTCAAAATTTGATAGCTGAAAGATCTTTCATATATGAAAATAAAATAAATTATTAACACGAATTATTTTACTTTGTTTTCATGACAATTGTCATGAGTTATGGTATGTTCAGACTAGTCAAATATTTAACCAAAATGACGTAACCACTATATATAATATTTCATTTTAATGGAAAAATATTTTTTAATTATCATAATCATAACGGACATTTTACCGAATCTTGTTTGACGCTGTTTTCTCTTACAAAACATTTGCCAGATCAAACAACGGCAAGTATTTTTTTGTAGAACTAGTGGTTATGCAAATTTGGTCAAATATTTGACTAATGTGAACATAGCTATAGTATCAATAAACTACTGCCTGCTACTCTACCACAATATTTCTAGTAACTACTTGAAATGAGGTATTGTTTAATATAAAATATTTAATACTAATATGTCTTATTAATAATGATATAATTAGTATATGATCGGCCAAATAATATATTTTAAGTGTTTAAAAACATAGAACATAAATTTTAGAGTGAGTTTTTGAATATTTAGAACAATTTTTAATGCAAAAATCATAAGATAAAGTTTTAATACCTGTAACTAACTTTTCTTCAAATATTGGTCGTCCTAACTAAGTTGAACTACTCATTTATCTATTTCGCGTAATTTTTGAAGCAAAATTTATTAATTAATCTTAATAATTTCATGTAAAAACGTTATGTAAGTATCTTATCCAATAATAGTAAGGAATAAACAACCATACAGGGATTGGCCGTATTAGATAGGATAACAGTGGACTACACGTACATAATTGTCAATCTACTAAGAAATTAACTGTTGCATTAAATTTATAGAGTTTATTTTAATAATTGTATTAAATATTATTATATTTTCGAAAATTTCCCAACTATACAAATGATTCCGAATTGATGCTTTATATATAAGAAAAATCGCCTATAACTTCTACTTAACGTATTTTTACGAAGTAAATAACATTCGAAAGCTTATAACTGTACCTTACGTTTAAGCTTGTTAAATTATTTTGATAATTATCAAGTATGAATTTATTATAGTGGCCATCTCCTTTTGGTATCCGTAAAATACATTATATTTTTTATCTGTATGCCAAATTTAAATTTTTTACACAGAGAAACAACGGAATTATTGATTTTTGGTCGCAATTTACCACTGTGCACTGTGTAACGTACCCTATGTCATTCTCGAGTGATTTTTGATTGTAGCAGGGTTTATTTATTTTTCCTCTTAATTTCATTCTTTAAAATAAAATAAAAAATTTAATAAAAACTTGAAATTTTAATAACATTATTGAAAGCTTCATAAAATTGTTTTTATATAAACAAACTTACTTACATATTTATTAAATAAACATATTTTTTTTAACTCTCATCAATTGTAAAAAATTTTTTATTATATAACATAATTGAATAAATTCATCTATAGTTTCATGACAAGCTGCCAAAAAAAATTTTGTTTTACTAATTAAAATTCCTAGAAAGAATCAAAAAAAAAAATTGAATTAATATTGTTGGTTTTATTATTCATTCAATAAAATCAAGAATTCTCTTAAAATTAAAACAAATAAAGCTTTTTTCTCTTTCATTTCAATATAAACATGTTGCCAAGAACTTTGTTTTCATAAAATGTTGCAAAGTTTGTAGACAATTTGTATAAATTGATTTGTTTTTTACAGGTAATTTTTTAAAGCCGTCAAGTGTTAAGTTAACAAAATAATACTTGGGCGAAAAATTTAATTACATTTATGCGCCATCTAATAATGCTTAAGTTTAAAGTAAATATATATTATTTATGTAGGTACTTGTAATAAGAGCATAGAATAGAAATATTACAAAATACAAAATAATTGAAGGTAAATTGAGACTCATTTTAAAAGTAAATTACTTTAAATTGTAATACATATGTTTTTAAATGTTAGCGAGAATTAGTAGAATTTTATAAGAATAACAATTTTAGATAACTGAAAGGTTTTAAACATACCTAAGCTAATTAACAATTTAATTGTTTAAAAAAGGGAAATATTGATTCACTTAAAAAAATTAGTAAACAACAATTAGATGATTTTGCTTTTCTACAAGATAAATATTTAATCTTACTGATATTGAAGAAATGCAAACGACATATGAAAGGTTTGATGTGCGTATGATTAATATTTATTATTTTGACCTTTGCTAATTTAAGGGTATTAAAATAAAAGGTATTATTTTAATACAATTTGCAATATTGATTGTTTTAACCATTTAGATATCAAAAACAGGAACTTGATTTCAGTTAAACAATTTAGTACTTTTTATAGCCTAATGGTTCCTAGCAAACGTGAGTTTAAATTTCGTCAAAATTGTTATTGTAAAAATTAGCACTGTTTTTTTTTTGTTCACTTCTACTTTTACACATTACATAAACTAATTAAATTGGTCTTTTATTATATTAGGCTTATTATGAAATAAAAAAGTTGTTTATATGTATATGTCAACTTTTATAATTTATGTTAACAGCTACAAATTCAATGTTTTTATTAGTTGGATAGTTAGTTTGGGTAGTAATCTTCCATTTTCGGATATTGTTCCAATAATACACTGAGAAAAACGAAATGGCAAAAACAAGACATGGAAGCAAGAAAATACTACTGCTAACATTTATCGCGGCACAAATTGGGCTGAATATTATGTCTTGCCATTCAACATAGTTGTTAATGACTTCAAAGTCCAAAATTCTGCGGTGGTGCGTGACGATCGCATTTTATGTTTACGAGAAAATTTGGAAAATGTTTAAAAAAATCGAAAAAATTAAAAAATCACCTTCATTCATATATAACTTTTGAAGTAGGAATGGAATCTTCAAGCACCACCGCAGAATTTTAGATATTATAGTCATCAACAACTATGTTGACTTTCAAGGCATAACGTTCAGTCCAATTTGTGCAGTATAAAAAACAATAAAGAATATTTTCGGCAAATTTTATTCAATCATTTAAAAAATAGAGTGCATATTTAAACAACGGGAGTTTATGTTACTGAAATGAATTATACATTAGTAATTAAGATCATAGACACTGTATTTAATTTAAGACCCCATAAAGTATATATTTTCTGGGTCCTGGTTAGATTCTGAGTCGATCTAGCTATGTCCGTCTGTTGAAAGCAGTATAGGGCTCGAACGGGACAACGAAGGGGGTCGAAATTTGGCCCAAATATTTATATTAAATAAGGTTTGTTTGGTATTGAAAATGAGCAAAGTCGGTAAATAAACAAAAAAGTTATTAGAAAAATACTAGAAACAAAGGGTGTCCATTGTAGCTTAATTTCATACTATTCTGCTGATATCTCTCTTAAACAAAAGCATGTACGATAACGAAATTTTCAAGGGTCGGTATAAACTTGGAAACAAAAAATAGGCGTAGTTCGCCAACCTTACCGCCCACCTCTCATACAACATTCGTTCTTGTTTACATTTGTAATGTTATTGTTTTTTATACCCACCATTAAAAAGATGGGGGGTATATTGATTTTGTCATTCCGTGTGTAACATGTCGAAGAAATCATCTAAGACCCCACAAAGTATATATTTTCTGGGTCCTGGTTTGATTCTGAGTCGATCTAGCTATGTCCGTCCGTCTGTCCGTCTGTTGAAAGCAGGATAGGGCTCGAACGAGACAACGTAGGGGGATGAAATTTAGCATAAATATTTGTCTTATATAAGGTTTGTTTGGGATTGAAAATGGGCAAAATCGGTTAAAAAGCAAAAAAGTTATGGGCTAAAAACTAGAAACACAGGGTGTCCGTTTTATACTTTTCTGCTGATATTTCTTCAACAAAAGCATGTACGACAACGAAATTTTGTACGTATAGTTCGGGAATCGATATAAACTCGGAAACCGAAAATGGGCGTGATCCGCCCACTTTACTGCCCACCTCCTATATAAGGTGTTCAAATAGTTCAAGGACCAATGTAAACTCGGAAACAAAAAATGGGCGTGGTCCGCCCACTTTACTGCCCACTTTACCGCCCCCTCCCATATAATGTAAAATTTGAAAAAGTTGATGGTGGGTATATAGATTCGGCCGGGCCGAATATTCGCGCTTGTTATTATTTTTCTTTGTTTGTAACATAGTTAGTACGAATTATTGCCAGTAGATGGCGCAAAATTCATTTTTTTAATAAAAATGCATCAAAACACCCTGTATTTGCAAATATTATGAGTTCATATGTTCAGCAAAAAAAAAATGCCAAAGGATTTTGTACAAAGTTGCCAAACATCATTTGGTCGACTTCTGGAAATTTGAAGGTAAAAATTTGGATTTTCTTCAATAACCTAAAAATAACGGTAATTTTGTAAATATCGGAATTATGAAAAAGTCGCAGAACAAAAGTTGCTGCTGAAATAATTTCAAAAATATAGGTATGGTCAGTTTTCTACTGATCTTCGTGAATTTTGGCACAATTATTTATGCATATATACAGCTTCCTTGGTCCAAATTTTAATGAAATCGTGATTAAAAAAAGCATGTTTGTTAATTTTTACTATTTTTTTCATGAAAATATATGGATATAAGCCCTTACACTATATTGAGCTATTTTTAGCCGCAAAATTTGGCATGTTCACATTCGAATGTTTTAATGACACTTTAGATACAGATAGATGCTTAATAAATCTTACCAAATATCGAAAAAAAGGTAAGAAAACGATTAAATTGTATGATTTTATGAAGTTTTTATCGTCTCTTATAATATCTCTTATATGGTTTATACGTCCTTATACGCGTCCATAATTGAGCATGCTTCTAAAATATTAGATATTAGACAGTTTTTTCGTATGAAAATGAAAAATGTCATTTTATTTTTATTTATATTACAATACAAGTACAAACTATACTAACAAATTACAAATTATAACCTGAGAATGGTATCTTAAAATACAGTAAATTTTCGTTTTGGTAAAAAAAACTTGTAATATTTTTTGTAAGCTTATATTTAACACCCATAAAAGCCATTTAATGTTTTCGATATTTGCTTTCTTTTACCACTAAAATTATTTGTTCTTTAGTAACAATATGCTATTAACAACAGAATATGTCTCTTCAACATGTTTATTAAAAAAAGCTTTCCTTGTTGCTTAACTACCACCCCCCATGCAACAATGTTATCATAACAATGTTTCTGCACAATCAATATCTAAACTCATGATGAAATGTAAACAAAAAACAGCTGTTTTGATACGTTCTCTGCTGCGACAAACAAAAAATTCATTCATGAATTTCTTAAAATGTTGCGTAG
The DNA here is from genome assembly GCA_951394005.1 of Protophormia terraenovae. Classification (NCBI taxonomy): domain Eukaryota; kingdom Metazoa; phylum Arthropoda; class Insecta; order Diptera; family Calliphoridae; genus Protophormia; species Protophormia terraenovae. The sequence goes on along the minus strand of OX596073.1, from coordinate 44,485,231 downwards.
TAACTCATTTTAAAGTCAATCCAAAAGAAACCAGTTATAAACATACATGCTTCATACAACAACAATTGCAACAGCTATAAAAATTAAATATGTATTAGCATCAACATTAAGACGAGATACAAAAGCAGCAACATCAACTGCGTCAGCAATTGAAACCAAAAACCAAAGAAGCAATTGTGGCAAACAACACTTAAGAAGCAGAAAGTGGCTGCAAAAAAACCTACAACAAACTGCTCCATATTCTGAATGTGTGTGTGTTTGTTTTTAGGAGTGTATATGCTTGTGTTCGTGTTGTTAACAACAAGTAGAAATTTAGGAAGCAACACAATTGAAAATCAGTTTTACGCAAAATTGTAAACCAAACGGACGTGTTTTCTTCATACAATGCTGTATATAGAATTTTTTCGTTGAAAAATCAAGAAAAATGTAAAGGAATGAATTTAAAGAAACATGTTGTACGACTTGTTCTTGTCTCCGCAACAGGAGAAAATTGTGTGAAATTTTTTAATTGATGCAAAAAATTAAATAGCTATCAATGATTTTTGGATTATGATGAAAAAGAAATGAGAATAATGATTTTAAAAAAGTTCATAAAAATGGAAAAGTGTTAAAATAAATTTAATAAAATTTTTATTAAAAAATTATTAGAAATGTTTAAACAAAATTATTTGATAAAATAAAAAATAAATAAAGAAAAAAGAAAGAAAGAAAGAATTTTAATATAATTTAAATAAATAAATTTGAAAAAGAATAAATTCTAAAATTTTTTGAAATCAAAAAAATTAAATAAAAAGAGAAAAATAATAATAATATGTAATTGAAAAATATTAAAATATTAACATAACATTAAATAATATAAAAGTTTATACTACGAATAAATATTTTGAATATAAAACAAAATATTTTATTAAAATATTTTGAATACAATTTTCAAATTCGACAATTAAAAATGAATAAAAAAAAAAATAATAATAAATTGTTTTTTAAAGTTTTTAAGAAAAACAGAAATATATTTTATTAACTTAACGAAATATTTATTTACTTTTAAAAATGTATGTGTTGATTGGTTGAAAATTAATCTATCTTCAGCCAGAGTATTAAATAAAATGTGAGTTTTCAACTGTCTAAAAAAATAATAAAAAAAAACTTAAATAATAAATAAAACATTTTGAAAAAATTCTAACTTAACACTAAGAAGTGTTAAAGAAATAAAAGAATTTCAGAAAAAAAAAATAAAATAGTGTTTAAACTAAAAGTTTGATAAAAATTACAAATACGATTTTTATTAAAAATATATAAGAATATATTACCAGATTATAGTTAAAAATTTTTAAAATAAAAACAAACAACCTGAATGTAAAAATTAATCAAACTAAAAAAAAATCCATAAATAAATAATTTATAAATTCTAAAAGAATACAATTTTAAATAAATTAAAACAAATACAAGTGTTAAATAAATTCTAAAATTAAAATTATGTTTTAAATTTCAAAACACATGTTATAACAAAGAAACATAAAAATTAAGTTTTCTTATTGAAAGTTTTATAAAAAAAAAATAGTCAAAAGTTTTATAGTACTTTCTGAATGTGTAAAAAATTATTAAACATTATAACCTTAATCACTTTTCTTGTTAAAAGTTTTATAAAAAAAAAAAAATATAAAAAGTCTTAAACAAGTAAAAAAATTATAATAAAATTCAATAGTATTTTCTAAATTTGTAAAAAATTATTAAACATTAAAAAGTATTTTGAATCGAATTTGTGGCTATTAATCTGTTAAAAAATTATTAAAAATATATACAAGTGTTTTATACTTCATGTTAATATTAATTAATTTATAAACATAAATCTGTGAAAAGTGTGATTAAAAGGTGAATAAATAAAATAAAAAAGTGCAAAATTATAGTGACTTCAATTAAATGAATTTAATATTAATATAATAAAAAACTATTTAAAAAAGGTAATATGATAAACAGTTTCTTTCTATACTAACTGTATTATATTAAACAAATTTATAGATGAGCAGAATATAGGAAAAATAATTACGATTATTTTAAAAATTTATCCTCAGTTCCCTACCAGTGCACAGTGTTCAATTTTCAAATTTAGGTGGCCAAAATTAATTACACAAAAACTATAAATCGTACAAAAGTGATTTTTGGCATAATGATTACTTACATATTGAAGAATTATTGGACAAAAAATTAGACAAATCCGCCTACCGCCACGCCCACTATTAATTACCCAATTATGAAAAATAGTCAAAATTTAAAAATAGCTTCTTTTATAATTCTTTTTCATTTGAAAATAAGTTTAATTAAAAATATAAAATAAATTCATCATAATTTTTTAATGAAAGTGTAAAAAAGTTTAGTAAAAAAAAAAAAAAACAAAATCATGTGGAATCTGCACCAATATCACTGTCATTTTCACTATCAGACTCTTGTATCCCTAGAGTAATGAGAAACGGTTCAAAACTAGTCACGTGACAGGTTCTCAGGGCTAGTTACCGGTTCCAGTTCCGGAACTTTATATGTGAAAAACCTGTCACTTTTACATGGGGTTGTAATTGGAGGTGGCTAATTAGCTTCTTGGGACAGGTCACAGGATAGGTCCTAGGACAGGTCCAAGAGGATAGGTTTAGTAATGATTATTGTAATAAAAATTTTATAAAAATTCGGTAATTGTTTAATTTTTAAACATTATTTTTATTATTATCTTTATTAAATTATGTTCATTTTAATTTTATAATTTTTCGTTAATGTCAATGGTGGCACCCCAGCTCGAAGCCATGTTCATCTGACGTATGTTATGTTTTATAGTCTTTAACGCTTACCACTCAGCCACTGATTGTTATTGCGCGCGGGTTGCTATTTGCGCACTTAACGAGCATCTTAATAGTGAGTGTGTTTGTGTCAACTGGTTCTCAATTGGAACTTTGGTGACGAGTTAGGTGTCAATTGGTACTCAACTGGTACAGAGAAACCGGTCCATTACTGCAATTACCATAAATTTCCCGCAGGGATATTATAACATGCGTTTTTTAGTAGTTTCAATATATCTGGCGTTAAAGTTCGTTTTTTTAACTGGTGGAGTTTTCCTGAAGGTGCAAATATAAGGATCTGATGATATTAATAGCCTTTTTATTAAATCTGCATTAGTCTCGGTCCGTGAAGTTTTCCGCGTGAACTGCATAAATAAAGATTTCTTGTTTCAAATGTATATCTTTCGAATGCTTCCACGTTTATAGTATACCCAGATGCTAAGCATTCCAATATAACATGAAAATGTTTAATAAGTTCTAAACTTAACCCAGTCTATCAATAACCCCATTTTTGATCTAAATTCGTCTTGAATAATTTTTTTTTTTTTTTTGTAAAACCTTTACTTTGTTATCTTCATCTCTAACTTGCCACATTTTTATGTCTATCCTGTAAGCTATATGTAGTAAACATTCCATGAATCGTATTCAGGAATGTAGAGGCGACAAGCCAAATTCCAAAACTCCAGGGTCTAAAGTTTTTTGTAACAGGGCTGAAGAGTTATTCATTTCGGAATGCTTAGCTCCACATACATAACATATTTGTGACGAATTGTAATTCGATAAAGCAGAACAAACTTTTCCATCAATCATGCATAAAATTAATTTCGGTTTTATATAAAAAGTATTTTGGATATTGTTCACGACAATATTAACCTCAGTAGCAACTAGTTTTGCTATTTGGTCCTTAATACCTTGTACTTCTTTTTTTATCAAGTCTGTTGTCTCTTTTGCAAAGATTAATTTTATAGGACGACAATAGCGAGAGGAGTTGGGCATTTTGTTTTCATAAATTATAATTTTCTCTTCATTTTTATTAATTAAATATATATGTACTATTAATAACTTACGTTGTAATTAGTGAAGTCTAAAAATAAACAATAAAATAATATGCAAATTTTTATTTTTAGAAAAAAAAAAAAAATAAAAGAAAACGGGACTTCTTTGTGAAAACCATTGATGCACTTTAAAATAACTAGGCAGTATACTGCAGTGGTATAGTGGGTAGAGCAATTGGCTAGCATCCGGATGGTTGTGGGTTCAACTCCTGGCTCCGACTATTTTTTTTTTTTTAATTTTTTAATTCTTATAAATCGTTCTATAAATAAAGAATCACTTTTGTGACATCTTAAACAAAAATAAGTTCCTTTTCTAGCAAAGAAAAGTTCCACTATATAACGGTTAATTGCTAGATGGAATTATTCACCCACGATCTTGTAAGCTCACAACTTAAACAAAGGTATGCATTTAAAACATACATTCTTTAAAAGCAACTTACAAATAAAATGGTATTCAATTTTTTGTTCCACTTAGAAGGATGGTGTATCTTTGTTTTGAATACTTCGTTCGGCAGGGGCAGTTTCGGGCAAAAAATTTTTTTAGTTTCTATTAAAGGAGTATCCCTAATTCTCAAAACACTCAAAAGTTGGACCCCAGATGATAACAGAAAAAAGTATTCGTCTATGCATTTTTGTTTTTGACTTACAATTTTTTTTAAGAGCTTCCCTATTATATCTTTCAATATCTAAAACTATCTTCATTCAAATATATACAAAATACCTGTTTTATATATTAAAGGAATTATATTTTCATATACAAAGAGAATTTTTAAAAATATGCCATAGAAAATTTTTTATTCATGTTCAAAGTTTGACTAATTTTCGAGCAAAAAAAAAAAAAAAAAAAAATATTTTTCTTTTGTATATTTTACCCATCATTCATGTTATCGTTAGAAGTATTCATTGATCGATTTCAGCTAAAATGAGTACGGAAATATCTTAACTGAATAGTCTATTTTAATACCCGAATATAATTTTTTTCCTCCTTTAAAGTTCATTTTTGGGGTTTTGGCCAGCTAAATTTGAAAATCGAACACTGAGCGCTGGTAGGGATTTGAAAATCAATTTTATCATTTTTTAAATATTTTTTACATATTTAGCACATTATCACTCATTGTTTCAGGGGTCTTCCTAAGAAATATTTTTTTTACGGACACTCTACTGTCTAATTGTAAAACATATCAGCATTAGCCGTATGAATTTTCATTCAAATATATTCCACGATACAGAATTATTAAAAAAAATGTTTTGGGAACATTGCTTTGTTCTCATACAACGATGGGACAAAAATAAAAAGAGTTGTCATAGAAAATTTAGAATTTGGTACGCATATTATTTTAGGCTAAAATTTAATAAATGTCTAATGCTCCAATACTGGACAGAACTCCATCAAATTTTGTGATTGCAGTTAAATATAGATTATTTGTGAGTCTGCTAATTTTTATTTGAATCGGAACAACAAAACTTGGGTAGGACAATATTTTATGTAATATGAGCAAGTGCAAATCTACCTTCCTCAAGTCCTATTATTTTCTAAAATTATTTTAATTTCTGTACCTAAATTTTCTCTTCAGTAACTTATTAAATTGCCTTTAACCGATTTTCGGTCCAAATTTTTTTTATTTTGTTTTCAGTTTTCAATATTGTATCAAATTTTAAAGCAATGTTGATTTAACATCACGAAATATTTTAACATAATTAATTCTTAGACTTTGGAGTAAGAAAAAGAAATTTTAGTTTTTTTTTTTTTTATAATTATTTTTATTGTTTTTAGTTGTGGCAAAAAATAGGAAATGATTATTCTTCTATGTATTAAAAAACAATATTAAATTACAAAATCAAGCAAGAAATGATTATAATTTTTTATACTTTTTTTTAATACTCCGCTGAACTCATTTAATTTTTGTATTAAAAATTTAAAATGCTCAATGATTAGCGTCCTCTTGAGGATATTTAACTTACTACAATGACTCCAAAAATTATATTTTTCCCTTCGTTAGTTACTTTTTTAAATTTCGAAATTATTTTTATAATTCTTTTATTTTAATTTAGCAAAATATATTACGTTAACATTGAGAAGTAAAAATAGGAAATCAGATACTTTTTCAATTTAAATTTTTTTAAAATTGTGGCAAACAATAGGCACTAATTATTTGTTTATTCTATTAAATAATTGTAACGAATTATATAAACCGTAAAAACAATTGTATAATTTTGTATATCCTTCTTCAAATTTAATTAATTTTTAGGTTTTAAGTAAAAAATATATATAAATTTGAGCAATAGAATAAGTATATGGGCAATTCCATTTTTACGTTTACCTTTATGAAACCGACCTTCAACTTCAAATATTTTTTTAACTTCTGATTTTTTTTAAAATAACTTTTGATGCACTTATGTTAACAACACTTGGTGGTGTAACACAACAAAAATTCAAGACCTGAAATGGTCAAATTCGGGAGCGTGTGTACCTTGACCACTTAAGTCATTGGGCTTGTTTTTTATTTTAAATTCTTCTCTATGAAGATACCTTTCAGAAAAGTATAAAATTGTTATATGTTTTTAAACAAAATTTTATTTTACAGAAAGAAGAGTGAAGATACTTTTTCATCAAAAAAAAAAAAAAAAAAAAAAAACACAATAAGTCGTAATTTTTGCAATTTTCAAATTCAGAATCGCTTATTTTTGAACTCTTTAAAGATATCGAAAAACAAATTTTTTTTGTTCAATAGATAATTTTGTTCTTTAATTAGCTAAAGAAAAAATAAATAAAATCGGTCGAAAACAGTAGGATATATATAGCAAAAACTGGACTAAGAACATGCAAAATTGAGGTACTTAAAAATTCAAGTACAAATAACTCAAAAATTATAAGAGATAAATAGGACATGCAAGCATGTTTTTTGTAGGTCTTATCAGTGGCTACAAATTGGAGGAGAAACAAATATTTGCCAAGCGATTAAAAATTTTTTATATCAGAGGTATCCAACTTTGAGCCACTTTAGCTCCGCCTCTGAGGGGTCTGTCGGCCTCCCTTAAAAACTTCACTTTGTACACTCCTCTGCTATGCCTATACCAAATTTCATGCAAATCCAGCCGATTAGAAGTTACAGATTTATTTCCAAAAAATTTCGATTCTGCCCCACTGTGCACTCGTGTGGTAATTTTTGAAATATTGCTGAATAGAATTTTGTCAATTTTTTATAACTTTTTATCTTAAACCTCTATAACACCGACGCCGTTCGCTAAAAGTCATCCACGCGAACAGATTTATGTTTCATTGAAGCCAGTTAATATTGGTAAAAAATAGCGTTGATGTGGCATTAAAAAAAATATATATCGTTCATTCCATTCCGATTCCGATTTTGTTCATATTTGCTATGCATATAACCCATGGAACCGTTTAAAAAGATACATTTGTATTATAGTACAAATAACAAATTATGGAATATTATGATTAAAATGTTAAAATATGCTCACAAAAACTAAATGAACACAAAATTGAAATATATATATATATATATATATATATATATATATATATATATATATATATATATATATATATATATATATATATATATATATAATATATATATATATATATATATATATATATATACAGTGTTGGAAAAAATAATAGGGACACTCTAATTTTTCAATATATTCTTACTTTTTTATTTACTATTCCATAAAAATTAAAAAGTATATACCCAGCTGAAAATATTATGTATGGATCATATATAAATGAATATATGAAGTATCATATATGTTTTGATCCGAAAATTTAGGGTATATGGAGATATATGACCATATATATTTACCCATATATTTATAGATATATGTATATTAAAACATTATTGTGAATGATTATTAAAATATTTTTATTTTTATTTTTTATTATAAATTTTATTAAAAATTAGAAACAACACATACAATGAATACTTATTTTTCATTTATATAAAAAGTATTATATAAACACCTGAGCAATCCATTGAACATTTGATAAACGCTGAGAAGGAGTGTAACCACGATATATGTTTCAAGACGTGTATATCTGCAAAGAGTTTTCGTTCGTTAAGAACTTCATTAAAATAAAGGTATTAATTAATAAAACAAATAGGTAAATGTAATCCAGTACTTGTCGTATTTATAGATTTTAAAAAAGTGTTCCAGAACAAACAATTGTTTAAACCTTCAAAGCTGACTAGTACTTGAATTTATCAAACGTTACTATAAGTTATGTCTTACTTTTATGAAAACAGGATTTAAAATCACTAATACAAGAGGAACACTTTCTGTTAACATTTTTAACAAATGTTATTTTAGTTTTTTAAATGTATGCCCTAGGTATTGCTCTACGTGACTTAATTTATCAGATCTACATTCTGTAAAGAGAAAGAAAAAATAAGACAATATTCTTCAAAATGTGTAGCTTACGCACTTACCTTCTCTAGAAACCAATGATTAACTAGGAGACATCTTAAAATACTGAGGTTGTTACAAACTATAGAGGTTAGATTTCATTTTGAAACTCTCCTAAATCTGCTTTGCAACATCTTAATCAAATATAAAAATATCAAACATGTGTGGATATTGGTCAAATCTTTTTCCATAAATACCTTATTTTGAATTTAATTGTTGATCGGGGGACTGCCTTATATCGGTTGAAAAGGGAAAAATTTAAACGAAATCATTTTATAAAATTTTGTAATAATATTTTTTTTGTTTTATTTTTTAATATCAATTTCTTGTTTATATTAAATTCACATTTTTTTATCGTAGACACCAACCAATTTATTTGGTATTCAAACCTATGTATGTTGTATAGTTAATGATATATGTATAGTGATACCATATTAGTTAGAAATCATCTAAGGGTTTGAGTTAACATGTTTAATAAAAAATATTATATAACGTATCAATTTTAAGTCCGTCATCGGATGAGTTTGTTTGGTCTAGGTAATGTTATTATTTCATATATGTATTCATATATGGAGAATTATTTCATATATGACATCATATATAAATTCAAATTCTCATATATAATTCCATATATGGTTATATTTTTATATATGGGATTATATATGAAATCATATATTTCAAATATTACCATATATTGCAGTGTACTTCTTCATATATGCTGCCATATATATACATATATTTTCATACATGGACCGTATACAAAAATATATATACGTTTTTACTTGGGTACATAAAATTAAATAACTTCAAATATTTTAACTTATAAAGAAAAAATAAGGAACTAGTTCTGCCTAAAAATATTTTTTTTTACAAAAGGCCTGGAAAAAATTATAGGGACACTTAATGTTTTGGAAAAAATATTTATTTTTTTTTAACATTACCATCATTCTAAATACTTTTTCAATACTTGGTTGAAGATCCTTTAATTTTTATAACCTCCTGACAACGGCGATTCATAGATCCCACAAGATTCGCTCATATCTCGGGCGGAATTGAGTATCAGGTTTTTTGAATTTTTTCCCACAACTCTTGTTTATTTTTTGATTTAAAGCAACCAATTTTATTTTTGGGGACTCCCCTGAGATGCTTAATGGGGTTTAAGTCCGGTGATTGGGACGGCCGCTCCATTGCAGGCACATCATTCTGCTGAAACCACGTTTTGACGCTTCTATCGGAATGCTTGGGATCATTATCCTGCATGAATTTCCATTTTAGTGGCATTTCATCCTCAGCAAATGGAAGTATTTTATTCTGGAGAATGTCTATATAGTCAGCAGCATTCATTTTTCCCTGAATTCAAACTATTGGACCAACTCCAGAGGCCGAAAAACATCCCCAAAGCATTATAGAACTACCACCGTGTTTTGGTATATTTTGGATCAAATTCAGCATTTGCAGGACGACGTACAAATGATTTTCCGTCAGATCCAAATAAATTGACTTTTGTTTCGTCTGACTATAGTACGTTGTTCCAGTTTGCATGGCAAATTCCAACCTTTTTTGTATGTTTTTCTTGCTCAACAGTGTTACTTTTCTCGGTCTACGTTCCATTAATCCGACTTCCTGCAGCCTATTTCTTATTGTTCGGCTTGTCACTGAAGCACATAATTCATTTTAAGGCTACTTGATGACATAAGGGGGTTATTTTTGGAAAGTCGAACTAAACGTTGGTCAAAACTCGCTGACGTTTTACGCTTTTTACCTCTAGTTTCATGACTTTTTTTCGAATGAATGAATTTTTCTAATTGATAACCCGTCCGAATTTAATTTAAAAATAACATTTTTTTCAGATTCAGTACAATGAACACCATGACCCATTTTCAAATTTATTTACCGAAGACATAAATCATAAACACGAAACTAATGTGATTAAATTAATCACATAAACTTTGTTTTACGGATTTTTGATATGTTTATGTTAAAAATAATAATTTTTATTGACTAATGGTAATTTTTTGTAGTGCGTCCTTATTATTTTTTCCAATTGAAATTACAACTTCACTGATTTTTTTTTTTTTGGAAATAAATATAAAATAAAACGCAAAAGAGAAAAAGTAAACAAATAATGAAATTCCATTATTTTAGGAACAGTTAAATAGCGGGACACCAAAAAAAAAAAAAAAAACTTAATATAAAGAAACTGTTTGCATCTGTTTGCGAAAGTAAGGGTCGTCCCTATTATTTTTTCCAACACTGTATATGAGAAAATTTAAAGGAATATTTTATGAAAATTTTTTAAAATAGTTTTTTGACCCAGAACTATTTATATTCCAATTTTTAACTGATATTTTTTTTTTTTAATTTTAGAGGGGGAAAAAAAAAAAAAACAAATTTTAAAGGGAAAAGGGTTTTCCAAAAATGCATCCTAAAATTGTATTTGCATTACGAATGCATTTTAAATGATAATAATACTATTAAATTAAATACAAGAGAATGTAGAATGAACGATAAATATTCGAAACACTATATTTTTATATCCACCATCAAAAAGATGGGGGGTATATTGATTTTGTCATTCCATGTGTAACATGTCGAAAAAATCATTTAATACCCCATAAAGTAAATATGAGTCCTGGTTAGATTCTGATTCGATCTAGCTATGTCCGTCCGTCCGTTTGGTTTTGAAAATGAGCAAAATCGGTTAATAAACAAAAAAAGTTATGGGCCAAATACTACACCATTTCCAATTGTATTTCAGAAGTTTCTAATTATATTTCAGAATTTTCTAATTATATTTCAGAATTTTCTAATTATGCTTCAGAAGTTAATAATTATATTTCAGAAATTTCTATTTATACTTCGGAAGTTTCTAATTACATTTCAGAAAATCTATTTGTAGTTTAGAATTTTCTATTTGTAGTTCAGAAAATTCTAAATGTAATTAAGAAATTTCCATTTGTATTTCAACATTTTCTAAATGTATTTCCGAAATTTCAATTTCTATTTCAGAAATTTATAATTGTATTTAAGAACTTTTACATAGAAAGTATATGTTTAATGTTCCAAAATACAATTGGAAATTTCGGAAATACATTTAGAAAATGTTGAAATACAAATGGAAATTTCTTAAAAAGAATTTGTTTAATTCTGAAATGTAAATGGAAATTTCTTAAATACATTTAGAATTTTCTGAACTACAAATAGATTTTCTGAAATGTAATTAGAAACTTCCGAAGTATAAATAGAAATTTCTGAAATATAATTAGAAACTTCTGAAGCATAATTAGAAAATTCTGAAATATAATTAGAAATTTCTAAAATATAAATGGAATTTTCTAAAATATAAACGGAATTTTCTGAAATATAATTAGAAATTTCTGAAATACAACTGAAAATGGTGTAGAACGTTGTAGCTTCATTTCATACTTCTATGCTGATATCTCTTAAACAAAAGCATACGAAATTTTGAACAGATAGTTCAAGGGTCGATATAAACTTGGAAACCAAAAATAAGCGTGGTCTGGCCACTTTACCGCCCACCACCCATATAACGTAAAATATGGAAAAGTTGATGGTGGGTATATAGATTCGGCCAAGCCGAATATAACATTATCGATGGTTTAAAAATTTTTATTTTGATTTAAAATCTTTTGCCCAAAAATAATTTCTAGTTTCCATAGCTGTAACTTATGAATGAAATAAAAAATAAAAATACTTTTTATTTAATTTCTAGTTCTTATTTCTAATTAAAAAATATTTGTTAGTCAATCTATTATCTTTTGAATAAAAATATTAAGGATTTCTATTTATACTAAAACAATTGAATTTATTATAAATTTGTATCTGATTGAACAAAATAAATTAAAAATTAAAATATTTTATTTAACCAAAAGAAAAACAAATATATTTTTATAAGAAGATAATCAAAAGTTTTTTATTTGACTATTTTAAAGTTTAATAATATTCATATGTATTTTATTTAAATAAAAAAAGTTCAACAAATTTTTCTGATTTTTATTCAAAAACTTTTTATTCAAATAGAAACATTTAAAATAAATATTTTTATTATTTTATTCAACAAAAACTCCAAAAAATAAAAATATTCAGCCTCAAAAGGCTTGAATAACAAAAAATTATAAAATTTTTTCAAATATTCAAGTATAAAAAAAATATTTTACTTATTTTTCTTTTTCAAAGTAAATTTAAAACTATTCAAACAAATTCATGTTGAATAAAAATATTCAAAAGTTTTCTATGAATAAAAAAAATTGAATGTTTTAAAACAGATATTATTTTATTTTTAAAATGGAAAATAAAATAAAGAACAATTGTATTCAAACTAAAGAAATAAAATATATTTTAAAATTAGTTAAAGACTTAAGAATTTGATTTATATTTTATAAATTTATATTCGAATACTTTTGTGGAAATATTATTTTATCTAACTTGTTAACAAATGGAATAATATTTAAATAATTTTTATTCAAATTAATTTCAAGTAACTGAAAATCATATTACAAAGAGTATAAAATAATTTTAAAGAAATTTATTTCTAAAAATATAAATAAAATATTAAAATAATTTATTTTTAACAAATATTTTGATTGAAAATATTCACAATGAACAGCTATGCTAGTTTCTTATTGAAATATGTCCGAAAAATAATTTTGCACTTGTTATGGAATAAATATGTTTAAGTTTTTCCTCATGTGATTTTTTATTTTTTTTAAACAACATTTTATTCATAAAGGGAACAATGTAGGGTGATCGACGCGGTTTTCCAACCGGTTTTAAAACCGGTTTTTTCAGTCAATGTGCTGTCGGTTTTTTCAAAATGTTCATTTTTCGAATGTCGAATAGACCGGTTTTTTTAAACACAAAAAACCGGTTTTAAAAATAGCATTTTATTTCAGAAAACATGTACTAAATAGTGATAGTGATATATGAAAATTTAGGAATAATTTTTTAAATATTCATAAAGACTGATTTCTTATGTTTTTAAAATATAGTTTAAGTCTATATTGGAATTTATTCTGTAATATTAAACAAATAAATAATTAATAATTATCCTGTATGACCCAATTTAATTTTTTTGATCCAATATTTCCTTTATTTTTTAAAGGTGTTGTGTTAAAAAAGTTTCACCTGCAGAATCGTTTCAATTGAAACTTAATTAATATACTATCTCCATATTAAGCCATGGTTTCTGTTTATGCTAACTAAAATTTAGATGATTTTTTCTACAATTTTGAAACATAATTATCTTCTAGTCATCTAGGTATATAATTTGCTTAGCATTTTTTCTTTTCCAGAGCTTTCTGAAGCTACGTAGAAAATTAAACGACGTAGAAAATTAAAATTTGGCTTAATTATAAAACTTTTTGTCCAACAAATCCTAAGGGAGCCATATTTTGAAATTTTTATCAAGTAGCGGATATAAGAGGATTTATGTGTCTTTTTCTAAGAATTTTTTCTCCTTCCAGATCTTTCTAAAGCTCCCAGAAGACATAGAAAATTAAAATTCAGCTTAATTATATTCCTATTCGTCCTACAAATCATAACGGAGCCAGATTTTGAAATCTCTATCAAGGAGCGAAAATACGTGGAATTTATATATATAGATTTATCTTTTCTAAGCAATGTTTCCTTTCCAGAGCTTTCTGAAGCTCCCAGACGACGTAAGAAACTAAAAATCGGCATACTTATAAAACTATTCGTTGAACAAATTCTAACAGTGCCAGATGTTTCTATCAGGGACCAAAAAGTCTGTTTTGGTATTAAGAACTTTTGATTTGCTATACTTATTATTTGCTCTCTAAATCCTATAAAAAACTAATTCTGTATTTCGGCCAGGGAGCGCATTTACGACGATTTTTTTATTTTGAAAGGTTTACGAATTTAAAACTTTAATCAATATAATTACAGTAAATTTGAACGGCTTCAAATAATTGACTTCGATTAGGGAGAGGAAGGTGTCTAAATGTTGTTCATATTTTTTTCTTTTAATTTTCGGATTTGTTTGTGCATATTTTCATTATTATATTATTTTTCCTGACATTGTTAGGCTTTTACGCTTGTATTTAATAAATGTTAACTTAATTATAAGAATTGATTTTTTTAAAGAAATGTAGTCTTTTGATATAAATATTAACTTCTGCAAAAAACTGGTTAACCGGTTTTTTCTGAATTACAAAAAGTGCAACCGGTTTTTTTAAAATACCAACTATTCGAACTATTCGAAAACCGGTTTCTAAAAAAAGTCGAATAATCGATCACCCTAGAACAATGAAATTTTTATCATTTCGTACTAAAATTACTTTATGGCTTTTATAAAAGATTCAAAATTACGATTTTTAGTAGCAGATTAAAATAAAATTTAATTAATTTCTCTAAATGCTCATCATAGTGATCTGCATAAGAATTTTTTAAAGAATTTTTATTATTCCTGTTATTATTAATTTTATGCATTTTTTTAGACTATGTAAAACAAAAATCAATTCCTTTTATTATCTGTTTATATTTTATCACAACTTTTTGGTTAAATAGTTTTATCAAATTAGCATAAAATTTAAAAGAAATACTTATTTAACATATAAATGTTAACTTCCTTTAATATTTCCTTGGAGTGAATGAATGAAACCCTAAAAATATGCTAATAATATAGTTTTGAATTTTGCCTTAAAACATGTTAAATTTATTTTAAAATTTCTTGAGAGTAAAACAAAGAAAAAGCCACTGGAGACATAAACTAAAATATAAAAAGTAACACAAAAAGGAGTAAAAAGGGTGTTTAAAGTAGGCAGGAAAAGGATTTTAAAAAGGAACTGCAATAAAATAAAATTTTATGATTATTAATTTAATCAGTGGGAGTTTGATGATGTTTGGGTAATTTTAAGACATCATAATATATGTACAGTATTGAGTGAATAAAGGTTTAAAACGTTAAAATATTTTTCATGGATATTGGTACCATTTTCTCTACTTTCCAAAGATAGATTTTTTGTATGTCATTATTATGCTGGAAAATATGGAAATTCATTTAATAATTTTATTTTACACATTTGTTATAAAATTAATTAAATTTAAAATATTTTTAATTAAAAACCTGTAAATAAATTTTTTATTCTATCATGAAATTTATTATATTTTTATATCTAAAATTAATAAAATTATATTATTGAACGATAGGGAGAAAAAAACTATACTTTAGTCAAATTTATTTGCATATTTTCAATTATTTTAGTTTATTTTTTCTTTGGTTACAAAGAACAACAAATTTCTGTTTATTTTTGCTTACACGGTCGGTCTAGTGGCAAAGAAATTAAACAAATATTTTTGTAGCTTTAATAGAAACCATGTAAAATTTTTTTTTTGGGCATTAAAATATATTGCATTTAATTTATTTATAAGCAAAAGCTGATATTTTTAAAATTTGTTATAAATTACACCAAAAACAGAAAAAAAAAAAAAAAAGCACATAATTCCCTGTAGCTATTTAATGTATAACAAGAAAAAAAAAAAATGGAATGTTTGTTCTTCAACGAATTTAATGTGCCCTTTCGTACATATTTTTACAAATGATATTTTAGGTATTCACACATTTTATAGCAATTTAATTTCTTAAATGTTATTTGGTAAATGATGTTTGATATTAACCAAGACAAACATAAAAGCATTCCAATACAGACAATCACAATCATTTGTATCTTATATTTCCGTATCTCATGGATGAAATAATAAAGATAATATACTTGTCTTTTTTTGGTAGTATTTACTAAAAATAATGTAGCAAAGTAAAAAAAAAAAAAAGAACTACAGAATTACTTTACAATCATTACAAATGTAATTCGGTAAAATATAGAAAACAATGGAGAATAAAAACTATTTTAAAATAAAATAAGTTTTTTTCTGCATTTTGATTCCTTTACTATTTTGTTTGTATTAAACTCAATTTAGACAAATTTACAACGCATTTACGTGTTTAAAATTCACAAAAGTATATTTGGTGTTAGGAGTTCAAGAACACCCTATATAATACAGTTCCCATTTTATTTCTGCTTTTAAATATTTAAAATTTAGTTTAATCTATAGATTTGAAAATATTTTGGTAAATACCCTTTTGTTTAGACTTATTCAAAGGATTGGAAATAGTCCAGTTTAGTTTTACTTGGAGGCCTTATAGTAGACCTAGTAAATGTCACAGTTTTTTTTAATCGAAGGCCAAGAACTAGTTCCAATTAAGCTTTAATTATGGGTATAAAAATGGTACCAATTTAGTTTTAATCTTTGGTAAAGAAATAGTAGCAATTTTGCTTTAACCTTAAGTCTAGAAATAGTTCAGGTTAAGCTTTAATCAAAGGTCTAGAAAAAGTCACAGTTAATCATTAACTGTAATTCAAAAAGATTCTCAGTTTAGCTTTAATCTCTGCTTGGTAAATAATCCAAGTTTAACTTAAACCGGAGATTAAGAAATAGTTCCAATTAAGCTAAATAAAAGGCATGAAAATAGCCTCTGTTTACGATTAATTTTAGTTCTAGTATCGTAAGCCTTAAAATAGGCTTAATATCAAATGAATTGTATATCTTAACATTGTTTTAATTTAACTTTAATCTTTGTTCCAGAAATGGTGACAAATTTTAACATATACTTAAGGCAAATAAAACTTTAATAATTGTTCTCAATTTTGCTTTAATCTCAAGTCTAATAATATTCCTATTTTTGCCTTATCCGTTGCTTGCAAATAATCAAAATTTAACTTTAAGCTTAGTTCAAGACATGATTCCAATTTGGCTTAAATCTTGGGTCTAGAAATGTCGCTACTTTAACTTTTAGGTTAGGTCTACAATAATCTAATCTTAGGCCTAGAGATGGTGTTAATTTAGTTTTAATCTTAGGTATAGAAGTATAACCAATTTAGTTTTAATATTTAAAACTAGAAATAGTCCAAGTGAAGCTTTAACCGTATATGTGATAATATTCCCAGCTTAGTAAATAGTCCAAGTTTAGCTTTAATCTTGGTTTTAGCTATAATCCCAATTTTGCTTTAATCTCTGGTATAGAAGTAGTCTTACTTAGTCTTAATCTTAGGTTTAGAAATGGTACCGATTAAGCTATAATTTTATTTCTAAAATAATCATAATTATGGTATCTAGAAATAATCCAAGTTAAGCTTTAATCGCAGGATTAAAAATAGTCATAATTTAGATTAAATCGTAGGCTTGAATATAATCCCAGTTTACGATTAAAGTTCCAGTTAAGCCATTAATCCAGGTTTAATGCAGTTTAGTTTTCCAGCCGAGGTATGACTCAGTATGTCCAGGTTCGTTTCGAAGGTCTGCTTCCTTTGAAAATTAAAACAGAAGTATTTCCTTAGAAGGTAAAAGAAATTCGAAACAAAGCTTTTATTTATGAAACCTTAAACTACTTAAATCTACTTAATGCTACGGTGGTTCGGATATTTCAGCGGTGATATACGAGGGTACGTTGAAACGATGAAATGTTGGAACGATGAAACGATAGTGCGGTGAAAGGAAAAGAAAATTGGTAAAATATAGAAGAAAACGGGTTTCTTATTAATAATACTGGTGTTTGTTCGGTTTTCGGAAAAAATACTTCGCTATTGAGAAGAGTTCGGAAGTTCTCAAGTTCGGTAAATCTGCAAAAATAATTACTTGGGACTCACAAGAATGCGGGAGCTTTGAGTTCGGTTAACTACGAAAGTAACTACTTCTGACTCAAAAGAATTCGGAGGCTTTGAGTTCGGCTAACTACGAATGCAAACTACTTCGGACTCAAAAGAATTCGGAAGCTTTGAGTTCGGCTAACTATGAATGCAAAGTACGAAAGTAAATACTTCGGACTCAAAAGAATTCGGAGGCTTTGAAAGTAACTACTTCTGACTCAAAAGAATTCGGAGGCTTTGAGTTCGGCTAACTACAAGTGCAAACTACTTCGGACTCAAGAGAATTCGGAGGCTTTGAGTTCGGCTAACTACGAATGCAAAGTACGAAAGTAAATACTTCGGACTCAAAAGAATTCGGAGGCTTTGAGTTCGGCTAACTACGAATGCAAACTACTTCGGACTCAAACGAATTCAGAGGCTTTGAGTTCGGCTAACTACGAATGCAAACTACTTCGGACTCAAAAGAATTCGGAGGCTTTGAGTTCGGCTAACTATGAATGCAAAATAATATAAGAGCTCATTTACATTGGGGATTTTCCCTGGGAAAAATCGCTGCAACTTTTACGTTTGTAGGCAAGAGGCATAGATTAACTACTAGATATTTATGTGAGAGAAAAAAACCTAATTCAATTGTCAGAAACCTAATTCATACAAAAACAAAATACATGTCATAGAATAGAACTAGAAGTTTATGTGAGAGCCACCCTGTACTAAATTTTCAAAAAATTTACTCATTTTTTTGAAAATACAAAAACAAAATATATGTGACTACATGTATTTTGTTTTTGTTTGAATTAGGTTTCTGACAATTGAATTAGGTTTTTTTCTCTCACATAAATATCTAGTTGTTAATCTATGATACATGTAGTCACATATATTTTGTTTTTGTATTTTCAAAAAAATGAGTAAATTTTTTGAAAATTTAGTATAGGGTGGCTCTCACATAAACTTCTAGTTCTATTCTATGGCAAGAGGTGTACAGAAGCAAGCGGGGTAAGAAGTTGCACGTCTTCGCAAAGCTAAAAATTACATGAAATTTTTTTAAATTTATTTTTAATTTTTCTGATTTGTTGTTTTTTTGTCAAAAATTTTTTAAAAAATTTCACAATAGAAATTTATGTGTGTAAACGTAGAAGGGATTTTGAACCAACTTTAAAACAAAAATATCATAAACAAACCCTGCGATAATCCCCAATGTAAATAGGCTCTAAGATAGATATAATACGGTTAGTAACAACTATGACAAGTGTCTATGTTAACAAGCGGATATCGGGTTCTATTCGGATGGTACTTCGTTATCATGCAGAAGTGCTGTACGGACAACAATATCAGCCCCCCTTTTTTCGCAAAACTTTAACTATATAAGTCAAAAATAAAATAAACTAAATGGGAATTATAATGCGTACCATCAAGAATAACACAACAAAGTTGAATGAAATAAACAATACTGTAAATAAGAGGGGTTAAGAAAATAGTAGCATTATACATTAGTATGGTTAAGTTAAATATGGTTTGTATAAAAGTGGATTTGTAAAGGCACGTTACGCAGGTCTGCAAGTAGCCTTAGTTTAGAATTAATTTTAGGCCTAGAAAATGTCCCACTTTAGCGTTAGGAAATAGTCCAAGTGATGCTTTAATCCTAGGTCTAATAATACGAAATCTCTGGTTAGTAAATTATCTAAGTTCTAGAAATAGTTCCAATTTTGCTCCAATCTTTGATCTAAAAAAGTCCCAACTTAACTTTAATCGTATTTTTGTGCCAATTTAGCTTTAGTCTAAAGATAGTCCCTGTTTGACTTTAATCTTTGGTGTAAAAATAGTTTAAATTATTGTTTTGAAAACACCGTGTGGCAATCTTTTCCATACATGAACAAATCGATATAGGCATGAAACTAGATATTATCAACCCAATATAGGTATCAAATGAAAGTTAAGAATAAATGTTGCAATACATAAAGCTAAGAAAATGCCATCTTAAAAATTTAATTCTTTAATATTATATTTACTATTTAATTATAGTCCTCATTTAAAGGATTTTTTTTTATTTTTTGCTGCCACATTTAAATAAAAACTTTTGTTATATTACAGGAACTCTGAGGTTTCATTTGATACCCATACTTGGTTCATATAATTTTGATATATATTTTATTTTAAAGTTGTGGAATTTTCGAAACTTTGAAGACCTTTTGAGAAAAAAATTGACGTTCTGGAGAAAAACTGAATACGAAGTTTTATTATGTGTTTGACAAATTTTGTGGGAAATTGTTACACGGTGTCTCCGTCTCCGTCTAACTTTAAGTGAAACTTGTAGCTCACTTATTAAATCACTAATATCTTTCTCAAATAATTTAACACAAATATTGTTTATTTTATTTTTTCCTATTTGGCTATAATGGGATTATTTTTATTTTTTACCTACAAAGTCAAGTATAATACCAGAATCATATAACTAAAAACTCTGTTGTATATAAATTAAAAAAAAAAAATAAAATAAAATAAAATAAAATAAAATAAAATAATAATAAAATTGCTATAGTTGTTGTAGCATTAAGTAGTACTTAAAAAAATACAAACACAGAAAAAAAAAACTATATTTTCCCAACACTCAAACACAACTGCGTTTGCTGTTGGACTAATACTGCTGCTGAATATAGCCACATTCATTGTCGTTGTTCAAACGCGTGCCATACACAAGTTTAAAGCACAATAACAAATATTTATGTATTTTTACTTGTAAACAGAGAAAGAAAAAAAAAATTTTTTTAAACTAAATATTGTGGTGGCTTAACTCACTATTATGGGATGCAAATTGAAAATAACAAATTGTTCCCATATTTAAAAACTATATGTACATATATATTTTATTTTTTGTAACAATATTTTGATAAAATATTTATTATATGCTACTAGTAAATTAAAATAGTTAATATTAATTTTTTTTAAACAGACATGTTGGCCCTTAATTCATTAGTATGTAAGTACTTTAAAAGTACAACTGTAGTACCACCCAGGATTACAATTGTTAGTTATTTACCAGGAAATGGGAGTTTGTTTAAATATTTTTCCATTAGTATTGTGTAAACAGAATGTTTATTTTTTTATACATTTTTATTGACCTTCAAAACAACATTAAGAGTATTAAATATTTAAAAGATTGAATTTTATTCTGTTTCCATGTTTAAAGTTAAGTTAAATTAAATCTTTGTTTTTCTTAAATATTTAAAATGGAGTTAAAAATTACCAAATAAAAGTAAAAATTTTACCTTTAAATAATAGAATTTTGTAAAAAGTAACATGTGATAGGAATGAAAGCAATTTAAAATTTATTTAAATGTTTTTTGGTTTAGAAGATTCGTAGGGTACCAATTAAGTACCAAAATACAGTATTTTTCACTCCTAAGCATTAGAAGGTTCGAACTGTACCAAACGATTTCTGTTATTATTATTTAGTAGAGAAGAATGTAACTAAGTATTTTTTTCTTTGTTGGTTGATCTAAAATATCTATTTATATTTTATATTTCTCGACCATATACAAACATATAATTTTAATTTCATTATTACAATAAATTGAAAAAGTATCAATAGAAGATCAAAAAAGTACCACAAAGTCTTTTTTTGTGGATTTACCCTCTTTTAGGATCATATATTTGTAATTTCATGTTTCTGCGTTAATTATTACAAAAACTTCTAAAAGACCATTGGAAGAACGAAAGGAATCACAATATCCCCTTTTGTGGGTTTCCGTTCACTAAGGACTATATACATATATTTAATTTCATATTTCTAGGATCATTATTGTAGAAAATTTAAAAAGTATAATTAGAAGAACAATAAAGTATCAAAAGGCCCATTCATATATTATCTTATTAACGCAGAACGGTACCAAAATACCAGTGTTGCCAGGACTTGAGAAAAAAAGAAGCTAAATTGGACTTAAAAAAAGGTCAGAAAAGGCTAAATGCCCCAAAAAATAAAGTCAGAAAAAAGCTAACATATTTTTTTATTTAAAAAAGCATTAATTTTTTTGTTCTCATTAGATTTTGGTATTTGTTAAATATATTTTAGTGAATTTGTAAATATAAAATAATTAGTTTATATGGGTAATAAAGTTTGTCAAAAAATAATTGTAATATTTTTGTAGAATGAAGCGCCGCAGGCGAAAATTTTCATTAAATATAAATAATTTCGATATTTTTGTAAGAATTAATATACACAAATGCTTAAATTGACGATTTTGTAAAAATAAAATTTGTAAAATTTTAGCCTTTTTAAGGCTATGTTAAAAATAAAAAAGGCTAACAAAAAAGCTAGAAGCTAAAACGAAATTGTTGAGGCTAAAATCAAAATAAAAAGGCTATATCTAGCCTTAAAAAGGCTAAACTGGCAACACTGCAAAATACAGTTTTTTCCATTATAAACGTTTGAACGTTAAAAAGATACAATTTCAATTATTATAATTATTTAATATAAAAGAAGAATACTAAGTTATTAAATAATATTATAAAAAATTAAAAACAAACCCTTTGCAAATTCATTTCCACATAAGACTATATATCTTATGTTTCCAGGTTCAATCTATATATATAAAAATTAATGTGTGTTTGTTTGAAGTCCATAGCCGCCTAAACGGCTAAACCGATTTTCTTTAATTTTTCACAGTGTGTTCCTATATGCCTGGAAGGAAAAATAGGCTACTTTTTATTTTGAAATTCCATGTGGGCGAGGTGCCATGCCCACTAACTAAATAACTATTAAAAGTAGTATATCTCGGAAATTGGTAATACTAGAGTCCTCAAATTTTGCACGAACAACTTTGACACCTATATGAACATTTTGGAAAAAAATAGGCGAACTAGCAATAGGGGGTGTGGCACATCCCACGTCTAATATTGCTTGCCAATACCAAATGCCGTAAATTTAGGAAATTATAACAATTACATTTCCCAAATTTTGTACAATAAACTTAAGTATTAATGTGAACATTTTGTGCAAAAATGGGCGGAAAAGAAATAGTGGGCGTGTCATCTCTCATATAAAGTTAATCCAAAATTTGTATATCTGGGAAACTATAAAAGATAGAGAGCTCAAATTTTGTACGACTAGCATTAGCTTCAATATGAATATTTTGGATAAAAATTGGTACACTAGCAATAGTGGGCGTGGCACCTCCCATATAAAGAAAATATTAAATTATCATATCTGAGAAAATATAACAGTTAGAGTTCTAAAATTTTGTCGGAGCCACTATGGTATCAATATTAATATTTAAGAAAAATATGGGAGGACTAGAAGTAGGGGGCATGGTACCTCCCATATGAATTAAATGCAAAAATTCGTATATCTGGGAAACTATTGGAGTTGGAATGCTCAAATTTTGCACAAAGAATTTGGACATCCATGAAAACATTTGTCTAATAAATTAGCAGATTATGGGGGTATGGTCCCTCCCATAAAAATTAAATACAAAGATTAGTATATCTGGGAAACTATTTGAGCTTGAATTTTCAAATTTTGCACGGGAAACATCTATCTATCGGGGGGCGGCGAAGCACACCGGGTATTAGCTAGTATAAAAAAAAAAAAAAAAATTAAACGTAAAGTACCAATGTATGCAAAAAAGTATCAAGTTCCTTTTTCACCCCAAAACATATACACAATTACTCAAAATAATAGATACACCTAACTTCGCTTTATTTATGGAATAAAAACCCATGTTTTCGTTCATTAATGAATCAGGTTATACATATTTTAGTCGATTAGGAAAGTAAAAAAAAAACGTTAAACAAATCATAAATTATATTGGATTAAACGTTCATTTCATAATTATATTACTGTGTAAGCAATTTTGTGCTCATAATAATAGATAAACTTAAAAAAATATACAAAAATTAAAAACTATTTAAGTTTTTATCAAAAATTATTAGGTTATGTTAAGGAAGTACTACTATCCTAATTTTGGCCATCTTTCTGCATTCGTGTGGACATACAAGACATCAATATCTGACATGTCTCCAATGGAGTCCTGTACTATATTTTTTATGTTTTACCCTATAATCCATTTAAATTTTGGCAAATTCTTTCGACAGTCTTTTCTTCAAATCATTTAACAAGTTATATAAAGGATTTAGATTTGTTGATAAACCTGGACGGGTTAAAACATTCATAAAAAAGCCTTCAATGAAATAAAGTGGTCCTTTTTTTTTAATACAGTAATCCTTCTTTCCGATTCTTGGTTTCTTCAATGTGGTCTAATACGAGTTTCTACCGTTTGTTTTTTATATAAGGCATTTTATCTAAAAGTCCCCAGTCCATATTGCCATTTCAAGTAACGACTTTCCAGTTTTCTCTTGTTTTGAACCATTTTTCTATCTTATTTGTTACAATGATTGTTTATTCCAATTTTCTGTATCAGAATACTATTTCTTTATAATATTTTCAACATATAACATTTCTTAACATAAAAACAATCAAAAAAGTAAAATAGGATTTTACTTAATATAAAACAAGCGCGAATGTTATATTCAGCTCGGACGAATCTATATACCCACCATAAACTTTTTCAAATTTTTCTTTATATGGGAGATTTTGTTTCCGAGTTTACATTGTTCCTTGAAATATTTGTAAAAAATTTCGTTGTAATTTTTTTTTTATTTTTGGCATTTAAATTGAAAACGTATATGTAAATCAATTTGCATGCTTATACTTGCCATATTTTTCATTGAAGTGGTGTTGCCAGATCATATTAATTTCAAAGTAAAAAAAATTGAAGTATTTCTGAATAATTTTCCAAAGTTATCGGCACTTTAATATCATCCTATAAGGTGTATCTATTATTTTGAGTAGATGTGTATGTTCAACTTAAGCTTTCAAAATGTTTAATGTGTTGAAATTTGATGGTCACAGATATGACTCAAGCGATATTATATCTTAAAAAAAAATACCAAACTATTTATCCAAATTTGCTCCCATCTACGTTTTGGTACCCGAAATCCAAATAACGTCCCATTAGCTCATTTTGTGTGACTAAATGAACCAATTAATCCATAAAATTTTAACAAAATTTTCTCCATGAGTTTGAATAAGATATAATTTACCATTTCTACCCATTTTCGGTACTTTACCCCACCCCGCTGGATGCAGCAAAAATTGTATTTCAATGAATTTCAAAATTTCATAATAATAAAAACAAGAAAATATATAATGTAAAAGGTGCCAAAAAGAGTTACGATTTTTACTCCTTAAAAGTAAGAATTGCAAAAAAAATAAAAAAAAAAAAAAAATTTACAGCCTGTCCCACGATGTCGAACGAAAAATTCGTTCGACAAAATATAAGAAAAACAAAAACAAAATTTTAAATTTATTTGTTGTTTTCCATATAAATTGTCGAAACGAATTTTTCGTTCGACATCGTGGGACAGGCTGTTATTTATTTTTGAATAAATTTATGTTTAGAAGATACATTGGGTGCCAATACAGCTTTTACCAGTTTTTTCCCTGAATGGGTTAAGTTTCGAAAAAGTTCCAGATATCTGTCTGCTTATTTTTTAAATTAATAAGGATAGGTAATAATATTTTGTATCTATATTAGTTTATGAGATATAAGGTTACCGAATTTACTTGTTTTTATACCCACCATCCAAAAAATGGGGGGGGGGGGGGGGAGGGGGTATATTGAGTTTGTAATTCCGTCATTAACATATCGAAAAAATCTTTTAAGACCCCATAAAGTATATATTTTCTGTATATATTTTCCTCATTGTGTATCTTGATATTATATCGTCTAGTCTGCAAAAAATGTCTGTAATGGTGACCCAATTGGTTTCTAAAATATTATAAAAATAGTTCTAAAAATAAAATATTATAAAATAGTTCTAGAAATAAAATATTTGAATACTTAGAAATAAAATAACTATTTAAAAGTTATGAAAACCATTCAGATTTATGGTAGCCACGTGAAATAAATAACTAATATTTAATGGGGTTTCTCCTTGCCTTTTAAATCTTGTCTTTCAAATTGCGGCCCCTTTTTTTGTGGGCTACACTTTCTTAAGCTGCTGTGTTAACTAGGGATTCATTTCTAAAATGACTTTTCAATTTTTAAACAAATATATCTCTTTTAAATTTTTTAAAATAAATTCTAGTCTTTGAAAATCACATTTACACTTTAGTTTTCCTTTAATACAAACAGACTAATATGACAAATTCCAATATTGTTTTTATTAAAATTTTAGTGTCTTAACTATTGAACGCAATTACTTTTGTTTAAGCTTTAGCTGCAAAATAAATTTTATAACGATTTTTCATAGTTAATGGAAAACTGAAAATAGAAATATAAACCGTTAATACGATTAAAGTTTTTTCCAGCTATTTTGTTCCAACACATAGTGACGAAATAAACAATTTTACTTAACACACATTTAAAAAGTGTTAAGACGTAGAGTTAATTAAAATATTAAAAGCAAAAAAATAAAAAAATAAAAAATTATAAAAGTTATAAAATATGTTTTAAATGTATATAAAGACTTGATTTATTTGTAAATAAATCAATATTTTTACACTTGTGCGTACCCGGTGAGTTATGAAACAGTGTTTGAAAAGAAAAATTATTAAAAGAAAAATATTTGGAAGAGGAAATTTTAAAATTATAAATAAAATAAAGAAAATGGAAGAAGATTTTTTTTTTCAGAAAAGTGTTTCTGTGCTTATATAGGGTTTTTTTAGAGATATCTCCGCCATCTTTCAACCGGTTTTGTTGAATTTCAATAACAAAATTCTCGAAAGGTTTGCCGATCGTTTGACACATATATCATATATCTACGATATCGGGTGCTATCATAAACTCCATTTCAACAGACAAACGGACATCGTTATTTCGACTTTTTTTCCTCTTCGACAAAAATTGTGAAAATTACAGAATGACAAATTTATAGGGTATAAACCAACCAAAGGCAGAAAGAGGCAGACACAAATTTGAATGTGTTTGTGTATTTTATTTGTTTACAAAAAAAAAAAAAAAAAAAATAATAATAAGTTTTTCTTGCGCTCTTTGTTATGTGTTTTGTTTTTGTTTCTGCTTAAACATGCGACGTGATCTTGCTTTGTTGAAAGCTAGAACACAACTAAATGATTTTTGTTTTATATTCATACTCAATTGCTTAGCTTCGTTAACATTCGTATTGTGTATGTGAAAATGCCGAAAACATTCGGCTCCGGAGTGCTTTGGTTGCTTTTTCCTGGTATAAACAGTATTTGAAATTGGTTAATGTTTACACATGTGCTGGTAAATATAGTGATAATTTAGTTCATAGTGAGTATAAAGTTTAACATTTCTAAAGGCTTAAGTATGGATTTTTTTTTATTATTTGTTTAATGTTTTAAGATTCTGTTTCCTCTTAATTTGTTCCCACATTTTTCTCCAGTCATACCCACTGTTTCGTACAGATGTTAAGACATAAAATAAGATTAAATAGTGATGTGTGTAGAACCTGTTATCAGGTCTTAATGTTTTTAACCTGACATGGATAAAGCTACTAAAAAAACGTGTGCGAATGTCTGTGTTTGCTAAATTAACCTCAGAGAAATATTTTAAAATTAATTTTGATTAAATCAAGCATCTTAATAATATTTGTTTTTAATGCAATAAAAAAATTCCTAAAACACAACATTAATCACCAACACATTTCTGTTAATAAAATTTCAAATATTAATGATTATTTCGTTTTTGAGCAGAATGAAAAAAAAAAAAAAAAAAAAAAACAATAATAATTGTAGTAATAATTAAAATGACGGCCGTAAAAATACGTGTTTATTTTACTAAACAATTACATATTTTATTTGTTATGTATTCAAGTGTTTGCTTAAGATTTTATAAATTTAATTTCAAACAAAAAAAAAAAAAAAAAACGTGTCTCAATGATTAAATACTTATTCTTGTTTCACAGATACCAACTTTATACATCTAAAATATTTTGTAAATGATAAAAGAAATTTATCTTCTAAAATAAAATTAAACAAAAAATAATAAAAATCTTCAATAAACTTTTACTTTATCAAGCATCTTGAAGTGACATTTTTTACGTTCGTTTGGCTTCTTATTGCAAATAAAGTGTGCAAAAATGTTTTCAGTTTCATGGTGCAGAAGAAAAAAAATAAAATTATATTAAAAAAAACTGGTAAAAAATACTTTTAAGTTGTTGCTGTTTCTGTTGTACTCAATAGTGCAAGTAAATCATCTGTCATTTAATTCTGTTTTTATTGCTGCCAAACAGGAAAACCAGTTAGTTCATTATATTTAGTGAGTACTCTACTAGAAGAAATTATTATGAGATATTGATTTAAATGGGAAGTTTAATTAAATGATATTTTATAACACAGTAGTTTCAGTTTAAATACAAATCGTTGGATTTGGATAAAAATAATAAAATTAATTTTATTCATTGTGCTTTTGAAAACTGTGGTAAATCTATAGCTTTGAATATGGTTAAAAATTTGTTAAAATGTCCATAAATTTATGTGCTAAAAAAAAAAAAAAAAAAAAAATTAAAAAATGAATGTTATTTTATATATAGCTTTAAAATTTATTTTAAGAAAAAATATTTTTACAAAAAATATGAGGAATATCCAAAAATTTTTAAATTTTAAATAAAAATATTTTCATATTTTTTCTTCTGACACGTTGAATCGAGGTTTTATTAACGACTATTTATGCATACAAAATTTGTTCGCGTTAATCATTTTTATAAATGAGTGAAAAAACTATGGAGGTTTGAATTTACTTGAATTTACTTCTTATAGAACTTCTTAAGTACTATCAGCACATGTCAACATTATTACAGAATTTTCAATATTTATCGAAATACACTAAAAAGAAAAAAATTTAATTTTATTATTTGCACAATTTCATAAATAGTAAAATAATAACATTGCACAGTGGTTCTAAAGCGTTTTTTTTTTGGAAATAATTCAATAACTAAAGAACCGTTATAGGTATCTCAACAAAATTTCATGTGGTCAGAGCTGAGGTGTTTTCTAGGTAATTTGGAGGAGTACAGGCCCCTAGCGGGTCAGGGGGGAAGTGGGTGGCCCTCTAAAATTGCTCATATCGGGTATGTCATTTTTTTTTAAATCGTCAAAAATTCATTTATGATATAACAGAAAAGAAATTTTGTATATGTAGATAGCCCTTGTAAATCTCTACAAAAAATACGCTTACATGTGAAGGTCATCTCTTTCAGTTTAAGAGATATTCGGGTCGAAATAAATGTTTACCTCATTTTTAGCCTTGTCTTTTTTTAGTTTTTTTTTTTAACTTGGCGGGCTTAATATTGCCTCTAGAATTTTTCTAAAATATTTACCAGATTCCCTACAAAATTCTAAATAATATTGCTGCAAGAATCATATAATTATATGAATTTGTTTAAAAATTATCTATCTATATATAAAAATTAATGTGTGTTTGTTTGTATGTATGTATGTTTGTTTGAAGTGTGTTCCTATATGCCTGGAAGGAAAAATAGGCTACTTTTTATTTTGAAATTACATGTGGGTGAGGTGCCACGCCCACTTACTAAATAACTATTAAAAGTAGTATATCTCGGAAATTGGTAATACTAGAGTCCTCAAATTTTGCACGAACAACTTTGACACCTATATGAACATTCTAGAAATAAAATAGCGAACTATCAATAGGGGGTGTGGCACATCCCACTCCTAATATTGCTTGCCAATACCAAATGTAAATTTAGGAAACCATAACAGTTACATTTCCCAAATTTTGTACAATAAACTTAAGTGTCAATGTGAACATTTTGTGCAAAAATAGGCGGAAAAGAAATAGTGGGCGTGTCATCTCTCATATAAAGTTAATACCAAAATTTTTATATCTGAGAAACTATAAAAGTTAGAGAGCTCAAATTTTGTACGACTAGCATTAGCTTCAATATGAATATTTTGGACAAAAATTGGTACACTAGCAATAGTGGGCGTGGCACCTCCCATATAAAGAAAATATTAAATTATCATATCTGAGAAAATATAACAGTTAGAGTTCTAAAATTTTGTCGGAGCCACTTTGGTATCAATATTAATATTTAAGACAAATATGGGCGGACTAGAAGTAGGGGGCATGGTACCTCCCATATGAATTAAATACAAAAATTCGTATATCTGGGAAACTATTGGAGTTGGAATGCTCAAATTTTGCACAAAGAATTTTGACATCCATGAAAACATTTATCTAATAAATTAGCGGATTATGGGGGTATGGTCCCTCCCATAAAAATTAAATACAAAAATTAGTATATCTGGGAAACTATTAGAGCTTGAATTTTAAAATTTTGCATGGGAAACATCTATCTATCTCTCTAATTTTTAAGAAAAAATTTATATTTTAATTACTAAATAAATATATTTTTTTAATCCTTTAATTACTATATATTTCATTTCGGGGGGTGGCGAAGCACACCGGGTATTAGCTAGTATTATTATAAAGTTGGAACTTTAAAAAAATGTTACATGCGTGTAAAGTAAATCCGGAGGAGTTTGGGACAAAGGTCTGCCCACGAGCCCTATCCGAATTTTCTAAATTTTTGGAATTTTTTTTTCATTTTTTGTTAAGTTCTCAAATCGATTTCGAAATATTTCGAAATAAGTGTCCGAATAGCGAAAAAATTGTTATTATTTTTTTTTTTAAATGGTGTAAATTTTGATCCATAACTCTGAAATACCTTGACATACCTTGAAGACAATTTTCGTAAACGGTTCTTGAGTTATACTCTAAATTTGACAAACCATTCTCCAATTTTATAGTGTGACCGCTGAATAAGGTGATGATATTAGTCATGCCCATAAAAAAAAAAATCAGTACGTGATAGACAAAAAGTGAATGCAGATTATTGTTTAACTTGTCAAAATCCACCTAATCCATCTATTTTTGTTTCAAGAAAAAAGAAAAAATAAATTTTTTATGTAACATGGGTATTTTTACTTAAGTGTGAATAAAATCAAGATTTGTGCATCAATTTTTGAAGATACATACCTTATTTTTTTGCAGCATTACCAGCATTAAAATAAAGATGATAAACTGTAACATTTTTGATATTTTCATTTATTAAAAGAAATTTTAGTAACAAAAAATCTGAAATTTTGCATGAAAAAGATTTTTTTTGACACTTATTTCAAAATAACTTCGAAACAATTGAGCACATAAAAAAATAAAGTTTGGGTGATTAGTAGATATTTTTAGTACGCATCTTTTGGTGTATCACTTATGTCAATCGTACATACCGTTCCGTTATGAGGAAATATACTAGAGTAGGGTTGCCAGAATTGTTTGGTAGTTTAACTTGACAGTTCAAAAAATTCAACTTGATTTTAAACAAATCAACTTGACATAACAACAAATGTTAAAAAATTAAAACCTGAAGAAAATTGTAGACGCATCAATTATATACAAAAAAAATTTTAATTTTTTAACAAAATTTTATTAGGAACTAAAAAATTAATTTAAACAAAAAATAAATAAAACTCTAAGTAATATAATTGTTTTTATTACGATATTTTCCACGTCGACTGATAAAGCATTCAACGCACTTTTTACACAATTGTTTATCACATGGCAGTTACAATTAGCTTTTATTATTTTATTGTTTTAATTTTTTTATTTTTGGAACACGGAATTATGGACACCATAATTTACAGATGCATTATTGGCGCTGTATTTTTTGAAGATCTAGTTTATTTTCTATAGTTATTCTTTTAATATTTTTGAAAATATCTGTTGAAGTTTCATTCGGATCTTCATAGAAATCCAGAATTTATCTACGAATACCATTTTTAATACTAAAATATTGTACTAAAATAAACTTTCTTTTAAGGCACTAGAAACTTTTTCTTGTAAATATGGAGCCAATAGGTTTCTTGCAATTGCTGCTACTTTAGTACGACCACAAGTAAATTTTTTTAGCAATTTTACTATCGCAGTATAAATATGAACATAATGTGACATGGCAATCTAAACTATCATAACTAAGTCCATGAATTATATTATGAAATTAATACAAATTAAGCATTTGAATCAAGTGATTCATCCTTTAATACTGCCAGTACTACAAAATGTAAAATAGATTTTGACATTTTTTGGGACAATGCCGCTTTTGAATTTTTTCTCACAAATATATTTGATATTAAGTACTCACAAATTTCACAATAAAATAAAGTTTTAAAATCATTTCTTGCATTTATTGTCAGTGATGGGCAAAAATGCATACAATATGTAACGGAGAAAACCATACTTTTAATATTTGACTAAATTTATTATATTTTTTAAGCAATTTAAATTGTAGAATATTTTAAAGTAGTATAGAACATTTTTAGCTTGACAAATTGTATTTTAACTTGAAACTTGACAAGACCTAAAATATCTTGACAATCAAGCTCATTCAAGCCCGTCTGGCAACCCTATACTAGAGTGATGGCCTTATTATGGGCGAAATATTAGATACGCCCATAAAAAAATTCCAGAACTGATGGAAAATATCTGAAAGCAGATTCGTGTTTAGCACATCAAAATGCATCAAGTTCAACTATTTGTCTTTGGTGGAGGATTTTTTTTGTCGACCATTGTAATCAAGTGAATACCCTAATAAGAGCATAATATAGCATGTTTTACACTAAACATCTGCATCAATTCATTTGTAACTCATTATACCCTTCACCACAGGTGTAAAGGGTATATATAAGTTTGTCATTCCGTTTGTAATTCCCACAATTTTCGTCGGAGAGCAAAAAAGTTTACATTTTCGGGATCCTTGTAAGAAATGATGACGATAGGACCATGTCCGTCCGTCCGTCCGTGTGTCGGTTGAAATGGCGTTTATGAAGCCCACCGATAACTGACATATATAATATATATATCAAACGATCGGAAATGCTTTCGAGAATTTTGCTATTGGAATTCAGCAAGATCGGTTCATACAATGCAGAGATATGTTCAAAAAACCGGTTTTTAGAACCGGTTTTCCAGTTTCTGAAGCCTCTGTATATACTAGGGACTTCGTTTTTACAAAGAAGTCTCGGACATTTTTTTCTGAATTTTTGTTCTGAAAAAATGAAATAAATCGGTTCAATAATAACTGAGATATCGGACAAAACGCATTTTTTATTTTTTAAAGCCCTGGTTTAAGCTATAGATTTTTATTTTTATACATATCGGTCACAAATATTTTTATAAAATTTCGGTTTTTTGAATCAGCGGGATCGCTTATAAATGGCGGAGATATGCTTTAAAAACCGGTTTTTCAGTTTCTGAAGCCTCTGCATATACCAGGGACTTCGAATTTTCAAAGGGGGCTCGGAAATTATTTTCTGAATTTTTGTTCTGAAAAAATGAAATAAATCGGTTCAGTAATAACTGAGATATCGGGGAAAACGAATTTTTTATTTTTGAAGCCCTTGTTCAAGCTACAGATTTTTATTTTTATATAGATCAGTCATAAATGTTTTTATAAAATTTCGTTTTTTTTAATAAACCAAATTCGTTCATAATCAACAGAGTTATGGCTCAAAAACAAATCTGTTAAGAATATAAATACACACACAAACATGTATATTAAGCATTGTAATGACTATTAGTGACGTTTTTTGTTTTTTGTATAGACAAGTAGTTTAGTTAGAAACAGCAGTAATATAATGAATAACAGTGTTGTTGTTGTTCTTTGTATATGCAGTCTGTACAAAAATAAATAGATATGGAATTGTTGTTGTTTATTTTTAAAAACTAAAACATATCTGTTAAGAATATACATAAATACATACACAAACATGTATATTAAACATTGTAATGACTATTAGTGACGTTTTTGCCTATAAGACAAGTGTTTAGTTAGCAACAGAAGTAATATAATGAATAACAGTGTTGTTGTTGTTCTTTGTAAATGCAGCCTGTTTGTATATACACACATA
The DNA here is from genome assembly GCA_951394005.1 of Protophormia terraenovae. Taxonomy (NCBI): domain Eukaryota; kingdom Metazoa; phylum Arthropoda; class Insecta; order Diptera; family Calliphoridae; genus Protophormia; species Protophormia terraenovae. The sequence continues at coordinate 44,451,282 of OX596073.1, read as the reverse complement.
AAAAAATATATAAATATGGAATTGTTGTTGTTGTTTACTTTTTTAAAAGCAAAGCCTGCTATGATTGTTTTTTTTTTATATAAATTTAGATTTATATATATGAAAATATGAAAGCATACGTTAAGGCGAAAATTTTATTATTTGTCGGTAATATGGTAATATGATGTCGATAAGATAGTAATATGGTGAAGGGTATCAAAGATTCGGCACAGCCGAATCTTTTTTCAATTTCATTTTTAATTACTCTCTTTCTTTTCAATTGTTGACTGTTATTGTTTTTTAAACTTAAAATCAAATCTCAGTGTGTGCGTACGTAAGAAAAAGACAAAAAAATCAAAACAAAATCAATTGTGCAGAGAGCCATAAAAACACTTTAACAACAAATCATTTTCAACTGAATTGAATTGAATTAAATCTAAAAATGCAATACTGTCATTTGTTTGTTTTTTTTTTTTTTTACAAAATTTGATGTGAAGGAAATATTAAATTAAAAAAAATTTAAATATTATAGGTATTTAATTAAAAGTAAATAAAAATATCACAAATAAAATAAATTTTATTTCATTTTAGATATAATTAAATATAATTAAAATAACAAATTATTACATTTTCTAAGCAAAAACATTGAAATCAAACGTAATTATTATCTGTTGTTTATTTAAAAATACATAATTGTCATGTTCCCTGCATTTTTTCATATTAGATGTAAGGGAATTACAGTAATTCACAGTTTTGTTTTGATGTTTTTTATTTAACATTATTGTTTTTCTAAAAATCTCTCATAAGCAGTAATTTCTCAAAGAGAACAGAACATGTTTTGTTTTTGCTTCATCGTTTCAATTCAACTCAATTCAAATAATTTTTTTTTACAGAGTTTGTTTTGAATTGTTTTGTTTTTTATTTTCGCTGTAATGTAAGAGCATACATTAAAAAACATTACTGTGAATTGAAAAGCAAATGATTTGATGCAGATGTTTATTTTACACTTAAGAGAATATTGTATATTTTGCCCCAATAAAATTTGTGACATATTTTGCGTTTTTTAAATTCGATTACCTAATAATTTGCATCTCATAAACTGATAGAAATTTTGTAATTTCCTAATAAAATGTTTAGATTTGAGTGTTTTTAAGTACAAAGAGAAAATAGTTTTTAGCAATTGCTAATAAAAATTGATTTATTTTTAGCATGGATAGGAGATAATTTAAAATCTAGCCAGATAAGATAAAATTTTAATAAATTTTTTTTTATTTTAAGTACATATTTTCCTATTTTAAAAGTATTTTTTATGCGCATAACACTCTTTTTTTGAGGATATTTGTCCTGGTCATAATTTTAGGTGTCAGCACAAATCTTATAGTCCAATTGCTTGGATTCGAAAATAAAAAACATTTGCTCTTTTTTTTAATAACTATATTATATAAATATATTAAACACAAATGAGGATTTAGACCTACGAAATTCTTTATAAAACATATAAATATGCCGAATTAAATGTAGACTGCTCCTTTAAATCGACAACAATCAATCTTCTACACATTTTGTTCCTACAAATAGTTTTGTCTGTCTGTCACTTTGCGCTCCACCTTTTTCTAATGTATATTTTTCCATGTTTTTTTTTTATTTATTTTTTTTTTTTCATTTGGCAGATTTTAATAAAAAATCTGTCAAAATATCTTGTTCAGTGAAGTTAAGTGTAGTTTATATTGGTTCACAAATAGGCTTTAAATTTGTTTGAGTTTGTATGAGTTTCTCTTAACATTTTTTCAATTTATTTAATCATGTTTAGCTACGCGTTGTAAGAAAAATTGTTGACCAGTCATTAAATGATAATAAACATTTTTTTTCTCTTTTTGCATTATGAAAATATTTTATTTTATTTCATTTGTTCGGGTGTTTGCGGAACATTGATTGTGATTTCTATTGGGTGTGTTTTTGGGTTGTAATTTTAAATTATAATTTATGGTGTTGGCATAAGTATTTGTTATTATTCTTTTGAAATTTAAATGTTTTTTAAATTATTTTTTTTTGTGGTCCCTCTAGCATTAAAAGGAATTCTAGGTAAGAATACATTTTTTAAATCTTTTACTGTAAATTTAAGTTTTTATAATAAGAAATATAAAGCTTTAATCTTGGTAATTTTAGTATAAACTACTTAGCAAACTTTTATATTAAAGGCTTTTAAAGGGTTAGAAGTTGATATCATTGATGCTATTTATTTTATTAAGTAAACTTTCAAAGACAGTTTTGTCTCTAGTTTGTGGTTTTATTATATTTTTAAATTAAAATTGATTTTATTTTGTTATATGTATATAAACATCTTTTGTTGAAAATGCTTTTCTAAAATCAAAATATGTATAAAAATTTAATGTTTTATGGTATTGTCTAGCTTATTGCTATAAAATTCCCCAGACACTTTGTGTTTAAGAAAGCTTGGAAAATTTGTGCAAATTTTCTTTTAAATTTTTATCGCTTATTTGTTTTCTTTTTTGTTATTTCACATTCTATTAGATTTATTGAAAATTGTTAAATTTTACATGAGTTGGGGTTGATGGTGTAGTGTTTATTGAACATGATTTTACACATACCACATAGCATATACACAATTGTTCAAACATGAATACATATATGGTACAGTTTACTAAAGTACTTTGTCATGAATACAAATTTTGTTTATGCGTGTCACTTAAGCGCATTATCGATGTATCCTTAATAAATGTTTTATACACTACCAAACACTATAATACGCACATAGAAAACACTCATCCGCAGTAGTGTTTAAAGTAATCAAATAAAGTGAGTGTCAGAGATAGTCCTACAGTTCTGCTGGTAGCTTATCGTTAAGTCTGAACTATAGTCTACTCTAGTCTTTAGTTTAGTCTATATTACAGTCTAGTCTGAAATCTGAATTATAGTCTAATCTATAGACTGGACTATAATCCAGTTTATAGTCTGGATAAGGGTCTAGTCTATAGTCTTTATTATAGTCTAGTCTTTAGTCTGAGCTATAGTCTATAGTCTGGACTATAGTTCAGTATATAATCTAATATATAGTCTAGTCTATAGTATAGTGTGAACTATAATATAGTCTATAGTCTATTCTATAGTTCGGACTATAGTCTAGTCTGCAGCCTGGATTATAGTCTAGCCTGGATTATAATATAGTCTATAGTCTGGCCTATGGTATAATATTTAGTCTGAACTAAAGTCTAGTCTGGACTATAGTCTAGTCTATAGTCTGGACTATAGTCTAGTCTGGACGATAATCTAGTCTCGACTATAGTCTAATCTATAGTCTGGACTATAATCTAGCCTGTAGTCTGGATTATAGTCTAGTCTATTGTCTGGACTATAGTCTAGTCTATAGTCTTGACTATAGTCTATTCTATAGTCTTGACTACAGTATAGTCTATAGCCCGAACTATAGTTTAGTCTATAGTCTTGACTATAGTCTTGATTTAGTCTAGTCTATAGTCTGGACTATTATCTAGTCTATAGTATGGACTATAGTCTGATCTGTAGTCTGGCCTATGGTATAATCTTTAGTCTAGTCTGTAATCTGGACTAAAGTCTAGTCTGTAGTCTGGACTATAGCCTAGTATATAGTCTGGACTGTAGTCTAGTCTATAGCCTAGACTATAGTCTAGTCTATAGTCTAGTCTATAGTCTGGACTATATATAGTCTGGACTACAGTCTAGTTTATAGTCCGAACTATAAACTAGACTAGTCTATAATATAGTCATTTGTGGACTGTAGGGTAAATTTACTCATACATATGAATATCAGCATGTAATGTGAACAAATAAAAGCACCAAAAAAATATGTGTCAATAAGCAAACATATTCGAACATGTACGAATGAGTAGAGAGATGATGCAAAATGTTAAACAACAACATCATGACAATGCACAATAAACTTTGCTACTTACACTGTTGTTGTGTGAATAACAACAATTTATCAAAAAAATTTTGTTACATATACATATCTTAAGAGAACATAATAAAGGGCCTTCATAATAGAAACAAAGGCTAGCCTACCTTATTCAGAATATCTTATAAACTCTTAGGTATTTATTTTTCCACGAATTCTTTTAAACCAAACACCAAATTCTGTCAACAACTTATAATGGACAAAACTCACAAAAATTTCATTATTTATATAGGGACCCTTAAATAGTAGTCCCTAGTTATTTTCCTTCAGCGAACATTTAAAATATTCTCATGTGATTCAAATGACAAAAACAGTTCGTAAAAGTTTGGATGTTTTTAACAGATCCCTTCTAAATTCTTTAGAAATGGAAAAGAAAAAAAAATGTGTAACCAAAATGTTGAATTTACAGCGAAAGTCTCTATAAAAAAAATGCACTTGACTTGCAAGTCGTAAGTATTTGACTGTAAAGTATTGCTTTTCTACAAAAAAATAAAAAATACGAAGAAGATAAAAAGAATTATTTAGTTTGATAAATAGTTCCCTGTAAAAGAGATTTTTTTTTATAAAAAATTTCAAAAATTTGAACTGTGTTTTAGAGATAAAAAATTACATGGTATCATAGACTAGACTATATATGTACTTGATTATAGATCGACCGGACTATAAGTATGACTATAATCTAGAATATTGACAAGACGAAACTGTAGGGGAGACTATAGACGAGACTATGGATTAGACTACATACGGGACTATAAACAAGACTAAACTAGAAACTATACTATACATTTGACTAGACTATAGACAGGACTATATACTAAAGTATGGATGTGTCTATAGACTAGACTATGGATTAGACTAAACTATAGATTTAACTGTATACCAGATAGGTGAGACTATAGATGCGATTTTAGACGAGACTATAGACTAGACTGAACTATAAACTAGAATATAGATTTGACTACATACTTGACTATAGACTAAAATATGTACGTGTCTGTAGATTAAACTATAGACTAGACTATAGACTTGATTATGTACTAGACTATAGAAAAGACTTTAGACTAGACTATAATCTAGACTATATATTTGACTGTATACTAGACTTTAGACTAAACTATGGCATAACTATAGACTAGACCAAATTATAGAATAGACTATAGACTTGACTGTAGATGAGACAATAGCCTATACATGAGACTATAGACTAGACTAAAATCTACAATATAGATTTAACTATATATTAGACTATAGACTAAACTGTGGATGTGTCTATATACTACACTAAATTACAGCCTAAAGTATGGATTGTAGACGAGACAATAGACTATAGTCTGGACTATAGACGAGACTATAGACTATACTAAACTGTAGACTAGACTATAGATTTGTCTATATACTAGACAATAGCCTAAACTTGATAATAGACTAGACAATAGGTTGGACTAAATATTGGACTAAAGACTACAATAAAGACTATACTATAGACTTTAGAGTAGACAATAGACTAAACTATAAACTGGTGCTTATACTACATCAAAAATAGTCTTTAGGCTAATCTATAAACTAGACCTAGACTATAGCATAGCCTGTTGACTAGGTTGTACTATATATATACTAAATTATAGATTCTACTATAGATTGAATTTGTATACCCTACACCACCATAGGTGGTTGGGGTATTATGTGTTTGTGCAAATTATGTAACGCAGAGAAAAAATTTTCCGACCCCCACCTTAAAGTATACCGTTCGACTCAGAATTACTTTAACCATATCCATCCGTCTGGTCGGCTAGCTGGCTGTGTACAGGTCGCAATTTGGAAGATAATTTGATGAAATTTGGTATATATGACTTTTTTTGCTCAAGGACGAAGCCTATTAATTTGGTCATGATCGGTCCATTATTTCACCTGGCCCCCATACAAATGTCTTCCCGGAATAGGGGTTTAACACACATAAATACCCTAAAAATAGAAAAATGAAATTATATAAGTATAAATCTGAATACCAAATTTCGTGAAGATCGGTTCTTAATTGACCATAGCTCTCGTATGAACCCTTCTTCCGAAAATAACTAACGTTCATAAATCTCATAAAAATGTTAGTATCAACTTAATATTCGACACAAATACTTTTTTATAAGTACAAATGACAGTGCAAGATTTAATGAAGATTGGTCCATAATTTACTATAGCTCCCATATAAGAACCAATTTCGGGAATCACCCAAAAGTGCATAAATACATGTGAATGTCAGTATCGATATAATATTCTGTATTAGTATGGTTTTTTTTACACTTTTATACAAGTATCGGTCCACAATTGGCCCTTTCCCGAATTTTGGTACACAATGTGTAGGGTATCATATGGTTCGGCTTGACCGACTATAACTTTTTTTCTCGTTTTTATTTCAATTGATTCCCCTGTGCCATTTCTTCTTGCATTCTTCTTGTATTGCATTGAATAGAAAACGAGAAAGAATCTATAGTAGGTCACGACCGACCATATGATACCCTACACCATTGTGTATGAGCTTAAAAATTCGGGAAGGGGACTTTTACTAAATGTAAAATAAAATATACAAATACAGAATAATGCGTTGATGCTAACATCCATTTGATTTATGACCTCTAAACCCCTATTCCGGTAGAATATTTTTATGGGGGTAGGTGAAATAGGCAATAGGCTTCGTTCTTGTGCCAAAATAACTATTCTTACCTAATTTCATCAATATATTTTCAAAATTGCGACCTGTACTTTGTTCACAAAGTTGACATGGACAGACAGGCGGCCGGCCAGCCAGCCAGCCGGCCGGCCAGCCAGACAGACGGACGGACATCATTATATCGACTCAGAAAGTGATTCTGAGTCGAACGGTATACTTTAAGGTGGGACTCCGATGAGTTTTTTTGTGCGTTACAAACATCAGCACAAACTCATAATACCCCAAACAACCTATAGTGCTGAAGGGTATAGAAACTTTTTAAACACTATTGTACTTCGCATCCAAATCTGTAAAAAAACGACACTTGCAGATACACACATATTTCGTCTTCCTTGTTTTTGGAAAAAAAAAATCAAATAGTAAAGAAAATGCTACTGAACGGCTGTCAAAAAAGCAGACAGACATAGAGACTAGCAAACAGCTAAAGGAAGCTAAAAACAGACGGAATGTAAGAAAATAAATGGTAAAAGACACACACACGTATGCACAAAAGTAAACCACATTTTTTTGTGGAATTTACATACCAGTAACTCAGGATGTAAGTACTTTAACTTTTTTAGTTATAACTCTAGCGAATTAGTAGGATACAACTGATTTTAAGTAAGGTAGTGGCAGATTGAGCAAAAATTAAAATTTTTGGAATATTTTGTACCAAATAAAGCGCACTATTAAATTAGTTTCTTGTTTAAATAAGGGCTACCCTAATTTTAAACTGTTTTACCACATAAACGTGTTAATCCATTACGAATTTGCGTTTGAACAAATATGTGTTTGTATATTAATGCTCTGTTGCGGAAGAGAAACAATAAATCTTCTCCCAGATGTACCGAAACTGTGAAATTCAATATTTGAAAAATTGAGGTATTCATTCATTTAGGTATGTGTGTGTATGTTAAAATGTTACAGTCATTTAAAATACATGAGAAGTTTTCGACAAAGTAATCCATCGATATAGTTTAGAAAAGGTTAATAAATTTCAAAGTTGTAAATGGTTAAATAAATGTCGATTGGTTTTAGGTGTAATGCAAAGTTAAAAAAAAAAATAATAATAAATTATAATTTTCTGGTAACAACATTTTGTAAAGCACAGAGAAATATTTAAGGAAATAATCTTATTTACGAATTTAAGAAAACAGTGCATTAAAATTGTTATACAAATTATTTATATTTAAAATACTTTTATAAATAATTAGCTCATACATTTTATTTCTTTTTTTTTTTCTATTTGCAGGTATGTAACAAGATAAAGTAAAAAGTCACATATTATCCTTGCGTTCATTTATTTTGTTACCCACTGTTTATACAGAATATTCCCAGTTAACATTATTTTGTGGTACGATAGACAAGAGTGCTACTTAAATAGGTAAGTTGTGGTTCAAGGGTTTCTTTTATATGGGTTTTGATGTTAATTTTGTTATTATTGACAGTTGTATAAATTGTATTACACACATAAGTTTGTGATATTATTTTCATTTTTTTTTTATTCTACACACTCCATTGATATTCGTAACACATAGAGTTGGAGTTAAGAGGGTTTCCTTCCATATTATTTCCATACAAGTGTTTCAATCAATTTTCAAGTTGATTACAAAACGTACACATTTGCAATTTCTTGCAAATTATTACAATTCCTTGTGTATGTTTTTTTTTTCTGCTGGAATATTTATGTACATGACATGTCAACATTTAAAATGTGTTAAAAGTGTAAATTGTGTAAAAAAATATATAAAAATTTTTTCAAATTGATTTAGTACATCAATTGCAATGCATTTGATTTTCATGTTACTTATGTCATGAGGGTATGAATGTATGTTTGTATGTGTAAATATTTACATGAACTTTATTTGAAAACATATTTTGACATAAATCCCTCTTTTGTATAAAAACAAAGTTTAGAAAATATATGTAGTTGTTGTTGCTTATTAGAATAATGTTAAAGCAACTGAGAGATAAACAAAAAATAAACAGATGTTATGGAATTTGCAAAAAATATTATTACTGACATTTTAAATTTGAGGTTAAGAAAAATCTAAATTGAAGGCTGATTTTTTTTTATGAAGATTTATCAAAAAATTTCTATTAAAAGAAAATTTATCGAGAATTTTCTATGAAAATAAAATTTTGCGAAGGTTCTTTAAAAAGAACCTTTAGCCAAAAATTTTTTTTAAAAAGAACCATTAGCAAAAATTTTCTTTAAAAATAAAATTTAGCGAAAACTTTATATTCAAACAAAATTTGCGAAAGTTTTCTATAAAAAAAAATGCGAAAATTGTCAATAAAAAGAAAAAAAATTTTCTTAAAAAAAAAAAAAAAAAATTCATCAAAAATTTTCTTTAGAAAAAAAATTTAACAAAAATTTTCCATTAAAAGAAAATTTAACGAAATTTTCTATTAAAAAAAAATTTACGAAAATTTTCTATAAGAAGAAAATGCAAAAATTTTCTTTTTTTTTTTTTAAAAAAATCATCAAAAATTTTCTTTAGAAAGAAAATTTAACGAAAGTTTTCTATTAGAAAAAAATGTATCGAAAATTTTATACAAATAATATTCTATAAAAAGAAAATTTTGCAAAATTTTTCTATAAAAAAAATTTAAGGAAAATTTCCTATAAAAAGAAAATTTAGCGAAAAATTGCTATAAAAATAAAATTTAACGAAAATTTTCTATAAAAAGAAAACATCGAAAATTTTCTATAAAAAGAAAATTTAGCAACAATTTTCTTTAAACAAAACATTTTCTTTAAAAGGACAATTTAACGAGTTTTCTACAAAAAAAAAATTTACGAAAAATTTCTATAAAAGAAAATTTTACGAAAAATTTCTATAAAAGAAAATTTAGCGAAAATATTCTATAAAAAGAAAATTTACCGAAAATATTCTATAAAAACAAAATTTAGCGAAAATTTTCTTTAAAAATAAAATTTAGCGAAAATTTCTTATTAAAACAAAATTTGCGAGTTGTCTATAAAAAAAAAAATTTGCGAAAATTGTCTATAAAACGAAAATTTAGCGAAAATTTTCTATAAGAAGAAAATGCAAAAATTTTCTTTTAAATAAAAAAAAATCATCAAAAATTTTCTTTAGAAAGAAAATTTAACGAAAATTTTCTATTAAAAAAAAATTTAACGAAAGTTTTCTATTAAAAGAAAATTTATCGAAAATTTTTTCCAAAAAGAAAATTTACGAATAATATTCTATAAAAAGAAAATTTTGCAAAAATTTTCTATAAAAAAATTTAAGGAAAATTTCCTATATAAAGAAAATTTAGCGAAAAATTGCTATAAAAATAAAATTTAACGAAAATTTTCTATAAAAATAAAATTTAGCAACAATTTTCTTTAAACAAAACATTTTCTTTAAAAGAACAATTTAACGAAAGTTTTCTACAAAAAGAAAATTTTACGAAAAATTTCTATAAAAGAAAATTTAGCGAAAATATTCTATAAAAAGAAAATTTAGCGAAAATTTTCTTTAAAAAGAACATTTAGCGAAAATTATTTTTAAAAGAAAATTTAACGAAAATTTTCTATCAAATAAAGATTTAGCGAAAATTTTCTATTAAAAGAACATTTTCTATAAAAATAAAATTAAACGAAAATTTTCCATAAAAAAAAATTAAGCAAAAATTTTATATAAAAAGAAAATTTCACGAAAAGTTTGTAAAAAATAGAATTTAGCGGAAATTTCACGAAAATTTTCTTAAAAAGAAAATTTAGCGAAAATTTTCTATAAAAAGAAAATTTCACGAAAATTTTCTATAAAAAGAAAATTTCACGAAAATGTTCTTAAAAAGAAAATTTCACGAAAATTTTGAGTAAAAATAAAATTTAGCGGAAATTTGGTATAAAAGAAAATTTTGCGAAAATTTTCTATAAAAAGAAAATTTTCTATAAAAGTAACTTTTCGTAAACGTTTTCTATATAAGAAAATTGAGAGAAATTGTTCCCCAAGAAGAAGATTTAGCGAAAAATTTCTTTAAGAAGAAAATTTAACGAAATTTTCAATAAGAAGAAAATTTTGCAAAAATTTTTTATAGAAAAAATTTTCTTAAAAACTAATTTGCGAAAAATTTTTTTAAAAGAAGAATTTAAAGAAAATAAGTGAAAATGTTCTAGAAGCGGAAAATTTTTTGAGCATTTTCTAATAAATGAAAATTTGCTGATAATTTTTGCGAGAATTTTCTATAAAAAAAAAAATTGCCAGAATTTTTTATACAAAAAAATAGCGAAAATTTTCTTTAATCAAATCAAGAACTGCGCACGAAAAAAATCCGTGTATACAAATCTGTTTATAGAAACTAAACAAATGGGCGAATTTTTTTAAAATTATATTTTTATTGATGACTGTTATGTTCAAATGGCTTTCAAAAACAAAAAATTTCTTGGGAATTTTGATTTCTTTGATACACGATATTTTTCTGCCATATTCCCTCTAGCATCTGCAACATAGAATTCCTGGCCAGGAAGTTGAAAAAAGTTAGTCTGTACGAACGTTTTATCGTTTATTAATGCACTAATCATAATTACGGAAAAAATTCGTCTGAAGAACTTTCACATTATTTTTTTACCTCCAAATTCTGGTTTTGCGTTTTCATTATGACTTTTTTGTACTTTATACGTCTTCAGGCAAGATTTCCTTTCAACTTTTTTATAAAAATTCAAAGCAATTAACTTTTTGTGACACTTTCCTTTCTAAGATGAGGGGATTTTCTCTCGAAATCCTTTCTATTTTGTCTGAGTCCTGCAGGCTGAAAATACAATTTTTCTTCCAGTACCAGCTTTCTATACAGTCTTTGTATAATATTATGACCCAAGAAACTGTATTTTTGACACAACTGCCTTCCTAGCAATTGTTTTATATGACCGATGTAAGATTTCATGAAAATTTTCTATTATGTGTTTTGGTATTTTTTGTTCAATTTCCATTTTAAGAAAAACTAGTTTCGCTATAACCATGAAATTTAGCACATGGCTAGTGAGCATAACGACAAATGTAAAACAGTTAACACAATTATTTATTTTTCACCATATCAAAAGTTATAAGCCCAAGTGCATGCATGGATTTTTTCGTGCGCAGTCCTTATCTATAAAAAGAGAATTTAACAAAAATTTTATACAAAAAAAAAAAAAAAAAAATAATAATAATTCCATAAAAAGTAAAATTAACAGATCTGTTTCCAAACTTGTGAATTATTTGAGACTCTTAAAATTTTATAGATTTGTCCAATTTTTCTGTCTTATATACATTGTGTTTCAACTTGTCATTCATTCATTACCAGATCACTGAAAGCCTTTCCTTGTATTAGACAAAATTCAAAGCCAGAAGAAGTTCTAAATATTGAATACTATTCGAGTTCACAAGCACTATAGTTTCGAGACTAAGGGGTCCCAAGTTAGATAACCTCTGATATAGAACATTTTGAAACGATGACTATTTTTTTTACTTGATTTCAAAGATATTAGTAACTGCTTCTTAAAAAATGTAAATTTAATTATATTTAGGTCTTCTGGATATGATAATTTTTAAATACAATTCCCAGTTTAATAGTTAAATTTTTTTATAAACAAAAGCAAAACAGATTCTTCTTAACACTATAGTAATTTATTAAATAATTCTCAATATATTAAAAACAGACTAGTTTTCCTTTGAATAACAAAATCACACATAAAAGTTTTATGACCGAAATTTATAATGTCATTTTTAAAACAATTTGTGAATAACAAAAAAAAAAAAAAAAAGTATAATAATAAAAGCTAAAAAAGCTATTTATATGATCTCTGTCAATTACATTTAAATTAACCAGTAATTAACCACAATTGTTGGCAATTAATTTTGTAACTTGGTTACAATGATAACGACTACAACAGACAGCAACAACAACTACAATTAAACTCATTTCAGTTGGGTTTTATACAAAATGATTTATTGTTGCAAGAGTAATAAATATTTATTTATTTGCTTTATAATTCAGTCAATGTCTCTGCAAAATTGTTTAATTTAGTCATATCTGTGTATTAACAAGTCTGAAACAGATTTTAATGTAAATTATTTATGTTAATAAAATGTAATATGAATAGCTTTTGTTTGCTTAAAATGCAAGAGAGAAGAGTGATTGTATGTATTAAATGAATTTTAAATCACTTGCAATAAAGATTTACATGATTATTGTCATGACAGAAGTATATTTGCAAGGCAAAGAAGTCATACAAATGTCATAAAATTGTAAAAATTTTGAGAAAGACATGATACATATTAAATATTTAAAAATGATAGTCGGGGTTCACACACAACAATTTTAATTGCCGCAATTCTGAGTTCATAGAAGAAGGGAATACTAAACTTTTACATCCTCTTTACCCCTCTCGCCTACGAAGTCAGAATTGCGGCAAGAAAAATTGCTGTGCGTGAAACCCGACATAATGATGTTGAATTGTCGAAATTAGAAATTGAAATTTCGGTTTGAAAATATTTTCGATAAATATGTAATTGAAATTTGATAAAATAAAATTTTCATTTTTTTACTGTAATTTTTTCAGAAATTTTTCTTTTTATATAAAATTTTTTAAACATTTGGAAAACTCGATAAATTTTCTTTTAGATGTTTTATTTTTACAGAAAATTTTGGATAAATGTTCTTTTTCTAGACAATTTTCGATCAATTTTCTTTTAGAGACAATTTTTAATAAATTTTATTTCCAGACAATATTCGATAAATTTTCTTGTTATAGAAGATTTATATAAAGAAAATGTTTGTTAAATTCGTTTTTTGCAGAAAATCTTCGAAAAACTATCTTTGTAAAAAAAAATAAATTTTATTGAATTTTTTTTTTTTTTTTTTTTTTTTATAAAAAAAGATATTCATAGAAAATTTTCTATTTCTTTTATAGAAAAATTTAAAAAAAATATTTTTTTTCTCTTTTTTTATAAAAAAATTTTCGGTAAATTGTCTTAAAATTTTCAATAAATTCTCTTTTTTATAGAAAATTTTCAATAAATTCGATACATTTTGTTTATGTAGAAAATCTTCGATAAATTTAATTTCATATACATTTTTTTTCCAAAAACCTTTAAAGAAATTTGTTTCTTTTTTTGCTATACATATCTTTTTCTTTTTAGATAGAAAATTTTCGATAAATTTTTGTTTTAGCAATTTTTTGATAAATTTTTTAGGTTTGTCAAAAGGAATTTTGCAAATCACAAATTACTTTTTTTCTATATCTTTCTAACATATAACGGGACAATTTTTCAAATAGATCAACTTTATAAATACTACACTGAAAAAAATAATTTCAATGAATGAAGTACATTAAATGAAACTCATTAATTTTTCCAAGAATTTATTAACTTAATGTACGAATTCATTGATTCAATGAAAATATTCATTAAAATTCAATGAAAAAATTAACGCTATTATGAACATTACATTGAAACCATTCATTAAATTTATTTCTTAATACAATAAGTAAATCAGTTATTTGATTTAATGTATTAGTTCATTGAATTAATTTATTCAATGTACTAATACATTGATTTAATTAAGAAGAAGCATTACACAATGAATAAAAGCATTGAACCAATGAAATATTTCATTAAATTATATTAAAATAAATGCTTTCTAATGGGAAATAAAGTAAAACGAAAACAAATACAACTCAGTTTTCTTTTATCTCTTAACAAGAAATGACGCGTTTTAAATAAAAGACAAAAAATAAAAAAAAAAATATGTGTTGTGTTAAAAACGAAAATAATTAAAAAGTAAATAAGTTATAAATCGAATTATTAAAATACATAAATACAATTTTTTCGCAAAGAAGAAGTCGAGCAGCATAATTGAATATACCAAATTAAATTAATTACCAAAAAGAACGAATTTGGAGACTTGCCTTCCTAACACGTAAGTTTAATAATGTTTATGATTTTAAACAGTTTTTAAATATTACATTTCATTTATATTTATGTAGATAAAACCACTAAGACACAGAAGAATGTGTTTCAAAAAATATTTGATTTCAAATCCAAGAGGATTCTATTCGTAAGTATACATAATTATATGAAATATTTTAATTGAATTCTTAATAAAAATATATTACAGACTGATCAAGATTTTAATGCTACATCCGGGAATTTCTATAGACAAAAAAATTTAAAGGTAACTAGTTCAAATATTTTAAGCAATTGAACGAATTTTAATAATTTTATTTATAAACTTTTTTTTTTGTTCAGGACAATGCTGTTGTTATATTAATGTGGCGTCTAAATGGATATTCTATACCATCATTGAGCAATATAGAGGACAACAGGAATTACTATATTATTATAAATGACAAAGCAAACACGATCACATCTGTAACATGCATTTTGTTTACTTACATTTTTTAGTGATATGTAATATTTTTATATTTATATTTAATTTTTGCTTATATTAACTCAATATCATATAATTTAATCATTTAATTTAAAATAAAATAAAAACCAAAATACAGAACAAGCCTATTATTATAATACATTTTCAATGTATAGTTTCATTGGGACAAAATATGAGTTCATTGAAATCAATGTACTGTTCACTGGAATTATTTATTTCATTTAATGAACGTGTTCATTGATTCAATGTAAGAATAAATGTAATCAATGAACTTGTACATTGAATTTTAATATTAATGTATGGTAATACATTGTTTCAATTAACCTGTACATAGGGTCAAAATAAGTGCACAAATTCATTGTAACAATGAACTTTTTCAATGTATTTATGTACCTTTTTGGTT
Organism: Protophormia terraenovae; assembly: GCA_951394005.1. Classification (NCBI taxonomy): domain Eukaryota; kingdom Metazoa; phylum Arthropoda; class Insecta; order Diptera; family Calliphoridae; genus Protophormia; species Protophormia terraenovae. The sequence goes on along the minus strand of OX596073.1, from coordinate 44,435,862 downwards.
CAGTGTATACACTACGTGCCAGAGCTATAGACTATTAACAAAAAATTAGAAGATACAAATGTCGTAATAATAAGAAATTTATTTTTTTAAGTTTAATTAAAATTGGGCTAAAAGGGGTTACTAGTTAAACAAAATTTAGTTTTAGAATTTTAAGATTTTTTTTTTTTGTTAGCAAAAAGGTAATATCTGTCCGTCCGTCTATATATTAGAGTTAAATGGGTCGAAAATTATGCATAATTCAGAGAAGAGTGGTATCAACACTTTAATGATCACGTTTAATTTTCTATTTATTAGTAAGTAAAAGATATAAATTTTTAAAATTATAAGATGTTTTTTGGCTGAATAATAATGTCCGTCCGTCTGTCTATACATTTGGGTTAAATGGGACGAAAATGACGCTTAAGTCCAAATTTTGATGACCACGTTCTATTTTTCTTATTTATTAGTTAGTAAAAAAAAATTCATTTTTAGAATTCTAAAATATTTTTTGGCAGCATGGCAATGTCCGTCCGTCTATACATTTGGGTTAAATGGGTCAAAAATGCCACTTAATTCAGCGAAAGGTGATATCAAAATTTTAATACCTTCATTTGGTTTTTATATTAATCCAAAAGTGGAAAAAAAATATTTTTTGAACTTTAAGATTTTTTCTGAAAGAATTCTAATGTCCGTCCATCTGTCCGTCTGTTTGTTAATTTTTGCAAACTTTACAATTCAAAATCGTTTAACTCTTGACTCAATAAAGATAACGACTCAAATATCTTTGTTCGATAGATAATTTTATTTTTTAACCAACTATATAAAATGTAATATAATCGGATGAAAATATTTGGCTATATATGGAAAAATCTTAACCAAGATCTTGTAAAATTGAGATTTTTGAAATTTCAAATGTATATAACTCGAAAAATATATAAGATAAGTAGTAAATTCAAGCATGTCTTCTAAAGGATTTATCAAAGACTTTAAAGTGATATACAAATCTTGGAAATCTGGTAAGGAACAAAAATTCGCTAGTGGTTAACCTTTTCCATGACACTTGTACCCTATTTTGAACCCCCATAGTTAGCCTCGTGATGCGTGTATTGGATCTTGTTTCATGCAAATCCAACCAGCCGATTAGAAGTTACAGATTTATTTCGATTCTTCCCCACAGTTTAATGCTTGATAAAGCAAAGAAAATGTCTGCAGTTAAGCTGTTTTTTATATGAAATTCACTGGAGTATTTTAAAAAAAAAAAAAATATTTTCTCAAACCGGGTTATATATGTACACGATTTTTATTCATAATATTAAAGTGGACAATATATACTATTTTTCAGAAAATTTTCAGAACAAACATCCTGTAACATTTTAAGTTGCATTCCATGAAAATTGAAAATGAGTGTATTTTAGGACAATTTTCAAAAAAATAACAAAAATATTAGGACAAAATATAATTTACAAATACTTGAAGAAAAATACACTTAAATATCTGAAGTTGATGGTTTCATTTTAAATTTTTATCTTAAAAGACTTTTTATTTAAAATAAATACACTGAAATCTTATGAAAATAGAATTTTTTAATATTTTTCAAAAATTTAAAAAAAATTCTTTATTTTGACAGCTCCTTATAAGAAAACAACACAACCCAGCTTAAATTGCTTGATTTTAATTGCTTTTGATGCTTAATTTTGTCTATTTTAATTCGTTACCCAACTTTATTAAAAAACTTTAAATTTCAAAATTCTATTAATCGCCACTTTTGACATATTTACTCCAACGTGCGAAGTAGGCTTACAATTGAGATGGAAATATTAATATTTTTTTTTGGGACACCCTAATATATTTATAATTTTATTCTGCTTTGTCAATAACTTCTCCAAATAACATTTTTTAACATTAATATTGATGATTCTTTAAAAAAAAGAAACTAATTTTTTAATTCTATACCTACATATGTACATATTTATTATTTTCTTTTTTTTAATAACAAAATTAATCAAAAACCAAATAATTAAATTTTCTACAATATTTTTTTACACACTTCAACATTTGAGCTTTTGCTACCCACGCACACATACATTTCTATGACATTTGTAATTTAACTTAAAGAAACATAAATTTACAATTAAGTAATAAATTAGACAAAAGAAATTTGTATGTTCTATTTCATGTTTTATTTTATTTTTTTCATCTTTTATTAATTTGTCTATCAAGCAACAAAATCCTAAGAAAATATAAAAAAATATTCAAATTATGGCACAAGACCCTTCAGCAGACAAAAGAAACATTATTTTTCAATTACCTTCTGTTGCTGTCTATATGTTTTTTATGTAGATTCTGCTTTTTGTTTTATAATTTAATGTCTTGTTAATTGTTTTTACTCTTCACATTATCTTTATTCTTTGTAATTTCAATAAGATTTTTTTTTTTAAACTCACTTAATAAGCTAAAAGAAAACAAACAAATAAGCTAATTTGCCATTAATATAATTAAATATGATTGAGCTAAGAAAACAATAAAAAGAGATGTAGAACTTAAAAAATTTAAATTAAGCAAGCAAATAATTTAGAATCAATGAATGACGAATTTAAAATACCCTAAACAAATTTATAATGTATTTAAGGTTTTACTTGTTTTAACAATTGTTTCCATTGTGTCTTAAAATTTCATATCATATTAATTTTTTGCTATAATGAAATTAATAAAACAAATTATTTGAGTTTATTATTTCGTTTTATAGAATATTAATAACTTGAAATTCTGTTTGAATTACAAAAACCGTTTTGTAGTTTGACAACCTTAATAAAAATAAAATAAAAATTATATACATTTTATAAATTAAATGGAGAATCCGATAAGAATCGACATCATATTCAAGACTTCTATGGGTAAGTAAAATTAATGTAAATTTGAATTTGAAATTAATGGAAATTTATTTTTTGTTTGTGCTTTTCCTAGTTATAATGCCAAACATCACCATAGATGGAAGAATATTTCGCATTGGTGCTTTTTCGAGTAAATGTAATAAAGTACATCCGTCTGGCAGGTGTCCATGCTATTTTCTACCAAAATATATCACAATATTGACGTAATTTCATACAATTTGGAATAAGAAGTATTTGGACTTCTTAGACGAACGATAAATGATGAATAGAACATTTCCAGCATTATCATTTAATTCTAGCCTCCATACTGCAATTTCCTCATTTAGACAAGCCAAAAAGAGATGCAAAAGACATAAAAATCCCAAATTTTGGAAGTATATTGGACAAGGTAATATATACATATGTATTGTCGATTATGTCGAATATAATTTTAATAAATGTTTCTTTTATAACAAGATTATGTAGTGTTTACGCAAATTGGGTGCAGGTGAAGCAGATGAAGGATATCTTCTTTACTAGAATAAAAATTTCTCAAATCATTACACTATAGATCAATATTAATTTAACTTTTATAAATTTTCATTAATGTAATATCTAAAAATATTAGCATATTTAAAGTTATTATATCATTTTACGCTAAATGTAATAAATAAATGTAAAAAGCTAATTAATTTTTTTAAAATTTTTATTAGTAATTTTTACTGATTCAATAAAAAATATTGTTTAATAACCTGCTCAAAACCAAATAATTTTCTTATTGTTTCTATTAAAATAATTATTATAATTTGTGAGAATATTCAAATACTGTGTTTTATAAATAGTATAATAATTTTAATAAAGAAAAAAATACTTTTTCTTTCAATAAAATATTTACAAATTTGATTGTTAGAATTTACAAATTGATAGTGATAGGTCCGATTTTATTTAAAAATATTATTGACTTTAAGAATTTATTTATTGAATACGAAATTTACTTTTTTCTGTGTAATAACAAAACTTATTATTTTAAAAATTTCATCCCATAAGTTCGAGTAGCAAAAAAATATATTTCATTGACAAATGTCCAACAACTTCAACATATGTTTTAGACACTTAAAAGCTAAAATCGATATCTCTACCCTCTTTTCTTCCCCCCAAAAAAAATTGTTTTCTTCTTCTTAAATTGAACTTGTTACTTAATAATATAAAATATGAACAAATTTTGTCATGGCAATAAACTTGTTTTGTACAATCATTATTTTTTATTTTTTATTCTTCAATAATTTCCAATTCAATAAATTTTTTTTTTTACTACTTGTGTTTCGTTTCCGGTAAATCAATAACCACTTGTTCAAATAAATGTAACAATTTTAAAAACAATAAAAAAGAAATTGAATTGTTTTATAAAATTTCAACAAAAAATTATTAAGCTTTAGTAATATTTATTATCTTTTAACCCATTTCTTACCACTACCCGATCCCGTTAAGATAAATGAATAAAATTAGAAACGGAGTCTATTTTAATGATTGTGATCATAAAATCGAAAGATTTGTGATCCTAGCTTTTTTAGTTTCCGAGATATCAGGTGTTGCGAAAACGCATCAATGGTCAATTAGGGGTATGTTGTTTTGCTCATATACGAAGTAGACGTTTAAACAAATTGTATGGCAAAATGAGTTGTATTTGTCATTTAAATTTAATTTTGTGATTATTTTACAAATTGTATGTTAAATATGTTAAGTGTGAACAAAAATAATTGGAGGTGGACCATTTCAATTGGAATTTAAGGTAACTAAATAATGACGTAAAAACTTTAAATAGCTTACGGTGTAAGACTAAATAAATTCATATAATCTATAAAATATATTATATACTAGCTAATATCCGATGTGCTTAGCCACCCCCCGAAATGAAATACATAGTAATTAAAGTATTAAAAAAATATACTAATTTTTGTATTTAATTTTTATGGGAGGGACCATACCCCATAATCCGCTAATTTATTAGACAAATGTTTTCATGGATGTCAAAATTCTTTGTGCAAAATTTGAACATTCCAACTCCAACAGTTTCCCAGATATAAGAATTTTTGCATTTAATTCATATGGGAGGTACCATGCCCCCTACTTCTATTCCGCCCATATTTTTCTTAAATATTAATATTGATACCAAAGTGGCTCCGACAAAATTTTAGAACTCTAACTGTTATATTTTCTCAGATATGATAATTTAATATTTTCTTTATATGGGAGGTGCCACGCCCACTATTGCTAGTGTACCAATTTTTATCCAAAATATTCATATTGAAGCTAATGCTAGTCGTACAAAATTTTAGCTCTCTAACTTCTTTCTTTTCCGCCCATTTTTGCATAAAATGTCCACATTGACACTTAAGTTTATTGTACAAAATTTGGGAAATGTAACTGTTATAGTTTCCTAAATTTAGAGCATTTGGTATTGGCAAGCTATATTAGGTGTGGGATGTGCCACACCTCCTATTGCTAGTTCCAGAATGTTCATATAGGTGTCAAAGTTGTTCGTGCAAAATTTGAGGACTCTAGTATTACCAATTTCCGAGATATACTACTTTTAATAGTTATTTAGTAAGTGGGCGTGGCACCTCGCCCACATGGAATTTCAAAATAAAAAGTAGCCTATTTTTCCTTCCAGGCATATAGGAACACACTGTGAAAATTTTAAGAAAATTGGTTTAGGCGTTTAGGCGGCTATACACTTCAAACAAACATACATACAAACAAACACACATTAATTTTTATATGTATTTATAGATAAATTAAATAAAATATGTTACACATTAAAGCATTTGGAATGTAATGTACATTGCATTCGATTATCTGTTTACGCATCATCTCGATAATGATTTTAATACGGTGGTCAGGAAAGCATTTTGGTCCTTCGTGCAGACTGCCTAACCACGTTGTGCTCCAAACACAAATGTTACGTAAATCGATATTAGTGCGTAGTCATAAAAATTGTAAATATTATGTTTTTCTTTAGCAAATTTTATGACCTTTGAAGAAAATTTATTATCCCTTTTTTAAGACAATTGAAAAAATTTAGCCAACAAATTACATAATTTTATTGGTTTCATTCATCAGTTTTCTAAATTTTTCAGGTAACTCCTTGAATTTTTGTGATCACATTCAATATAACATCATCCTTTACAAAATACACTTCATATTTAGGTAGCGTCGATCATTTGGAAATTCTTTTTATTACATTTGTTCTCAATGAGTATAAAAATTATAACCACTTGTAATTTGCTGACAATTGCTTATTTTTTTACTACATAAGTCATAAATAATATAGAATACAACTTTTTTAAGGCTAGAGTAAAATTTTCTATTGCACATGAAGTCTTACTTCAAAAAAATTCTATATTCGTTCATCTATAAAGGTTTTCTTAATTATTTTGCATAATTTTAACATACTACATTACCTCAAAAATGTTCATGATTTCAGTGCACCACCTTGCGTAATGTAGCTAAATCACACTACCCCTAATTGACCATTGATGCGTTTTCGCAACACCAATTTTTCGGAGCTTGGTGTTTCTATCTCCCTAAATTATTTGTCAAAAAGTGAATAGTTTCATATTTTTTGATATCTTGGCTATCGTTTTAAAGGTAATTCAAGATGTTTTGTAACATTTTTCGAATGAATTTATAAATTTAAAAAAGGTCTATTTTATAGACCTTTTTTTTGATCCGCTCTACTGGGGGTAAAAAATCGTCGGAAATAATTTTTTTTGGTCAATTCAATTAGTTAATATTCCAAGCTAAATGTACATATATAAAACATTATCATTAATTTGAAACTAAATTAGTTACGGTATAGGTAAAGTTACTGATGCGAAAATACAACAGTGCACGTTGGGGTAAAAGGGGTCGAAAATGGCGCTTAATTCAGGGAGAGGTGATATCAATATTTTAATGATGAGGATCTATTTTTATATTTATTATTAGTTAAAAAAATGTATTTTTTTAATTTTAGGATTTTTTTTTTTGGCATAATGGTAAAGTCTGTCCGTCCGTCTATACCTTAGGATCGTGATATCTATATTTAAATGATCATGATTTAATATTTTATCAATTAGTTAGTAAGAAGAGATATTTTTAGAACTCTTGAATTTGTTTTGGCAGAATAGTAATGTCCGTCCGTCTGTCTATACATTGGAAAAAATGGGTCTAAAATGGCCGCATAATTCAAGAAAAGGCGATATCAAAATTTTAATAATCACAACATGTTTTGTTTTTTATTAGTTAGTAAAAAAATATAAACTTTAAAAATACTCCGATTTTTTTGGCAGAATGGTAATATCCGTCCGTCTGTCTATACATTATGATTAATTGGCTAGAAGAAAGCCGCATAATTCAAGGAAGGGCGATATGAATATTTTAATAACTACAACTTGTTTTGTTTTTTACTAGATAGTAAAAAAATGCACCATTATATCTCTACGATCTTTTGTGGCTAAATGGCAACACCCGTCCGTCTGTCTGTACATTGTGAAAAAAATCGATCTAAGGAAAAGTGAAATCGATATTTTTATAATCACAACTTGTTTGATTTTTACTAGTTAGTAAAAAAATGCATTACAAAAATCTTACAAATTTTTTCTGTCTGATATGTTATGTCCGTCCGTCTGTCTATATATTGGGGTTAAACATGTAAAAAACTAAGCATACTTCAGAAAAAGTGAAATCAGTACTTTAGTGATCACTTTTGACTTTATTATTTATTAGTAAATTCATTTTTAGAATTCTAAGGCTTTCTTTGCAGAACGTTTTCATACAAAAAAAAAAAAAAAAAATCGTCATCAGTGAGAATAATCAACTTCGGATTGTGGTAGGTCTATATGTTTTATTTTATACTTTTTCCCCATACTTGATTGGATCGGAACTTATCAAAAGTCTATTAAATATATCTTCGTTTGATTTTTGTCTACTACATTTTCGTGAAAAATGTTTCCGGTAATTTTTGAAATCTTCTTTTCTTGCTTCTTGGGTATCTCAGAAAGTTGGCCATTTCGTAGAAGAGCATGTTTTATAATTTCTGGGCCGTGAATAAAAAACTTGTGGAGGATAGGAGACATACAATACCATGGATATTTATCAACGTAGTATCTGGCTGTATTGTTCGCATAGTTCCTGAATTTTTCAATATTAAATACCAAGTACCAATATAAGACACATCACTTTGTAGAATATAAAAACATTACATGAAATCATGTTCATTTTAACTGAGTTCGACTGTATTAAGCAGTAAAATTATTTTGTTTATTTAAAATAATTGTACAAAACAATAACAAAAAACATAGTGAAATAACGAAAAATAAAACCAAGTAAAAGAATAAAAAAGTCTGCACTTAACCTTTTTTTGGTTTGGAGCAACTTGAGTTTTTTCACAAAAATGTAAATTTCTAAAATCGGGCAAAATATGCGCACTATTTAATTTCAGAATATTTAAGTAGACAATATGTAATATTTTTCAGACAATTTTTCAGAACAAAAGTCTTGTTATATTTTTAGTTGCATTCCATGAAATTTGAAAATTAGTGCATTTTTGGACTATTTTAAAAAAAATAACAAAAAGTACCAGGAGAAAAAATAATTTACAAATTCTTGCATAAAAGTAAACTCAAATACCTGTGGTTGATGGTTCCATTTTAAAATTTTTCTTTAAACACTTTTTATTAAAGAAAAATTCACCGAAAGTTCATGAAAATTTAATTTTTTGTTCTTTTCTTAAAATATAAAAAAATTTTGAAATTTGACAGCTCAGTACTCAAAAACCACGCAACCTACGTTAATGGCTTTTATCGTTGTTGATACATAATTTTGTCTATTTCTATTCGGTACCCAATTTTATTTAAAAAAGTTAATTTTCAAAATTCAATTAAACGCCACTTTCGACCCCTTTTACCCCAACGTGCAGTGGTTGGAAATGGGTTAAATCCTCAGAAATACTGTTTAAATCATATTAAACCTCAGAGAAAGTTGTTTATTTTTGTTTTAATGTAAAATTAATTAATGTTGTAATAACTGCTTCTCCTTTTGTATATTTTAATTTTTATGTGAGTGACTCTCACTAATTTGTCACTAAATGTTAATTAAAATTCGTTTAAAAACGTTTGAAATTATTTATTTATTTTGTTTTGGGGAACTGAAGAAAAAAAGAAATAATGTTTAAACACATGGCTTTTACACATTGACACGCAAAAACCAACAAGCTGAAAAAAAAAAAAAATAAACAAAAGCAGCAGTAGATACAGTGGGGCTGGAAGGAAAAGAGTTTGTGTGAAAAGGAAATAATTTTTTTAATATCTAAAAAACAATAGTACAATTGTTTTCCGATTTAACGAACCTAAGTAATTGTTGTCAGGCCTGTTCGTTAAACCGAAAAGTTCGTAAAAGGAACTAACTTAAAGCACTTAAAGTAAAATTTATTAAAAATGTAAAATTGTTGGCTTCTTAAAATGTATTTTATTAAAGTAGTTATTTTAAATAAAGTATTTTAAAAATAGAACGAAAATGGAACAATTCATGAATTCATTCATTATTTTGCCTTATATGGTAGTGGCAAGTTTGAGATCAAGAAAAGAGTTTTTTATGTGCAATTCTTAAATATTCGCTTTGTAACTACATTATGGATATAAACAATGCATCTTATTTTTTTAGATTATCTTTAATTTTAAAATCTTATAAACCTTTAGCACACGTAAGTCTTTTTGGTGATTTGCAACAATTTTTAGTTCATTATTTAAAAAATTCTTATACAGATTTTTATTCAAAATAATGCAAAATGACAAAAGAAATGAATTACGGTATATTTTTTAACTCACTAGAATTTACTATATTTCTTAGAAGAAATTAATTTGCTTATTTGTGCGTTAAACTGAGTATATAATTAATTTTTTGTTCGCTATATAAAAACTCAATAGAAAAATGTTTCTCGTTTGTTAAATGCGATGTTTGTAAAAGCGAATGTTCGTTAAACTGGAAAACTATTGTAAGGAGACCTGCGCCGATTAATTTTATCGGCTGTCAGCGTTTTGGAACCACTGTGTATTGTTTAGTATTTTGTGTTCATTTCAAAGTGATTAAAAATTCTTTAATAATTTACCCAGGATGATTTGACTTTTCGAGCAAACTCGATAGGTTTGGCTTCCCATAAATTTAATATTCCAAAACTCCTTGACCTTGAAAAATACACAAAATTATATATCCATAGAAATCAAAATCAATGGTCTGAGATGCGTTATTTTCTTTACTGAGCTGTCAAAGTGAAACAAAAAATAAAATAAAATAAAAAATAAAGAAAATTGTTAACATTTATAACCCATTAAATTTATTTTATTTTTTTTTACATTTTCATCAAATTTCGGTGTATTTTATTTAAACAAAAAGTCTTTTAAAATAAAAATTTAAAAAGGCACCATCAACTTCAGGTATTTAAGTCTAATTTTCTTCAAGTATTTGTAAACTATATTTTGTTCAAATATATTTGTTAATTTTTTTTGAAAATTGTCCGAAAATGCACTAGTTTTAAACTTTCATGGAATGCAACTTAAAATGTTATAGGATGTTGGTTCTGAAAATTTTCTGAAAAATAGTATATATTGTCTACCCTAATACTGTAAAAAAAATGGTGCGCATATATTGCCCGATTTGACAAAATATATATATTTTTCCTTTCGAAAAAACTCCAGTAGCTCTCATACAGAAAACTCCTGTAGCTCTCATCAAGAGCTTAAGTGCAAACATTTTTCTTCATTGTTTTATACTACACAAAGGAGCACAATCGTACAATTTTGGAAATAAATCTGTAACTTTTAATTGGCTACTTTGATTTACATAAAATTTACCATAGTCGTTAGAGGAGAGTAAAATTTTAGATTTAGTAGAAGGCACAAAATACATTTTATGAGTGGAACTATGGGATATTTTCAAATTACTAGACAAATTTTGGTCCATAACCGATTTCAAAGCTTTTTATATTACATTAAAGCTCTTGAAAAACATGTAAGCAAGTACTATTTATCTCATATATTTTTCGAGTTATATGCATTTGAAATTTCAGCTATCACAATTTTACAAGATCTTGGTTAACGTTTTTTTTTTTTTTTTTTTTGTATATAGAACATTTTCAACCGATTTTAATTTTTCTTTTTGTAACCAGTTAAGGAACACAATTATCGATCGAACAAGGGAAATTTTAAAACGATATCTATATTGAGACCAAAAATAATCAGTTTTGAATTTGAAAATTACAGAAGTTAACAAACAGACGGACAGAAGGACAAATTTCAGGATTCTCTGAAAAAAAAAAAATCTTAGAATTCCAAAAATATTTATTTGGTATATATAGTTATGACAAGAAAACTCCAGTAAAAAAACTCTTATTTTAAAACTAGAAAAGAGAATAATAAATTAAAAAAAAAAATTATCTGCATCTCTTTAAACCCACTGTTCCATTTAAATTTGTTTGAATATTTTATTTTTTTTTTTGTCTTTGAATTTTTTTTTTTTATATTGCCCTGTCTTGTTTACAGTAGCAGTGTTTTTATTTTGTACAACATTATTCATTATGAATGAAAGCAATTTATGATGCATCAAATGGCGCCAACATCGTTTATCGCCTCATTCACAACAAAATTGAAAAGCTCTATGTAGTGACAGTTTTTGACAGTATGGATATAAAACAAGTGAAAAAAAAATAAACCTACAATAAAATTATAAAGGAAAAACTCAACAGCAGCATTTATAAAATAATATACATAAGTAAATTTTTTTAACCATCAATTTTTGACAGTTACATTAAGTCAATTAAATGGGAAAAAGTGATTGTACGCATATTTGAAATTATAACCTACGTATTAAAATGTAGGTAAAAATTGTGTATAGTAAATATGACAGGTTCATAAATTAATAGAGTAATTAAAAGTAAAATTGTGAAAAATATAAAGTTTATCATGAAATTAAAAATAATAAAATAGTTATAATAGAAAAAAATAACTAATATTTATAGCTATAGATAGAAATAGTTGCCGTAGCTAGAGAAACAATAATATTATTAGCATGTTATATAAAAACTTTTATTTAAAGAATTGCAAACCATTACATGAACTTTATTTTCCTATCACATTAACGTAGCTCTTCTTATCTCTTAACAATGTTTCATAATATTTCTTTTTAATTTCGATTTTAATGTCATCATTTTTAAATATTTTGTATTCATTTTTATCATTTATAGGCTCCTTTGACAATATGCCAAAAACATTAAAGACATTTTATTAATGCGCTCGTTGACAGTTCTTTTGCAATAATTATAAAAATAATGCACTTTATTTTAATTTAAAAACTCTCTATTCATATGTTTAGTATGTATATATAACATGTCATTTACCTTCAAAATGCTGTCAACAGTTTATTTTTGCCTTTTGTTTTGTATACAAAATTCAATTTAAATAAATTAGTTAGTTAAACAATTTTTGCATTTTGGCTTCTTTAAGCTCCTAAATTAAAAAATAAAATTGAACCAGAGTGAATAATGAACTTTTGTCATGAGACCGCAAACCACAAGCAAATACAAATTCACATACTAAGTTACAACAATATATTTAGCCACTCTGTTTAAGCCACTACAGTTTACCACACACTCTCAGGAAAAAATACAAAATAATAAAAAAAGGCAGCCAGAAAAAAGGAATTGAGTGAACGACAAGTGAATTGGCGGTGGCGGCACGTTTGTTGTTAAATTGTTGGCATGGCTGTTTATTGCTTAATAGCTTGTTGTTGCTGTTATTTGTTTTTTATCCAACCAACCAACCATCCATTCATTCATTAATTTATTTATACATTCTTCATGTTTAGCTTTGATTTTTTGACAGCATATTTGGATATTGGGGGTATAAAAAAGTACTGGTGTAGAAATATTCTAAATAATTTCAGAGTTATTTCGAAATTAGTGTCCGAAATTATAATGAATTAGAACCGAATTAAAACTGAACGGAACTAGAACTGAACTAGAACTGAACTAGAACTGAACTAGAACTGAACTAGAACTGAACTAGAACTGAATTAGAACTGAACTAGAACTGAACTAGAACTGAACTAGAACTGAACTAGAACTGAACTAGAACTGAACTAGAACTGAACTAGAACTGAACTAGAACTGAACTAGAACTGAACTAGAACTGAACTAGAACTGAACTAGAACTGAACTAGAACTGAACTAGAACTGAACTAGAACTGAACTAGAACTGAACTAGAACTGAACTAGAACTGAACTAGAACTGAACTAGAACTGAACTAGAACTGAACTAGAACTGAACTAGAACTGAACTAGAACTGAACTAAAACTGAACTAGAACTGAACTAGAACTGAACTAGAACTGAACTAGAACTGAACTAGAGCTGAACTAGAACTGAACTAGAACTGAACTAGAACTGAACTAGAACTGAACTAGAACTGAACTAGAACTGAACTAGAACTGAACTAGAACTGAACTAGAACTGAACTAGAACTGAACTAGAACTGAACTAGAACTGAACTAGAACTGAACTAGAACTGAACTAGAACTGAACTAGAACTGAACTAGAACTGAACTAGAACTGAACTAGAACTAGAACTGAACTAGAACTAGAACTGAACTAGAACTGAACTAGAACTGAACTAGAACTGAACTAGAACTGAACTAGAACTGAACTAGAACTGAACTAGAACTGAACTAGAACTGAACTAGAACTGAACTAGAACTGAACTAGAACTGAACTAGAACTGAACTAGAACTGAACTAGAACTGAACTAGAACTGAACTAGAACTGAACTAGAACTGAACTAGAACTGAACTAGAACTGAACTAGAACTGAACTAGAACTGAACTAGAACTGAACTAGAACTGAACTAGAACTGAACTAGAACTGAACTAGAACTGAACTAGAACTGAACTAGAACTGAACTAGAACTGAACTAGAACTGAACTAGAACTGAACTAGAACTGAACTAGAACTGAACTAGAACTGAACTAGAACTGAACTAGAACTGAACTAGAACTGAACTAGAACTAGAACTGAACTAGAACTGAACTAGAACTGAACTAGAACTGAACTAGAACTGAACTAGAACTGAACTAGAACTGAACTAGAACTGAACTAGAACTGAACTAGAACTGAACTAGAACTGAACTAGAACTGAACTAGAACTGAACTAGAACTGAACTAGAACTGAACTAGAACTGAACTAGAACTGAACTAGAACTGAACTAGAACTGAACTAGAACTGAACTAGAACTGAACTAGAACTGAACTAGAACTGAACTAGAACTGAACTAGAACTGAACTAGAACTGAACTAGAACTGAACTAGAACTGAACTAGAACTGAACTAGAACTGAACTATAAATTAACTAGAGCTGAGCTAGAACACAAACGTTCAGTTCAGTTGTCATTGCGAACGGTCGTGAATTTACTTGTGCTCCAATAAAACTATTAAAAAAGTGTTAAAATATTACATACAAATTATTCAAACAATATATTTCATTTACACAAATTATTTGCCAAAAATTTATGAAAGAAAACCAAGAATTATCTTTATAAACTACTTTTTATTTATAAAAAACAAAAAGAAATATTAAATATTTCAAATTACCTATTTTTTTGTCAAGAATAAAGCATAAAGCAAAATTAAAAAATGAGTAGTGTTTGCTCACAGTGCAACAGTGAAATAGCAACAACTAAATTCGTCAAGTGTTATTCATGTAACTCTCAATATCACTTCTCGCCTTGTTGCTCTCTATCGGAGAAAACGTATGCAACAATGGCAAGTGATAGGAGAGCTGAGTGGAGATGCCATAGATGTAAAACAAGAAAAACATCTACCAACAGCAACAATGCGTATCACATAATAATCGATGATAATCCACAACCAATAAACCAACAAAAACAACAACGAGATGATGATGCTGATGACAACGAATCGTCCAAACGTTTTAAAAACTCATTATCTCTTACTGATGTCCACAACAACGTTTGTTTGTTGAAAACAGATATGAAAACAGACATAAACGATATTAAAGCATCCATACAACAACTTACATTAATAATAAATAATAACATCCAAACAAACACAGACATTCAAACCGCTCTGAACTCAGTTACGCACTCTCTTTCAACTCTTACGTCTCAAGTAAGTGAGCTTACGTCTCAAGTTAGTGAGCTCTGCGAAAATAATAAAGAAAAGGAAAAGAAGCTACAAGAGATGGAAAAACGCATTAACGATTTGGAGCAACAACTCTTAGGCAAAACCATAGAGATTAAAAACATTCCCAACGAAAACTCTCTCCCTAACGATGTTGTGAAAACGATAGCAACATCGTTAAACGTACAGGTTAACGATGCTGACATAAGCAACTCTTACCAACTTAAAAAATCACAAAAAATGATTATAGAGTTCACAACTTTAAACAAAAAAAAGGAATTCATGGGAAAAATCAAGCGGCACAGAGTTGAATCAAAAATTTTAACAGGGGATGAAAACAATAAAAACTTTATATATATCAATGATCATCTTACACCGTACAAACGCCACCTTCTTTGGCTGACAAAAACAAAGGCCAAAGATACAAATTGGAAATTTGTCTGGGTTAAAAATGGAAATATTCTTGCAAAAAAGAATGAAATCTCTAACCCAATATTTTTACACAATGAATCCGATATTGAATTGTTAACATCAGCAATTTAAACTAAAACACAAAAACCATCAACAACATTATCAAATTTAAAAATTATGAACACAACAAAAACTAAAGAAAATTTTAATCAAATAGATAAAAATCTCCTGAGTTATCCCAACTCTATAATCTACATGAATATTAGATCACTTCGTTTAAACTTCACACCATTCTTGGCATCCATACACCACATTATAAAGAGCATTAATTTTATCGTACTTGTTGAAACCAATATTACAAATGATGAAAATAATATATACAAAATAAATGGTTTTTACTCTCTATTCTTAAACAGAGATGGCAGAGGCGGGGGGATTGCATTGTACGTAAGAGAAAATATCACACACACAAACATTAATCTAAAAACAATATCTTTCGAAGCAATCCAAATTGATGTATGTAATGAAAACAAAACCTTTTCTCTTATCACTATTTATCGACCGCCAAAAAATAATATCAAAGAGTTTATAATTGAACTTGACCAAACAATAAACAAAATAAAAAACAAACAAGATGTTATTGTTATTGGTGATATTAATATCGACATCCTCACACAAAACATAACAGCAACAAAATATACAGAAATGCTATCGTCTAATGGACTTGAGTGTATAATAAAAGTGAGTACAAGAGAAGATGTAAACAAGAAAAACAGTTCTTGCATTGATCATATTTATGTACGTAATAATAAAACAACAACACAAACACATGCTGTAGTAGTGAGAACAAGCATCTCAGACCATTACGCGCTGTTTTTTTGTGAATATGAAACAAAAGAAAATAAAAAACAGGGTATGGAAACAATATTAAATCAGGGGGCCAGAATTAATAATTACAAAGTGAACAAATATATCAATGAGTGTAATTGGAGTGAAATAATTGAACAAAGTCTAAACACCAACGATATGTTTAATAAAATGTATGAAAAATTTAGTCACATTTATCAAAAATCAAAAACACCAAATAAAAATAATAATAAAAAAAGAATGATAAATCCGTGGTTAAACGAAAATCTATTAAAAGCGTGTAATATACGGGAGAAACAACAAAAACAATAAAAATTTCGAAAGTGAATACAAAAAATTTAGAAATTTATTAAATAAAAAATTAAATAATGCTAAAAACGTATACTATAAAAACAAATTCATAGAAAATAAAAACAATGTGCGGGTTACGTGGCAGATAATAAATGAAATTACGGGTAAGGAATGTAATAATATTGATACAACATTAGTCAAAAATTTCAAAAACGAACACATTTTGGACATATCAAACAAATTTGCGTCTAATTTTAATAGTAACGTTCAGAAAATTATTCACAAGTGTGATATTAAAACTTTACATTACAACAAACCAACACTACCAAACTCTATTTATCTACCTTCTACGACAGAGGAAGAAATCATAGGTATTTAAAAAAACGTAAATGTGAAAAAGGGAGCAGGTATAGACGGTATAAGGCCGAAAGACATTAAATACACAGCGATCATGGTATGCAACAACAACATTGAACAAGCAAGCAGAACTATGCAAAATGAACTTAACGTAATTGCAAAATGGTGCCATGATAATGGGCTTGTTATCAATGCATCAAAAACCAAACTGATGCACATTAAACCACCTCACCTTCCAAATTATGAAATTAAACTGAAATTTCATTCCCAGCAATGCTTACACAACACAAACCCTTCTATACCAGACACATGCAATACATTTATAGAAATCGTAAAAACGTTCAAATACCTAGGAGTACATGTAGATGACAACTTTAAATGGTTAACACACATACAAAATCTCCGAAAAAAACTAAGAAAAGCAGCATATAGCCTTTTTCATTTGAGCAACTGCACACCTTTCGAAGTTCTTAAGCAAGCTTACTTTTCTCTCGCCGAATCTTACATTAGGCATGGCATTACAGCTTGGGGCAATTCTACATATTGTAGTAGCTTACAACAAACACAAAATCAACTTCTAAAAATTTTACTTAAAAACCAACAACACAATCAACATATACAATACAATATGATATATGGCAACGCAAGCAACAGTAACGTACACGTAAACAACAACACACACATAAACATCAACACAAATGTAAACAACAACAACAATTACGTAAACAACAACACACACGTCAACAATAACAGTAGCAATTACAGCAACATATACCTTTACAACAACAATACACATGTCAACAATAACTTAAACGTAAATAACAATAACGCATACGTATACTACAACAGTAACTACTACAACACACACTTCAACAACAACTCAAACGTCAACAATGCATACGTAAACAACAACAACACACACTTCAACAACAATTCAAAAGTAAATTTCAACAACGCACACGTAGACAACAACGCGCACGTTAACAATATCATGCCTGTCAACAACAACTCAAACGTAAACGTCAACAACGCATACGTAAACAACAATGTCAACTACAACAACATTTACTTTATCAACAACTCACACGTAAATAATAACTACGCACACGTAAATAACAACAGCAACATCAACACACACGTAAGCAACAACAACATAAATGTATACAACAGCAACACTTACGTAAACAACAACATGAACGTTAACAACCCCATTACAAATAACAACACTATAGTGAACAGCACCAACAACAATCACATAAACACAAACAGATCCATATCTACAAATAATATAGCCACCAAGTTACATGTGTTAAACGTGAAAAGTATATTTAGCATCACTATGATTAATGAATTCTTTAATGACCCTAGATTCCTTGTGCCAATCGACCATATATACAACACAAGGCGACGAGCAGAAGGAAGATATCAGGTGGAACGATTTAGAAATAATTATAGGAAAAACTGTTTAAAAGTTGTACTACCAACAATATTTAATAAAATACCCACAAACATATTGAATGAACAAAATACATATAAAAGAAAAAAATTGTTAAAATTATACTTTACAAACTCGCAATGAAAACAGTATTTATTATAGAATTATTCTAGATTAGTCTATCCTGCAGATAAGCCGAATGGCTTCGCGGGACTAGCTTTAAGAAAACTTGTGAAATACTTTATTAAATAAATAAATAAAAAAAAAAAAAAAAAAGAACATAATTAGAATTAAAAAAATGTCTCTCTGTTTTTTTTCCCAGCAAAAAAACTATCAAGAGCTTCCAAAAAAAAAAAAAAAACAACATCTTCCCTATTTTAAAAGTGGAACAAAGCGCATATCTTGAAATTTTTTGGAAGTTCTTAATAATTACTTCCGAAAAAGTGAAAATAAATGAATTTTTAGTGGGAAAAAGCTAAGAAAATTCTAAGAAAATTAAAATTTTACAAAATTCCCTCAAATTCAATCAAGGGAAGTACTTCAAAAGAAATGAACTAGAAGTATAAAAGAACAACATCCTACCAATGCCAACCATCGGTTAAAAAAATAACTTCTGCAGCTCTTTTTCACCACTAAGTACTTCCTTCCAATGACAACATAATGTTAAATTCATGACTTTTTCCCTTTTTTGCTGGGTCTTTGGGATGATTTTTCATTTTAAGAAAAGTTAAATTTATTACCCATTTTTGGGGTATTTATCACTTAATTGTGCTAGTGAGGTTTTGATTTTAGCTATTTAAAATCGTTTGAATCATTACGAAATTGTGGCTTATAAAATTAGTCAACCCAATAATTAATATCAATCATAGGCACCGTAAAACATTTTTTGTTTAATTAAAAAGCATTTTCTTTAAACAAAATTTTTATAAAAACCATAAATATTTTTCTTTATTAGTTTGTCAATAAAAATTAGGGTAGAAGGGGGAGCACTTGCCATAGGGGCACATATGACCTTGCCAATTATTTTAAGAACGAATTTGTGTGTCTGTAAATGATTTTCTTATCCTTTATCGCTGCTCTTTCATCTATCAAATTTTAATACTTTCAATTAGCATTTGTTCGGAGGTAGACGTGATTAATTGTGTTTTTAATACTCCCCAAAATATTTCTCTATGGGTATTTTCTGTGATAACTTTTGGAATTGATCAAAGACTTTTTTACGTGTTATAAACTCGATAGTAATGAACAAAAATTGCTAGCAGGTGTTTTAAAAAAATCGTCTAAAGTGTGAAAAATTTATATCTTGTGCTCAAGACAACTCCTGAGGAGCATCCGTCAAACTGCTGGTAGGCCGATCTAACTTGTCCTCCAAGAACTTCGTAATCTAGGGTTAATGGAATTCAAACAAAAATCATTTAGTGATTTTTCCATTTACACATTTTGAGTCGACAATTTTAATTGAGTTTTTATTTACTTTACATAAAATTTAATTAAACACATAAATTTTCGATTGTTTTTCAATTGCTGTATTAAAAAAACATCATATATAGGGAAACGATTCTGCCCCCATCACGTTTATTTACATCAGAAATTCATAAAAAAATTACCGTAACAGGTAGATAGACAGGATCAAAAGGGCTTAAATATAAGGTTTTTATCAGCAAAGAAAGTTTACTATCATTTATATCATTTACGGTTTTGAAAATACATCACTTAAAAAAAAAGTGGCAAATGCTCTTCCCTCTACTCTACGTACAATTATTTTATTCCAAAAATATTTTCATATACCCAATATTTTTTTCTCAAACTGTTCTACTCCTGTCATGTTAATTGCCGGCCTGGTTAAGAGCAAAATAAAAACAAAATGTGTATGTTGGTTTTTTTTTGATGTCATTCTAATGAATAATTTAATAAATATTTATTTTTTTTATGTTGAGGTTCCCCTTTTAAAAACACATATTGTGCAAAAATTCATATAAAATATATTTTGTTAGATCCACCAGCCAAATCTTAAATGATGGCCCATTAACGTAATAAATGAGAGATTATTCTGGCAGCCGTTTTTTATTTGTTTTTCTTTAGCATTTTTTTCCCAAATGAATTTAAATGCATTTCGTTTAATGAAAAAAGAGAGAAAAAAATAAATGTGATAGATTTTTAAAACAATTTAAAATAAATTACTTTTAAGTGAATATTTTAGTAGCATTAAATGTGCGAATGTTTTATTTTTGTATCATAAAAGCCTCAAAATGTGTAGCGAGGAAAAAATAAAAAAAAAAATACAAAATTGAGAAAACCACAGGAAGACTTTTTAAAAAAATAAAATGATTTTATGCTGAGTTGTTGTTTTTTTAATTTTGCTAGTGTTTTTATTTTTAAGAACATAAATAAGTAAGCAGTTGTTGTTTTATTTTTAATTTGATTAGAAAAGCATTTATTAGAAAAACATTTTAGCTAAAATAATAAAAATAAATTGGAAAGTTTGTTCGCACAGTTTAGTCTAAAATACTAAATACCATACACTGATGAATGGTATATAGTAGGGTAATTAGTACATATGTAAGTATTAGTATATTACCTAAATATTTTCTTCTTGATCTTTATCTCTTTTACAGATTATAAGTTAAAACAAGAGGAACTAGTTGCTAAAGTCACTAATAAGATGAAATTTTAAGATATAAAATGTTGTTTTTTTCTTTTTTAATTTTATACGTAGAAGGATTTTATAAATTTTAATTTCAAAACTTAACAATAAGGAAAAATTTAAAACAATTTTAGATAAAAAGTAAATATTGTTTGGTGCATAAAATGTTTACCTAAAAATTTTGTCATTGATTATCCTGTATAACTGCTGAAAGCCTGCATAATAAAAGAGATGGTGCAGAGTTTATCCACAAGGTCCGATTAGTTTATATATGAATGAGATCAAAAAGTATAAACGCGCAAACAAAAATTCTAGAAGAATGGGAAAAACTTAAGTAATTTTTAGATGTTTTTCTTAAATGTAAATTTTACTTTTACATTAAATTAAAATTAAAATTTTAATTCACTTGGGTCAATATAATTATAACCTACACCATTATAGGTGTGGAGGGTATTTACTTTACTTTATATCAATCGGCTTGTAATAACTTTCTGAGTAGATCTAAAGATGTCCGTCCATCTGTCCGTCTTGTAATCAAACTACAGGTCACAATTTGGAACGTAAATTAATGAAATAAATAATTTTTTAGATTCCAAGGACGAAGCCTATTGAAATTGGTTGTGATCCGTCCGTTATTTCATCTAGCCCCCATACAAATGTCCTCCCGGAAAAGGGTTTAATGATCATAAATCCATTAAATGTAGCAATATTTTAATGAAATTTGGCACATATAAGAAATCTGTATGCCGAATCTCAGGAAGATCAGTCCATAATTGACCATAGCTACCATATAAGGCCCTCTTTCGGTAATCACTCAAAAGTGAATAAATTCACATAAATGTTAGTATTCTGTATTCGTATGTTTATTTTACACTTAATATGAGTATCGGTCCACAATTGGCCCCAAGTCTAATAAAAGACCCCTCCCCGAATTTTGATATACATAGTGGTGTAGGGTATATGGTCGGGCTTGAGCGTCTATATCTTTCATTCTATCTATTTTTTTTTTTTTTTAATATTTTTGGGATTATTCAATTGATAGTTCAGTGATTCTTAATTCTAGTTCAATTCTAGTTGAGTTCTAGTTCATTTCTAGTTTACTTCTAGTTCAGTTCTAAATCACTACTAGTTCAGTTCAGTTCTATTTCAGTTCTAGTTATACCCTACACCACTATAGGTGGGGAGGGAATTATGCGTTTGTGCTGATGTTTGTAGCACCCAAAAATATTGGTCTATGACCCACCTTAATTTATACCAATCGGCTTAGAATCACTTTCTGAGTCGATTTAACGATGTCCGTCCGTCCGTCTGTCCGTCTGACCGTCTGTCCGTCCATGTAAACCTTGTAATCAAACTACAGGTCGCAATTTTGAACCAAAATTAATGAAATTTGGTACACAGGCTTTTTATAGTCCAGGGACGAAGCCTATTGAAATTGGTTATGATCGGTCTATTATTTCACCTAGCTCCCATACAAATGTCCTCCCGGAAAAGGGTTTAACGATCATAAATCCCTTAAGTATAGCAATATTTTAATGAAATTTGGCATATATAAGTTTCATATAAGTCTAAATAAGTGTGCCGATTTTTAAAAAGATCGGTCCATAATTAACCATAGCTCCCATATAAACCACTTTCCGAAAATCACTTTAACGGCCATAAATCCCATTAAAATGTTAGTATCAAGCTAATATTCGACACAAATAAGTTTTATATGAACATAAATGATAGTGCCAAATTATACAAAGATCGGTCTATAATTTACCATAGCTCCCATATAAGGCCCTCTTTCGGGAATCACCCAAAAGTGAATAAATGCATATAAATGTCAGCCTCAACGTAAAATTCTGTATTCTTATGTTTTATTTTACACTTATGAGTATCGGTCCACATATGACTCCAAGTCTAATAAAAGACCCCTCCCCGAATTGTAATGTACACAATGGTGTAGGGTATCATATGGTCGGGCTTGACCGACTATAGCTTTTGCTCTCGTTCAGTTCTATTTCAGATCTAGTTCAGATCTTGTTTAGTTCAAGTTGAGTTCTAGTTCAGTTCTAGTTCAGTTCTAATTCAGTTCTAATTCAGTTCTAGTTCAGTTCTAGTTCAGTTCTAGTTCAGTTCTAGTTCAGTTCTAGTTCAGTTCTAGTTCAGTTCTAGTTAAGTTCTAGATCAGTTCTAGTTCAAGTTTTCTTTAGTTCTATCACAGAAAAAATTATGACAAAATTTTTTTCTAATAAATCATTATTTGGCTCAAAATTAAATTCTATAAAATAAATTGTTTGATTCTAATATTTAAATTTATTGATTGAAAATAATTTGTGAACCAATGAAAAAAACAAAAACAATTTTGAGTTGTGACAGTCGAAACAAAAATAAAAAATAAATTATACACATTTTTTTATAGTTTTAAGTCTGCCAGAGGTAAGTTATGTACATTTAATAGAGATTTCCTAAATGCAATATTCGTTCCTGTTGCAGGATGTTTTAAAATGATGGATTTAATGAAAATGGGTACCTTTTTGGAACGATATGTCAGTTACTAAGGTTTATAGTAAAATTCAACATCCATAAGAGAAAAGCTGTGACAAGGATCGGGAGGTGAAGACTGCTTACGGAAAAACGAAAATTATTTTGGCGATGTGTTTCAACCAAAACCTAATTCTAGTGACATTGGAGCAGTGTTCGGTATGAAATATTCTTATATTTCCAAAACGATTCATATTTCTTCGATGATGTTTTTTGCAATACCTTAAATTTTTTAAGGCACGAATATAATCTGCTGTTTCATCAAACACAGGAGACAAGGGCGATATTTTGTAATAAAAAACATACCAAGAAGGAAGTAACAATTACATGGACGGAAATTAATTAATATCAATATTGGCCAAATTTTATGTTTCACTATTCGATTTCCCGTTTATTGCCCATATGAAGTCACACCATTGTTTTTACATGGCAAGAGGTAAATAACATTAAAATTTAATAAAATAATTAAAATTTTTTATCATATTTGATTTGTTCTATCCTTTAGGTTATTTTTTGTCATTTTAAATAAAAGTAATATTCAAGATAATATATTCGTGTATATATTAATTGCAATAATATTACATTAAAATTATGTTTTATGTATATAATTGTATATATTTATAATTTATTCTACTTCCATCAAAATGTATATTCCAGTGTCCTTAGAGAAAAAAATTTGTAAGAAGACACCTAAAATGATGCATGAAAATTAGATTTATATTGGAAAAATATTAACAAAATTTTTTAATTAATCTTTAGTTTCCTACCAGCGATTGAAAGTCATGGGTCTAGAATATTTATTCCAAAATATATTATTGAGCTATGTCATTAAATGGGTATCAAAAAATTTCTTATTTTTAGCCAATTATAAAAAAAAAACAAATATTTTAAAGAATTTTCGCAAAATTTTTGGTCCATAAACCGTGATTTAGTATATCTTGGAAAAAAAAATTGTTGATACTTTCTTGAAAATGGATGAAAATGTTAAAAGTTTGTTCCTTTTATCGCCAAAATATTATAAATTTGCCTTGTAGTAAGTACTGTTGATAATACACAATTTTCCAAAAAAATTTTCATCAAAATACCTTCAAAATTATTCTTGCGAAAACAAAAATCCTATGTCAAAATTTTATAAATATTTTTTCATAATCTGCATCAAGTTTCGATTTTTTTGATAGCCATTTCGTTTAAAAAATCAAATGTTTTTTTACCAAGATGTATGAGGCCTATGAGTTTTCAATCGTTGGTAGGGGACTGAAGACTAATTTTAAATTTTTTTTAATAAATTTTTCGTATTCAGTAAATTTTTACGCATCGTTTGAGGGGTATTCTTACATCGAAATCTCAAAAAAGGGTTTCCTCGGGCCATTGTAGTGTATGTATATATATATATATTACTTTAATATTATCTTATTACATAAATTTACTACAATAAATTTAACTTTTATAGCTGTAAAACGCGTTTTATAAAATTAGTAAAAAATTATGTATATTTTTATTAACATTAAACAGAAGTTTCATAAATATTTTTATTGAATTTAAAATAAAAATTGTTTGAATATTTCTTTAAACTTAATTAATTATTTAGAAATTTAAAATTTTGTTTAAATAAAACAAAAACTTTCTACGAAATGGCAAGGTTATTTTTTAAGCTAAATCGTTTAGTATTAAGAATCTCTTTAAATACTTAAATAAATTAGTAAATAAATAGTAAATTACTAGTTTAATAGAATGTTTTGGCTGTTTGTTTAATTTTTCAAAGGTATTAATTAATATCAATCATACGTCCTGGAGAACTCAAAATATTTTTCATAGAAAATCTTCTTTAATACTCTATAGGCAAATCTAAAAACTGTAGACTCGAGATTAAAAAATATTGTGGAGATGCTGAAGTAAGAATCGAATCTAAACGATTCCCATGTCAGTATTACTAATTTTTAATATTTATTCATAGAGATAAGTGACATTTGAGTTTCCGCTATTAATCCAATACCTAAGTAAACTTTAAGTAGATTGAAGTAATTAATAATTGTAAATTTACGTTAAATGGAAGGTGGGCGGTAAAGTGGGTAGACCACGCCCGTTTTTGGTTTCCAAGTTTATATTGACCCTCAAACTATTTGTACAATATTTCGTTATCGTACATGCTTTGGTTAATGAGATATCAGCAGATGAAGCTACAACGGAAACCCTGTGTTTCTAGTATTTTGCCCATAACTTTTTTGTTTATTATAAGATATATATTTGTGCCAAAATTCTTCTCCCTAGGTCGTCTCGTTCGAGCCCTATCCTGCTTTAAACAGACGGACTGACGGACGGACATAGCTAGATCGACTTAGAATCTAACCAGGACCCAGAAAATATATACTTTATGGGGTCCTAAATGATTTTTTCGACTTGTTACACATGGAATGACAAAATCAATATACCCCCATCTTTTTGGTGGTGGGTTTAAGAATTAAGTCACTATTATATATCTAAAACCTGAAGTCTGTAATCAGAAATTCTGAGGAAATGTTTTATTTAAGCACAAACAAAGATTAAGGGCCTGAAATATCAGTCACCTCCAACATAGAAATGTATAGAATTTTTGTAATACTCATTTTTAGATTTAAGAATTTTGACATTATTGTAGTTAAAAATGGTATTGTTTTAGTTAAAACAATAGGCAAGAAATTAATTAAAGTAGATTAATTAACTTAAAAAAAGGAAAATTTTCATTTATAGTGTTACTAGTAATATAATAAAATTCTTATACCTACAAATTACACATTTAACGTATAACTCATTGTTATCTTTAATCAACTCAAAACTTAGTGCAAGAAAAAAGTAGTCTTTTCATTATACTAGAAAAAAAAAAAAAATTGTGAAAGGAAAAAAAAAAAAACTATTGTGGCAAACAATTTGTTCAGCTATGAACAACTTTAAGTGGTTGGCAATATACATATAAGTATGTATATTGTGTGTGCTGTGGCGCTTTGTTGTAGACATTAACCAGCCGACTAAGTGAGGTCACAAAGTTGAAAATAGTTTTAGAAAATGTTCTAGTACAAAACTAAATAAATTTGAGGTATAAATAGGAAAAAATAATAAAAAAAAAGTAAGAAAAAAAGTTCATTTCTATGCATACTTCACACTTTTTTATAGGTTTTTCTTAAACGAACAAAAACTTTATTTACTAAAGAAAAAAGTTAGAAAATATATATATTTTTTTTGTTTTGAAAATGTTTGTCATACACAAATCTACAGAGTTTTTAAAGTTTATTACAAAGTTTATGCTTAAACTGGGCAATAGAAAATAAAAACACAGATGATAAAACAAGTTGGGTTTAATAATTTAGTTAAAGGAGTAAGAGTAAAATATTAAAATATAAAAAGTATAATAGCCTACTTTTAAGCAAAATATAAAAAAATAGATGTTAAAGTAAATGAAATTGAAAAAAGATTCGGCTGTGTCGAATCTTTGATACCCTTCACCATATTACCATATTACCATCTTACTATCTTATCGACATCATATTACCATATTACCGACAAATAATAAAATTTCGCCTTAACGTATGCTTTCATATTTTCACATATATAAATCTAAATTTTTTTCAAACTACGAAAATTTGAATATGAAAAAAAAAAAAAAAAAAAAAAAAACAATCATAGCAGGCTTTGCTTTTAAAAAATAAACAACAACAATTCCATATTTATTTATTTTTTTATGTGTGTATATTAGAGCCCTGCAAACCGTGTCTTATAAGGCTGTACAAGCCACTTGATATTTTTCAAGTGTTGTTATCAGTGTGTGTGCGGAGTAATAAATACTGTTCTGCAGGCACTTAAAACCATACAAATACTGCGTGTGTGCTTCAACTTCATGAGTGTGCTATAATAGCGACCAAACAAGCCTCTCAAAGGCTTGTATAAAAAAATACAAGCCTTTTGACCACTTGTTTGCTTCAATTAAAATTATATGTGTGTGTGTGCGTTCATGACTGTATAAAGTAATTTCGTAAGTAAAACAGTCGTTTAAAAGTATTGTTTATAAACTTATTGTTATTTACGATCAAATAAATTATTAATGTTACTAGTTATAACAATTTAAAGAAACATGCATTAAGTTTTATTAGTAAAAAAAAAATTAGGAAAATTTATTAGTCAAGGATACGTATATGGAAACGAATTTGAAAAATGAAAAGACATTGTTCTATATTATTTCCTTTTAGTTTTAAAATAGAATGATTACTTAGTAAATATAAATTAAATGCAATAAAATCTATCATAATATAAATAAGTACAATTTTAAAATTTTTTATAAACATACAATTAATAATAAGACTAACTTTATTTAAAATATAAATAAATACTAAAGATAAAAATTTTCTAACTTACATATGTAACTGACAGTTTCAAATGTCAACTTTAATTTTTTTACTTTTTTAACTCTTAATAAAGAGTATTTTTTAATAACTTTATGAATTCACCCTTTTACATTTATTTAGAAAAGAAGAACCAACAATAAAATATAGACATACTGTATATATGTGTATGTATGCAAGAATATTTATAAACAACCACTTTTTACACATTATGAAGATTTTTTGCCACACACAGCAACTACGTATTACAAAAAACAAACAAATCATTAAGCCCACTTGAAATCTTTAAATCATTTCTCAACGTCTTGTATGATTTGCTTTTTTTTGCCACACCACTTGCACCACTTGTTTACGATAAATGATTTGAACGCACGGATAGCAGTCGCTCATACACAGTACACACTTGCTTTGCTTCGGGCAGCGAACAGTACGAACAGTATTTATTGTTGTTTTTGCACATGTTGGCTATGAAACACACACTTGAAATTCAAGTGTGTTTGCTTTTCAAATCATCTTGCGCAGGAGACTAGTGTATATACAAACTGACTGCATATACAAAGAACAACAACAACACTGTTATTCATTATATTACTTCTGTTGCTAACTAAACTACTTGTCTTATAGGCAAAAACGTCACTAATAGTCATTACAATGCTTAATATACATGTTTGTGTATGTATTTATGTATATTCTTAACAGATATGTTTTAGTTTTAAAAAATAAACAACAACAATTCCATATCTATTTATTTTTGTACAGACTGCATATACAAAGAACAACAACAACACTGTTATTCATTATATGACTGCTGTTTCTAACTAAACTACTTGTCTCTACAAAAAACAAAAAACGTCACTAATTGTCATTACAATGCTTAATATACATGTTTGCGTGTGTATTTATATTCTTAACAGATTTTTTTTTGGGCCATAACTCTGTTGATTATGAACGAATTTGGTTTATTAAAAAAAACGAAATTTTATAAAAACATTTATGACTGATCTATATAAAAATAAAAATCTGTAGCTTGAACAAGGGCTTCAAAAATAAAAAATTCGTTTTCCCCGATATCTCAGTTATTACTGAACCGATTTATTTCATTTTTTCAGAACAAAAATTCAGAAAATAATTTCCGAGCCTCCTTTGAAAATTCGAAGTCCCTGGTATATGCAGAGGCTTCAGAAACTGGAAAACCGGTTCTAAAAACCGGTTTTTTAAACATATCTGCGCATTGTATGAACCGATCTTGTTGAATTCCAATAGCAAAATTCTCGAAAGCATTTCCGATCGTTTGATATATATATTATATATGTCAGTTATCGGTGGTCTTCATAAACGCCATTTCAACCGACACACGGACGGACGGAGGGACGGACGGACATGGTCCTATCGTCATCATTTCTTACAAGGATCCCGAAAATGTAAACTTTTTTGCTCTCCGACGAAAATTGTGAGAATTACAAACGGAATGACAAACTTATATATACCCTTTACACCTTTGGTGAAGGGTATAAAAATAAAAAACAGCCTTTAAATTAATTTAGTAGTTTAAATAAAATGAGTGTTTTCAAATATATATGGACAATTCTCTTTTTACTTTTGCCTTTATGAAACCGACATTCAACCTCAAATATTTTTTTTTTAATTCTGACTTTTTTAAACAACTTTTGATACAATTATGTTAACAACACTTGGTGCTGTAACAGAAAAAATTCAAGACCTGAGACGGTTCCATGTGGTGCCGGAAAGCACCCAAAGACGAATATTAAAAAAAAAAAAAAATGTTTGAAACTAACAAGTTTTTTTTATTTCTTTTTATTGCTGTAGTCGCGGATTTTAGCATATCCAATTCTTCTAATGTAGACTATAAACACTTGTAGAAAAGGACCAGCATGGATTTAATAAGCGTGCAATTAACCAGTGCCAAATTGTGTTGTGCAAAAGTCGTGAAACCAAATTTTAAAAAATTTTCAAATTTAGCAGTTTTTTCACTGGGGATTTTACGCCGTTTCGGATATTTCAAAATTCAAAACAGAGCCTAATAGCTCTTGAAATTATGCATCATTTGACATATATCTCGTTAATGTGCCCTCAACAGAAATGCTGTAGGAGGTTCCCAAACTTGGAGAGAAAAAATGTGAATGGCTTCAAGAGGTTCCTTTTTCGCGAGGCACACTCGCAACGTTATATCAGTGAATCTAAAACAGAGGTTCTCACAAGATCTTGCTTCGCGACCTCTTTTTGACATTGTAATGGAAGCGCGACCCACTTCAACTTTGACAAATTTAAAAATCAGGTTAAATATGACGTAAAGATCAAATAATTTAAAAATAATATTATAATTTAGATATTGGTTTTGCTTTTTGAGAGCTTGAATATTATGGGTTTTTTTCGGATAATGTATCTAAATCATTCTCTGCGCCCACTAAATATCAAATCTTTTTTTAATGGAATAAAGCGAAAAAATATTTTCACATAAAAATCTATATTGATAAAGATTATTCTAATAGTTTTAAGGCTTCGGAGCAAATACTTTGCTATATTTCAACTATTTAAAATACTTTTAAATCTGTTGATTTAAAATTTAACACATGAGTTACATTTTAACACTTTTTGAAATGAACCTGGTACTTTATCGCTATTCACATTTAAAGGATTTTTCTGATTTTAAATTATAAAATTGCTTAAGCAAATTTCCTTTAAATAACCCGGAAACTTCTCCGTGAAATAAAAGTTTTGTGTACTCAGCATTGAGAAGTTGCAACATTTAAGCAAATTTTAACAATCTTATTCAACAATATGTTTTTCTAACATAAAATTCGGAAATGGTGTTAAAAAAATTAACAAATAAAGGTCTTTGCATAATATATTTACAAAAAAAGTAGAAAATCGATAGTGACATTAAATTTAAGTGAACTATTTATCTTTTAAATTAATTGTCTTCCCTGCCACATCGTAAAGTTTCCTTTATATTGTGTCATTAGACAGCATCACTTATTTTAGAAAAAACTTATTTTAGAAAAAATCTACTTTTGTCTTTAATTTATGGATGTTTTTTAAAAAGACTTTTGAATATGTTGAAGTTTTCATTGGAATTTTTATTTAAACTTTTACATAATATTTACATTGAAAAATTTAGTGTTCAAGAATATTTTTCAGGATCTCTTCGCGACCCACCACGAAAGTCCTTACGGACCCCTTGTGGGTCGCGGACCGCCATTTGAAAACCGTTGATATAGAATATAGCGTTATCAAAGAAGGTTTCCAAATGATATTTAAAAATCATTGTGGCGTTTAAAAATATTAATTTGCTAAACGTGTTTAGCTATTTTAAAGAATTCAGCAATTTTGCATATTTTATTATAGCGAATGTTGGCGTTATAAATAAATTTTAAACTAAAATAAGTTCCTGTGTAAACTTTTACCTATATAAAATATAATTTCACTAAAGATACTCATCAACGGTCTTCATGGGCTAAGAACGCGATGTTTTTAGTTTAACATTAATCGTCGAGGTACACCCAAGGCGCTAGTCAATCTGTAGCTGCTTTAATACCATATATCAAAATTAATATGGCGTTCGAAAAAAAGTACGATTTTTCATTTAATGCAACTTTAGAGATTTGACTAAGAGCAAATAAAAAATGTATATAAATGACATTGTCTTATGACTTGTTAAAAAAGAAAAGAAAAAAGATGAATTTTGCAATAAATGGATGAATATGAACAAGACTACATCACTAAAAACTGAATTTTGCAAATTTTATAAGAAGGTTTAATAATTATTTAATCGCTAATATATCCACGTATACTTAACTTATCACGATATTTTTAATTTGTATTTTAGATACAGCATTGTAGAGTACATAAATGCAATAATTTTTTATTTAGGACTATAAATAAAATTTTGGCAATTTTTTTTATAAATTTTTAACTTAAACCGCCATAACATTGATGTCGTTCGGTAAAAGTCATTCACGCGAACAGATCTGTATTCCACTAGAGCCAAGGAATATTGGTACTAAATATCGTTGATGTGCCATTTAAACATTTTCGAAATTTTTTGGAATATCAAAAGTAAACGAGTTTGAAGAATTTCTCACACAGAAAAAAATAAAAATGAGTTTTAATTATGAAATTGTTTAATTCAATTAATTTTTTTAATTGATTTTACTCTAGTCATCAAAATGATAATATTAGTTAAGTGAAAATAATTTATTTTTTTATAAAATTCAATAATTTTCTAATCAAATTAATTGCGTTTATGATTGAATTTTTTCTAAAGTCAATTAAAATTTTTATTGATGCAATTCAGTTATTAATTAATTCTGCCTAATTTTATGCCTTTTTTTAGTTTGTTTTTATTTATTATAAATTACTTGCATATATTTTCAAAGCATACAAATATAAATAACAATTTTGCTTAGATTCACGATTCGTTTCAGGAAATCCAGTTGACTTACAGCTGCTACTGTTTTGCGGGTCATTCCAACAAACAGGCTATATATTTTAGTAAATATTCCTCACAATCTATGAAATTAGACAATTTTAAGAATATTTTATGATAAGTGATTGGTAAAGTGGTCCAAATAACAATAATGCTTACCTAAACGGAAGTATTTTTTCAAAAATTTCTTCTGACAGCTGCAATTAAAGCAAATCTTAATATAGAGGGGTAATACGCTTTCAATTCAAAAATGGTAGTCTTACAAAATTTTAGTTTTATTTGATTTTTTCCCAAATGTTTTTATTTTTTTTAATTAAATTTTAAATTTTTTTCTTTAATTTTTTTCTTATTTCCTTTTTAATTTTAAAATTCTTTATTGTATAATTGTATTAGTAATTAAATTTATTAAATTTAAATAAAAATCCAATTAACAAATCTATTAAGAAGTATTATACAATATTATTTTCTTTGCATATACCTATTATTTAAACTTTAATACGATTTTGAAATAAATAGCTTCAGCTTAAATTATTTAATTGGCTTTAATATTTATTTAGTCTTTATTGAATTGCGGTTTTTCCTCTTGTTCAAAATAATTCTCTTAATTTTCTCAGAATTTTCATTCTCCGCCTTTTCATTGTCATTTTATTAATTGATTACTTTGATTAAAAGGATTTTAGTTTAATCAATCATTTTAAGAAACTTTTTATGGCCATGTGGGTTTAGTTTGTTATTAATTAATATATTTAACACCTGATTTAATTACAAAACATTTGTTTCTTTTTCAAGATGTCTATATTTAATATATCGAGGGCTTATATTCAAAACGGGTCTCATGCAAAGCACCATTGTTCAGGAGAACATAAAAACTGTTTATTTCCCTCATTTTTCAATATTTTGCAATCCGTTCTTCTACGAGTAATTAATATTACGTCTACTAAACTTCACACTGAAAAATAAATCTTTTAACTCCATTATTCGCGAAGTTATGGTAGATAGCCCGTTTTGTCTTAATTATTTCTAATGTATGTTATAAAATATTCATATAGCCCGTTTTGTTCATTGGAAATTAAAGAAGTAAAACATAATATTTTTGGAAAAAAAATTTACAGTATGTTAAATTTATGATATCATACCAATCAGGAGATAAAAAAAAGCGAAGTTTTGTGGTTGGCTGGACCATTTTTAATCGTTAGAAATTTCAAATAACAGGAATGTTTACTAAAAGGAAAAAAATGTGTTCAAAATTAAAATTATAAATTAAATTTTGAGAAAAAAAAAAAAAATTGCAAAAAAAATGTGCAGAAAATTTTTTTAAACCAATTAAAATTGAATTAAATTGCATATCAACAACTCAAAAATGATTAAAACCTTTAAAGGCGATGTTTATTGCACTTTTTATTTAATTATCATTTATTTAAGAAACTGCTTTTGGTATCTAAGATATTTTGCTTATAATCACGAATTTTATTATTTATTTTTTTTTTTTTTTTTTCATTTTTGTCTTTAAATCTAGGGTATAGTGCTCCCACTTAGCTTCATAAAATATATAAGCATCCAAAAAAGGTCAAAAATCTAACTTCAAAAGCTTTTTTCTTCGGACTGCATTGGGATAGCAAATTTTTTGTGAGATATATTAAGACTCTAATTCAAAACGTTTAAAAAAAGTTTTAATCGCAAAGAAAATTCTCATTATTTATCAATTTTTATTTTTACATTTCTTTGAAAATCAAACAAAATTTGCATATAGCCCATTTTGCCTTAAAAAATAAATGTACTGTTTGTAGATAAAAACATAGTGTTTTAATTAACATTTGACTCAAAAATTAACACCATATATAAAAAATAGAAAACTGAAGAGTCTGACGCAGAAAAAATTTTGGTAAATCTGCATGAGGCCCGATTTGAATATAAGCCCTCGATATACTTTTTATAAGTCTGTTGAAACCGTCTCAAAGTAAAGAAATATTATAATTAATTTTTGTATGAATGAACTAAATTTTACGAAACTTAAATTAAATTTTAAAAATTTTTCTTTTTTTTTTACAACATAAAGTTAAGTTTAAGTAATATGAGCCTTTACTCGTGTTGTTTATATTATCTGTTAGAACAGTGACAAATATAAATTAAGAGAAAAATAAGAAATGTGAAAGTGGAGAGAATTAATTTTTAAAATAATAGTCTTGGGCATGCTCGAAATTGGCAAAAGGTATTTGGAAAGTGTAAATTTTTTCTTGATTTTATGCATTAATACAATATATATTCCGATCTCTATATAGTCCTAAAGTGTTAATATATTCTAAGGTTAAAGCAAAAGCTTAGGTATTTATATTTAAAGAAATAAAACTTTTGTGATTATTAGTTTATTTATTATTTTTTTTTTTTATAATTGGTTGAACGAATTTTTTAATAAAAAAAAAAAAAAAAAAACAAATGATTTTACATTCTAGATATAAAAATAAAAGAGACAGCTTCTTATTTCAAATGATTTTTAATGTAAACCAAGAATACCTTTTACCGTTAGCTTTATGATATTCACATGTTTCTGTTTTATAATTAATATCAATCATAATTCAGTTTAAACAAAAAAACAAATTATAATTAAAAAACTTTTTTCTGACATAAATATCTTAAAAATGAGATCTATAAAAAATAAGATTAAATTATTCGAAAGAAAAAATAAAACACCATTTCTTGCAGTTGACTCTTAATTTTATTTTATAAAAACTTAAATCAAAGTGGCTAAGGAATTAAGGAATATATCGGTTATTGGTTTCTTTTGCCGTTTACTGCTTTCATTTTTGCTTGAAACTTTTAACAATACTGACCCAAAATCGCAACAAATTCAATAACACAGGGAAACACCGTTACTGCGGTACGGGGTTTCTCAGTCAATTTGGATACACGGTATTAATAAGTACTTAGCCTCTAATCCGCCTATTTTGAATTGACTCTAGTTCTTGCGATTAATCGCGATTTGTATAATTAATTTTTATTTAATTAAAACAGTATCAACAAATTCTTATTAAAATAATCTTTAAGTCGTTCTTACATTAGTTTTTAATTTTCATAAAATGTATCTTTATGATTAAAGTATAAAAATTTGAATTTCTGACACTTTCGAATTTTTATGATTTTTTGAAAAAAAAAAAAAGAAAAATGTTCTTGAAATTTTATATAAAATTTTATTTTTTCTCAAAAGATGGGCTTAATATCTTCATAATTGTTGACCGTATTAAAAAATAATATAAGAATGACTTGAAGATAATTTTAATTAGAGTTTTTGATATTTCTTTAAACAAAATCAGACAAGTCGTTTTCGAGATATGCTTCAATATATAGTGCAGCCTTTTTAATTTTTAAGAGTCAATTCAAAAAAAGTGGACTAGAGGCTTAGTACATATTAATACCGTGTATCCTAATTGATGCCGAAACCCCATGCCGCAGAATTATTTTTCTCATTTTGTAAATGTATAATTAATATTAATCATACGTTCAAATGCACATAAAGTTTATTATTAAAAAAATAATAATATATAAATAAAAAAATAAAAAATGTTAAATATGAATTGAAAGCAATTTTGGTCTGGATCGGACAAATAGTTTCCGAGTTGCGATGAAATATACCTGTGTAAATATTTTATTTATTGCTTGTTTAGCACATCAAATAATTTCTAGTCCATTTTTTTTTAACTATATTTTTGTCTTTTTTTATATTTATTTTATAATTAATATCAACCATTTGAAACAACGATTTTTGCAATAAAATATAAAATTAACGTTCTAAATACATACAAAAAAAAGATATTTCGAACTCGATATGAAAATATAATAGTGATCACCATTTCCTTTGGCTTTATTATATTCACTTGTTTCTATTTTATAATTAATGTCAATCTATTTTCTAATAATCAATAAATCAGCGAACTAAAAGTTTTTTTTATTACAAAAAACTAATTTGAAGTTATGAATATTATAATTAAAAAGTTTTTCTTGACATACATAAATATCTTAAAAATGAGATTTAAAAAATTAAATTATTCTTAAAAAAAAAAAAAACAATTTCTAGCAGTTGATTCTTAATTTTATTGCATAAAAAGACTTCTAGTTGCTAAGTGGGTTAAAGAACATACAAGTTACTCGTTTCTTTTTTGCTTTCTTCACATTTAAAATTGCTTAAAGCTTTCACAAATACCACCCTAAAATTGGAACCAAGTCAATAATAAATATTATTCATACTTCTTGTTCCTAACAAATTGTTTTATTAGAAAACCAAAAATTATTAATTTTGTTTTGTAGTAAAAAGATTCAGAATCAGAACAGTTTTTTAAAATAACTTAATGATGCAATAGACAATTTTCGAAAACTATTATAAACAATAAGGTTTAGTTATATCTGAGCAGATACCTAAACTAAGAATCCACTTGCTATTCACAAAAATCCATTACATTGTCTCAATTTTTTAAAATTTTAGCCTAAAAGGAACAAAATTATAAAATTCTTATCTATTTTTTTTAAGAAAAATATCGAAATTTTTTTTTTGCATGATGTACTAAAATGACGGTTTATGTACCAAAATTTTTGCGAACATTTTTTAAAATTTTTTTTCTATAATTGGCTTAAAATTACGAATTTTTTGATACCCATTTCAAGACAAAACTCAATACTATTTTTTGGACGAAATGTTCTAGACCCGTGACATTCAATCGCTGGTAGGGAACTGCAGATCAATTAAAAAATTTTTTTTAATATTTTTCCCATATTCAGCTAATTTTTACGCATCGTATGAGGGGTATTCCTACAAAATTTTTGTCTATGGGACACTCTATTATACATATTGCAAATAAAACTTTTAAATAAACATAATTTTTTGTTTAACTTTGCGTACGATTAATATTAATAACTAAATTACTTGTTATTTTAGAAAATTGTGAACACTTAAAGGTATTTTAAAAATTTTAAAATCTGTAGATTAGAGAGGCTTCAGTTGTTAAAAAGGCAGGGATAATTAAAATATATTTTTTTTTAATCCTTAACTTTTATCTCACTCTATAACAAATTTCAAATTTTTCTAAACTTTTATATAATTTATATTTTAGTTAATTAATGGCAAAACTTAAATTAGACCAACAATATTTATTCTTATTGTTGGAATCTGTGCATTAGTGAAAGTATTTATTAATAACTACAAAAATTCCTATTGGCATTTTAATACCTATAAATACATTTTTAAATTATTTTTATTATTTCTTATTTCCCAACTAATCGAACTATTCATATATTTTCTTCTCCCCAATTTACATTATAATATTATTTATTTACTTTTCTTTTTATCAACCTTACTGTAATTTCTATTCCCCCATCTATAAGTTTTCATTAATCAACTACTCAGCTTATGCAACAGGTTGTTCACTTTCTACTTTTTCACGAGGTTTATTAAAAAACAAAACTTTATTATTTTAAATACAATTTATAGTGAAACATCATGCTATTACGTTCATGCCCCTATAAAGAATTTTATAACAGTTTTCCAATAAACATTAGTTGCCAAAGCATGAATCCCAGCAACATGTTATCGCTTATCATCGTACCCCCACCTCCATACTTTACTATGATTGCTATTTTAACGGTTGTTGGGAAAAAAATGGGAAAACCTTTAACTAATTTTGTTTGCTACCTTAAATAAATAGTCAAATATAAAATCCCCTCTCCCCTATAAATGTTAAACATATTTAATATTTATGTTTGTGAGTGAGTACATAAATGAGGGTGTTAATATGTGAGTGCGTGTGTTTGAAACTACCCTGCAGTCAAAGGTGACTGTCCGAAACCGGTTACTTGACTGACGAAATTGGGTCACCACTAGTCACTTTACCTATCACCTGACTAGTCACTTTAACATGGGGATGTCCTAGAAAGGAGTGTATCGCCACCAAAGGACCAAAAGGTGGCGATATAGTGACTAGTACGAAAAAGTCAATTCATACTAGTCCTTTTACTGGTGAAATTAAGTCAGTCACCTGACAATCTTTTTAACTGGTCACTTTACTAATCACCTGACTAGTCACTTTAACATGGGGGTGTCCTAGGAAGGAGTGTATTGCCACCAAAGGACCAAAAGGTGGCGATATAGTGACTAGTACGAAAAAGTCAATCTTTAAATTAGTGATTTTCAGAATGAAAAAAAAAATTTTTTTGCGTATATTTTTTTATTTCTATTCTTTTTTATTTTATTATTTTTTTTCTTTTTTATTTTTATTTATATTTTATTATTTATTAAAATCTTTTCATTTTCTTTTCATATTATTTTATATTATCAATTTAATTCAATTTAATATTTTTACATTTTTGTTTATGGCGCACCCCCGGCTCGAACTCACATCGTTATGTTTTATAGTTATACGCGCTAACCACCCTTTGTGAGCGTGAGGTGACTGTTGCTTCCACTTTATATACCCTTTGGAAGTCGATCCTCTTACTGGTGAAATTGAGTCAGTCACCTGACAATCTGTTTAACTGGTCACTTTACTAATCACCTGACTAGTCACTTTAACATGGGGATGTCCTAGGAAGAGGTGTATATTGTGACTAGTACGAAAAAGTCAATTAAAAAAAAAAAAAAAAAACACAAATGCAGAATTATTGATTTTTTTATTAATTTGAAAATCCTAATTAGCAAGACTAGTACCGCAATTCCGTAACTTTTTTCATTTACTACCGATATTGTTAATTAACGAAAATTTTCGGTTGTTTTTGATTTTGCTATTCTCTACTATAAGTTAACGATTTTTTTCATAGGTATATTTTAACGTCAAATATCGATAGAAATGATAGAACGTCATTATTTGAAAAAAAAAAAAATAAATTGGATTTTTATTTAAAAACAAAACAATTGTCTTGAAAAAAATATGAAAAAAGTGTAAATATTATATAAATGTGTGCAGATTGTCTTCCAACAATTAACCAATATGAGTATGTGTATGGTATGTTGTTGGAAATATTTTAAAAATTAATTTAATGTTAAATGTTTCTCATATTAGACCCGTTCATTAAAAATTAGCTTTAAACTTTAAAATAACATAACTATGGAAACTTATGTTTAAAAACTCGTTAATATTTTTCGTTTAAACAAATTATTCAAATATTTTATTTCATCTAAAAATACCAACTCTCACAAAAGTTCTAATTTTTGAAAAATTAAATTTTTTTGCAAATAAATTAAAATTTTCTAAAAAGGAAAAATTTATAATAAGAATCAAAATTTTTAAAAAATTCTGAAATTTTTCTTAAAATTTAATTTTTTATTAAAAATTAAAAATTTTACCAAAATTCTATATTTTCAGTAAAATAAATTTTTTCACTAAAAAAACTTTCACTAACAACTGAATGTAATTAAAACTTAATAACAAATCAGTTTCAAAATTCTAAAAACTCAGTTATAAACTGTCATTTGAATCTCTATATTTTTGCTAAAATTCAGTAAAAACATTTAATAAACGAAAACTTTAACGAAAAAAGAATCGCCACCTCCACGCTCACCAAATGGTCAATAAAGTATAAATCGCCACTTCCACGCTCTCAAAAGAGTCAATAAATGGTGCTATCGCCACCTCAGCGCTTTCAAAAGAGTCAATAAATAGTGCTATCGCCACCTCCACGCTTCACCAAAGGGTCAATAAATTATAAATCGCCACCTCAACGCTTTCAAAAGAGTCAATAAATGGTGCTATCACCACCTCCACGCTCACCAAAGGGTCAATAAAGTATAAATCGCCACCTCAACGCTTTCAAAAGAGTCAATAAATAGTGCTATCGCCACCTCAACGCTTTCAAAAGAGTCAATAAAGTATAAATCGCCACCTCAACGCTTTCAAAAGAGTCAATAAATAGTGCTATCGCCACCTCAACGCTTTCAAAAGAGTCAATAAAAGGTACGATAGCTTAACTATCGGTCACAATATATGCGAAGTTAGGGTGTATAAAAAAACGTACACATTTGAATGAGTCAGGTGGGTAGTCACATTGACTTTATTGTGCTAAAGCGGGTGAATTGACACCGAAAAAACTGTTGGGTATTTAGCTTTTAGCGTTTTAAGCTAAAATTTATCTTACGTGTTTATAAGTATTTGCTTTGTTAAGTAATTCCTTAAAAAAATTTATATGAGAGGGCGTGTGCATGTGTGTGTGAAAGAGTATAAGGTGTATGAGTGTTTTAAGTAAATGTTTATACATATGAATTTTGAATTCGTTGCCAGATCGAAATCGGCTGAAAGCAAATACTTAGTCATATAACTCAGATTAATGCACATTAGCATTAAAAAAAATTATTATTGAAAATTTCTTAAAAGAACAATATTTATAGAAATTGTCTATAACAAAAAAAATGTATCGAAAATTGTCTATAACAAAAACATTTATCGAAAATTTTCTATAATAAAAAAATATATCGAAAATTTTCTTAAAAAAAAAAAAAAAAAATTACCGAAAAATTTCTAAAGAAAAAAAATGTATCGTAAATTTTTTATAAAAAAAAAATTTATCGAAAATTTTTTATAACAGGAAAACATCGAAAATTTTCTACAAAAGGAAAATTTACCGAAAATTTTCTATAAAAAGAAAATTTATCGAAAAATTTCTTAAAACAAATTTACTAAAAATTTCTAATGAAAGAAAATATATCGTAAATTTTTGATAAAAACAAAATTTATCGTAAATTTTTGATAAAAACAAAATTTATCGAAAATTTTCTATAAAAGGAAAATTTATCGAAAATTTTCTATAAAAGGAAAATTTATCGAAAATTTTCTATAAAAGGAAAATTCATCGAAAATTTTCTATAAAAGGAAAATTCATCGAAAATTTTCTATAGAAGGAAAATTCATCGAAAATTTTCTATAAAAGGAAAATTCATCAAAAATTTTCTATAAAAGGAAAATTCATCGAAAATTATCTACAAAAAGAAAATTTATCGAGAATTTTCTATAAAAGGAAAATTCATCGAAAATTTTCTATAGAAGGAAAATTCATCGAAAATTTTCTATAGAAGGAAAATTCATCGAAAATTTTCTATAAAAGGAAAATTCATCAAAAATTTTCTATAAAAGGAAAATTTATCGAAAATTATCTACAAAAAGAAAATTTATCGAAAATTTTCTATAAAAGGAAAATTCATCGAAAATTTTCTATAAAAGGAAAATTCATCGAAAATTTTCTATAAAAGGAAAATTCATCGAAAATTTTCTATAGAACGAAAATTCATCGAAAATTTTCTATAGAACGAAAATTCATCGAAAATTTTCTATAAAAGGAAAATTCGTCAAAAATTTTCTATAAAAGGAAAATTCATCGAAAATTATCTACAAAAAGAAAATTTATCGAAAATTTTCTATAAAAGGAAAATTCATCGAAAATTTTCTATAGAAGGAAAATTCATCGAAAATTTTCTATAAAAGGAAAATTCATCGAATATTATCTACAAAAAGAAAATTTATCGAAAATTTTCTATGAAAGGAAAACTTATTGAAAATTTTCTATTAAAAGAAAATTTATCAAAAATTTTCTATAAAAAAAAAATTTATAGAAAAATTATCTATAAAAAGAAAATTTATCGAAAAATTTCTATAAAAAGAAAATTTATCGAAAATTTTTTATAAAAGGAAAATTTATCGAAAAATTTCTATAAAAAGATAATTTATCGAAAATTTTCTATAAAGGGAAAATTTATCGAAAATTTTCCATAAAAAGAAAATTTATCGAAAATTTTCCATATAAAGAAAATTTATCGAAATTTTCTATAAAAGGAAAATTTATTGAAAATTTTCTATAAAAAGAAAATTTATCAAAAATTTTCTGTAAAAAGAAAATTTATCGAAAATTTTCTGTAAAAAGAAAATTTATCGAAAATTTTCTATAGAGAAAATTTATCGAGAATTTTCTATAAAAGGAAAATTTATCGAAAATTTTCTATAAAGGGAAAATTTTCCATAAAAAGAAAATTTATCGAAAATTTTCCATATAAAGAAAATTTATCGAAAATTTTCTTTTTAAAAGGAAAATTTATCGAAAATTTTCTATAAAAGGGAAATTTATCGAAAATTTTCTATAAAAGGGAAATTCATCGAAAATTATCTACAAAAAGAATTATTGAAAATTTTCTATTAAAGGAAAATTTATCAAAAATTTTCTATAAAAAGAAAATTTAAAGAAAAATTATCTATAAAAAGAAAATTTATCGAAAAATTTCTATAAAAAGAAAATTTATCGAAAATTTTCTATAAAAAAAAAATGTATCGAAAATCGTCTATAAAAAGAAAATTTATAGAAAAATTTCTATAAAAAGAAAATATTCTATAAAAGGAAAATTCAACAAAAATTTATCGAAAATTTTCTATAAAAGGAAAATTTATCGAAAAATTTCTATAAAAGGAAAATTTATCGAAAATTTCTACAAAAAGAAAATTTATCGAAAATTTTCTATAAAAAAGAAAATTTATCGAAAATTTTCTATAAAAGGCAAATTTATCGAAAATTTTCTATAAAAGGAAAATTCATCAAAAATGTATCGAAAATTTTCTATAAAAGGAAAATTCATCAAAAATTTATCGAAAATTTTCTATAAAAGAAAAATTTATCGAAAAATTTCTATAAAAGGAAAATTTATCGAAAAATTTCTATAAAAGGAAAATTTATCGAAAATTATCTACAAAAAGAAAATTTATCGAAAATTTTCTATAAAAGGAAAAGTTATCGAAAAATGTATATAATAAGAAAATGTGTCGAAAATTCTTTTATAAAAACTAAATTTAACGAACATTTTTTTATAAAAGAAAATTTATCGAAAATTTTCTATAATAAGAACATTTATCAAAAATGTTCTACAATAAGGAAGTTTATCGAAAATGATCTCTAACAGAAATTATCGAAAGTTTTAAATAATAAGAAGATTTATCCAAAATTTCGTATAAAAAATATTTAGCGAAAATTTCTTATAAGTAAGGAAATTTTTGCGAAAAATCGTATAAAAAGGATTTTTATCGAATATTTCCTATAGAAAAAGAAATTATCTAAGAAAATTTTCGATATAAAAAAAATATTTTGCGAAAATTTCGTATAAATAAGGAGAGTTTAGCGATAAATTGTATAAAAATAATGTTTATCGAACATTTCCTGTAGAATTAAAATGATGAAAAATTTAGTGAATATTTTGTTTAAGAAGACAATTTATCGAAAATTTTCTATAAGAAGGCAATTTATCGAAAATTTTGTATAAAAAAAAATATATCTATAAAGATGAAATTAACTAAAAATTAAATTTAAATTTAATTTAATCCTTTCGAGTCTGTGTTGTCTAAATTGTAAGATCGTCAATTTGTAAAATAAATAATTTAATCTAGCAACACTGGCCAGTACAAATATAAACATATTTTAGCTTGTCCTCTCATCCCTCT
Organism: Protophormia terraenovae; assembly: GCA_951394005.1. Classification (NCBI taxonomy): domain Eukaryota; kingdom Metazoa; phylum Arthropoda; class Insecta; order Diptera; family Calliphoridae; genus Protophormia; species Protophormia terraenovae. Next base: position 44,391,993 of record OX596073.1, on the reverse strand, counting down.
TACTACTAACATAGTGGATAAAATAAAATTTATGTATTTATTTAATGTTTACCTATAACCCTACATACTCATTCACTTTTTTATCTCTTTATCTATCGCCTTTACTCCCAATTTTGAACACCCACCCACCTACACTTGTAGTTTATTTTTATGGGATTTTTATGAGGATTTTTTTTTTTTTTTTTTATTTTCGTTATTTTACACTCATGTAAGCCAATGTTTATATGTGAGTTTATATGTGTGTCGTATTTATTAGAATAGTTTCTGTATGAGATAGTAGGGGGGAGAGGAGAGAGAGGGAAAAGTAACCATGATATATTTCGTAGGATAATATGTGATAATTTGTTAAAGGGATCTCTTTAAATAATTGATGGCTTTTAAAGTTTTATTACCTTTTTTATTACATTCTTTCTATCTATCTATTATTGCTGTTATTTTTTTTGCAGTTGCAATTATTAATTTATGTTGCTAGGGAATTAAAGAGTTAAGAAGCAGAAAACTTATTTTTTTTCTCTATTTCTTTTTGCAGCTGCTGGTAGGAGCAAAAGTAATAAATTATTTTGGTTAAAATTTAATTACAAACATTTTTGTTCATATTATTTGTGGGCTAAATATTTGTTTATGGTAACAATTTGATAAATATTTTAAATGGTTTAAGGAAAATGAAATATGGAGTAGTAAATGATTTAATGTTAAATAATTAAATTACCTTGGCAAAGAAAGAAATATTCAAATAATTTATATTATAAAAACAGAAAGCATTTTTAGCATGAACAATCTTTAATCAAATGTTAAATAATAGGAGGTTTTTTATTAAAAACCTTATTATTGGCAAAATAAAACATGTTAAACAATTGTATTTAAAATAAAACCTTTATTTAGTTTTTCATTGATTTAAAGTTAATTTTTCCAAGAAAATACCAAAGATTTTCTTTTCTTAATAAAGCAAAATTTCGATCAGTGAAAGAATTAAAAATAAACATATAAAAGATAAACTTCCGTTAAAACCTAAAAGTATACTTTGATTTTGCAAATTCGACCCTTAAACAAAGTAACAAATAAACCAAACACTAACACTTAAAAATAAAAACCCTCAAGCGCTCCACTTCAAAAATCACAAGAATAAACAAATTTTTGTTTGCCAATTGTGAACAAAGTTGCAAAAGTATGAGGTCAAAGTATCAGATATAAAGAAAAAAAAAAAAAAATCATCGCAAAACTTTCATATCCTCTCCCAAGAAAATAAAAATAAAGTCTATACATTTTGTCTTAAAATATCAACATGGTTGAAAAAGTTAAATAAACCAAACAAAAAAGTAGAAAAGTGAAATTTTCTTTTCTTAGAAAAAAAAAAAAAAATAATAATAATAATAAAAATAAAAAAATTGTGGCCATGTTGGCAGAAGAAAACAAATTTTATAAAAAGGAAATGGTCTCGACAGTCAAAGAGGCATAAGATTTTTACTCTGGTTAAAAAAAAAAATAAGTCTTGACAAATGACAGCGTCACGCAATATAAACAACAGCAAAATTAATAAAATTTTTGTGTTTGTTTAAATAATAAGTTAGAAAAATTTAAGCAAAATTTAAATATCAATGATTCATAAATTTTATATAAAGTATTTTACTTTTTCTGTTACATCCCTGCAAAAAAAAAAGCGCTTTCACCACTCCAAAACTAAAAGTAAATTCATATTTTGTATTTATTTTTATAACAATCATTTGCAGAAAAAATAATTCCTGCTGCTATTTTTCAGCACTAAGTACCTACTAGGGTGATCGACGCGGTTTTCCAACCGGTTTTAAAACCGGTTTTTTCAGTCAATGTGCTGTCGGTTTTTTTAAAATGTTCATTTTTCGAATGTCGAATAGACCGGTTTTTTTAAACACAAAAAACCGGTTTTAAAAATAGCATTTTATTTCAGAAAACATGTACTAAATAGTGATAGTGATATTTGAAAATTTTAGGAATAATTTTTTAAATATTCATAAAGACTGATTTCTTATGTTTTTAAAATATAGTTTAAGTCTAAATTGGAATTTATTCTGTAATATTAAACAAATTAATAATTAATAATTATCCTGTATGACCCAAATTAATTTTTTTGATCCAATACTTCCTTTATTTTTTAAGGGTGTTGTGTTAAAAAATTTTCACCTGCAGAATCGTTTCAATTGAGAAAGGCTTCCATATTAAGCCATGGTTTCTGTTAATGCTAACCAAAATTTTGATGATTTTTTCTACAATTTTGAAACATAATTATCTTTTAGTCATCTAGATATATAATTTGCTTAGCATTTTTTCTCTTTCCAGAGCTTTCTGAAGCTACCAAACGACGTAGAAAATTAAAATTTGGCTTAATTATAAAATCTTTTGTCCAACAAATCCTAATGCAGCCATATTTTGAAATTTTTATCAGGGAGCGGATATAAGAGGATTTATGTGTCTTTTTCTAAGAATTTCTTCTCTTTCCAGAGCTTTCTAAAGCTCCCAGAAGACATAGAAAATTAAAATTTAGCTTAATTATAACCCTAATCGTCCTACAAATCCTAACGGAGCCAGATCTTGAAATCTCTATCAGGAAGCGAAAATACGTGGATCTATATATATGAATTTAAATATATCTTTCCTAAGCAATGTTTCTTTTCCAGAGCTTTCTGAAGCTCCCAGACGACGTAAGAAACTAAAAATCGGCATACTTATAAAACTACTCGTTCAACAAATTCTAACAGTGTGCCAGATGTTTCTATCAGGGACCAAAAAGTCTGTTTTGGTATTAAGAACTTTTGAATTGCTATACTTATTGTTTGCTCTCCAAATCCTATAAAAAACTGATTCTCTATTTCGGCCAGGGAGCGCATTTACGACGATTTTTTTATTTTGAAAGGTTTACGAATTTAAAACATTAATCAATATAATTCCAATAAATTTGAACGGCTTCAAATAATTGACTTCGATTAGGGAGAGGAAGGTGTCTAAATGTTGTTCATATTTTTTTCTTTTAATTTTCGGATTTGTTTGTGCATATTTTCATTATTATATTATTTTTCCTGACATTGTTAGGCTTTTACGCTTGTATTTAATAAATTTTAACTTAATTATAAGAATTGATTTTTTTAAAGAAATGAAGTCTTTTGATATAAATTTTAACTTCTGAAAAAAACCGGTTAACCGGTTTTTTCTGAATTTCAAAAAGTGCAACCGGTTTTTTTAAAATACCAACTATTCGAACTATTCGAAAACCGGTTTCTCAAAAAAGTCGAATAATCGATCACCCTAGTAACTAACTTTCAATGACATTACAAAATAATTATCTCTTTTAGCTCTTTTTCAGTTTTTATACCCAACATCAAAAAGATGGGGCGTTTAACAAGTCGAAAAAAAAAAACATTTAAGACCCCATAAAGTATATATTTCCTGGGCCCTGGCTAGATTCTGAGTCGATCTAGCTATGTCCGTCCGTCTGTTTGTTGAAGGCAGGATAGGGTTCGAACGAGACCACATAGGGGCACAAATATTTAGCTTATATAAGGTTTGTTTGGTATTTAAAATGGACGAAATCGGTTAATAAGCAAAAAAGTTATGGGCTAAATACTAGAAACACAGGGTCTCCATTAGAGTGTCCCGAGGTAAGCCTTTTTTGAGATTTCGATATAGGAAAACCCCTCAAACGATGCGTAAAAATTTGCTTAATACGAAAAAATTATTTAAAAAATTTTTAAAATTGATCTTCTGTTGCGCATCGTTTGAGGGGTCTTCCCACTACTTCAAATTAGCAGAATTCTGCTCATACAAATAAAGAAGATCTGAGCGATTGAAACGTAAACCTGAAAACCTTTCAACTTTTATTTGTTAAAAACTGTCGAAAAATAATTGATATGTCTTAGCTTTATTTTAAATAATTTACTAGATCGACTTAATTTTGTAATTAATTTTAAAGTCTTGATTTTTTCGTTCAACAAATATAATACTATTTTATAAAAATATATCTGGTTATAAATTTTAATAGTGCTTTTGCGTGAATTTTGTTAAATTTTAATAAAAAAAACTAATTATGCTCTTACAACAAAGTTCACCAAACAGTTACTGAGAGCAATAGTAAATGTATAAGCGCAGTCCGAAAGCAATTAATTTCATTATAAAAATATTTGAAATCACTTTAAAATTCTGATTAATAACACTGATCGACAAAAAAATCCTCCCCCAAAGACGAATAGTTGGACTTGATGGATTTGGATGTGCTAAAAACGAAGTGTTTAGCACAAAACAGTGTTTTTCATCAGGTCTGGATTTTTTTATGGACATGTCTTACATTTCGGCCATAGTAACGCTATTACTCTAGTATATTTTACCAAAACTCAAGAACGGTGTGTACCATAGACATAAGTGGTGCACCAAAAGATACTTAAAATATCTACAAGCCACCCTAACTTCTTTTTATGTGCTCAATAGTTTCGCAGTTATTTCGAAATTAGTGTCCGAAAAAAATAATTTTTTTCATTCTAAATTTAAGATTTTTTTGTTACAAAATTTTTTTTATTTATTATTTTTTTATATAAATGAAAATATTATAAATGTTTCAATTTATTATCTTTAACTTAAAGCTGGTATTGCTGCGAACAAAATAAGGCATGTGTCATTAATATTGATGCACAAATCTTGATTTTATTCAGTTGAGTGAAAATTAAGTAGAAATACAGTGGTGGGCATAAACGGAAATTTGTCTTTCTCTTCTTTGAACAAAAATAGGTTAGGTAAGGTTAGACAGGTGACCTCCACCATGATTGTTTTCGGCTCACTTGGGTCTATTTATGTTACCTGTAAGTAGAAGAAGAGAGAGAGAGAGAAAAGGAGAGAAGAAGGAAAAAATAGATGGGGTGGAGAGGAGGGAAAGATAGATATTAACAAATTAAGATAATAGAGAAGTAATGTATAATTATAGAGGAAGGAAGTTGTCAAACAGTAGGATGAAGAAAAGTGGTAATAAGTAGCGAAGTTGTTGATATAGAACAGTCTTTTCTAATGAATATAGTGGTTAGAACCAGCCACAATCCTATACAAAGGCACTAATGTTCTACTCTTTACCAGTTTATCTGCAATACAATTGCCTTGACTCGTCCCGTGTCAGCCCATCCATATTAGTGCGATGTTCGGAATATTTCGCCATCTCATTCAGGGATATCCGACATACATGGACCATATTTGAGGTGGAGAGCACACCTGTCAGGGACTTTATAGCAGCTTGACCATCAGTAAATATTACGATATCTCTACCGTATATCTTATAATACCTTAGCCAATTTGTCGCCTTATTGATGGCCATTATTTCAGCCCGTAGAATGCTACATTCGTTTGAGAGTTTGAACAACAACCGCTTCCCAAATTCTTCGATGTAGACACCAGCTCCAATTCCATTCTTCAGCTTGGAACCATCTGTGTAAACAAGAAGGATTCTATTAGATAAGGATGTATGATCCAGGGTTCCAGGGTGAACCGAAATAGAGGATATGAAGAGCCTTGTTGATAGAAGTTTAGGCTTACAGTAATCCATCAGTTCTAGAATTACAATTGTAGTTCCCAGAATGCTGGCGTGTCTATATGGCCTGTAAAACCAGCAACCATTGGAGTTCAGTCTCATTGCCGTGTTTAGCGCATATTTTCTCTCTTAAAGATCAACTGGGATCCAGTTGAGTAAAACAAATAGTGCCTTGCTTGACGTGATGCGCATTGCACCCGTAATGAGAAATGCTATTCTACGCATCACCCTTTCAAAACTAGAGCGATTCGAAGCCACTTCAAGCGACTTCCACCACACTGTAGCTTCATAAAAAAGAATTGATTTGATCACAGCTTTGCGAATCCAATTTACATTCTTAGGGTTCAATCCCCATGTGCCTCCAATGGCTTTTCTGCATACATATATTGCCATTGTAGCTTTTGCTGTTCTCGCAATAGAGTTGGGTTTCCAGGACAAACTATTATCTAGAATGGCACTGTCGGATATTGTAAATATTGTCCCATTTATGTTGAGATTTTTAAATTATGGAATTTTATATTTCCTCGTTGAAATGAGTAGTTCCGTCTTAGAGGGATTTACACTTAATCCACTGGCAACGCTCCATTCATTGATTGTTTTCAGCGCAAGTTTCAGTCTTCGAGATAGATTCCTGATATGGCCACAGCTACATCATCAGCATAGGCTACGTTTTTAAAACCTAGGGAGTCCATCTTCACAAGCAATTTGTTGGATTAGATAGAATTTGATGAGATAAACAAGAATCTTCTTTAATTTTTTTTTTATCGCGTATGGGCATGACTAATATCATCACCTTATTCAGCGGTCACAATATAAAACTCGAGAAAGGTTTGTCCAATTTAGACTATAACTCAAGGACTGTTTGCACGATTTTAATAAATTATGGATCAACATTTCCCCTATTTTTTAAACATTTTTTTTTACTAATTACCGAATAACTACAAAATTATTAAGTCAACAAAAAATTATGTGAATATATTTCAAAGATAATTTAAGGCCCTATCTATTGGAGATTAATTTATCTAAATTGGACAAACCATACGTGGATTATTTTACTCGTAGTTTTACCTTAGCTTTGGGATATAGATGATAAACTGAAAAATTTTGGATTTTTTTAAAAAGAAATTTAATTAAATTTTTTTTTTTTTTTTTTTTAATTTAGCATGCAATTTTTTTCGGACATTTATTTGAAAATAACTCCGAAACTATTGGGCGGATGGTATTAGAATACCTTAAAGTCAATTTTATTCCGCTTATTTTGGTGTATCATTTAAATAAATCGTGAATACCGTTCTCGAGTTGTAATGAAATATACTCGAGTAATTGGCTTATTTAGGGCGCTATATTAGATACGCCCATAAAAATATCTCGACCTGATGGGAAAAAACTTAAAGAAGATTCGTGTTTAGCATGTCGAATTCCATCTAGTCCACATATTTCTTTCTTTTTTATTTTCTTAGGGGGAAGAATTTTTTTTTTTTTGTCAACTAGTGTAATTTAGTTAAAATTTTTGTTAAAAATATTTTTCTCTGTGTAATATTTAAGTAATTTTTATTTTTATTAACTATTGATTAATGACAATTTTATTGATTAAATAAGTAATTATCTTAATAACTAATTTAAACAGGTCACGAGACATTTTTTGAACTTTCAAGACTATTTGTCTACAGTTGATTATCTTTGCGTGTTTATCTCTAATCAACATAAGTTAATTTAATTTTTAAACAGAAAGTGCTAAAATATCTTGAAAATTGTTTAATGATTTGTTAAGATATAAAATTAAATTAATACCAAAAGACAAATAAAATGCTTGAACAAAGTTTATTTTTTTTTTTAGTTTCAAGAGTTCATTCATATTCTAAAAAAAAAATAAAAAAAAATTATATGAATTTTATATATTCTTGTATTAAACAAATTGTTTGTTTAAATATCAAATAGCATGGGTGTTATTACTTTTTTTATTTATTTTTTCTTATTTTATATCTTACTTGACAATTCTTTGGAGACTGTCTATGCTGTTGCACTATTGAAACCACATTTCCAAAAGATTTTTATTCAGCTAATAATTTGTGTTAGATTTTTATCTTTAGAAATTTTTTCAAAAATTTTATACTTTTCTCAGCGTTTTTATTTATTGTTTTATTGCATTTTTAGTATTTTATTAAATTTTGCCAAATTTTTTTTTTTTGTTGCAATTTTTATTGAATTCACCTGTTGAGGTATTTTTCTTATATATAACTTTTTTATATTATTTTTGTCCTTTTTATAGCTCTTTTTTTGTAAACTTAAAGGTAAAATAAAATATCATTTGTTAAAGAGAAATTTTTATTTGTGTAAAAAGAAATAATAAACTGCTCAGTTTGTCTGTTTTTGAGGTTACTAAACTTTAGTTTGTAATAATATTTTCCATAATTTCGTATTTACAATTCTATTTATTTTGCTTTGAAATTATGGCACGTGTCATTTTACAATTTTGGAAATTTTTAGAGCATTTCTTTATTAATGCTCAAAAGCCCTAAGGATATTTTTACAAAAGATGAAATGTTTTGTCGCTTGTACAAAGTTTATATGAATTTATTCTTTTAAACAAATATTAATGGAAATGTTTATTAAGTGTGTAAAATCAGTTATAATAAAAATATTAAAAAGATTGGAAAATTTATTAGAGATCTTTACACAGGACATTGGGTTGAAACTTATATATGTATATGTAATGTGTTTGAAGATATCAACAATTTATGTCTCGCAAAAATTTTGCAACAAAACAACAGGTACCATTAAATCATTTAATACTAACAATTTTAAAATACTACCTAAAAATCATAATGGTTTTATCTACAAAATAAACAAAAATAAAAATGTTGCTATACCCCCCTTCAGAAAAAGAATTGGATTAAATCAACAATAAGCAACATGTGGGAAATATTTAGAAAACAAACATTTATTGACAAAAAAAATTTCGTTTATTTTTATCACAACAAAAACACATTGTTTAACCGGACAAGTATTTATTTATGATTTTAAGTCAAATATTTGTTAGGGGCATATGACGTCTACTCATTCAAACACATTTGTACATATTAATATAAAAAAGAGACACAATTGACTAGGAGATAGACTCTTGAAATAGTATTTATTTGTCGGGCTAAAATAAATTATATTAGAAAAGTTCCTATTATTTTGAAATAACAAATGATTAGGTAAATTGATTAAGTTAACAAAAATTACTGTAATCTTATTATACCTGAGACCAGTGTTGCCAGTTTAGCAGTTTGAATGCTAGATTTGAACTTTTAAACCCATTTTGCACAAGAAGAAAATAATAATCTTGAATATTACATTTTTTTTGACCTTTATGAAACCGAACTTAAACCTCAAACATTTTTTAACTTCTAATATTTTTAAATAACGTTTGATGTAATTATGTTAACAACACTTGATGGTGTAACAGAACAAAAATTCAAGACCTGAAACGGTTCCATGTAGAGCCGGCAAGCACTCAAATTCAAAAAATCTAAAAATAGTGTTGGAAACTAACAAGTTTTTTTTTCTTCCTTTTGATTGCTGTAATCGCGGATTTTAGCATAAGTGTTCAATTCTTCTAAAGTAAACTATAAACACTTGTAAAAAAATACCAGCATGGATTTAATTAGTTTGCCTTTAACCAGTGTCAAATTGTGTTGTGCAAAAGTCGTGAAACTAAATTTTAAAAATTTTTAATGTTTTGCAGTTTTTTTACTAGGGATTTTACGCCATTTCGGGTATCGCAAAATTCAAAAAAAAGCCAAATAGCTCTTGAAATTGTGCATCATTTTATACACTAAGGGAAAAAATTCGATTCAAAATCAACAACGGTTGTACTCACACTGGTAATTTACGGTAACAGCTTTTTAATACCTTTCGTTAACAAATTTAATAGAAAACATATGTAATTTAACAATTTGATACCAAAATGGTTTCAACTTGGTGCCAATTAGGTATCGATTTTCAATAAGAATTGACCACGCAGTGTTTAATTTAAACACATACGGTGTAGATTCACTATTGACACAGAATGGTATTGTTTTCAACACGTATGTGATTGATATTTCTCTGGGTGTATATATCTCGTTAATGTGCCCTCAACAGAAATGCTGTAGGAGGTGCCCAAACTTGGAGAGAATAAATGTGAATGGCTCCAAAATGTTCGTTTTTCGCGAGGCTATAAGTAGTTTTTCAATGAAGCTATAGTACCGCGTTATCAAAAAAAGGTTTCCAAATTACATTTTAAAATCATTGTGGCATTTTAAAATATTAATTTGTTAAAAGTATATAGTTATTTTTAAAAAATTAAAAATTTAGCATATTTTGTCGTAGCGGATTTTGGCGTCAATTTTAATCTGAACTAAGTTCTTGTATTAAGTTTCACTTACGCAGAAAATATAATTTCACTAAAAGTAATCAGCAACAGTTTTCATGGGCTAAGAATACAATGTTTTTAGTTTAACATCGTCTCCCTACATTGTCCCGTTCGAGCCCTATCCTGATTTCAACGGACGGACAGGCGGACAGACATAACTAGATTGACTTAGAATCCCAGAAAATATGTGATTTATGGGGTCTTAAATGATATTTTCGACATGTTACATACGGAATGACAAAATCAATATACCCCCCATTTTTACGATGGTGGGTATAATTAATTAATATAAGCAATTTCGTAATTAAAGTGTGTTTGATTTTTTAGGTTAAAAATATGTTTTTTGGTCCATATAATTATAAGTCCTTAAAATATTTTGACACAACCTGAATTTTAGTATTAAGCAAATAAAATACCTTCATTTGACATCAGTATTAACATCATTTATATTTCGCGATAGTGTTTGGAGATAGAGTTTGGAGATGAATGGCGCTGTAGCCAATATAAATGACTTTTTCTTTTTTTGATAATATCAATTTTAATCAATAAGATGATTATTTTAAGGTATTTTTCGATGATATAAAGTCATATCTTGCACTGAAAAAAATTCGCAAATTGTCTGTAAAAAAAACGGCAAAATTTAAAAAATATTAAATTTTTTTGTTTCATTTTTTATCACCGCATAACTTTTCAAAGGATAGTAAACCGGATACTTATTATACAGCAAATGAATTTCCTAAGTCTTGGCTTTTGACTGGTTAATGGTTTAAGTCAAAAAGTTGTAAATTGTCAGTGCAAAACTAAAATTAATCCAAAAATCTTCGATAGTTTCAACTCAGTTTTTTAACATTTTTTAGCTTAAGATGTCTGTATTTCCGTGAGACTTTACGCGAAATCTCCATCAACACTTTTTCTAATTTTAAAACAAACTTTGGCAATACAAGACACTTAAAGTACGTTTCAAACAATTTCGAAATTTTTTGATTTTCCTCATATACATATGTATATTAGAGTGTCCTGAGGAAAGCCTTTTTCGCATTTTCGATGTAGGAAGACCCCTCAAACAATGCGTAAAAATTTGATTAATACGAAAAAGTTATTTAAACAATTTTTAAATTTGGTCTTTAGTTCCCTATCAGCGATTGAAAAATTATAAGTCCCATACATTTTGGTAAAAAAAGCTTAGATCTTTTAATCGATATGGGTCTCAAAAAATTCGTAATTTTGTGTTGGTTATGGAAAAAAATTTTGCCATTTGATTTTGTTTCTCTAAAAGACTTGTTAAGGCATTTTGATGAACAATTTTTAGGAATAACTTCGAAAATTATATATTATCAACAGTAATGTACTATAATGCAAATTTTTATTATTTTAACTATAAAGGGAACAAAATTGTAAAATTCGTACACATTTTTCATGAAAAATTATCGAAAATTATGTACTAGAAATACGGCTTATGGACCAAAATTTTTGCGAACATTTTTTAAATATTATTTTTATAATTGGCTCAAAATTACGAATTTTTTTGATATCCATTTTAAGACAAAACTCAATACTTTTTTTTGGACTAAATGTTCTAGACTCGTGACTTTCAATCGCTGCACATTGGGGTAAAAGGGGTCGAAAATGGTGATTAATCGGGTTGTATATCCGCACGATTTTTTTTCATAATATTAAAGTGGACAATATATACTATTTTTCACAACATTTTCAGAACAAACATCCTGAAACATTTTAAGTTGCATTCCATAAAATTTGAGAATTAGTGTATTTTAGGACAATTTTCAAAAAAATAACAAAAATATTAGGACAAAATATAATTCACAAATACTTGAAGAAAAGTTTACATAAATATCTGAAGTTGATGGTTTAATTTAAAATTTTTACCTTAAAAGACTTTTTATTTAAAATTAATACACTAAAAGCTGATGAAAATTGAGTTTTTTACTATTTTTAAAAAATTCTTAACTTTGACAGCTCCTTTTAAGAAAACAATACAACCTAGCTTAAAGATTTTAATTGATATTGATACATAATTTTGTCTTTTTTTTATTCGGTACCCAACATTATTACAAAACTTTAAATTTTAAAATTTAATTAATCGCCACTTTTGAGACATTTTAACCCAACGTGCGCTGGTAGGGAACTGAAGATCAATTTTATTTTTTTTTATATTTTTCCCATATTAACCTATTAATGCCCAAGGCGATCTAGCCAACTTAGAGAATTAAAATTTTGAACATCATGTCAAATGAGGCAAATAAACACATTGACGTTTACCGTTACATATACGTAACAGTGGGCATTACTCAATAATTTTTGGACCTTGTATTTTCTATATAAATCTCATGAGCTACATAAGCAAAACCTATAAAATGTTAAATTTTTTTGAAAAAAAGCACAACTAAATTGATATATTAAAGAAGTTTTACAATATTTATACTAATTCATCATTTAATTTTATTTCTAAATTCATATGTGGAACGAAGTGACTACTTCCGGTTACCGGATATGCCTTCCTCAGCTTGATCTAGGATCGCGTCGTCCTCATGATCTGCGTTTTCATACAGATATGTGGCACAAGAATAAGGATATTCAAAAAGAAATCTGACTGAATGCGAAATTTTCCTTAGGCCCCCTACAAATTAATACTCTCAATATTTATCAAACTGCTAATATTAAACGAAAACGGTGCAATAATCACTTGTTTAAACAATTTATCATGTTTACTGCTCAAATAGTATATTTGATTAAAAAAAATGTTGTCATTTAGTCCTATTTGTATTGAAAATAGTGGGGGCCAATAAGTACTGAGAATGACATATACGTAACACTTTTTTTTCCACTTTCTAATTTTTAAATAATCAAATTAAAAAATTTCATATGTTTTCTTTTAGCATACATAAAAATTTTTTTCGTTAAAATATGTTGAACGTAAAACTCCTGCCGTTAAAATCGAGTTTTTACAAGCTTTCAAATAATGAACTTTACAAAATCATTTATTGCCACAATAACGGGAGAGAAAGTGAAAGAAAAAACATTTGAAGATACAGGACGAATATTAAATTATACAATTCATAACAAAATTTAAGTTTATATTTATATTATTATTGTCGCGTTACATATACGTAACAGTGGGCATTAATGGGTTAAGCTAATTTTCACGCATCGTTTGAGGAGTCTTTTACAAAATTTTTATCTACGGGTATTCTAATGTAAAAATTTTAATTTACGAATTACATAGAAATATTAAAAAAGTAAACAAATTATGAAGTAATGTACGAATGATTTAAGGCTCCATTACTCTACCATAAATGTAAATGTAGCGAATCAGCTGACACGTTTTGCTTATGAGAGTTATGTGTGTATGTGTACTAAAAAACGTAAATGTTACGTAGCAACCTAATCAAATTAGGTCGCTCTACGTTTTTACGTGACAGCTGTAACAACAGTGTTGACAGCTTTTTATTTCATTATACTAAATCTGCGTAAAAAATCGCTGTAAAAGGTTTATCAATTGGATAATTAGTTTTGCTGTTTTCTCACTAAAAAAATGTTGAAATAATTTAAATAAGACGTAGAGTCGAATATTTAATTTAAAATTCAAAATTTTTGTCATAAAAGCACAAATTTCATTTAGCGATTTTCAATTTGAATTAGATCCACTGGAAATAAGTGTAATTGACATCACCGATGTTCATGTGTACAAAACAACAACAAAGTATTGGCTACATTTACGTTTTTAGAGTAATCATCCACTTACGTTTCCCTTTACATTTACATTTACGGTAGAGTAATGGAGCCTTTAAATACAATTTCAGTTAAAATTTTCTGATATTTTATTAAATAAAATCAGATATTAGAATAAGAAATCAGAAGACATTTTCGAGATCGTTATATACTATCCCTCTCTGAGCTATTTACCTGTTGGTTTATTAATTTGAAACTGCGATTTAATATAGCTCCAGAGAAATATAATGACAATCATTAAACGATAGAAAATTTGCGTTCATTCCACATCATCTTAAGTTTTTACGCGTTTTGTAATTACTTTAATTTTATGACATATTAAATTGCTTAAAACATAATAAGATTATTAATATTAAAATAAAATCATTATAATACATATTTAATTTACAACAAATTATGAAAATATTTATTTAATACTGTTACGTTAAAAAAAAATGTCAAGCACTATAATTAATGTCTAGACGTATAAAAAAATTTAGAAAATTCTCACATTTTTCTAAACATTAACAAAAGGCGTTGTAAAAAGAAAATTCAAAATGTATCAAAAAATATTTAGATTTTTAAAAATCAACTGACCCTTACCATATCCCCTTAAAAGCTTAAAGAAAAGAATGTTAAAAAAAAGTAAAAACCAGCAATAAATAGAATTTTTAAAACAAAACATCATTATTTTTAGTAACAATTCAGTAAAACCCAAAAAAAAAAAAAAAAACGTAAAGTATAAAATATTATGCATCATTGAGTAGGGAGCCAAAAAAATCAAGTTTTTTTTTACTTTTTGCTTTTAAATAATGGGGTTTCATAATAATGATAATGATGTCTTTGTGCTGCTGCTGCTGCCAAGGGATAATAATTTGTCAAAAAGTTGTCATGAATAAAATAACACAAAAAAAAAAAAAAAAAAAAACAAACACTTTGTTCGGAACCTTTTCGTGTTTTTTTAGTCATTATAAAATGTCAGTTTTCATTCGGTATGAATAATCTTTTTAAGTCAATATTTAATAAAAACAATGTAAAAAAGAAAAAAGAAAAAATTATACTTAGCAAAACCATTGTAACAAAAACAATAAGATTTTTTTTTTTTTTTATTTAATTTTTTGTGGTTTTAAGAATTGTATGCTTTCATTTGAGGTCCATTTGTTTATTTAACATTGAATTTTGTTTGGTTTTAACAGTTTACTGGTATGATGATATAATTATTAGACCACTTCGATTGCTGTAGTATTTTAAAAATATTCACTAGCACGTGTTTATTATTTTCACTTGCCTCGAAGGCTAACATACATACTTTTATTTTTAGTTTATTTAAGATTTATAGCAAAATAATTCCAAGTATTTTTAACACATTAATTAAGTAATGATAACTTTGTTGTTACAGCAAAAATAATTTACAGAGTTAATAGTAGAAATAAATGAGCACGTGTAAAACTTTTGTTTAAAAAAGGCAGAACTCTGGAAAATAATTCACTTTTAAAAAATATTTTTAAAGTTAGTAAGCATAGAATAGAACTTAGAACTTTTTGTATGAATTAGGTTTCTGACAATTGAATTAGTTTTTTTTCTCTCACATAAATATCTAGTAGTTAATCTATGTTAGTAAGTCTCAGCAAAACACTTTGAGTAATCATTATCAATTTTTAATAGAATTTAAAATTTACACTGTTTTTTATACCCTACACCATCCATAGGTAGTTGGGGTATTATGCGTTTGTGCTGATGTTTGTAACGCATAGAAAAAATCTTCGGATCCCCACCTTAAAGTATACCGTTCGACTCAGAATCACTTTCTGAGTCGATTTAACAATGTCCGTCCATCTGGCTGGCTGTCTGTTCATGTAAACCATGTGAACAAAGTACAGGTCGAAATTTTGAAGATATCTTCATGAAATTTGGGACGAATAGTTATTTTGACGAATCCTATTGAAATTGGTTATGATCGGTCCATTATTTCACCTAAGCTCCCATACAGATGTCCTCCCGGAATAGGGGTTTAGTGGTAATAAAAGCTATACATATAGCAATAATTTAATGAAATTCGGTACTAAGAAATTTCATATAAGTTTTAATCTTTGTGCCAAATTTCATGAAGATTGGTCCATAATTGACATAGTCCCATATAATATATATCTTCAAGAAATTACATTAACATGCATAAATCCCATACAAATGTTAGTATCAAGGTAATATTCGAGACAAATAAGTTTTATATAAGTAGAAACAACATTAGCAAATTTTATGAGAATCGGTCCATAATTTACCATAGCTCCCATATAAGGTTGTCGATTATTCGACTTTTTGGAGAAACCGGTTTTCGAATAATTGGTATTTAAAAAGACTGGTTGCACTTTTTGAAGTTCAATATTTTTTTAAACCGCAGAAGCTGTAAATCTTATTTTTCATACATATGTATATGAAAGAGTAATAACTGAGTGATTGACTGACTGATTTACTTGGTGATTCATCATCGTACAGCCCAAACGGTTAAAGCTAGGAAGATGAAATGTGGACTGTAAATTGGTCTCCTACCGAATAGATCTATTAAGAAGGGATTTTTGGAAATACGAATGTTTAGGGGGTAAAAAAGGGTAAAACCGGTAACCTTATATATCCTAAACTAATAGAGATACAAAAAAGCTGAATTGATATCTTTATTCATTTAAAAAATAATCGGATAGGCGTCTGGTAGTTTTTTGAAATTCGGCTTTTTTAGGGAGAAAACAGGTAAAAACTGTAATTTGGTACTTTTTTGAACCCTGTCTATCTTTTAATCCAGTAAGCATAGAAATAAAATGTGCATCAAATTAGTATATTTTTAAATTTTCTACAAAATTGAACGCAGAAATATGAAATTAAAAACACTTGTTCCTATGTAGATAAGAATTAAAGAGAATAACTTTTTGGTACTTTTTCGTTCTGCCAATGGTACTTTTTGAATTTTTTTGAACCTAGAAATATGAAAATAAAGATACATGGTTCTATTTGGGTAAGGATTGAAGAGAGGGACTTTTTGGTACTTTTTCGTTTCGCCATTTTGTATTTTCTACAAAATTGAACCAGGAAACATGATATTAAAGATACATGGTCCTATCTATATATGGGTAAGAATTGGAGAAGGAAACATTGTGGTACTTTTTTGTTCTTCCAATGGTGGCTCCATGAAATAACTCCCTACTAAATAAATCCCCAAATCAAAAATGAAATAATTCCCCAAAATTGGGGATTTATTTCATATGAAACAATTCCCCATGAATTAAAGCCCAAACGAAATGAAATAAAACCCTAAACTAAAATGAAATAACACCCTATTTTTGGGGATTAATTTCATAATGAAATAAGCACCCAATTTAAAAATGAAATAAGTCGCCAGTTAAAAATCCTACATCTTGAAATATTAACCCCCGTATTCTGAACTTTATGATTAATAACAAAGCCATAACAAATAACAATATGAAACTAAATAAAATATTTTCTCACTTCATCATTTTAATTGGAAAATAGTTTTTACGTATCATTAACCATACCGAATCTTCTTTGACGCCGTTTTCTCTTACAAAACATTTGCAAGATCAAACTACGCCAAATAATTTTTTTGTAAAACTATTGGTCATGCAAATTTGGTAAAAATTTCACAAATGTATGTATTCACATTTTATATTAGAACTGTATAATGTAGTTATTAATAAAATAACTGAAGTGTATAATTTAGAAATTTAGAAAAGTAGACGTTAACTTTTAGTGAATGAATATGCGGTAAATATAATGTAATGAAATAAGTCCCCAAAATAAAATTTGGGGACTTTATTCATTTTGAGAATTTGGGGATTTATTTCATATGAAATAATTCCCCAAATAAAAAAATGAAATAAAGCCCTAAAAAATTAAATAACACCCCAAATTCCGTTGTTTTTGCGTTCTGTACAAAATTTTGGGGACTTTTTTCACTTTATTTTTGGGGACTTATTTCGTGGGGAGTTATTTCATAGAGCCTTCAATGGTACTTTTTGAATTTTCTATAATATTCAATCTAAATTCATGAATTTAAAAAATATATGGTCCTAAGTGAATGGAAACACATAAGAGGATATTTTGTGGTACTTTTCGTTATTATATTACTCTTTGAATTTTTTTTTTTTTTTTTTAAATAATTAACTTTCAAAAACGAAATTAAAGATATATTATTATCTCTACTAAAATATAATAATGGAAACAATTTGTTAGTTTTTGAACCTTTGAACGTTAAAGTAAGATGTAAGAAACTGGTAATTAAAATATTTGAAAAGTTTACACAGAAAAAATTTCAGCATAAAGTTTTTTAATAAATTTATTTTTTAAAGTTACATTTGAATTTAATACAAATTATTATTAAAATTATTATTATATTATTTTTTAAAAAACTACTTTGACGTGTATATATATTTGAAAAAAATAATAAAAATAAAAGAAAAAAAGAAATAGAAAATTGACAATTCTCTTGAAAAATTCAAACAAAATAAAAAATATTTTTAAGAAGACAAACATCGAAATTAATTATAAATTAAGTTTTGGACCTTCTGAGAACTTTTGGGTTTGTTTAACACAATAGGATGTTTTTAAATAAGAAGGACTTATATTTATTATATAGTAAGTATTCTCCTTGTTTGATTAGTGACATGTTTTATTAATTGTTCCACCATTGTTGCAGATTTATGAACCTTAAAAATTCCGCGAATGGTTTTAATTTGAGTTGCTTATGCTTCCACAAGATCAGAATTCCGTGTGAGTATACTCGGTTCGCGTTTCGAAATTTTTTAAATAATAACATTAATGTTTCTTACGTTGGGTCCTCATAGATACAATGAATGTTTATACACTATTTAATCCCTTCCCGTATTGTTGTGGCAGATCCAACCACTGATGGCTGAAAATTTAGGACATGTATCATTTGGAAATATACATTTTCATAAGAATAAAAAACTACACATTAATTTTAACTTTTTTTTTTAATTTACAAGGAAATTTTATACAAAATAGCTATAAATATTAGAAGCACATATCCCTATTTAAGGCATCATTACATTTTAATTACAAATGTCCGCCATTCAGAATATTACATACAAATATTTATTAATTTACACATATTAATGTAATGTATTTCAATATTCAGATTTATAATTTTGCAATAAACATTTTAAATAAATCGTTTGTCTTTTTATTTGGAGGAAATACTGTAAAAGTAAAGATTTAGTTAAATTTTTATTTATATCAATTACTAATTCACTTTATTTTATGCAAAATTCCAATCATCGATATAACTTATTGGATTAAAAAAATTAATTGAAATATTTAAAAAATTCAATTATTTTTACTTAATTAATATTATCATTTTGATGATTGGAGCCAAATCAAAAAATAATTTTTTTAATATTATCAATTTCATAATTGAAATTCAATTTTATTTTTTTCTGTGTATTGTACGTAATAATGCTGAGAGAACACCAATATTCAGGTACGTGATGGAAAACGATTTCGAAAACGAATCGATTTTAAATCGAAAAAATGTGTGATGTACTTATATTTTCGTTTTTGTTATTGATAACAATTATATTTAAATCACTTTCTATTAGATTTTGTTACATAATTTTTATATTTCTCTAAAATTAATTGTTATTTTTCACTTGAGCTGTATATTCTTAATAAAAACTAGAACATTGTTGAAAAACGATTTTTGAAATCGTTCGAAATTCATCACATCTTTTCAAACCGATTCGATTTGAAAAAGATTGGTTTTCATCACATACCTGATTGTAACTGTTTCCACAGGAGATAGGAATTATAGTTAAATTTTATGGATTTCTTAACTTTTGGTATTTAATTATTATTATTATTTTTTTCTAAATAAAAAGGCTACCAAATTTTTGTCAGATCTTTTTAGGAGTACTGCAAGATTGTGTTGAATGCTAGCTACATAAAAGTAAATCCGTGTTTGTTAGTCTGTCTGTTTTTGAATTTTATTCCGATGATTTCATTTTATTTCAATACAATGGTGTAGCGAAGCGCGCTGTGTTTATGCTATTAGAAATATTGTTCAAAAATGTATAGTTTTTGAAATTATAAATGAACACAATGAATTTATAATATAGTATGGTTTTTATTAAACAAAAAAATGTTTTTTGTTAAACAAAAGTTGAAATTTTCTTAATACATCTTTAAAAAATTAAGAAAATATTGGAATAAAAAAACAAATGTTAAATGTTAAATGGATGTAAAAAGATTACAGGGGTTACAAGAGATAAAACAAATTTCATTTAGGATAATTATTACTAATTTATTTGTTTAATCTTACAGAATTAATTTCAATTTAACTTTAAACTATATTTTAAAACATAGGAAATCAGTTTGTATGAAAATTTTAAGAATTATTCCCAAATTTCGATTTAAATATCAGTAGTAGTACAGTACATGTTTTTTGAAATAAAATGTTATTTTTAAAAACGCTTTTTGTCTTTCAAATCTAATGATTTATTTATAATTTATTGTTACAAGTAATAAGTGAGTCAGTAAAAAAGACTTTAAAACATATTATTTCATTCATAACTGTAACATATTCCAATCAAGTTTTATATCCATACGAGCTGATTGCCCTTGCGTTGCATAGAATCAGCTTTGCCCCTTTATTTAGGGAAACCCCTTAATGCTTCTTTCTGTTCAAAAAATCAAGTAAAATTTTAAGTGCAAAAAACTACAATAGTTTCGCTATTTCTTTCAGCCTAAAGTTTATCTATATTTAAAATTTTGTTAAAATCGGTTTGGCATGATTGCGTCACAAACAAATAAATAAACACACATTTGACTTAATAATATTAATAATAAATTGTTCATGTATTTTCATATAATGTATTTATGTTTTATTTAGAGCATACTTTTAGGCAAAAATGAAAAATATATGAAAAGTTTGAGTTATTTCAGATAAAACAGAATAAGTTCTACACCCTTGGTCCAATTTGGGAAAATGTTATTTTGTTATGTTTACAACAAAAATGTCTTTCGAAACTTTTACATCTTTATAGGAAAATGTACAATTAATTGCAGTTAAACTTGATCAAAATTTAAAATCTTTATTAAATTTCATTATTAGATCCATTTTCCAAAAATTTTTTGTTTGCTTTTTTGTTCTGTGTAAAGAAAAGAAGTATGTACTATAAATTATAGAACTTCTCATCCAAATAACTATTACAGCTATTTTATCTGTCTATTTAATTTCTCTCATCATACTACTTAACATTTAAGTTCAATTTTAGTTCACACAATCTTTACAATTTGATGTTTGTCTATTTAATTCCAAGTATTAGTTAGCAGGAAAGAAAATTCCGAAACTTTGTTATTTTTTAAAACTTTTATAATTTAATTTTCATGCCATTTCTTGCTGTTGCCAAAAGTTTGTCAATAATAGAGCAATAGTTTAATGGATTATAGCTAATAATACAGAGACTTGTAAGTACGAAAAAAAGAAAATAAACATATGTATTTAAGAAAAGTTTCATTAAAATGTAGACAAGTATTTTAATATTGTCAAAGTGATAAATTTTATTTGGAAATGAAAGTAATAAAATGAAATTTGTTATAAGAATGCAAACGGTTTTTAAATTAAATAAGAGGGGAGAAATTTTTAGATTAAGATAAAGTGGCTACAATATGTTTTAAAAAAAATTTTAAAGAAATTTTGATAAATTTAAGAGATTTCGTTAGTGATATTAGATAATTTAGATTGAAGATCTTGAATCTTTTTATACCCACCGTCAAAAAGATGGGGGGTATATTGATTTTGTCATTCCGTGTGTAACATGTCGAAAAAATTATTTAAGACCCCATAAAGTATATATTTTTTTGGTCCTGGTTAGATTCTGAGTCGGTCTAGCTATATCCATCTGTCCATCTGTCTGTCTGTCTGTCTGTTTGTTGAAAGCAGGATAGGGCTCGAACGGGACAACCTAGGGGGGCGAAATTTGGCTCAAATATTTATCTTATCTTCATACTTCTATGCTGATATCTGTTAAACAACAGCATGTATGACAACGAAATTTTGCAAAGATAGTTCGAAGGTCAATATAAACTTGGAAATCAAAAATGGGCTTGGCCCGCCCACTTTACCGCCCCACTCCCATATAAAATGAAACGTCAACAAAATTTTATACAAATAGTTCAAGGATCAATGTAAACTCCGAAACAAAAAATGGTCGTTATCCGCCCACTTTACCGCCCAACTCCCATATAACGTAAAATTTGAAAAATTTTATGGTGGGTATATAGAATCGGCCAAGTCGAATATACACAGAAAAAAGTAAAAATATACTTCAATTACGAAATTGCTTATATTAATTAATTTTTAATTGTTTTTGCTCCAGTTATCAAAATGATAATATTAATAACTAGAATAAGTGATATTATTATTACTTCTTTTCCTTAAATAGATGTAATGAGATGAATATTTTTGGAAATTTACTTAAATTTATTTTATTTCCGTATTTTTATAAACAAATCTTTAATTTTTCTTTATATTTTATTAACAGCTGTCAATTTATCAAAAAACAAAATTGTAAACCAATTAGAAAATTAATTATATTAATAAACCATATAATTAAATTCCAATATTAAAAAATTTTCTAAAAAATTTTTTTCTGTGTAACATTCGCACTTGTTGTGTACTTTCTCTAGCAGCCAAGGTGTTTAATACTTTACGGCTGGCGAAGATACAGATGTAATAAAATATTTATACGCTATTCTTAAATATGGAGTCACTACAAAATATTAATAAGAAGTTCTGAAAATTTTAATTGCAATCCATAATTTTAAACTCGTTTTTCATTTACTTAACCATTTTTTAATTATTTTTTTACTCTATTTTACCTTTGTGTCCTTGCAAAAGTGTGAACTTGATTATTAACAAAAATATTTTCTTTTGAAATTAAAAACAAAAAATCTTTTAAATTTCTTCTTTTCCTAACTTTCTTAACAACACACTTTCGCCCACTTTACCAATTTTTATTGTATTTTGATGATTCTTTCATTTTGCCATCAAAAAAAAAAAAAAAAAAAAGGGCAAAATTAATCCTTTTGCCAAGGAAATTATTCAACATAAATCTCTTAACCATTTGGGGAAAATCCAGCCAAACAGGCTCTAAAATTCACAAATACAATAAAAGTGTAAAAGGGAAAGAAGAAAGCGAAAATGATGGAGGCTGGAAAGAACAAAGCAAAGAAATATTATTTTACATTAAAACAGCCTTAGATTTAGCTATATTTTTGATAACAATTTTTAATGCCAAATAATCATGTTTAAACCATAAAAATACTGAACATGTGTTGCTACAAATGACGGTGATGTCGTAAATATTTTTTTTCCCATTTTTCTTTTTTCATTTCTTAAATTTATGTGAAAATGATGGTTACCAAAAAAATGTATAAAAATTTATTTATAATGCCAAATAAATAACCTCAAGCTGTATTTTTCTTTTTTTTTTAAGATTGTTTTTGTGTTTCTTTTTTATATTTTTCTTGGTCAAACATAACATGTCTTTTTTTAGGATTTACTGCCTATAGGGTGTGATAATTGCACTGCATATTTTATATATGTGCCATCATGTTTATATGGTAAATATGTTTTTGCTGATTTTTTAAGATTTATAGACATTCAGGAGAGAAAGGAACTGCAAAAAAGTGTCTTGCAGACACTGTAGTTCATTGTTAAGTCATGTAGAAAAATAAGGGTCTGGCATTAAGTTAACACCTTTATCAAGTTCTTATTAAAGAAGATTATGAAATAGTCATGAAAAAAAGTATGTATAAATGTTAAGGAAAACGTATAAATTTAATTTATAATTTCGGTATATAATAATATAGTTTAGATATTATATACTTAATAGAAGAATTGATAAAAAAAAAATTGCTTTCAGGAAAAACGAACACTACCATCAAGATTTAAACTCATGTAGTAAGTACTTCACAAAAATGACTAAAATCATTCCATTTCACATTGGGTTAAAAGGTGTTGAAAATGGTGCTTAATTCAAGGAAAGGATATATAAATATTTCGGTATTTACATTTGGTTTTTATATTGATCGAAAAATAAAGACATTTATTTTTTTATGGGAATGTCTAGATATTATCTTCCCCTAAATAAAACGAATGCACGAGTACATTCCACAATGACTCGGGAACAGGTTGTCCAATAATTAGATAACTGAAACACAACTCACTATGAAACTAAATATTCTTTATCTGCCCAACATTTTCGGATTTATTCATGCAAATTGGCATGCAAAATTGAAGAATTTTTTTCCTGCAAATTTCTTTTAAGAAATGAAACCGGAAAAAATGTGCAGTTTTTAATCATTTATCGTTAAGTTGGTAATACTATGAATAAAATTAGCCATATTAAATTAAAATGTATGTAAAAATATTGATTTTAGTCAGTATTAAGTAGAAATATCCATGTATACCTACAGTTTAGGTGCGCAACAAATATTTTGACAAAATTTAACGAGCTAAGCAAGAATCTTCCTTAACTTTTTTTTCTATCACGTACCTTTAAGGCAGCCACACTTGTATAACTAACTCGAGAACGATTTGTCCAATTTAGATATATTAAACCACAATAGATGCCGATTCAAATTATTTTCACATAATTTCTTAACCCGCTTATACATATTTTCTTAGTTATTCGGGAAAACTTTGCACATTAGTTCCGAAAATATTGAGTGACTAAAAAAATTTTAACTGGAATTCAAAACTATTTTTCACTACAAAATCATCATTAGAAGAAAGTGTATACTACTACACTATTGTTGACATAAAAAAATAATATGTAAATTAGTAAAACACTATTTTCGAAAGAATTATTTCTACATAAAAAGTAATGAGAACACTGTCTCAGTGGTGGAGGGTATAAAAGATTCGGCATAGCCGAATACAGCATTCTCGCTTGTTTGTCCCTAAGGTCGGCAGCCACTAAAATAATAAATGCAATAATTTTTCACTTAAATATCTACTTTTGAAACACAGCTTGAATAGATAGATATGTACCCGTGCCATAGACAATTTTTATTTATTTATTTTTTAATTTTATTTTTTATTTTTATTTTGTAACTCTGTGTAATTTTTGTTATTTGTAATCTGTGGATTATAATCTACTACTTTTAAAAATTAAATTAAATAAAGGCTAACTAATTTTTGTTTTATACTCTTATTATAAATATTAAATACCTTTAATTGCAGTTTGTTCTGTTTTACTCTTTACACAATAATTATATATGTGTTTTTTAAAATTGCGCAATATGAAAAGTAATTATCCTTTTTATTTCTTTTCTTCCAGTAATTTATGTTATAGTGAACTTTATTTCATTAACTTTTAAATTTATGATTTTCATTTAAAGGCCAAAATACCACAATTCGTCGAATTAACGAAAATATATTTTTTTTCTTTCATGGTTAAAAAAAAAAATAAAAAATTAATGCTCACAAAAGCAAAACAGTAAATAACCAATTTTTTATTTGCTTGCCTTAAATGAACGATATGTGGTATTAAAATTATATTTTTAATATTTATGTAAATGTTTGCCGTTTGCACAGGACATATGATATATGTAAAGGAAATAAATAGTCATCATACGCTTTTGTGAACATATGTATGTATGTATGTACATTAAATATTTTAATGTTAAATTAAAACAAGTAGCAGAAAAAATAACATTTATAACTAAAGCGAATGAAATTTTTGAAATTGAATAAAAATAAGTTAATTTATGGTTACACCATTAGAATTATTTAGTTCGTGTGCATTGAAATACTAAGCCAGTAATTAAAATACATTTTAACAGCTTGAAGTTTAGCTTGCATGCATTTTTATATTTGACAAATAACCAAGAAAAGGTAGACACATTTTATATTTGCGAAAGCTTAATATACATATTCCTTATTCTTTAACTGTAGAACGAATTGCATTATTTATGAAGGATTTCATGGACAGCAATCGTTGCTGGCCTCTCCGATGTCTATGAAATTCACAACAGATATTGATAAATAAAAGTGTAAATTCAGCAGGATTTTGTTTATATATAAAAATTAGTTTTTATGGCATAATATTTTGTTTTTATACATAAATTAAAAAAAAAAAAAACGAGAAAAAAGTTATAGTCGGTCAAGACCGACCATATAATACCCTACACCATTATGTATGACCATAAGAATTCGGGAAGGAGACCTATATTAGATCAATGCTTTTAATAAATGTAAAATAAAATATACAAATACAGAATAATACGTTGATACTAACATCTACTTGATTTTATGTACTTTAGGGAAATGGGTTTATATGGGAGCTATGGTAAATTATGAACCGATTCTAATAAAATTTGGGAATGTTGTTTCTACTTATATAAAACTTATTTGTGTCGAATATTAACTTGATACTAACATAAGTATGGGATTTATGCACGTTAAAGCGATTTTCGGAACAGGGGTTTATATGGGAGCTATGGTTAATCGTGGACTGATCTTCATAAAATTTGGAATCGATTTAAAAAGTGATTCTGAGTCGATTGGTATACTTTAAGGTGGGTGTTGGATAACGTTTTCTATGCGTTACAAACATCAGCACAAACGCATAATATCCCAACCACCTATGGTGGTGTAGGGTATAAAAAAAATACATTTTTAACTAACAATTTCGTTTAAACACATGGTTTACATATCAAGGCAAATTATTCTTTGCCATAATTAATCCATTTCTTATGTATTTTTTCGTTTGGTAAATTTGTCTCTAACAAATCTCACAAATTATTCTCTACAAATCTAAAATGTTAAAAACAAACATTTAAATCAAATTCCTTTTTTGTCACATAATGCGTATGAGTGATATACATTTGTTGGTTAACGCAATTTATTCATCATACGTCTGGCGAACGTCTGCTTGTTTATGTTTAAATATTTTGATATTAAAATGTCTACGTGTGTCTGGGCTAATAGCATAAGTTTTTTATATAATCCTAATAAAAAGATCTTGTAAGTCAACATTAACAAAACGTAAAGGCATGTTGACATTAACAATAGACAGTAAAATGTGGGTTAAAGGATATGTATTTTTTTTTTTTTTTTATAAAAAAATATGTATAAAATTCCAGTTACCTATAAAAATAAATTTTAAGGCTTAAAATAACATCTATTCTAAAATAGCATCTCATATTAATATCTTTTTATTATTGTACTTTACATTTGGTTAAACCAATTTAAATAAATATATTACCAATTTACCCCTTTTTTTATTCATTCTCTGCTGAAGAAGATTTAATGTTTTAAGGTTAATATTCCTTAAAATTTTAGTTTCGTAGGTGTTATTTTAACCTACAAAAACCATTTAACATATGGCCAGTTTTAATATTTCTTCTCTTAACTTTTACAACTATGTAGACACCTACTTAAATTACAATTTACTCAAACCATTAAATTTTTCTAGAGTAGTTTGCCAAGATTTTCTTTTGTAGTATTTTATTTTGGTAAATCAAAACCCAAAATGTTCTGGTTTTTTATAATTTAAAAACGTGTCTTACATTTAAAAATTTTCCTCAAATAAAAATTGTTATTTGAATGGAAGATACCGAAAAAAATTTACATAATTTAAAACATAAAACGAGTATGTTTTTCTATTTTATGAATATTTTGTTCACACTTTTGACCAACAGAAGACGTTTATTGTAGAGGAGTAGTTTTGGAAACTAGATTTAAAAAGGATTTGTATAAATGTGTTGGAAATTTCATTTATTTAATGTAAAACAAAAACATAAAAAATAAAAAATCAGTAAAATAAGTGGAAAGTGTAAGCTCTTTATAAGTGATAAGTTAGAAAAATATTTAAAAAAATAGCAAGACATAATAGATACAAACTCAAATAAAAACCATCTGTGAGTCTAAACCATAAGATCCAAAAATATAAATCAGACTATAGACTATAAAATTTAATATAAAATGGATTTATAATAGACTAGTTTATTGACTAGACTATAGACTAGACAATAGACTAGGCAATAGAGTAGAATGTAGATTCTACAGCAATGCAGAATTGCAAACAGCAACAGCAATGCAGAATTGCAAAATTTTATAAAGGATATTAACTACCATCTTTTTGGATACATTAGGAATTACGTCAGATATGCGTAATTTTGTTCTGAATTTTTTCATATTACTTAAGATCATCGAAAAAAATCTGTAAAGAATCATGTTAATGACAAAAATTGATTTTATGAAAAAACAAAAAAAAAAAAAATTAAAGAAACGTCACTTATATCGGCTACAGCGACATTCATCTACAAACTCATTTCGCTTGCTGACAGCTATCGCCAAATATAAATGATGTTTATATTAGGGTATCCAATTATTTTATATTATTCGGTTTATTCGACAAATAATTATTCGAGGTTAAAAGCTGATCGGTTAATAACCGATTATTGGCAAATTATTCGATTAATCGAATAATCTTAGTTATACGTGTAATACATATAAATTACACTAATTATAGCATTTAATCTATTGAAATAGTTACTTAGAAATATATTATAGATCAAATTCTTTCAACTTTTATTACTTTTCAACCCATTTGTATTAACAAATTACATTTTTAGCTAATATTATAAAGTAATCTCCCAATCCCGCTTTATTCAATGAATTTTACATGTAAGTTTATTTTCTGTATAAGAATGGTATTTCGTTAAAAGAGTCAAATTAATATTGGTATTTTTTAAGAACATTTTGGAGTCGAAAATTAAAATTTTTATGACTTCTTTAGCTTTGAATTTATTTTACTCAAATCTAATTTTCTATTATATCAAGTTTGAATTCTTGGGAAGATACCTGAAATTTAGTATGAAAATTAGTATTAAATTCTATTAAACCAACACATTTTTTTTAATAAAAAAAAAATACTCATAACATTTTTTTCATTTGTTTCAAACGGTATTTCGAAAATTGGCAACCGAATATCAACGTTCTATAGCAGAAAAATTAATTAATATATATTTTTTATATTGGATACTGTTTGTTTTACTTCTAAAGCACAAGAAAAAGTACGTCACTAAAAATTATTTTTATTTATTATTACTGGGTTGTTACAGACCTCATAAAAAAGATGTAATTTATTATAAAAACCAAAAAATTTTCTAATTTATAACTCTAGAAAACTACATTTCGGTTAACCGGTTATTACAGACAGTTTTAAATTATTCGGACAGTTAATCGACCAAACTTAACCGGATAACCGAATGACGGTTAATCGATTGGATACCCTAGTTAATATTGATGTCAAATGAAAGTATTTTATTTGCTTAATACTAAAATTGAGATGGCGTCAAAATATTTTAAGGACTTATAATTTTATGGACCAAAAAACCTGTTCTCAACCTCAAAGGTCTTATCATGGGCTTTAATAAGGTGTAAAAATATTCGGATAAGACACAGAAAGTTGGCAAGTATTTAAAAATTTTCCATGACAGATGTACCCTAATCTGAGACCCCAGAGCCCCTAAACTTAAAACTGCGCACTCCTCTGCTACGTCTATGTGAAATTGTATATAAATCCAGGTAGATTTATTTCCAAAAATGTTCGATTCTGATCCGCTATGAAATCGATTGTAGATTAAATTATAGATTAGACTATAGACTAGACTAAGCTTTAGACTATAGACTGAGCTATAAACTATAAACTGGGCTATATACTATTGACTGGGTTATAAACTATTGACTGCGTTATAGACTATGGGCCCAGACTATACTCAGGCTGGATTATATAAGGACTGTGCACAAAAAATTCAGTGCGTATTTTTAGGCTTAAAACTTTTAGACTTTTAAACTGTAGGACCCAAGACAAAAGAAAAATAATTTTTAGACAAAAATCCCTGCATCTCTGGAAGAAAAATGTCCCAAAAATTAAATTGATTTGAATTTTTTTGTCAGAACAGTGAACAAGAAATCTAGCCTGAAGACGTACAAGGTACGAAAGAATCAAATGAAAGAATTTTGAGACAAAAATACTTTTTTTCTTACAATTATGTTTGATGCATATTGGGCAATGAAACGTACCTACTGGCAGACTTTTTGCAGCTTCCTGGCCAGGAACTCTTTATTGCAGATGCTAGAGGAAATGTGGCAGAAAAATATCGTGAACAAAAAATATAAAAAATTTGCAAGAATGGTTATAATTTGGCAAGCGAAAGAAGCACTCAATTAATAATAAATGGCTTCACTAACACAGAAATATTCGTGAATGAGTAACTTCGGAAAAGACTTCTTCATATCCGCATTTCTATTGCCTGATCTCTCCACTTTTCAACATAGCCACAAAGCGATACACAGTGTGTGATTTTGACAATTTAGCTGATCAAAACGCCAAAAATTTTTTTTTCGAGTTTTGAAAAAAAATTTGGTTATTCTCATTAAAACTAATTCAAGTAACTTAAAAGTGAAGAAAATATTAAAAAAAATTTAACCATTATTAAGTAACAGAACCTTGAACAGAACTGTTGTTGAATACAAATATAACACAAATTATTTCTTGGTGAGAAGTTGAATTTTAAGTGGTAACATTTTTATTTTAAGCAATATCTTTATGATTTTTTTTTTTTAATGACTGATGTATTATTTATCGTAGAAAATAATAACAATTTGTAAAAAGTTATCAACAAAAAAATTGTGGGGATTTTTCCGTCTTCAACATTTTTGCTATTTTTTTGTATTTATGTTAATTTTTATTGGACAAAAACTAAAAAGTTCCACAAAGTCCCGTTATCTGAATATCACTTTTGTAAACGCTGATAGATGGTCTTCCAAAATCAGTAATAAAATTTTGCTCCAATTTGCTCTTTTTCAATTCGCAAAGCAATTACTGATCATGTGTCAACGTATTTCTCGCCAAAAAAGTTTTTATGTTTATTTATTTCTGGAAATATTAGTACTTCTCAATTAAAAATGTTGATGTTGAATCAATAACCCAGCAAAAACTTTGCTTGCCATGTAATGAGTTAAGAAGCTAATATTTTAACATGGCGATGTCATTAGAGGCAACTACTTACTCTATATTATTACAGGTAAGCATTTCAGAAAGTCATTACTTAAATGTCATTGCAAGAACTAATTACTTTGAATCTATTCAATAACTCATTAATTTCAAAGTATTACAGAAG
Organism: Protophormia terraenovae; assembly: GCA_951394005.1. NCBI lineage: Eukaryota > Metazoa > Arthropoda > Insecta > Diptera > Calliphoridae > Protophormia > Protophormia terraenovae. The sequence continues at coordinate 44,361,106 of OX596073.1, read as the reverse complement.
TCATTATTAGCAAAATGAATAGTAACTAGTTACATTATCGGTTACAAATATGTACTAAAATATGGAACAATAAAAAGCAGAAATTTCTTTTTATTTATTTTAAACATAAACTATTTAAAATATCAAATTGCAATTATAATTTTTCATGAGGGAATTATCATATATGCATGGAGTACCCCAATGGATTTGTTGACAATAAGCTAGTGTGCCTGCCTTTCGTCATGTGTTCGATTCTACCAGAGACTGGTGTTTATACGATTGATAAAAAGTAACAAAAAGTAACATTTCCAAAAATCGGATCTCAAGAAATTGATTATATATAATGTTTAAAGTAAGCAGTTACTATACTACTTTCATGTAATGCAGACAGTATATTGTAATCATTGAAAAGTAACCACATTCGTAACTACATGCTATTACCAAGTTTTTGCTGGAAAAATTATTTGTAAACAAAATAGTTAGTAATATTCAAAATGGATGTTAGCGAGAAGCATATCACTCACAATAAAATTGCTTAAGCTATAAAACTAAATATATTAATGAAATATTGACGATTTTGAGTTTTAGATTTTTTTCATTTAGGCTCGTCATCAGTGTTACCGTTTGGTGACTTTAGTAGCAATTTGCCCCTTTTTCAACCTCTTGGCCCCTTTTTTAAATGGCGACTAAATGCGACTTTTTAAAATTATGTGATAAATGATGAGAAACTAAGTTATTTGAAATATATCGACCCATTATATGTATATTAATTTCAACAAACAAATTCATCATTTTGAGATTGTTTTACAGTATAGTGATATAAAAAGCCGCATAGTACTTATAAATGAACTGAAACTGTTAGTAACTAAAAATATAAAGTTTATGAACAGCTATTTATAACATCATATGCCGAAACCTTTTGGACTGGTTTAAAAAAATATTCGATGAATACTTATATCCTATTTTATATTTTTACATTCCTCATAGCAATCCCTCGTGGGAACGTGTTTCTTTTTTACTAAATTATCAATAATAAAAAAAATTTTTTTGTCTAACAGACTTAAGCCAATACTTGTGGATCCATGCTTTCCGTCCTAAATTTGTCCGATGGGGATTTAAAAGACTGGAGTACGAGTGAATAACTCGTACAAAAGTACAGAAGTTTAATTAAAAGAGTATGTTAAATATTTTTGTGAATAAAACTTAATTTTTGCAATAATACAAATTTTAAAATAATTATAAATTATTTTGTTATTAATTTGTTTTGTAGTTTTTCTTAAAATACAAAATTTTTATTGTTTTTGTTGTTAAATAAACAAATTTTAAGGAGTTTTTAAGTTTTAAAGCAGTTAACCCCTTTTTTCAAAAAATCCCCTTTTTTGGCTACTTTTTATTTTGAAATCCCCTTTTTTGGACCCTCTTTTCAAATTCTCAACGGTAACACTGCTCGTCATTAAGGCTCGATAAGTAGGGCTTGATAAGTAGGGCTCGATTATAGGTAAATTATCCGAAGAAAAGCAGGAGTAAGAAATTATGATTGTAAAACCTTTGCCAACATTTTGCAAGAAAAACATCTAGAATGGACTCCAATATATATTTTATTCATAGATTATTAATATCATCAGATCATTAATTTGGAGCATACGATAAGCACCAAAAGCTAAGAGCTCAAATATAACAAACCGTAATATTGTTTCTGTTAAAAAGCCGTATATATGAGATGAATCATTTTTATTAATTAAAATTTGTGTAGAAGTGATATGACTTTTCGTTTAGCATTTAAAATTAAAATGTATGCACATACTTCACAAAATTGCATTAAGTTATATGAAAAGTAGGAGTGGCAGTTGTCCTTTCACGCCCATTTTTTCACAAAACCAATTTAGAGTTAAGGAAATGGTTGGCGTCAAATTTTATCAAAATAGTTTTCTTAATATATAGACTTTTGATCACTCAAAATGCGAAATTCTCACACTGTTGGAGTGGTACCAAATAATTGGTGTTGCATTTGTACCGAAAAAAGCTAATCCACCAAATTGTCCAAAACTTCGCCTAGTTGAAAGGTATTGGGCCCTAGTAAATAAGCACTTAAAGGACACTAAAAGCTCAGCAAAAAATTAATCGGAGTTTAAAAAAAGTAGACTTATTTCATCAAAAAAGTAGCCGAAAAAACATTAAAAAGTCTAATGGAGGGAAAATATCAAATATTTTATTAAAACAGAAAGAAAGAAATTTTGAAGTTGAACGTAATAGTTATTATTAAAAATTTGCTCTTTGGTTCAGTTTTTATAACCTGATTTTTTTTTTTTTTGTACGCAGTCCTTATTAGAGTATAGAATATTGTCATTATCTGGTGGGCTGGCCACCTGCTACCAGTAAAAAAGAGTAAAGTAAAAAAAATTTAACCCCAATATGTTAACGACGCTAACAAACATATAAAAGAACCTAATATGAGGATATACAACTGAAAGTTTACACAGTAGGGTCAAAAAGGCAAAATTTTTGGTAATAAATCTGTATCTCCTAAACTACTGATCCGATCGAATTGAAATGCATGTTATAGGTGTAAAGGAAGACTTAAACTTTCAGGTCGACCATAGGCTCTGTGGTAATACGAGATAAGCTACGGGGTGTCAAAGTATGTAAAAGTTTATTTTACAAACGAAGTCAGACTTTTACATTTCATAGCAGAGGTGAGAGAAAACTCGTCTATTTAGACGAAAAAACGGGAGATTTTTTGTTCCCGAGTTTATATTGACCCTCGAACTATCTGCACGCAAAGAAAAAATATGGTGAATAGCAACTATAATCGAGTACTGTCATATTATGGTTGAATTTTACGGTTGTTTGTAAATTATATTACGGTTAGATGTAGCACCATAATATGGTTATATTTTTGTTGTTTATGTACTTCATTCATGTATACAGCAATAATATGGTTAAATCGCAATAAGAATATTGTTGATCTGCAACCATATTTTTGTTGTTTATGTACTTGATTCATGTATAGAGCAATAATATGGTTAAATCGCAATGAGAATATTGTTGATCTGCAACCATTATTTTGTTGTTTATGTACTTGATTCATGTATACATCAATAATATGGTTAAATCGCAATAAGAATATTGTTGATCTGCAACCATATTTTTGTTGTTTATGTACTTGATTCATGTACACAGCAATAATATGGTTAAATCGCTATAAAAATATTGTTGATATGTAACCATATTTTTGTTGTTTATATACTTGAATCATGTTTACAGCAATAACATGGTTGAATCGCAAAAAAATGCTTATAGTGTCGAGAAACAATTATAAATAAAATAAAAGCCAATTAATTTATCGTAGTTTTTATTAAAATTAATTATAATTTAGTTATGTAAAATAAATCACTTTGGTATAAAAAGATAAATTCAAGACCGTTGAATGATGAAACCTGAGAAATTTCTTGAATACTCGTACAAGGTGACGCCTTTTTTTTAGCGCTCCGAAAATAACCTATTATATAGTTTTTTTTGTATATTATCCACTTAAAATATGTTCACAATCTGAAACATTTATTTATTTCTAGTTTAATTAATTTAATAATTTAATTTTAAAATAATTTATTTTAAATAATTTACATTTTTAAATATACATTCAGTATATTTTCTAATACATTTTTAACTTGCCGACAGACAACCAGCTCTATGCAAGATGCACACTAAACTGAATAAAAATCAGCAAGTATACTTATTGTCAAGCACTAATAATGCATATTATTGCCAATACAAAACAAAAATTTTATTGTCAATTAAAAATTACAAACACAATAATATATTCAGGTATTGAAAATAATTTGTTTGCATATGGAATTTCAACAACAATAATGTGGTTATAATTTAAACATATTGTATAACATGTTGTGTCAACAATATAATTGTGAATTGAGAACAAATGTATAATTGCTACAACAAAATTGTTTTTAAATAAAAAATATTCAACAATAAGAATGTTTGCGATGGGAAAATTTCTTTGCGATGAAAATGATATTGTTGGGGCAACCATATTGAGAAATGTTTTTTCTGTGTGTGTGTACAAAATTTCGTTATCATGCATGCTTTTGTTTAAGAGATATAAGCAGAAAAGTATGAAATGAAGCTACAACGGACACCCTGTGTTTCTAGTATTTTGCCCATAACTTTTTTGTTTATGAACCGAATACCAAAAAAACCTTATATAAGGTAAATATTTGATCAAATTTTGTCTCCCTAGGTTCGAGTCATATCCTTCTTTCAACAGACAGACAGACAGACGGACATAGCTAGTTCGACTCAAAATCTAACGAGGACCCAGAAAATATATACTTTATGGGGTTTTAAATGATTTTTTCGACATGTTATACACAGAATGACAAAATCAATATACCCCCCCATCTTTTTGATGGTGGGTATAAAAAAGTGGTTATAGTCTTTTCAATTTTAGGTGATGATATGGTGCAACATAATTCGAATACAATCCCCAAAATTAAATTTTTTGCCCATAAAGACCATATTTCTTGTCAATCCAATAAAAAAAGGCTCTCAAACTTCTTGGATTTTCCTAAAATATATTCTGTTTTTATATTCATGCTTTGAGGATTTTAGTATACAGTGTGCGAAATAACCTAAGCATATACAATAAAAATATAAGAAAAACCTCTTTATTTATTTTATAGCATAAAAGTATGTTCTACATTTTATTTTGAACTATTTGCAGTTACATATTTTGACACTGAAATTACAAAACTTAAGATCACTTTTAAGAAATATGATGCAATTGAAAAGTGTAGAACGAAATAACCTAAGCATACAAATTATATTAGCAAGGTTTTTTTAAAATTAAATACAATGTTATAGCGGTTTAACAGTCTTTATGACCAATTGCATTCCTTATAACATATTTCAATCATAACGGCATTGATAAAGAAGTCTGTAGGCAAAATAAACGTCAACATAGCATTATTATTGTCCTTGCATTTTGTTAGGGCCTTTATAGTGTTAAAGCGTCTGCTTTCAGCAAAAACTGTTTGGCATATAAGTCCTCGCATACTCTCGGAATAATTCAGCTCTATGAAAAAACTGGCGCATGCCCTATTAGAATATTTTTTTTTTTTTTTCGCAAACAAATTTTTTTTTTTTGTTAACTGTTATTATTTGATGTGGCGATCTCTCGCTGAAATGTATGGACCAAGTTCCAATAATCCTTTTTATAAGAAAAGGGACTTTTATCATAATTTTCTGTACTTATAAAACCCATTAGTAATGTTTTATTGTAACTATTTGCATGATATTCTATAATAAATCCTTCCAGTAATTTGGTAAGTATCTGATTTTCTCATCCCACCGTTTATTTTGTATCAATACACGAAAGAATCATCTAGTAATACAAATTAAACATTTTTTTGCCACTCAAAACATCTTCCTCCAATTTTGGCCCAAAATTTTTGATTTACGGTGAACGAGAGTCTTGGTGCTTTGTGAGAGTTCAAAGATTTAAATTTTAGTATCCTTTTCGCATACTATATGTTGAGATATAATTCTTAAATGTATGAATATGACTCAAAGATAATATCAGTTTAAAAATGGTTCATATTTAGCAAGGCAATACTTCTCTTTTAGTGCGAATTCTTTTTATGTCCATAATATTTTTATTAACATTTTTTTATTTCTTTTTTCAAAACTGTTTTTTCGGTAACTTTCGCAATTGTTTGAACACATAAATATTATAACCTTTATTTCGGATTAGTTTTCAGATATTTGACAAAAAATCCAGCCACATTCTCTGTATGCTGTCAACCTGGCGGACTGTTATTTAATTAAATAGATTCAATGGGACAATTCGTTAATTACTGCTACATTAATGCAATGAAACATTTTAAAACACACAGGACTCAATTACTAGGGAAACATTAATACTAAAATGTGTTATTTTAATTATATACTGACTAATGAATCATGATTATCTCAAAATTTTATTTTATATGCTTAGGTTATTTCGTTCGGAGTTTTTAAAAATGTTTATACTTTTCCAAATAAACCATATAAAATATTACATTTTCCATAAACCCTTTAATGCACTTAAATTGCAGTTTCTAAAATCATAATTCATATTTTAATTATATTTATAGGTAGCAAAAAAATGTAAAGTTTTACTCTGTATGCTTAGGTTTTTTCGTGCACTGTATATAAGTTAAATTAAAATAGCCCCAACAGCTTCGCTCCTTTTATATTTATTTATTTTATATTTTTCAAATATAAAATTACACACTCGTCCGCTATGCTTATGTGAAATTTCAGATAAATACAATAAAACAATTCGAAGTTACAGACTTTTGTAGTTAAAACAATTTTCGATTCTGCCTTACTGTATACTACAGAATAGAGTATCAATGCAATTTAACAAATATCATCCAGTTTTTTGATGAATTTTATACTTTTATAATATTTTTCAATGCTGTCACTCATTTCTCTTTGTTTTCATTTCAATATCTATAAAATACATATATTATTCTTTATTTAATTCAATACAGATATTCAATTATAGTTTTAAATGAAAATACATGGAAAAAAAAATCGAATAACTAAGCATAGAACAAAAGAAGAAAAACACCCATCAGACCATGCAACCAGAAAAGGTCAGATTTCTCATTATCTACAAAAATTTATTTCATGCAACTCTATTTCATGATGGTGATGATAATGATGTCGCAAAGCTAAATGATGAAGTGGTAGTGTGTTTTTTTTTTTTTTTTTTTTTCTTTTCTTTTTTTTGGCTTTGAGCCAAAAATATCATTTGACAGGATTGACAATGCATAAATACAAGGGATTTGTGAAAGTAGTAGAAAGAAAATAGAAAAAAAAAAAAAAATGAAAAACTAAATAAAATAGCAAATAATTTATTTAGCCAAAATACGTTTAAATAAGACAAAAATACAAAGTTAATTTATATGCATTGCAGTTTGTCGATTTTCAATGAAAAGAAGAAAATTTGAAAATGTTTTTTAGATAAAATTGTTAAAAACAAATAAAGATGCTTTAGTCGTCATAATATCTCTTTGTTTCTTTTAAAAAATGTATTTGCTGGTAAATTATATTAAATAATTTAGAAAATAAAATATTTAGCACAAGCAACTACTTAAACGTCTTAAATATTTCATCAATTACTTGACACTTTTACTGATATATTAATAGACGACTGAAACATATACAACCAATGCAAAAATACTTATCTGAAAATATTTACAAAAAAAGGATACAATACTTGTTGTTTTCTTTTCAAACACTGCATTTATTTCTTTAATTTTATCTACTTTAATTTTTATAAATTAGTTTTTCTTTTTGCGCTTGCTTTACTATAAAAATGCACGTGTTTAAATCTAAAGAAAACTTTACGTTGCAAGATTCTACATTGAGAAATTTTTCTTGGAATTTAAAGAAAATTGTAAGATCTCAAATTAACTTGACCTTTAATGTTACACTTTTATAAAAATTAAGTCACCTTAAGGCGTTGTCTGTGAAGGTAGGTATTTATTTAATTTTTGTTTTATGTATTTTTATCGTGAAAGCACTGAGGTCATGGCAAAACTATATATCGATCAGTCTGACTAGACTATAACAAAACTAAATAATAGACCGCTGTCAAGAATATGGACTAAACAACACTATAGACTTTAATATTGATTAGATGCCACTGTATGACAATTTCTCAAAAGAATTTAAAAAAATAATAAATAATAAACTTTGGAAAAAGGACTTCAAAGTTTCTCAAAAAAAAAAAAAAAAAAAAAAAAACGCTATTTAAAAAAAAATTATAAAATATATACCAGATTCAACCAAATATAGATGTCAAATGAAAGCTGAGTACCATCAATATATAAATCTGGAACTTCTAATCAGCTGGTTAGATTTACATAAAATTTCACGTAGGCATAGCACAGGAGTGTATTATTATTTATTAATAGATATAAATAGTATTTGTACATTTTTTATTTTGTATATTTTATATTCATTTATTTATATTTGGCATAACATTTTAGTTGTGTGCCAGATTGGCATTAATATTCAAGTACATACTTAATTCATTATAGCAATATTTAAATTTGTAAATTTGTATAGTTTAAAAGAAAATTATCACATTTACTGTTAATTATATTCGTTAATAATTAGTTTAAAGATTAAAGATTTTTACCATTAAGGATAGTAAGCACTTCATTAACACAAAGATGACTCTTACCAAAAAATCTTCTTCTAATATCATTGTAAATCGGACAAACTCCTAAGAAATGATAGGTAGTCTCATCTTCATTTAAGTTACAGATTGTGCATAAAGTTGTTGTATTGTTTATAAAAGATCTACCATTCAAATCTAGCAAACCTCCTCTAGCTTTTATAAGTAGGCAGGTAATATGTGCAGAAAAATTTTCGGCCAATACCAGAATGACGTTATAATTAAGTAGAGGATACATATCATGATGTTGTGAGCTTATTGCATTTAGTGTATATTCCTCACGTTTTTTGATTATCACTAAATCAATTATTTTCATCTATTCGGTGCAAAGTGTGCTGCTAATAATGGGAAGAAAATTCACTTTTTGACAAATATCCGTCCATTCTTTTGCCCAGAATACGTGTTTTGATAGAACAGCTTCAGCAAGAATTCGTGGTAGTCGTTGAGGATTCATATTTAAAACTTTGTTTATGTAGCAAAAGTGAAGTTTTAATATTGATGAGTACAAAGAGTTCATACCAGTTTCAAGGTATAACATATAGTTTGGTGTTGTAGAATGTAGATGCACCATTTTTTTAATAAAAAACCTGAACAATTTTTCAACAGTATCATATTTTGCATAGCCCCACACTTGAGCAGCATAGAACATTATGGAACGATAAGCAGCATGAAATATTTTCAGCTTGTTTTTCTTGAGGATTATTAATGTACTTTAACCATGTAGAGTTAATTGCTAGTTATAGATGCAGTCAGCTTATTTTTTAAGTAAGTGTTAAAAGACAAATTGTAGGTGATATCAATTCCTAAATGTTTATAATTGTTTACAATTTCGATGATTTCATCTCCAAAATGCCAATTAAGTAATCTGGAAAATCTTGTGCCTGAACGAAATATCATTATTTTTGATTTGCTTAAATTAACCGTTAAATTCCACGTTGTACAATAAGTGTGTAGGGTATCAATCATTTTTTGTAATTCATTAGCAGAATCCGATAGGATAACTATATCATCAGCGTAAAGGAGAATTTTAATGTTGGTATCAGCAACGTTAACTCCACCTGGAAGTTAATTTTTTAAGTCGTTCACATATAATGAAAATAAGAGAGGACTTAAGATACACCCTTGTTTGACACCGTCATCAAATATGAAAGGTTCCGAAAATGAGGTACCATCCCAAATACGACTGGTGGTATTTTCGTACGAGTTTCGCAATAATCGAATCATCTTGGAGGATAATCCTATGCAGGAGAGTTTATAAAAAAGACAGTTTCTGGAAATCTTGTAAAAAGCACAGGAGAAATCAACAAAGAAGGCATAAGTATTGTTTCCAACCAGTTTGTTAAATTTCACAATGTTTACCAAATTAAATATGTTGTCCACGATTGAATAATTTTTTCTGAAACCAGTTTGGTATTCATTTAATATGTTATTTTTATCAATCCATTCAGTCAGTCTATTTAATGAAATTGATTTAAAGATTTTGCAGATTTTATCAACTAACGATAGACCACGGTAATTTGTAGCAACTTTTGGATCACCTTTTTTAAACAGTGGTATCAGCACTGAATTATCTTGCTAAATAATGATTGTAATTCATTTATAAAACAATTTGGAGCATATTTGTAAAATTCATAAGGTATACCATCTTGACCAGGAGTTTTGTTATGTTTTAGACACAGGAGTGTACAATTTGAAGTTTGGAAAGTGGATCCAGAGAAGCTTTGCATAATATAAAAAAAAAAAAATTAGAATCCTTAAATACATTCAAAATTACTGGTTTAAATATTTTATATTTTCACTTAAGGAGTGCATTCGAAAAAATCTTAATATATATAATATTCAATAACTTAGAAATGGTTGATCTTAGAGTTTTCATTCTTTTTTTATTTAATTGATAATTAATTACAATTTGTCACAGAAAAATATAACTTTCACAGTTCTAACCACTACTTATGTACTTGTGGATAATTTTTGGTAGCCCTTCCTTTAGAGATTTTATAGTTACTTCAGTCACTTTTTTGGAATAGTGTGTATATCTTTTTTTAAAATCATCGGTATTTTGGAACACCTTTTATGTGCTTTTCAATTCACTTTTCACAAGAGCTCAATATCTCTCCACCGGTCTAAGCTATGGACAATTTTGAAAATTGACCTCTCTTGGTACAAAAATTATGTTATTGTTTTAATACCACTCCAGAGCTTTCCTACCGTAGTGGCATGATACCAAATGTGTACAAAAATATGTGGCCACGTTGTGCTCTCTTACGAAAGGAAGAAGTCTTTTTTGCAAATATTCTTTGATGAATGTATCAAATGACTTTCCTGATTTACTGCCACTGCAAAAAGCTTGTTATACCAGGAATTTTGTAAGAAATTTTTTCTACTTTTGGGTCCTAAACTTATCTTTAATATTGCCTCGAGCATTAACAATAAAAAGTTTTGACACATAGGCTGCGAAAATTCTGCCAGCACATAAGTTTCTTCGTCAATTGTACAACATGAGTATTTTTGTATGAAATTTGGTTTTAATTTTCGTATCCTATTCTTGGCTTTTAAATTTTTTGCAGCATTCCCATTTGAAACTTTTTGGACTTTACATGTTCTTAACTCATCATTAGTTTTAACTTTTTGCACCAAATAGTCAGAGCACTGAGCTTATCGGGCTTGTTTTCTACCAAATGTGTTTGGATTTTTTTTCAATATTCTTTAAATTTTCTTGGCCTTTCCGATATCATGTGGACCTTTTTTCTTTCCGAACCATGTTTCCTATCAATGGTCAAATTCTCATGATACTGTTTAATAACATTAGAAACAGTTTGACCACAGAAATTTAAAATTGTTAAGTTTTTTTTTTGATCGTACTCCTTATAATGAAAAAAGCTCCCAAAAATATTTATCTCAAGTTTAAAAGTCCATAAAATCAAAATTCAAATTAACTTTACAAAACTAAATACTAATATTTTTTTAACCTCGTTGTTTATAACATTTCTTATTTTGTCTTTATAATAAGATTAATTTTTGTTTTACAATAAAACCCATTAAACATTACATAATTGCCTAAAATAGAAAAACACAATACATACATAAATATTCCATACATATTTGAAAATTCTATGTGTGAATGTGACACATACATATACATGACTAGCTACAAGCACATGTGCATTTATATACCCATATGTACTATAGTCGTACATAAAAAGAAATTATAAATTACACATGTTCATTTAACGCTTTAATAGACGGAAAATCATATTTGTAGTTGTCATACACAACATGTAAATAATACACAGACATCTTTAAACATTTTGAGCATATGTGTATGTAGAGTAACGAATACTCTTAAAAAATTGATGTACTTGCGTTGGTGTCTGTAGCTACTCGTTAGTAGCTAGTATAAATCAAAAAATATGTTGTGTTGCAGGGTTCTGCCTAGACTAGAAAAAAGTTAAACCAAGTTTAAAGAAAAAAGTTTGGTAAAAGATAAATTGTTTAATAGTAAAACATGTTTAAACATTTTAAAAATAAACACACGATCAAACAAAAAACACATGAACATTTAGGAATGCAGATATGCACAGATATACAATATACTCATGCTTAAAGTATAACTAGCAGATTCTGCGGATTGTCCTGTGCTAGTAATTGTACCTATTATACATATACCCAAAAAAGTAACTGGCCTAACATACGTATGACTAGTTTGGACTTTCAATTTAAAGTAAATTTCATAGTCATAACAGTTTTTTTCAATATTAGTCAACCTTATCATTAGGTGATGTTGTGAGTTTATAGAATTTAAAACCCTTATGTCAAAAAAGATAATTTAATAATTTTAAGTTTCGATTCAAAACTACCCATCTACTACAAATGATACCTAAAAATAAATTACACACGTAAAAATTTATTCTTATCTGTGGTATGGATTATCTAAGACAATTAAGTCACACGTGATTATAAGGTGCTAAGTCTATAAAGTGCTTTTTATTTTGAATTGACTCCAGTTTTCTAGATAAACCATTGCACAATGGGCTTAACGGAACATAAGTTATCTGTTACAGTTAAAAAAAGGTTTATGCTTGAATTGCACAGTGCAAAACGAAAAAATATAACCATATACGTACACCACTACGTGATTTGCTCTCTGTCATAAAGAACAAAAATTGTGAACATATAAAATCAAAAAACTTCATCTTCAAGATCAAAATCGCAAAAAACTTAAAAAAATTAGATTTTTTACCTTTTTCCCCCTGTTGAGGTCCATAGGTAGCAAACCGTTAAAAATCAAGGAAATAATAAACTACAAAAATGTACCTAAGATCTGAATAAACGACTTTCTAGAATACATGAACTCCCCAGGAATAATTCTTAACACCGTTTAGGTAGCGCTAAGGTAGCAGCAAAAGTGAAAAATTTCCCGAAAATTTTTTAATTTCATTTGTTTTTTCTTTACTTCAACATTAAATTTATTATGCTATCTATTACAAAAATAATAAAAAAAATATTGATTGGACCTGAACAGGGGAAAAAAGATAAAAAAACCTTTGGATTTTATATGTTCACAATTTTTGTGAAAAAAAAGTGCATGACTTTGGGCAAAACTGGGAGACACGGATCTTTTTTTTGGTCTTGGGACTCAGTCAGTGCCATGAGATCAGACATATAGAAAATGAAGGTAGTCCACCTATAGACTATGAAACATCAACCGTGCAAATATTAGTTCGACCCATTTCTATGAAATCTAAGCTCCTCCTATTGACCAAAATGGAGGAGCTTAGTTTTCATAGAAATGGGTCTAACTATTTTTTGTACGGTTCACTTTTTATAGTCTCTAGGTGGTATACTTACATCTCCTATATGTCTGATCTCTTGGCACTAACTGTGTCTCAAGTTACAGTAGAATCTTTGATTTCTATTGACCAAAACGGAAGAGCTTAAATTTCATAGAAATGGGTCGAACGATACCACCTTGAGACGTTTCATAGTCTTTAGGTAGTAAACTTTCATCTCATGTCTGATCTCTTGGCACTGGCTGTGTCCCAAGATATGACAGTATCTATTGCCAAGGTGGATGAACTAAGATTTCTTGAAAACTGTTCGAGAAATTTTTTGCTCGGGAATTTTTTATAATCTCTAAGGAGTATTATTTTTTTTTTTTTTTTTGCATATAGATAGTATCATGGGACTGACTTTAACGAATTTAAAAATACCACTTTTTGAAATACGCGACAGCGAAATTTAATTCGCGAATTTTCCGCCAAAAAAATTTAACATGAAAACATGTTTCAGGTATCATTTTAAAAGTAATTTCATTACCTTTAAATAATTGCCTTGGTGAAAGTTGTAACGTAAATATTTTGAAAAATATTTGTATTTTTAAAAACACAATTTTCCTCATTTTTGAGATATTACAAATCGCGATATATTGCGGTTATCAAATTTATACTCGGCATTTGTGTTACTAGCGTCAATATTAATATTCTTTTCGAATTTCATTAAACATTTCAATCATTAACATATATTTTTTAAACATTTTTAAAAAGACCACTTTTCGAGATATTTGGCCGCGAATGAAAAATCGCGAGATATGGACCATTTTGATGTTGAGAAAAAAATCATATTATACATCATATTAAAGGTAATTTTGATACCTTTAATATGACATCTCAATAAATCTTATATAATAAATACTTCGAACGATATTTGTAATTTATGCAACTTTGTACGCATTTTGAGCTATTTTGCACTTTCCAACCGCAATATTTCGCGAACCACTTGATGAAATTATCTGAAATTTTGAATAAGTCTTAGTTTTGACAAGGATAATAATTGTACCAAATGTTATCAAATTCGGAAGAGGTGAGAAAATCAGCTGGTTGGTTTTAAATGGAATGACTCTATTATTTCATTAAACCAAATCAGATGTCGTTCAACTTTATCAATTTTCTATATAACGGTATATCTCAGCAACTAAAGTCAATACAAAAAGAAGTAATTTATAATCATAAAATTCCATGATCTAAATTATCTGTTATTATACCTTATTCTTAAATATGTAGTTGTTTTAATAAAATAAATCTCTTTAAACTTGAACATCCTATACTATCAACCCCTTATATCAAATTTCATTGTCTGGTTGGCAGACAAATAAACAAGGCAAGACACATGACTTTTTTTTTTTTTCCTAATCTCATTCCAAAGTTAAACAGCTAAATGGACTTAAATAAATTAGATTTTTAAGAGAAATAAAGAAGTAAATATTTTTCTTTAAACAACTATCATGTTCACTAAATATAAACAAAAAATGTATTTATTATTAGCTTAATTTAGTAAAGGGACAGAAATATTTTCATATACATATATTCATATGAGAGTGTGTCTGCGTTTATAACCATTAAATATTTGCCAAAAATATTTTCATGCGATAATTCATGCTCACACAAAAATGCTAAGAAAATAATTATATAATAAACATTCTTAAACTGACATACAATAAATAAACATACTTACAGTTTAGTATGTGAATATATGTATGTTTAAATATTTCTCAGCAACACTTGTTTATGAGTAACATACTTTTGATTTTAGAAGAATACAGATAGAAAAGGGCGAAATACAGAGAGCCTTTGGAAGGCCTTATTTTGCAATTTGAGTACTTTCAAACTTCATACTAACCTTTTTTACATTAACACAAGCAAATCTTGTGAACTCGTTTTCCAGAAAACTATTATTTTTCACTACAATACAATTACAAAATATGTTCTAATTTTAACCATAGCATATAGACCGAACCCACGACCCCCAGACTGAAAGACTAGCTCCCTACCTACTAGCCTACTAGGGTACTCCAGAAAATTATTAGAATGAAATGTAATACGTTTTTTTAGAATGGAAAGTGAAACCTTTTTTAAAGCTTTCTGTATTTTGAATTACTTTGAGAAGGCCAGCACACTGAAAGCCTTTCATTTTCTATCCACTGTGTTTGAGCGATGAAATAAATTTATTTGTGTATGAAAATATTTTCTTATGTGTGCGTGTGTTTATCTTAGTAATCGAATTAAATAAATCAAATTTTTATGCAACATTATCGCAATTTATATTTTGTTAAGCATGTGTAATATGAAAATCGTTTTTCCTTTGTGGCTAAACATGACAAAAAAAAAATATGCACATTCATGTACTGGGGGTACTATGAAAACACTGGCCGACAAAAAAATTTTACGTCCTCCTTCAAAAAAAAAAAAAAATAATAATATGAAATATGTGGACTGGAAGGAATTTGACATGCTGAATACGAATATGCTTTTTTTATGGGCGTGCCTAATACTATTTCGATCTAAATAAGCCGATTATTCGAGTATATTTCAATATAACTCGAGAATGGTGTGCACGATTTTTATAAATTATACTTTCGGAGCTATTTGGAAATAAGTGTCCGAAAAAAATTATAAGCATCCAAAATGTTTCAGTTTATCATCTTTATTTCAAAGTTGGAAGACTGCGAGTAAAATAAATCACGTATCTTAAAAATTTATTTCATTCACAGCTAAATGAAAATACCCATGTATATTAAAGAGCCTCACGAAAAAAAGTTGCAAACGTACCCCTCTAGAAATGAAGATTAGTATGTTCTTATATGATTTCCAAAATATATATTATCATTGTTCAAACATATAATTTTATATATTTCGGACATTTTTCAAAATATATTAAGAATTGTCTATCCTGCTACTATTGAAGATAACATGTAATTAACCCTTTAAGACTAGAGGGTCAATTTTATGCATTTGGTTCCCAAAAGGTTAAAATATCAATTTTTGCAAATAAGTCGCAAATTTATGAAAAACATCTAATCGGCTGCTTGGACTTGCGTGAAATTTAGTATCGGCGTAACAGAGGAGCGCGCAGAGTTAAGTTTGAAAGGAAAACCCTACACACCCTTTAGAGTCGGAGCTAAGGGGGCTTAAGTTAGGGTAACTTTGACATATAAAATTTTTAATTGCTTGCCAAATTTTTTTTTGTCCGATTACAAATATTTTTAGATATTCTTGTAGGTCATGATAAGATCTGAAAAAAAATACTATTGCTATTTATCTATTATAGGATTCGCATTATTTGCTTTTAAAATTTTAAGTACTTCAATTGTGCAAGTTCTTGATCGAGATTATTTTATATATATCCCATTATTTTCAACCAATTTTATTACTTTTTTCTTTGGCTAATTAAAGAACAAAATGATCTATTGAATAAAGGAAATATCTTTACCGAGTCCAAAAATAAACGATTTTGAATTTCAAAGTTTTAAAAATTATGATTTTTTGTGACTTTTTGATCAAAGAAGTGTCTACACTCCTTTTTTTTTTTTGCTAAATTCAAATTTTCTATAACAACATCTTTACAGAGATGACTTCAAAATAGAAAACAATCTCAATAACCCAAACGAACAAGGTACACACCCTTTCGAATTTGACCCATTTTATATGAAAGTTTTGACATGAGTCTATATTTTCTAAAATCTCAAAGCACGAATCTACAAACGGATTACAGTTTAGGAATCTATAATGTGTCGTTAAAAGTTTTCAATCAGATTCTACGGGACTTCGGAAAAATGTGTTTTTTATAGCCGAAAATGTGAAAACACCCATTTTTGGGATTTTTGTATTTTTTTTTTTTTTAATACCCTACACCACCATAGGTGGTTGGGGAATAATGCGTTTGTGCTTATGATTGTAACGCACAGAAAAAATTATCGGACCCCCACCTTAAAGTAAACCAGTCGACTCAGAATCACTTCCTGAGTCGATTTAACGATGTCCGTCCGTCTGGCTGTCTGTCCAAGTAAACCTTGGGAACAAAGTACAGGTCGCAATTTTAAAGATATCTTGGTGAAATTTGGCACGAATAGTTATTTTGATACAAGGACGAAGCCTATTTAAGCCTGAGAATTGTTTATGATCGGTACATTATTTCACCTAGCCCCCATACAAATGTCCTCCCGGAATAGGGGTTAAACGGTCATAAATACCGTTAATATTGAAGCCTGAAAATTGGTTATGATCGGTACATTATTTCACCTTGTCCCCATACAAATGTCCTCCCGGAATAGAGGTTTTAACGATCATAAATACTTTAAATGTAGCAATATTTTTATAAAACTAGGTAAAAAGGAGTTTTATATAAGTATCAATCTTTGTGCCAAATTTCATTAAGATGGGTCCATAATTGACCATAGCTCTCATATAAATGGTCTCTTCCAAAAATCACTTTAACCCATTAGTGCGCAGAGTCCGTTATATGGGACGCTAGAATTTTCTACTGCAGCACTTTCAAAAATTTAAATTTTGAAATAACAAGTGGGCTATGCCGTTACCGATATTCCAACAAAACATATTTTTATTCATTTGTTTCAGTTTTTGGGATTTATGTGTTGTGTTTTATGCAAAATATTGAAAACTAATTTGTGAAAAAACAAAAATCTCGAGCTGGATAAGAAAATTTGGAATATGTTAAATATTATGAGAATATTTGCAATTTTTTGTGTGTTATAATTTGTAAATAGGTGTAACGATTCAATTGATGTAAAAAAATTATGACAAACAGAAAGAAAAATTTGGCAACCGAATAAAAATTGTATATATCAGCTTCTCTCCTTAGGGATCTGTTGGGTACCCCTTCCACACTTAACACTACATACTCCTCTGCTACGTTTATAACAAATTTCACATAAATCCACCAACTGGGGCGGAATAGACAGTTTTTAGAAATAAATCTGTAACATATAATCGGTTAATATAGTTACACAAAATTTCACGTAAGCATAGCAGAGGAGTTTAAAATTTTATGTTTGGAAGGGGCGCCCTACTATTAGAGGAGCTGTAGGACTCAAAATAGAGTATCTCTGATATAGAAAATTTTACATCGCTTGCCAAATTTTTGTTTCTTATCCTATTTCATATATTCTTAAAGCTTTCGAAAAAGCATATGAAAAACATACTTGCATGTGCTATTTATATCTTATAGGTTTTAAGTTAATTGTGTTTAAAATTTAAACTATCTAAATTTTGTAAAATCTTGGTCCATTTTTTTTCAATATACATATATATCGCAATATTCCCAAGGCTAGTTCTACTAATCGAATGTGTTTAGAAAAGTTTCCCAATGGCTTTTTCCTAACCTGAAATATGAGCAAAATTCCAAAAAAAATTCTTTTTATGGGATTTTCGTTGGTTTTTGGAAATATATGATAATGCAACATATCGCATACTATTGCCATTCTAAGTCCTCCCTTATATATACCCAATCAATTTCTTTACTCTTTTGTATGTGTGTGTGTAGTAAGTACGGCATACTTTGCGGCTTCCATACACAGTTGAATTCAATCACTTATTCAATTGGTTTGAATCTGTCTGTTATTATTTTTTTTATTTCCTTCAAGTTAAATAATTGTTTGTTTATTTAACCAAAAAACATCAAGTGTTGGTTTTCCTTTTTATACCCTTCACCAAAGGTGTAAAGGGTATATATAAGTTTGTCATTCCGTTTGTAATTCCCACAATTTTCGTCGGAGAGGAAAAAAGTTGACATTTTCGGGATCCTTGTAAGAAATGATGACGATAGGACCATGTCCGTACGTCCGTCCGTGTTTCGGTTGAAATGGCGTTTATGAAGCCCACCGATAACTGACATATATAACATACATATCAAACGATCGGAAATGCCTTCGAGAATTTTGCTATTGGAATTCAGCAAGATCGGTTCATACAATGCGGAGATATGTTAAAAAAACCGGTTTTTAGAACCGGTTTTCCAGTTTCTGAAGCCTTTGTATATACTAGGGACTTCGTTTTTACAAAGAAGTCTCGAACATTTTTTTCTGAACTTTTGTTCTGAAAAAATGAAATAAATCGGTTCAATAATAACTGAGATATCGGACAAAACGCATTTTTTATTTTTTGAAGCCCTGGTTTAAGCTGTAGATTTTTATTTTTATACAGATCGGTCACAAATATGTTTATAAAATTTCGGTTTTTTGAATTAGCAAGATCGGTTTATAAATGGCGGAGATATGCTTTAAAAACCGGTTTTTGGAACCGGTTTTTCAGTTTCTGAAGCCTCTGCATATACCAGGGACTTCGAATTTTTAAAGGGGGCTCGGAAATTATTTTCTGAATTTTTGTTCTGAAAAAATGAAATAAATTGGTTCAGTAATAACTGAGATATCGGGGAAAACGATTTTTTTTATTTTTGAAGCAGTTGTTCAAGCTACAGATTTTTATTTTTATATAGATCAGTCATAAATGTTTTTATAAAATTTCGTTTTTTTTAATAAACCAAATTCGTTTATAATCAACAGAGTTATGGCCCAAAAACAAATCTGTTAAGAATATAAATACACACGCAAACATGTATATTAAGCATTGTAATGACTATTAGTGACGTTTTTTGTTTTTTGTATAGACAAGTAGTTTAGTTAGAAACAGCAGTAATATAATGAATAACAGTGTTGTTGTTGTTCTTTGTATATGCAGTCTGTACAAAAATAAATAGATATGGAATTGTTGTTGTTTATTTTTTAAAACTAAAACATATCTGTTGAGAATATACATAAATACATACACAAACATGTATATTAAGCATTGTAATGACTATTAGTGACGTTTTTGCCTATAAGACAAGTAGTTTAGTTAGCAACAGAAGTAATATAACGAATAACAGTGTTGTTGTTGTTCTTTGTATATGCAGTCAGTTTGTATATACACACATAAAAAAATTAATAAATAAATATGGAATTGTTGTTGTTTATTGTTTAAAAGCAAAGCCTGCTATGATTGTTTTTTTTTTCATATTCAAATTTTCGTAGTTTGAAAAAAATTAAATTTAAATATGTGAAAATATGAAAGCATACGTTAAGGCGAACATTTTATTATTTGTCTGTAATATGGTAATATGATGTCGATAAGATAGTAAGATGGTAATATGGTGAAGGGTATCAAAGATTCGGCACAGCCGAATCTTTTTTCAATTTCATTTTTCCTCAAAAGTCTGTTGAAATTTTTTCTTATAAATGATTTATGTTGTCTTCTTTTTTACTCATGTAATAATATGTTTTTTTGGTGTAAGCGAATTTATTGTGGTTTTCTTTATTTATTCTACAGAATTACTTGAAAAAGTAAAACAAAAATGATAGACATTATAATCTTTTTGGCGTTAAATGACTTTTACTTTTTATCGTGTTTGTACCTTTTTCTGGTTTTTTATTTTTCCAAATATTCTTAATAAAATATTTAGTAGACAGACAGCTTAAGTACATTTTTAAGGTTTTTTTTTCCATTTTGTTTTATTTAGGTGTAAAATTTCTTGGTAAAAAGAGATGAAAAAAGCTAAAAGAAATGAACAAAATAAAGGCTTTTTGTTGATGAAAAAAGGCAAGTCTTTTTTATTTTTAAATATGTCTCAAAATAAATCAGCTTGAAGGAATTTATCATAAATATTGTTTGACAAAACTAAGACTCAGTAAATGTCAAGTGTTGTCACTGATTCCCTAAAGAATTTTAAAAATAAATTTTAATGACGTTTATATCCGAACAGCATAAAAATACTTTTTATTAACAGTTTTACCAACAAAATATGGAAGGTCTAAAAATTATTAACTTTAAAGGCCTGAAATTTTCCTGGAAATTGTTGAATTGATTTTTATTTATTCAATTTTTTATAATAAACTGTTGCCATTATCCATTTTATAAACAACCTTTAAAATTAACTTTATTGAAAGCATTATTTCCTTTCTGTAAATTAAAACCTTGAAACTCTTAATAAATAAATATTTACTGAAAGTGTTTAGCAATTTCAAGGAATTTCAATTGATAGTTATTGACAGACACAAGTTCTGAATAGCTTTTCTCTTGTATTAAAGACAAATTTATTTAAAAATGTCAATAACAAGCACAAATTGTTTAATAAATGTTAAGAAATTGTAGAGTTTTTATGAAGATTTTATAGTTAATTTTATTTAATGAAGATCAAAGTGAATTAAAAATAATCATACGCCCACTTATGTTTTAAAAGAATTTATCATATTTAGAGAAATATTGAAAAATTTCATTAGATGAAGTAATTAAAAATTTAATAAGATTGGTAAGAATACAAAACATTTGTTTTATGTTTGGATTATAAAATTCAGTTTACGGAAAGTTAAGCCATCCTTCTTTTTTTGAATAATAAGGACTGCGTACGAAAAAATCCGTGCATGTTCTTGGACTTATAACTTTTAATATGGTGAAAAATAAATAATTCTGTTAAATGGTTTACGTTTATCATTATGCTCACTAGACATATGCTAAGTTTCATGGTTATAACGAAACTAGTTTTTCTTAAAATGGAAATTGAACAAAAAATACCTAAACACATAACTAAATTTTTTCATAAAATCTTACGTCGGTCATATAAAACAATTGCTAGGAAGGCAGTTGTATCAAAAATACAATTTCTTGGGTCATAATATTATACAAAGAATTCATGGTCACTGAATGAAAACCTGGTAATGGAAGAAAAATCCTGGTAATTGAAGAAAAATCTTCAGGCTGTGGACTCAGACAAAATAGAAAGTATTTTGGGAGTAAATCCCCTCATCTCAGAAAGAAAAGTATTACAAAAAGTTATTTGCTTTGAATCTTTATCAGAAAAGTTGAAAGGAAATCGTACTTCAGACGAATTTTTTTTCATAATTATGATTAGTGTATAATAGACGATGAAACGTTTGTACAGGCTGACTTTTTCAACTTCCTAGCCAGGAATTCTATGTTGCAGATGCTAGAGAGAATATGGCAGAAAAATATCGTGTATCAAAGAAATCAAAATTCCCAAGAAAGTTTTAGCTTTGGGAAGCCATATGTATATGCGGGAAACAAGCACTTTATTCATCAAAAATAGTTCCATTAATATAGAAATATAGGTGAATGAATGTTGAAATAAAAATATATAGTAATGAATTAATTACCCCTTGTAAAAAAAAAAAATATGTACCATATCCCATAGGCGGACATCTCTCGTTAACGGACAAAATCAGTCTGACTATCGCTGTCCGCCTATGGGAGCTTTCAGTGTATAACTGTTTGCCATATAAAAAAACAATAATCTCCCATTCCACAGATTCCTTAATCAAAATTAATAACAAATATTTTCCAAAGAAACGTTTATGGCCTAATAAGGTTTTATTTATTATTGAAATATAATACATCTTAATATCCTCTGTAACCAATAGTTAAAAAGAGGGGTTGGCCTTTTTATTTGTTTGTTTTTGATTGACATATTTTGGCAAACTTCTCCCTGCTCAAACTCTTATAATCGATCATATACTTGACACTGAAAATTATGTTGTCAAAAAAAAACAAAAAAATTTTTTCAAGTATAATTATAACATTTTGTTTATTTGGGTTTTATTTAGATTAGTGTTTTTCTGCATTTATATAATCAGCAATATTATTCAATTTATTATTATTATTTTTTTTAGCTTCCAGACACAAGACTTATCATTAAGGGTATATACTTATTTATATATATAAAAAAAATATGACATACCCAAAAAAAAAAAAAAAAAAAAAAAAAAAAAAAACAACAAGTAAAAGCGCTATATTCGGCTGTGCCAAATTTTATATACCTTTCACCATCGTTGAAATGGAATTAGATTTGATTTTATCTATATATATAAAATACTAATGACTTAATGATTGTCTGACTAATATACTTGGTGATTCATCATCGCACAGCCCAAACGGTTAAGGCTAGAAAGATTAAATATGGACTGTGGATTGGTCTCCTACCGAATAGATCCACTAAGATGAGATTTTTGGAAAAAAGGGTAAAAACGGCTAAAATCCGTAACCTCATTTCTCCTAATAGAGATACAATAAATAATAAATTAAATATTTTGAATGTTTAATAATTCTAAGACAATATTAAATTGAAAAAGGGTATCTTGAAAATTTATGGACCGATTTGACTGATTTAATAACGCGTGTTGGCCTATAACTCGGTAAATACTGGACCGACTTAGTTCACTTTTTTAACACAAAAATTAAAAAAAATCCCAATTTTCAGTGAAAAAACGAAGCCTCTAGCTGATCTAGTTCCTTCAAAAAGTTAAAAAAAACAATATTATATGCCATAGTTCATTGTTGTTGTTGTTGTTTTTCAGCACCCATGAAAACAACAACTATAAGCGAAATGAGCATTAAATAAATAAAATAAGAATTGCCAAAAACTCGGTTGTTTATTAACCGATTCAAAAAACCGAAATTCAAGAAAAATATTTGTGACCGATCTATATAAAAGTCCGTAGCTTATACAAGATTGAAAATCGGTAAAAATCAAGGTTGGAAACCGATACCGTTATGAATACCGATTAAATACCGTTTAAAGTTGGTTACCGTAAGTGATACCGATACCGAAATTATTATTTTGTTAAAAATACCGGTACTCAAATACCGTTTCCCTCTGTAACGGTATATACCGGTATTTTAGTTTCGGTATTTTAAAAATACAAATTTTCAACATAATATTATTCTTAATAATACTGTAATATTTATAGAATATTGTTTTAAAGAGTACATTTATTGTTCACTTTTTTGTTATATAGGTTGCGATAAATATATTTTTAAAGAGGTTTCAATGTCTTAAACTGCGAATGCGAATTCTATTTGATAAAAAGTCTTACTGCAAACACAGAAATGCTTTATTTATTAATATGATCTCAATTATTTATCATTTGAGCATACTGTTGAAAGTATTGATAGGTTCTTGATATTTCCTTTTATGAAGATTCTTTCCTTAGTCCTGTAGTCTCCAAAAGACCGACAAATGTTCTTCTATCTTTGAAGAATAAATACCAAGATTTCTCGGGAAATTTGCGATTTTTCAGGTCTTTCTCTCAGGTAACTTTTGTCCGTGATTTCCGGGAATTTTAAAAGCAGTTAAGTGAAAGAAAACTGCACGAATTTCAACAATAGGTAATATATTTGTGAAATTTGTTTAACGATTGTAATATAATATGTTAAATCCAGCTGGGAACTATGTATTCATATAATTTCATTACTCTTTGAATTTCTTGTATAGAATGAATCTTAGGTATGGATTCAAACAAACATCGTGTCAGTACTAAGAAGCAGCAAGAAATAAACTTAAACTTATTGAAATCTCTAGAAATTTTGAAAAAACATTTAGAATGTTAAGAAAAAAAGATAGTCATGTCAGACCTTATAGCATTATGTTTCAACTATTATAAGAAGTTGACATTTTTCGCAAATATTTTATTCGATCACTTTCACTATTTAAGTACGTTTCAATATGGAACAGCCTATTGAATCTACAGACAATTTTATACCATTTGAACTAACATTTGAATTACCTCAAACTCTACATTTTTAATAAATTCATTAATATCGTGTTTCGAAGCTTGTATAAAAATGTTTAAATTTGTATAATGTCTTTAATTTTCTGGCTGATATATGTATGTATGAATAACGATTTTGCGAATATCCAAAAACGTGTTTCCTAATATATAAATCAGAATTCATTTAATTTTAAAAATCAGTACAATAACAATTTTTTAAATTTATTTTTTCATCGCAATACCGGGGAGATCAAAAAATCCGGAAAATTTTCTCCTGAGCGTTTTCAGAGTTTGAATTACATTTGAATTTCTTACTTTCATTCAATCATCGTTTTGGCGCGTCGTTTTAATCCTGCAACTTTAAAAGTAAATAATTAGTACTTTCTTGCTAGAGCACTATTTCTCCTCTACAAAATCTCTCCTCTAAAATTCCTTTTCATGGTATTCTGTTTTTTTTTTTTTTTGTGCTACTCCACAGATCTTTGCACAATTTAACATTTTGCAATTTTATAATAAAATTAGCCTTTTTTGAAAAAATGTTTGGAAAATAATTGAACGATTTTCGTCTTTATTAAAATCTGTGGTAAATACAAAATTTGTCCAAATTTTTAATTTCACTGTACTGCAAAAAATTATACCAATTTGTCTTTAAAGTCGAGTTTAATATTCCTAAGCTCTTTGTTGCCATAAAACAAGCAATTTTAAAATGTTATGAAGTTCTCTAACGAAAAATATTCATATTTTACACATTTCAAGAGAAAATTATTAAATAAAATGTACAAATTTATTAAATTAAATATACAAATATGTAATTTAATCATTTTTTCGCGAAATTTAATTAAAAATTATTTACAAATTTTACTTTTTTTAAGTTTTTTCCAGTTATTTTTAATAATAACGATATTTACCGGTATTTTTGTTTCGGTAACGGTATACCGATACCGATATAATTTAAAATACCGTTACCGATACCGTTACCGAAATAAAAATAAATTGAATACCGATACCGTTACCGATACCGTTATTCGTTTCGGTTTCCAACCTTGGTAAAAAATTTATTTTGGTCAATATCTCGGTTAATAATGGACCGATTGAGTTCATTTCTTCTACACTAAAATTCATTTTTTTGTCGTAAAACCCATAGCTGTAACTTATGAATGAAATAAAAAATAAAAATACTTTTTATTTCATTTCTATTTCTTATTTCTAATTAAAAATATTTGTTAATCAATCTATTATCTTTTGAATAAAAATATTAAGGATTTCTACTTATACTAACCCCCTGTTTTTATAAAACAAACGAAAAATTCGTTTCGACAATTTATATTGAAAACAACAAATAAATTTGAAATTTATTTATTGTTTTTCATATATTTTGACGAAACGAATTTTTCGTTCGTTTTATAAAAACAGGGGGTAAAACAATTGAATTTATTATAAATTTGTAACTGATTGAACAAAATAAACTAAAAATTAAAATATTTTATTTAACCAAAAGAAAAACAAATATATTTTTATAAGAAGATAATCAAAAGTTTTTTATTTGATTATTTTAAAGTTTAATAACATTCATATGTATTTTATTTAAATAAAAAAAGTTCAAAAAATTTTTATGATTTTTATTCAAAAACTTTATATTCAAATAGAAACATTTAAAATAAATATTTTTATTATTTTATTCAACAAAAACTCCAAAAAATAAAAATATTCAGCCTCAAAAGGATTGAATAACAAAAAATTATAAAATTTTTTCAAATATTCAAATATAAAAAAAAATATTTTACTTATTTTTCTTTTTCAAAGTAAATTTAAAACTATTCAAACAAATTCATGTTGAATAAAAATATTCAAAAGTTTTCTATGAATAAAAAAATTGAATGTTTTAAAACAGATATTATTTTATTTTTAAAATGGAAAATAAAATAAAAAACAATTGTATTCAAACTAAAGAAATAAAATATATTTTAAAATTAGTTAAAGACTTAGGAATTTGATTTATATTTTATAAATTCATATTCGAATACATTTGTGGAAATTTTATTTTATCTAACTTGTTAACAAATGGAATAATATTTAAATAATTTTTATTCAAATTAATTTCAAGTAACTGAAAATCATATTACAAAGAGTATAAAATAATTTTAAAGAAATTTATTTCTAAAAATATAAATAAAATATTAAAATAATTTATTTTTAACAAATATTTTGATTGAAAATATTCACAATGAACAGCTATGGAAAAAACGAAATCAATAGCTTATACAGGGGATTCAGAAAATGGAAAACCGTTTTTTGAAATATCTCGGCCATCTTTGAATCGATTTTTTTTTTAATTCAATAGAAAAGTTTTAGAAAAAATTTCTGATCTTTTGATACATACATCATGTATCTATGTTATCGGAAGGCTTTATAAACACCATATACAGCATTTTTAAGCAAAAAAAATAGACATTTCTTCTCCATTTATGAACCGATCTTGCTGAATTTCAATGGCAAAACTTTCGAAAGAATTTCCGATCGTTTGATATATATATTATATATGGTAGTTGTCGACGGGCTTCATAAACGGCATTTCAACCGACGGACACTCGGACGGACATCGTCTTATCGATATCATTTCTTATAAGGATCAAGAAAATGTAAAATTTTTTTCTTTCCGTCGAAAATTGTGGAAATTGCAAACGGAATGACAAACTTATATATACCTTTATACCTGTAGTGAAGGGTATAAAAAAAAAAACAAATGAGAAAATCTAAAGATTAACTTCTGATATATAAAAGGTCATGAGACACTTTTATTTTTTATTTCATTGATTAACTATAAATGCCAAAAACAAAAATATTTTGTATATACATACATATTTTTCATGTCTGCAATTAAATATTTGCCATACGTGCAATAATTTAATGCAGGGGTTCTCACAAGATCTTGCTTCGCGACCCCCTTTTGACATTGTAATGGAAGCGCGACCCACTACAACTTTGACTAGTATAAAAATTAGATAAAATGTTATGTAAAGATAAAATAATATTATTTATAATTGTGACATTGTTTTTGCTTCATGAGATCTTTAATAGTAAGAGACTTTGTCTTATAATGCGAACACAAAAGATCGATACTTTAGTTTTGATGGACAAAATAGCGAATACATCAGTTCCACATACAAATGTATGTTGATGAAAATTGTTCTAATACTTTTAGAACTTCGGAGCCCACAAAAGCTGATAAACTTAGCTATATTTTAAATCTACATTTTAACTCTTTTTGAATTGAATCTAGTATTTTATCAATATTCATATTGTAAGCATTTTTACGCCTTTGAATTATAAAGTCATTTAAGCAAAATTAATTTTTACAGGCCGCAACTTTCTTTGCGAAATAATAAATGTTTTGTATACTTAGCATAGAGAAGTCACACCATTCGAGCAAATTTTAATAATGTTATTACACAGAATGTTATTCCATGGTTAAATTTCGAAGTTATTGGCATAAAAAAACAAAAAATAAAAGTGAAAAATTTATAGTTTCATCAAGATAAAGTAAACTATTTATCTATTTAATTAAATGTTTTCTCTGCCGCATCATTGTTTTCTATATATTGTGTCATTCGACAGCATCAATTTCTTTATTTGATCATTGTTTTCTTTATCAAACAGAATATTTTCAATCGAAGCTCGAGTTTCAACATTGGTTTACTTACATCTAATGATAGTTGATTCCTAAAAGAACCTGTTAAAAAATCTTAACTTTTGTCTTTAATTTGGAGATTTTTTTGTATAAAGATATCTTATCATTTTTAAATACTTAGTTTCATGCTTTCATTGGAATTTTTATTTAAACTTCTACATAAGGAGTGAGATCAAAAAATTCTTAACATACATAATATTCAATAACTTGGAAACGGTTGATCTTAGAGTTTTCATTATTTTTTTAATCATTTGATAATTTAGCACAGATTACAGAAATATATATTTTTATGGTTCTAACCACATATTATAAAATTGTAGACCATTTTTGAAAACCCTTTCTTTGGAGATTTGATAGTTGCTTCAGTCACTTTTTTAGACCAGTATGCACATCTTCTGTCTTCGGTATTTTGAGACACCTTTTTTGTGCTCTTGAATTCACTTTTCACAGGAGCTCAATATTTCTCCACTAGTCTAAGCTATGGAAAATTTTGAAAATTGACCTTTCTTGGTACTAAAACTATGTTATCGATTTGGTACCACTCCAGAGCTTTATTACCGTAGTGACATGATACCAAATGGATCAAAAAATATGTGAACACGTTGTGCTTTCTTAAGAAAAGAAGAAGTCTTTTTTGCAAATATTCCTTTATGCATATTTTGGTATTTATAGATCCGAATGTATCAAATGACTTTCCTGTTTTGCCGCAACTGCAAAAAGCTTGTCATACCATGAATTTTGTAAGAAATGTTTGCTGCTTTTGGGTCTTCAACTTATCTCCAACATTGTTTCGAGCATTAGCAATAAAAATTTTTGAGACACAAGCTGCGAAGATTCTGCCAGCACCTACGTTTCTTCGTCAATTATATAGCTTGAGTATTTTTGTATGAAATTTGGTTTTAAATTCCGAGTTCTATTTTTGGCTTGTAATTTTTTTTGCAGAATTCCAGTTTGGAATTTTTAGAACTTTATATGTTATCAACTTTCCCATTAGCTTTAAATTTTCGCACCAAATAGTCGAAGCACTGAGAAAACTGAGCTTATTTTCTACCAGATGTGTTTGGAGTTCCTTTCAATATGCCTTCAATTTTCTGGCCTTCCCAATATCATGTGGTCCTTTTTTCTTACCGAACTAGGTATCACATCAATAGTCAAATTCTCCTGATACTGTTTAATAACATTAGAAACGGTTTTACGGACGACATTTAATTCTGTAACCAATTATTTGTAAGACCTATTTGGATTTTTTGAAATTTTTTAATAACTTGTAGGACGTAAATCTATTTCGTCACTTATTTTGATGGAAATAAGGACAAATTAACATGGTTGTTATTAAAAATAATAACTGAAGTATTTTTCCATGATAACTAGATCAAAAAAAATTTTGAATATTGATTCCGAAAAAAGTTACGAGGCAAAATGTGTGTTAATATTTTTTCGATCTCACTCCTTAATATTTACATAAAATAATTGTGTGTTCAACAAAATTTTTCAGAATCTCTTCGCGATCTCCCACTAATGTCTGTACGGACCCCTTGTGGGTCGCGGAGCCCCATTTGAGAACCGTTGATTTAGTGTAATGGGACACTCTAGTGCGTTTACGTGATATTTTTTCCATGTTAAATTAATTATTACTCATACGTTAGTAAGAAAACTTGTGTTTTTTTTGTTCTTGAGAACTTTTGTTTTTACTAACATTTTATTTTTAGCTTGAATATAATTATATGTGTTTTCAATGTAATCAAAATAACACGGGTCGTTTTACAAGTTTTATAACATGTGGACACAAAAATGTTTTTTTTTTTTTTTTTGCTAACTCATTAACATTTAAATATGAAATTTAGTTAAGTTAAAAATATATTTCTTAATAATTGTGATTCAAAACTAAAACCTGTAATATTGTTTTAAATTAACAATTTGATTTTCTAACAATTTCTGAGAAATAAAACTCGATGTAAGTATTTTAAATGGAAATACTCTCACAATAACTGTGCCTACACTTTTTATACAATTGTGTTATTTCTTTAGAAATTGTGATAGCAAAAACAGGACAATTGATGAGAAAATGATTTGTTTCTTGGAGATGTGAAATTCTCAGAAAGCTATGAGTTGAGGGGCCATTAATAAAGTAAATTGTTGCACAGAGAACCAAGTTTGTGGTATATCAAATGATTTAGTTTATTATTAGAATAATTTTCCTGATATAACGAGTGAAATTTCATATCACAAAATTCAAGAAATTGTTTAAACAAAATAGTTTCTGTTTATACTATTGAATTTTTGTGACAACTATTGCGACAATATTTAGATTTTTAAATAACTACTCAGTATATTTAAAAAAATAAAAAAATAAAAAATTATAAAAGTATACAACAGAATGTTTTTACCATAGAGTAGCATGTAGAGACGAAATTCTCGATTGACATTTAAACAAAATTGTTGTTTTGTAAATAAAAATGTGTTTTTATTTTCTTTTGGCAACAACAAAATGTATTTGATTACATGTATTTTGTTGTTGCATGAGTTAGGTTTTTGACAATTAGTTTCGTCTCTTGTTACTCTTTGGTTTTTACTATATTTGAAAACTAAAGATCTCTTTAATCAATAGGTGTTTTTTATTGTTTGAAATCTGTATCACACAGATATAGTCAAACAGTCCCAAATGTTTTTTTTATAATTCTATAACTTGTGAACAGTATGGCCAGTTTAGCCTTTTTAAGACTAAGTCTAGCTTTTTTATTTAGCTTTTAACCTCTAAATTTTCGGTTTAGCTTCTTTACTCATTTTATTTTTACAGAATCATTAATTTAAGCATTTCTGTGTATTAATTCGTACAAAAGAATCGAAATTATTTATATTTAACAAAAATTTTCGCCTGTGGCGCTTCATTGTACAAAAATATTATAATCATTTTTTAATAAACTTTATTACCCATAGAAACTATTTATATTATATTTACAAATCTAATGAGAACAAAAAAATAGATGCGTTTTTAAATAAAACAATATACATATAAGCTTTTTTCTGGCTTTATTTTTTGGGAATTTAGCTTTTTCTGACCTTTTTAAAGCCTAATTTAGCTTCCTTTTTTCTCAATTCCTGGCAACACTGCTTGTGAACGGCTGAAAATATTCTTATAAAATTTCATATAGTCAGAGCTTTTAACCTAAGTTTTTAAAGATTTTTAAACTTGTGAAGCCTTAATTTAGTAAGTTTTTTTATATATATATATTTATTTTTTTATGAGAAACTTTCACTCAATTATAAATAAGGCCGAAACTTATGTATGGGTTTTAATGAAATATGGGTTATTTTATTTGCAACATAGTTTCCTTTTTGTTAAAAGAGGAAAATTAGCATTTTTTTTTAACGTTTTTGATTTTTTACTTTTTTTAAAGCATAAAAAGAAAAACTAATTTCGACGCTATTTTTTAATATCTCCTGTGCGCTGATTAAAAAATTATTGTGGTAATACAAATTATAATGGGCAACCATATAATATCTATACACTGATTAATCTCAAGAACTTTAATAGAAAAATAGCCCTGTATTTTTTATGTCCAATTGTTTTCAAATCGCGTTTTCTTTTCTGACTGGAATGTTTCCTTTATACTGTCATTTATCTTATTTTTATGTTATCGTATGTTCTTAAAAAATGTAGTGTTAACCTTAAGTTAAAAAAGTATTTTACATGTTTTAAAATTGATGTTCTATCAATTTATGATAGTTTTACAAAAAAATTTAAATTTCAACAATAATCTAAAATTTTGAAAAAAAAAAAAAAAATACCAAAATCCCAAATTTTACGTAATATTCGAAAAACAACTTAAGATTTTACCAAATTTTATCAAAAAAGACAAATTTCACAAATTCTAAAAATACCTTTTGACCGATATCTCGGATACTAGTGGACCAATTGAGTTCATTTTGTCGACATAAATATTTAAAAAAAAAAAAAAATCTGAAGCAGTTCATTACTTTCATTATAAATTATTTTATTGTACCCACCATCAAAAAGATGGAGGGTATATTGATTTTGTCATTCCGTGTGTAACATGTCGAAGAAATCATTAAAGACTCCACAAAATATATATATTTTCTGGGTCCTGGTTAGATTCTGAGTCGATCTAGCTATATAAACAAAAAAGTTATGGACTAAAAACTAGAAACACAGGGTGCCCGTTTCATACTTTTCTGCTGAAAAGTTCTTTTTTAAGCAGATAAATTATCATAGAAATTTCTCATATAAACGTTCAGAAAGATCGAAAAAATACGAATTATTGGGAGGTATCTTCAGTTTTTTGCCGATATCTCGGCTGTTTAGGAACCGATTTTTCTAATTTTATTCTAAGGGAAATCCGATATATGGGGCTTTCTAAAAACTGATTTTAACAAACAGATAGACATCGTTATATTGACTTCTCTATCAATAAGAATCCCGTATATGCATATGTATATGTACATATCCATATTGTATAAATTACAAACTCTGTTTCTCATGTTAAACAGACGTGTTTTTAACTCGCTCCGCGATTTTTTAATTATTCATCGAGATTCATCGAAATTTAATTTTAAAACAATACGCGATTGGACGCTTTAAAAATTTTATTAAATTACTTGTGTTTATTTTATTAAATATAAACATACAACACATAAACAAATTAAATAAAACAAAAATAATCTGCATAATATAAGCAAACAAAAGAAAAGTTGTGATAAAGTGTTATACATCAGTGAAATATAATTTAAAAGAGTCTATGAGTTCTCATGATGAGAGTCGACTCAGTTTAAACGGCAGAAATGCTTATATATTTCTCAATGGGGAGAGTGTTAAAAATAAAAATATTTGTGATCCACAATATAATAAAAATTATTTAACCGCCAAACCACTTGAGAGAGCTCGCTCTTGTTCCCCCGTAATTCAATTACATGAAGAAAATACACAAACAATATCAACATCCAAAAACTGTTTAGAACAAAACATAAAAGAAAATATGAAAAAACAAAATACAACAACAACACTCATGGATATAAAAACAACTCAATCATTGTCTGTTAAAACACAAGCTTGTAAACCACTAGCAACAACAACTAGTGAGAGTTTGAATGTAATTAACCCTACTGGCAGCATAGATAGAAATGATGGTACACAAAAAGGTGCAATCCCGAAAAAGAAGATAAGTACAAAATCTCCAATTCCAACAGGTATGCTTAGATATGTAAGTATTAACAAAAGAAATTTAAGCCCACAGAAAAGTTTTACTTCTGCTAAGAAACAAAAGGTAATTGATAAACCCTTGATGAATAACCGTTTTGCCTTATTGAGTGATGATATAGAAAAAAGTCATTCAAATGATAATTCTATTAAAAAATCACTTAAACCCCCACCAATATATCTTCGCGAACCTAGTTCCAATAATTTGGTTAAGACATTTATTGAGCTTATTGGTAAAAGCAATTTTCATATTGTTCCAATAAGAAAAGGTGGCGTGCAAGAAACAAAAATTGTAGTATACACTGAGGATTGTTATAGAAAAATCTCTCTTTACCTAAATAATAGTAACAAAAATTTTTACTCATATCAACTGAAAAGTAGTAAAGGTTTGACTGTTGTAATTAAAGGAATTGAGTCCAGTGTAGAACCAACTGAAATCAAGGAGGCCCTAGAGGAGTTGGGCTATCAAATAAAAGTTGTGGTCAATATTTTTAATAAGGATAAGATTCCCCAACCAATGTTTAGAGTTGAGTTGGAGCCGAACGATGATAAGTTAAAGAAAAATGAAGCGCATCCTATATACTCTTTGCGATATCTTTTGAATCGCAGAGTCACTATAGAGGAACCTCTTAAGAGAAAAGGACCTGTCCAATGTGGCAATTGCCAAGAGTTCGGTCATACTAAAAATTATTGTACCCTACGTACAGTATGTGTAGCATGCGGAGATCTTCATTCATCATCTCAATGTGATGTTGTGAAAAACGGTCTCAAGAGAAAATGCGGTAACTGCGGTGGCGACCATTCCGCCAATTACCGTGGCTGCCCAGTATATAAGGAATTGTTGAAAAGGTTAAGAGAGAATCAAAAGCTAAAAAGAAATGGAATTGCTGAATACGCACCTGTAAATACCATTACTAACCAAATAAATTCTAGAGTAAGTGTTAGTAATGAGGGTATGGCTTCAGTTAAGCCAAGTTTAAACACTGACCAATCGAGTACAGCCAATCCTGGAAATATCTCCTATGCCAGTGTTTTAAGAACAAGTTTCCAGCAACCTAATTTCCCCCGAAATTCGGGAGGGTTAGAAACTTTAATGCAAACTCTTACGCAAACCGTTACCTCTCTAAACCAAAATATGACAAACTTTATGTCATCCATGCAGAACACAATACAAGAGCTTTTAAGAGCACAGAACCAAATGATTCAAATACTCTTAACGAAAAAATGAGTTATTTGAGAGTATGTTTTTGGAATGCAAATGGTTTAAACCAACATAAATCTGAAATATCATACTTCATGAAGCAGCAAGATATTGATGTGATGTTAGTCTCAGAGACTCATCTCACAAATAGATACAATTTTTATATTACAGGTTATTCATTCTACTTTACAAATCATCCGGATGGAAAAGCACATGGTGGTACTGGTATATTAATTAGAAATCGAATACGGCATTATGCCCTAAATGAATTCTCGAAAGATTACCTGCAGGCAACCTCTATTAACCTTGAGTATTTCGCTGGTGACTTAACGCTAAGCTCGGTGTATTGTCCACCAAGATTTTCTATGACCAAGGAAAAATTTGAAGAATTCTTTGAGACACTAGGAGATCGTTTCCTGGCATGTGGCGACTATAATGCCAAACATGTTTACTGGGGTTCCAGATTGATAAATCCCAGAGGTAGACAGCTCTATAAGGTACTAGTTGATCGCAAAAATGGCATGGATTTTGTGTCCCCTGGACATCCGACATATTGGCCGGCTGATCCTAGAAAAATTCCTGATCTCATAGATTTTGCCATATCTAAAAATATAAACCGAAACTCAATAACTACGGAAATTTCATATGATTTAACTTCTGACCATTCTCCGATAATAATAACTTATTACGGAAGGACTAACATACCAAATTATCCTACTAATACTTTTTATAGGACAAATTGGTTAAAATATAAAAAATACATCAGTAGTCATATCCACACAGATCCATATTTTCAGTGTGAGGAAGATATAAACAAATGCGTACAAGACTTTACGTCGTTAATTAATTTAGCTATAGATCACTCAAAAAGTGAAACTTTTAAGAACGATAATAAGCATATTTCTAATTATGAAATTCAAAAGCTTCTTCTTGAAAAAAGAAAATGTAGAAGAGAATGGCAACAAACCAGATCACCAGCTGCAAAGTTGAGGCTGTCTACAGCAATTAAGAAACTAAGAAAAGCCCTTCAATTAGAAGAGGATCGCCAAAGTAGAAAATACATTGAAAGTTTAACAAATAATAAATATACAAATTTTTCCCTATGGAAGGCAACGAAAGATATTAAGCCACCGGTAGAGACACAAAATCCTTTAAGGAAGGCTGACGGTACCTGGGCCCGTAGTTCTGAAGATAAGGCAAATTTATTTGCACACTATTTAAGCTCTGTCTTTCAACCAAATCCCCAAACAAATAATTTTGTATTGGGAGAGACACCTGACACTACTCTAAATAATGATTATATAATTGTTGTTAGCCCAGAGGATATTAATACAGTAATCAAGGAAAATATAAATATTAGAAAATCGCCAGGATATGATTCGATAACACCATCCATGATTAAAAACCTACCGAATGTGGCAATTATCGTGCTTTCAATTATTTTTAATGCGATCTTAAAACTAGGAGTTTTTCCAAAAATGTGGAAAACATCTCAGATCAAAATGATACTAAAGCCAGGAAAAGATTCTACTATATCATCATCTTATAGACCTATTAGCCTTCTATCCTGTTTGTCAAAGCTGTTCGAGAAAGTATTTCAAAAGAAAATTATGCCATTCTTGAACGATAGAAATATCGTCCCAGTTCATCAATTTGGCTTTCGTGAAAAACATGGAACCATAGAACAAGTGAATCGTCTAACTGGAGAGATAAGGAAATGTTTTGAATTAAAGAAGTATTGTTCAGCTATTTTTTTAGACATCTCGCAAGCTTTCGACAAAGTTTGGCACAAGGGCCTAATATATAAAATTAAATGTTTACTACCACCATGTACCCACAAATTGCTGGAGTCTTACTTATCTGACCGATTATTTAGAGTAAAATATAACGAATTTGTAACGGAAGAATTTGAAATAAAAGCAGGTGTACCACAGGGAAGTGTTCTTGGACCTACCTTGTACTTAATTTACCAGTGAGCGATGGACTGACTGTTTCCACATTTGCTGATGATACTGCAATACTCAGTTCCCACGAAAACCCACACTTAGCATCTAGACAACTTGATATTTACCTCCGACGTGTGGAGACCTGGTTGAAAAACTGGCGTATACGAGTAAATGAATTGAAAAGTAACCACGTTACATTCACCCTCAGAAGAGGAAATTGTCCTCCTGTTAAACTTAATGACATAAGTATACCCCAGTCAGACCACGTTACATACCTTGGTATACATTTAGATAGGCGACTAACGTGGCGTCGTCATATAGAAACCAAGAGACTTCATATGAAGTTAAAAGCTTCTAGCATTCACTGGTTAATAAACAGCCAATCAAAACTAAGCCTTGACAATAAAGTCATCCTGTATAAAACCGTTTTAAAACCAATTTGGACATATGGTATCCAATTATGGGGTACAGCCAGTAAAACGAGTATCGATATTATACAGAGGGCCCAATCAAAAATTCTTAGAACCATGACAGGTGCACCATGGTATATAAGAAATGAGAATATCCATAGAGATTTAGAGGTTCCATTTGTAAAAGACGAGTTTGAGAAAATCAGTGCAAAATACATTGTAAAATTGCAGACTCACCCCAACCCGCTTGCAAGACTACTTACTGAAGTTCAACCAAGTTCAAGGCTTCGTAGAGCCGATTTTCCACCCCGTTATTAGCGAAGACAAATTATTCACTATGGCATGCTCTCATTAGAGATAAAGTAGTATTTAATTTTTAGTTTTAAGATTTGATTACATATTGTGAGGCCTTAAAAAAGGTAGATTCAATATATAAATAAAGAAAACGTTAAAAAAAAAAAATAAATTACAAACGGAATGAGAAACTTATATATACCTTTTACACTCATGATCAGAGTTGCCAGGACTTGAGAAAAAAAAGCTAAATTGGACTTAAAAAAAGGTCAGAAAATGCTAAATACCTCAAAAAATAAAGCCAGAAAAAAGCTAACATATTTTTTTATTTAAAAAAGCATTAATTTTTTGTTCTCATTAGATTTTGGTATTTGTTAAATATATTTTAGTGAATTTGTAAATATAAAGTAATTAGTTTATATGGGTAATAAAGTTTGTCAAAAAATAATTGTAATATTTTTGTAGAATGAAGCGCCGCAGGCGAAAATTTTCATTAAATATAAATAATTTCGATATTTTTTTAAGAATTAATATACACAAATGCTTAAATTGATGATTTTGTATAAAATAAAATTTGTAAAATTTTAGCCTTATTAAGGCTATGTTAAAAATAAAAAAGGCTAACAAAAAAGCTAGAAGCTAAAACAAAAATTTTGAGGCTAAAATCAAAATAAAAAGGCTAGATCTAGCCTCAGAAAGGCTAAACTGGCAACACTGCTCATGATTAAAGGTATAAGAAGGGTGCCACTTTATGAGGTTGTGGGTAATCTTTAAATAATACTACCGTTATTATTTGAAGTGAATTGAATAGAATTATCATATAGTGTTATAGTGCTATAATAAAAAGTATGTCATCATTAAAGTATGTACACCTATTTTTCTCTTGAAAGTTCAATTGGTTTCTGAGATAATAATAATATTGTTCTGATGACTAATAAATTTTAATTTTAATAAAATAATGTTTTTAGGACATTTTTTATTTAAATAAAATGAGGGAAACATATAAAATATATATATGTCGGTCATAATATAATTGCTATTATATGTTATTTCTCCATATACCAACAAAAACTTACCTTAGGGATTGAACCAACAATCTTCTGGTTGTTAATACAGCGCTCTAGCCAATTGCAATATTACTGTACTATTATACTATTGAGTATTTTTTTATATAATGTAGAATAGGCAAATAATAATGACGCCTCATTACCAACAAACTATTTTAATAAGTAGCTGCCATTACCGAAAAACAAAAAGTTTTTACTGGGATGTTACACAGAAATATATTTTATAAAAGTTTATTAGAAAGAATTGCTATTTACTATAATTATCGTTTTTTAAACCAAGTAAATATAATTTGGTCCATAAAATTTTTATTTTTCAAACACCACCTAATTATGCCAATTAATGCTGTCCACACGATGTGCCTTAGCGAAATGTGTTTTGACAAAAGTGTCCAAAAAATTTAAAATTTTAAAAAATTAAAAAATTTTGTCATCAAACTCGATTACCCTGTATTTAACTATTGAAAGTATGCATAACAATAAAGATAGTGCAGAATTTATCCACAAAGTCTAATTAGTTTTTTAGCCGTTTTTTAGTTTTTTAACTTTTAACAACAATCAGATTATAAAATGAAACCTATGATGTTAAAATTCTGCACTCTATTAGTTTCTAATCTTGTGAGTTTAGATATATCAACAATTGATAATCATTGATAACGGGAATCAAGATTTTATTTTATGCATTCTCGGGAATTCCCGGGTATTCGAGAAAAATACAATATTGTTCAAAATGTATCTAAAATAAACACAAAAATATAATTATAAATATCGATCCCTAAACGAGAAAATATTGTAAAATCAGAACACAAAAATTTACAGGAGAAGCACTTTTGTGATTGTTTGTACATTGTTATATGTATGGAAAATGTCACTGATGAGAAAATTGATTTCACTATAAACCTGAGATAGCACTTGATACGTCATTAAAAATTTGACAGATGATGCACAGTGGTCCCAAAACGGAATTTTTTGGAAATAATTCTGTAACTTTAGAACTGCTGGATGTATTTGAATGAAATTTTTTGGAAATAATCTGTAACTTTAGAACTGCTGGATATATTTGAATGAAATTTCACATGGGCAATCCTGAGGTGTATGGCAATTGATTTTTAGGAGGACAGGTTCGTAGCGGGTCTGGGGGACGAGGAGTAGACCACCAAAGTTGGTCACCTCGGGTATGAAAATTTTTTAAAAAATCGCCAAAATTTCATTATGATTTGATTGAAAAAAAAATGTTGCACACAGATAGTCCTTATAATTCTCTACAAAAAATACGCTTACATGTGTGGGTTATCTCTTTTACTTTTAGAGATATTTGGAGCAAAGTAAAATTTTGACCCATTTTTGGACATGTAATTTGTATTCTACAATTTTTCTAAAATATTGTCTGAATTCTGTACAAAATTCTAAACAATTTTTATATGTGGTTTAGATAAAAAGTTAAATTATTTTGAATTAGAAAATTTGAAAAAAATTTTAATTTTTTTCAAAAAGATGGTAACATTTTTTCACTTTAAAATCCATTATTTTCCTCTGGACCATAAATTTGTTTTCATGTTTCTAAAAGAATGCTTAATATAAATGCATGTAAAACAAATCCGAGGGCAGTTGGGGTAACAGTCTGTCCGCTAGCCCTATAAGAATTTCGTTAATTTTAATTTTTGTGTTTTTAGTTTTTTGTGGAGTACAAAAATGTCAAGCTAATATTAAAATAAAAATACCGTAGAAAGTTACCTCCATATGTTGGCTAAACACAAAAAAAAATTGAATAAGCCACGCCTTTTATAACGACATTTTACTGAAAAAAGTCAATTTTTTAAGTAAGTTTTCCCCGAACAGGAATTTTAGGTATTTCGGAGTAAAACAATGGGAATCTATTTACACTCTTCCTTTAAGAACCATTTTTTCATATAATACTAAAATATGAGAATGATAGCTTTATTAGTGTAAGTTTTATATAAATTCTAATATTGAATTTATTTCAAATATTTTGAACGGTTCAAAAGTTAAACAAAGTTATTTAAAAAAACACATTGAAATGGCTGTGCTCCTATGTATATATGTTTCAACGCGTTTTTTTAAATAACTTTGTTTTACTTTTGAACCGTTCAAAATATTTCAAAGAAATTTAACATAGATATTACTGAGGTATTTTCCAAATATTTTGGAGTAGCACAAGTTTTTAGCTGGCATGTGGTCAGGAGGAGAACACCAGATCCGCTACGAACCTGTCGTCCTCCAAATCAATTGCCATACACCTCAGGATTGACCATGTGAAATTTCATTCAAATACATCCAGCAGTTCTAAAGTTACAGAATTTTTTCCAAGAAATTCCGTTTTGGGACAACTGTGTGATGTTAATGATTCTAAATTATAAATTTACATCAATAAATTAATTTCGAAAATGTTGTTTGTTACGATATTTTGGTGGTCAGGGCTCGATATGTTTGAAAACCACTTTTTTGTTTTAAGTAATAATGTACTAAGGAGTGCGTTCGAAAAAATCTCAACATATATAATATTCAATAACTTGGAAATGGTTGATCTTAAAGTCTTCATTATTTTATTTATTTAATTGATAATTTATTACAAGAT
The DNA here is from genome assembly GCA_951394005.1 of Protophormia terraenovae. Classification (NCBI taxonomy): domain Eukaryota; kingdom Metazoa; phylum Arthropoda; class Insecta; order Diptera; family Calliphoridae; genus Protophormia; species Protophormia terraenovae. The sequence goes on along the minus strand of OX596073.1, from coordinate 44,320,078 downwards.
CACAGAAAAATATAACTTTTATAGTTCTAACCACTACTTATGAACTTGTGGACCATTATTTGTAACCCTTCCGTTAGAGATTTGATAGTTGCCTCAGTCACTTTTTTGGAACAGTGTACACATCTTCTTTTAAAATCATCGGTATTTTGGGACACCTTTTCGTGTTCTTCAATTCACTTTTCACAAGAGCTCAATATCTCTCCACTGGTCTACGCTATGGACAATTTTGAAAATTGACCTCTTTTGGTACAAAAACTATATTATTGTTTTTGTACCACTCCAGAACTATATTCAAATATTCTTTGATGCATATTTTGGTATTTATAGATCCGAATGTATCAAATGACTTTCCTGTTTCACCGCAAATGCAAAAAGCTTGTTATACGAGGGATTTCGTAAGAAATTTTTTCTGCTTTTGGGTCCTAAACTTATCTTTAAGATTGCCCCGAGCATTAACAATAAAAAATTTTGACACAGAAGCTGCGAAGCGTTTCTTCGTCAATTATACAACTTGAGTATTTTTGCATGAAATTTGGTTTTAATTTCCGTGTCCTATTCTTGGCTTCTAAATTTTTTACAGCATTCCTGTTTGGAACTTTTTGGACTTTATATGTTATCAACTCTGCATTAGCTTTAAATTTTCGCACCATATAGTTGAAGCACTGAGATAACCGAGCTGCTTTTCTACCAGATGTTTTTGGAGTTCTTTTAAATATGTTTTAAATTTTCTGGCCTTTCCAATATCATGTGATCATTTTTTCTTTCCGAACCAGGTTTCATATCAATGGTCAAATTCTTCTGATACTGTTTAATAACATTAGAAACAGTTTGACGGCAGAAATTTAATTCTGTGGTCAATTATTTGTAGGACCTATTTGGATTTTTCTGAAATTTTTAAATAACTTCTAGCACGTAAGTCTTTTTCGTCACTCATTTTGATGAAAATCACGACAAGTCAACATGGCTGTTAGTAAAAATAATAACTGACGAATTTTTCCATGATAACTAGATCAAAAAAAATGAAATTGAAAAAAGATTCGGCTGTGCCGAATCTTTGATACCCTTCACCATATTACCATATTACCATCTTACTATCTTATCAACATCATATTACCATATTACCGACAAATAATAAAATTTTAGCCTTAACGTATGCTTTCATATTTTCACATACATATATAAATCTAAATTTTTTTCAAACTACGAAAATTTGAATAAGAAAAAAAAAAAACAATCATAGCAGGCTTTGCTTTTAAAAAATAAACAACAACAATTCCATATTTATTTATTTTTTTATGTGTGTATATACAAACTGACTGCATATACAAAGAACAACAACAACACTGTTATTCATTATATTACTTCTGTTGCTAACTAAACTACTTGTCTTATAGGCAAAAACGTCACTAATAGTCATTACAATGCTTAATATACATGTTTGTGTATGTATTTATGTATATTCTCAACAGATATGTTTTAGTTTTTAAAAATAAACAACAGCAATTCCATATCTATTTATTTTTGTACAGACTGCATATACAAAGAACAACAACAACACTGTTATTCATTATATTACTGCTGTTTCTAACTAAACTACTTGTCTATACAAAAAACAAAAAACGTCACTAATAGTCATTACAATGCTTAATATACATGTTTGTGTGTGTATTTATATTCTTAACAGATTTGTTTTTGGGCCATAACTCTGTTGATTATGAACGAATTTGGTTTATTAAAAAAACGAAATTTTATAAAAACATTTATGACTGATCTATATAAAAATAAAAATCTCTAGCTTGAACAAGGGCTTCAAAAATAAAAAAATTCGTTTTCCCTGATATCTAAGTTACTACTGAACCGATTTATTTCATTTTTTCAGAACAAAAATTAAGAAAATAATTTCCGAGCCTCCTTTAAAAATTCGAAGTCCCTGGTATATACAGAGGCTTCAGAAACTGAAAAACCGGTTCCAAAAACCGGGTTTTAAAGCATATCTCCGCCATTTATAAACCGATCCTGTTGATTCAAAAAACCGAAATTTTATAAAAATATTTGTGACCGATCTGTATAAAAATCTATAGCTTGAAATAAAAAATGCGTTTTGTCCGATATCTCAGTTATTATTGAACCGATTTATTTCATTTTTTCAGAACAAAAATTTAGAAAAAAATGTCCGAGACTTCTTTGTAAAAACGAAGTCCCTAGTATATACAGAGGCTTCAGAAACTTGAAAACCGGTTCTAAAAACCGTTTTTTTTAACATATCTCCGCATTGTATGAACCGATCTTGCTGAATTCCAATAGCAAAATTCTCGAAAGCATTTCCGATCGTTTGATATATATATATTATATATGTCAGTTATCGGTGGGCTTCATAAACGCCATTTCAACCGACACACGGACGGATGGAGGGACGGACGGACGGACGTGGAAAATTGTGAGAATTACAAACGGAATGACAAACTTATATATACCCTTTACACCTTTGGTGAAGGGTATAAAAAAAAAAATAATTGTCAATATTGATTCCGAAAAAAGTTATGAGGCAAAACGTGTGTTAAGATTTTTTCGATCGCACTCCTTAGAAGAATTTCCAATGGATATTGAAAATTGCTTTTAATAAATATTATTGTTGGATAATTAATAAATTTAGTATTTTCAAACCCCACAAATATTTTTCGAGTACTCGGATTTGTAATAGATTTTGTGCACATTATTTCTTGTTGCTTATGATTTGTTTTGTATAGAAAAATATTGATTTCAATTGAGATAAAATTGTACTTTTTTTTAAACTCTTGTTTACACTATTCTTGTCTGAGACCTGTTCTGAGGATTACATTTCTGTATTAAACGCTTTTGTCCGATCGTTCATTGTACCTGTTTTTTTTTTTTTTTTTTGTTTAAAATTTCAAGAATAATGATTATTTTCTGTGCTTGCGTAAAATTATATGCAATACATTTGATACATTTTATGTTTTTAATTAAATGCCTCATTTTAAATCTGCCTTAATTTTGTTTATATAAATTTTCGAAAATTAATAAAATCATGTATAGAAATATTTTCGAAGCGAGATGAAATGACGATTTAAAACAATTAATGCATTAACTGTATTATAAGATAATCTATTTCTGACCATACTATAAGAGAAATAAACTTTCGCATTCGACAAATTTTAGACTTAAATTCAGTAATGCATTGGCAAAGTTTTCTAAGATAAAGAATTTAATGCTGTCCGACATATTCGGATTTTTCAAATAATTAGGAAGTGTTCTAGTATTTATATACATCGAACTGAATGCACGGCAATATTATATTTGCTTAATTATGATAAATCAAAGTTTTTTGTAGAATTTTTAATTTTTAAAAATAATAAAATTACAAATTTTTTATTAGTTTTTAATTCTCGGGATTCCCGACAAAAAAAAAAACCTGGGAACCGAGGTATCTCGGGATAAAAACCCTAAGACAAATATATATCTAAATTATACAATTTATATTAATACAAAACTTAAATTTTCATCCATGTAGTGCTTTGTTTAAATAAGTATTTGATTAAAAATTCTAATCATTCAAAATTGAAGGCACAACCCTCGCATTATACAAATATTAATAACCTAAGTATTATTACCGTATGTAAAGTAAGTTTCATAAACTTATTTTATTTCTTGTAATTACATTTTCAAGCTTATTAATTTGCTCTGCTAAAAAGAGAAAGAAAAATACAAATTTAATAAACAATAAAACAACTAATTAAAACAAATTATTTTCTTTATATTTCTTTACAGTGACTTCTTTTTTGAATATTATTTTATAAACAAAGAAAATTAAAATAAAATCTTAAGAAATGACAATTTTACAAATTCAATTAAATTATGAAACAATATGCTTAATTATCAACAAAAATGGCCTTTAATATTGATGTTAATTTCTGATAAGAAACCCGAAGGAAGAAAAGAAGAAAACTACGAAAGAAAACAATACAATAAAATTAAATTTCTACAAATTCAATTAAGTGCAATAATAATTTATATATTAAATCAATGCTATTTTTGTTGTCGCTGCTACGACAACTACTACTACAGCAACAACAGCAACAACTACTGTGGCTGCTATAAACATCAAACAGAAACCGCAACAATAATACAAACAAGAAAACTAAAGAGAAAAATGTTAACTGCCTTCTTACCAGCTGCTGCTGCTCTATTGACATCAGCCACGAATACATTTACAACAAACGACCATCAACAGCATCAACAATACGACCAACAGTATCAGTACTGGTCTCCCAGATTACAAAGTGTACATGCCGACATAAAGGAATCTGCATTTTATCATCAGTTGTATGCCACGAAACAAACAATGTTGCCTCAACTGGTATTAGATGATGTACAAATTAATGAAAATATTGTTATGAACTCAACAACAGCAACATCAGTTACACCATATTTTCCACCTGCATTTTCTCATGTTATATTAACACCCCCCAAAACAACAACAAGATCACCCTTTACATTTGCTACCACACCGACAACAACAAGAACATCAATAACATCGTCAGCTATTTCAGCTGTTACCTCAACATTGGTTAAAACAACAGCCAGTCGTACAATACCAACACGACCATCATCAACATTAACATCGTCCCTTTTGTTTTCATCATCACCAGCTACATTCTCATCCTCTTCGTTAGGTGGAATATCTGCGATGGCTGCTTCAACTACATCACCCATGTTTTTTGAAGGTGATTTACTGCCTGCGGTTTTTGTAAATTCTAACGATATCAACAACAACAACGATAGTAGCAACAATAGAAATAATACAACATTGGGTCTGGGTGGCGGCGGTGATGGCACGGCTGGAGTTAACATTGATGATGACGATGACAATTTAAATTCATTTTATTTCTATGAGGTAAGTCAAGCGTATAGTTAAACAATTAATGACAACAACAATTACACTTAACTATTAGTAATATTAAAATAATAGCAGAAACTACAAAAAACATCTCAAAATCTAATAAATTAAGCAAAGCAATAAATAGTCCCTGAGATTTTAATGAAATGTGTTAAAGTGTTGAAAGTTGTTGCTCTTTTCTGTGACTTAATACTTAATTTGACAGAAGTTTAAACTTAATGAAATTTGTCTATGATTACCGTGGGCAAGTTTTTTAATATTTTAAAACTACGCTGATAACACAGATCGTCTAAGAAATCTTCCTAAAAACAAAAATCGGTAGCTATCTACTGATTTTTTATGGGCATGACTAATATGAACCCGTTTAGATAAATAAACATTCAGTGGATGTCGACAAATATTACCTTCAAGTTTATCTTAAAACGAGCTGTAAACCCGCTACTTCGTTAACGGAATTTTTTATAAAAACCATACACAGAAAAAAATATTTCAAATAATTTTTTAATAAAATTAATAATTAACTTTATATTGGAATTTAATTATATGATTTATTAATATAATTAATTTTCTAATTGGTTTACAGTTTTGTTTTTTAATAAATTCACAGCTGTTAATAAAATATAAAAAAAATTAAATATTTGTCTATAAAAGTACAGAAATAAAATAAATTTAAGTAAATTTTCAAAAATTTTCAGCTCATTGCATCTATTTGAGGAAAAGAAGTAATAATTATATCAATTATTCTAGTTATTAATATTATAATTTTGATGATTGGAGCAAAATCAATTAAAAATTAATTAATATTACAAATTTCGTAATTGAAGTCCATTTTTACTTTTTTCTGTGTACTATATAATAAATTTAAACTAAGATTCTTAACTCCCGTGGGAACATTTTTAATAATGGTGTTGTGTCGGCATTAACAACAATATTTTTTTTTAAACATTCTATTTAAAAAATTATTTTTTATTATAAAAGAATGTAAAGAAATAGCAATATCACTTTAATTTCAGGTTTCTAATATTAGAATAACGAAAAGGTATATTAGAATAAGTAAAAAGTACCACAAAAATCCCTTTTAAGGATTCTAATTCACTTAGGATCTTAAATCTTCAATTTTATGTTACTAGGATGAATATTACAGAACATTCATGAAGTACTATTAGAAGAACAAAAAAGTATTCTCATTCACTTAGGACCACATATCATTAATTTCATGTTTCTAGATTAAATATTATAGTATATATTATTACCATTAGAAGAACAAAAAAGTACCACAAAGACCCCTCTTGTGAATTCTTTCCCACATAGGACCATGTACATTTAATTTCATGTTTTTAGGTTCATAATTATAGAAAATTCAAAAGGTACCATAATATAATTAAGAACTCATTATTGAGTTTTAATAAAATGTAATTTCCCGATTTTACTCCCTTTTTGGTACTTTTTCCTCATGGATATAACAAAAAACGTATTCCTATAAATTTCTTTCTTTTTACCCCTTAAACGTTCGAATTTCTTAAAAGTGACAAATTTGTATTTGTTATTTTTGATAAGTTATGAATACGATGCAAATTTTATCTATATATTGATTGGTTTCAAAAATACATATAGTGCCAAAAAAGCACAAAAATACAGTTTTTAACCGTTTTCTCTCTAAAAGATCCGATTTTCAAAAAAGTACCAGACACCTGTACAATTATTTTTTAAATGAATAACGACAACTATTTTATTGTATCTTTACTAGTTTGGGAGATATAAGATTACCGATTTTACCCTTTTTTATACCCTAAACATTCGAATTTCCAAAAATACCGTCTTAGTGGATCTATATGGAGAGAGTCCTACCTACTTTCCAAATTTTGTCTCTCTAGCTACAGACTTTTGGGCTGCGGAATGATGAATCAGTCAGTCAGTCACGTTACTCTTTTATATATTTAATATAGATTTTTTTTATCCGCTCAATATTTTCGTGGCGACTAAATAAAATTTTCATGCAACATATTAAAATTGTTCTCCTTAAAAATAAAACATGGTAAAATTGGTACCCAAATTGTTCGAGAGGAACGATATTCATCCGAAAATTATCTCTATAAAAAGAAATTACTAAAACCAAAAAAGTAATTATTTTAAATTATAAAACGTCTTTTTTATGGGGATTTTTTGGTAATTTTTTAATTTTAAGGTTGTCCAAAAAAGCCCTATTTTAGGGTGATCAATATTTTTCGATTATGTTCAACACAATTATGTACATACGATTGTTTTTCATCATACACTTCTAATTTTATTTGTACGCTTAAGGTATGTTCAGAGTAGTCAAATATTTCACCAAAATGATGTAACCACTACATAAAATATTTTTTATTTTTTTTTTTAAACAATACGAACAAATACAAATTATGTTTATATGGAGTTATTTCAAAAATTTGAGACTGAATAATTTCTAAATGCTTATAGTCATTAATATAATTTTTTCACGTGATATAAAATATTTAATGGAGAATTGACAAATGTGAAAATCAGAAAAATATATATAAATTTACTATATATTTTTAGGAGTCGAAGTTGTTATTATTGAAAATATGGGTATTTTCAGAAAATTGCCTTGTGTGACTAAGTTTACCTGTAGGCTGTAATAATTTTTTACAGAACCTTTAAGAACATATTGATCTATATAGTTTAATTCACAGAAGTACCAAAATTAACAATAAATTTTTTTTACAGACTCAAAAATTTCAACTTCTCATCCAAAATTGCTCATTTTTGACCACTGCTGGATGTAGGGTGAACATTCAGGACTTTTCAAAATTACACTTACACCTTTTCTTGGGGTCCCGTCTTTCAGAAAATGTCAAAAAATATTAAACTTTTTTAACAAAAAATTTTAAAAAATTTAAATATATAAAGTTAATTTTTTGGCAAAAAATTGCAATTTTTGAGACCTGTTTTGAAATTTTGACTTTGAAAATTTTTTTCTTGTTATTGAATTGAGATAACAAACAAATCTTTTATTAGCATAATTTAGAAAATTGTAGAGAATTTCCACATATTAAAAAAAAATAGGAATTTTATTTTAAAAGTTATAGGGCAAAATCGCAAAAAAGTGAAGGCCAAAAATTAGAAATTTATTCTTTTAAGTTAAATATCTTTTAAACTATACGAGATAATTTCAAATCGGTTTATATTTGTAAAATTTGTAAGCCTCTATATGTTTTTCACTTTCGAGGTAGTCAACTTTGGCCCACTGTATCGGCGCCCATGCTGCAGTTACAGACTCCACCTTACAATATTCTGAAAGCCTAACTCCTCCTCAATCTATGTTTTAAGTTTCATCTAAATCGGTTAAGTGGTTTCAAAGTTCCAGATTTAATACCATTTATTTTGCTTTTGTCCCCACTGTACCCGGGATCTAAATAGTAAATTTTTGTTTCAGAAAGAAACATTATTTATAATAATTAAATATCGTTCGTTACGCATTTCTCTGATGGAGGAGGATTGCAGGAATGTAGCAGTGATGCAAGCCGTAACGGCGCAGCTGGCGGCTAGCTGCTCAGCCGATTTTATTTAACAAGCCACGCCGCCGCTGAGTTGTTCGGCTGATCGGCGGCTCAATTTTAAGTCAACTTTATTTACTTTTTTGATTACCCGCTACTTTTTATTGCATAAATATTTTATGCCAAAGCTAACATATTGCATACATTTAATTTGGAAATTGTTGGTATGGCTTTACGATATTTGGGAGTTGTTTTATAGTATAAGCCTATTTTAAATAATATAGGCATATACTTATTTCGTAAAAATAAATCAAAATTCGTTTCGAAAATTGTCCACGACAATAACCATTTGGTTGAGTCCGTTTTTCAAAACCAATAAAATTTTAAATCATTTGGTTTTATTTAAGTTTGTTTGTTTGAAAAAAATAAGAGAAACTATATACAAATTTATAAATCTGGATTATTTTTAGTTATATTTTAAGCTATAATTAATTAAAATTTCAATAAAATAGAATAAACTTAAAATTTTGTTATCAATAACAGCTCAGCTGAAAATTTTTTTCGGTTCAATAACAAACTCGGCGCAAAGCCGTTAAGCCGCCGCCGCCGAAAATTGTTGCTACTCAGCCGCCGCCGAAATTTTTTAATCGGCTTGCATCTCTGGAATGTAGGTCAACTAAAAAATGGAGCACATACGAATGGTAGTGATCCTTCTATTGGAATGACTAGGCGGATTGTTTCAACAATTTTGACGAGTTTTTATTAAATATTAACTCCTTGGCATCGATGGATGAGATAGTGTCTCCAGACTGAGACACTACAAAAGGCTTTCTTCCTTATCTCGTGAAAAATTCAAAATTTTGCTGTTACTGAAAAATACAACTATACGAGACATTGGAACATATACACACAAAGTAAAATTTTTTGGAAAGGGCATAGTTCTTCCTAATGAGGTTAACAAACTATTTGGTTTCACGCGAAGCTTAAACTTGTCTTGGTAAACTGTGCAAAAGATCTTTTGGATCGTAGTGCATAGAGCTTCTGTTATCAATCTTGTTACTTTTTTTTTATAACTCGTCCTGAAAAGTGGGTTGAAAACACAGAACTTTTCATCAGCACACCGATGATATCCCATATGGCAGAACATTTATATATATCACATAAGTAAAACCAAATACATGGTTTTTATTCTACTCATATACCTACTGCAAATTTCTTAAACAAATGAACCACATGAAGTAGTTGTTGTATATACTTTCCTAATTCTCTATCAATTAGTATGAATTAAATAATACGTAAGAGGATGCATTACCCAAAATACTTAATGTTAACAATTTTAATGATAATGAATTTAAATGTAAATATAATACCAAAAACCCAAGGTAATACTACAAAGGAAGAAATTGAATTTCAATGTCCTTAATGCTGAAGAAATTGAATTTCAATGTCCTTAATACCGTTCATAAAATATAAATTTAATTCTTACAATTCGAACAATGATTTTAGGTTTCATAAAACAAAACAACAGATTTGAATTTGTTTTGAGGTTTAAATTTATTAAATAGTTTATAAGTAAATGTAGTTGGTAATTTATTTTAGATAAACTATTGTTTTATTTGTCCTTGAGTGTGAACTTTAATGTTCAGTGCAAATATGTATTTACAAATTTGATAAAATTTTTATTTTTTTTTTTTTTATTTTAATTTTTTATTATTTTGTATTGAAAAGTGAAATCTACATTAATATCAACCTCAATTTCTTAAAAAGTAAATGTTAATATTTATAATTAGATTTTGTTTTGGGATTTTCTTTTGACGTAAGTTTGATTGCTACCAGTCCTTAATACTCTTAAGTTTCCATTTATTTATTACATTTTTTGTCAATAAGGATTTAAAGATGTTTATCAAATTCACCAAAAATTATAATACAAACCAAAGCAAATCTCTAAATATATATTTAGCATAAAAGCTTTACAAACATTGTCATACTCGAGTACACATTCTCAATTTTTATGAAAAAAAAAAAAAAAAATATAAGGAAGTATTTGCTTTGAACAGTGCATAGTGGTCCCAAAAGTTTTTTTTAAATAAATGTGTAACTAAATAAAAATAAATAAAATTTTACATGGTTAGAACTGAGGAGTTTACGAGATTATTTAAAAGAGCACAGGACCCTAGCGGGTCTCTGGGGTACTGATACATTCTAGTTAACTCAAAAACACTTTTTAAATATCTTCAATGGTTCATAAATTATTTCCCAAATAAACCGCTTTGGGACCTCAAAATTCGAATGTTTTTAAAATAAATTATTAAATAAAAATTTTAATTTTGAAGAAATCTTTGTCATGAAATTATTGATTCTTTTTAGAAAAACTATAACTCAGCGAAGTCAGTGTCTAAAATATGCAAAACTTTAAAGCTATTTTGTACGGCCGAAGTCCTGAATTCTATCCAGGACTGCGACAAAAACATTTTAATACTAAAGAAGGTTGATTATGTTAAAACAATAGTATCATAGCATCTAATAATTCTCATAACAGATATCGTACATTATGATATACATTCTTCGACTATAACAGTTTAATAGATTTTTAAGCTATTTTATTGTTATTTAATTTCTTTTTAAATATTGTCCCACTGTGTCATTCAAGCAAGTTTGTTTCCTTTTACGAGTACTAACATAAATGACACTCGTAAAAATGTTTGATATAAATATTGAATAACCATTTAAGAAATTGTACAATTTATAGTGTCACACCCACTAATACCAACCTAACTTTCACACTATTACAACTACACATACATACATGAATATCAATACAACTAAATATCGTATATGTATGAGTATAGTTAAAAACAGGCATAATACTATTATGAAAAGAATTGTATAAGGAAATGTGATATGAGCATAAAATACCATTAAAGTCATTTCCTTAAAAACACACACACAGACACACAAACATTTATAACAGCCATGAAAGTTTGTACATAAATGTGTATATGTACGTATTTTAGATGTGCTTTTATATGATTGTGTTAAAGTAGTTGGATTATAATACAATTCATATTAAAGTCTCTGTATAAATGTATTTGTTTATGCACGCAGAGAAAAAATATGGTTACAGCATGATCACCACAACTATTCAATGATTATATAGCCGTTTTCTCGTTGATTTAAATATACTGTGATCATCATAGCAACGTTTATGATTCTGTTTTATCATTTAATGATTACACACAATCAAAATTTTAATATGGTTCACTGAATTATAATATTTTTTTAAATATGTTTATATGAAATCATATTTATGAATAAATACAATCATTTAGTCAATTCTACAATTATTTAGTTAATTCTATAATCATTAAATTAATTTTACAAATTTAGTCAATTCTACAACCATTTAGCTAATATTTTTATTTGATTTTAAGTCATATTTTGTTTTGCACAACTGTTGAATGTTTGTATTTGAAAATGCTTATGTTTTCCTCAAATATAAAATATTTGTTTTTGATTATAATTTGATTTCACACAACTATTGTATTTTTTACCGTTAATCATATTTATTTTCTACATAACTATTGAATACACATTTTTGTGTATAAATTCAGTAGTTTGTTAGAAGGCAAACGGTATAGCTGTGTGTTTTTAGAAAAGTATTCAATTTATTTGTGTTCTAAGTTTAAAAAATTGTGAAATAAAACCACAAAATAAAAAAATAAATGAAAAATATGTCCTGTTCTGAGATATGCAGGAATGGTTTTCCATATTGAAATGTATGAAAATGACGTTCCATTATTTGGTCATATAAACCACATATATTGCTCTAATGAATCTTACTATCTTTGCGGTCAAAGGCTTTCAAACCATGGATTTAGCTCATATTTTCAAGCCTTTCAGCAGGATTATGAGGATTTTTATTTTTTAATATCTATTATATAGCCAATAAAATTTTATAATCAAATCTTATTGGCTATATTAGCATTACCAAAGAAAACATAAAACTGTTGATTTAAATTCTTATGTAAATATTATAAAATATAATATGTAAATAATATTTAAACAATGAATATGTAAATATATGTTAAAAATTAATATGTAGAATATAAATATTATATAAAAAACTATTAATAAGTTATAATTTTATAATTAAAAATTAATAAATTTTTATACCTGAAAAATTTTTGTTCAATATTCTCAATAAATAAATAAATAAAAGTTTCAGATAAATGTGCTTTATTTTAAATATATTCAGTATTACAAAAAGGGGGTTATATATATAATAAAATGGGATTATTAAATGATTAAATTCTTTTATATTTATGATAAAATGGGATTATTAAATGATAAAATTGGTTTATATATACGATAAAATGAGATTATTAAATGATAAAAAAATTAGGAAATCGGAAGAAATATTATAAAAAAAAGTTATAAATATGATTAAACCGAATCATTAAATGAAATTTAAAATTATTAAATGGAATCAGAAAAATGATTACGTACAAATATACTTATTGTAACCTGGGATCATATATTACAATCATAGTATGTTGCTTTTAGTTTATGGTCACCCGAACCATATTTTTTCTTTGCGTGTGAGTTAGTTTTATATAAGTTGAAACAAAAAAAATCTTAAGATATTTTATTACAATAAATATCTTTAAGCAACAGTAAGAAAATTTATAGTTTAACATACTTCTAAATATACATACATGTGTTTTAGAAAGATACGAAAAAAAAATCCTTAATCCTTTAAGGTTTTATAGTTAATAAAAAAAATATTACATATAAAATTTTATATTCGTTTTAAACAACAATTTGTAGTAAAGTTATTTTTTATAACCTCAACTCTCATATTGTAGGTTTTTATTTTAAGTAGTTTTTAACCTCAAATATTCTTATAAGCAGATAAAAGAATATTTTTAAGTTCAAAAACTATTTTTAATACAATAAGCTGGAAATTTAAGTATAAAATTAAGTATTTATGTAAATAGTAGAATAGTTTCGATTAAATGATTTTTCATATGATTAAAGGCAAATCAACTAACTACCCCATCCCATGTTGTAAATTCGCCAAGTGATGGGGGAAAATAGTTTTCACATATATAATAGTTCAAATTTTATTTTATTACTGTAATTGTAAAACAAGTAAAACACTATCACAGTGGGGCCAAATTCAAAGTTTTGATAATAAATCTGTATCTCCTAAACTACCGGTCGGATCGAATTGTATTGTATGGAAGAGTTGTAGAGAAGGACCTAAGATTTCAGAAAAATCATCTTATAGTCAACCAGCGATAACACGAGATAAGCTACAGTGTGTCAAAATCGACTACCTCGAGTATGTAAAAGTTACAGAAAATCAAGTCCGATTGCAAATAACTTTGTATTTCTGTAAAGCGCTTGGCAGAATAAAGAAAAAATAAGCTTACTCATCTAAGTTATCTCTCGAGATAGTCAACTTTAAGAGATACAAAAATTTTTGCGTTTAGCTCCACTGTGTACTAGTGAAAAATATAATCGGTCAAATCTGACCATTGAGTATGTGCATCAAAATGTGGCGAGGGATCTTATTTGGGGCGGATGTGCAAATTGTGGATTGATACTTGTATTATAACACACGTTTCCATTATAGCAGATTCTTTATGCCCTTTAAGGTGATTCCCAAAAGTGCGCCTTATATGGGAACTATGGTCAATTATGAATCTATCGTCATAAAATTTGGTACTGTAGTTTCTACTTATTTAAGAGTCATTTGTGTCATTTGGCCTTTATTTTGAATCTTTATCCAATAAAAAGTACTTAAGTAATATAAGTCTTAAGTTGAAACTTTAAAAAATATATATATTTTTAACTTTTATAATATTTTTTTGTTCTGGACTGCAAAATTTTTGTAATGGTTTCAAAAGAATTTTAACGCAAATGCAACAAAAAATTTACCAACAAGGTGTCAACATTGACCACTTCGAGTAAGAAAAAAAATTGTGACTTCTACATATCAAGATAAAATAAAAAAAAAAATATGAACTGCGCTCGAATTCGGTAATTTTGATTTTTTTTACTATATTTATATATTATTACCAAAACATTTGCGATCGGTTCCACTGCGTGTTAGATTATCAGATTTGAACTAAACGACTATAATCTTAATTGTTTACAATGAATATCAATATACACATCTGCTCAAAATAATAGATACACCTAGTAGTATTACATTAAAGTGACGATAACTTTGAAAAATTCTTCAGAAATACTTCGAGTTTTTTTCTTTTAGTAAACAATTTGATCTGGTAATGATACTTTAATGAAAAATATGGCAAGTATTGTGCATAAAAATACACATACATTTTCGAGTTAAATACCAAAAATTGCTGCTCATAATAATAGATACAGTTAATTTATTTCTAATTTTTTTATATTAAATCGAATTCTATTGTATTTTTTTAATTATTTTTACATAACAGAATAAGAAAAGTTTCATTTAAGTTGAAAATGTTATAAAGAAATTGAATTTTGACACAGAAAATGGGAAGAAACAGTCTGTGCATCAAATAGGAGAGAAAACTGTTTCGAAACATTGAAAATCGTTACTTGAATTTGCAAGTAGGGGTTTAGGAAAATATCTGCGTTATCTACAAAATGCTTTTTTACGACTGAAACTTGTAATACTCCTTATAAAATAACCCCAAAATCAGATTATTTTATAGGCAAGAAATAACCCCTTCAATCATCTGAAAGCTATTTCAGCAGAATTTTTGATGGAATAGGTCCAAAAGTAATTTTCTGCAATATCCCAATATATTCCAGTACCCATATACAATTTATTTTTTCTATCAATATGATAAATAGGACCATTTAAATTTAATTAAAATCATTCCCAAACCATTATATTTTCACCTCGCTCTGAAACAGTAATATTTATGAATTTTGCGTGGAATTTTTTTCACTATAGGGTGGCGAATACTTCTTCAGAAGTTATTTCCTAACAAATTATTTCTCATTTCGGCAAAAAATATTATGTCACTCCAATTTTTTTACGTGTGTACATTTGGACTATAGTAAATTTATTTTAAGAAGTTTAAACAGTATCTTAAAATTTTGTATACGCATTGATGGAACTTTTCTGGCAATTTTTTTTTCGGAAATATAGTTTGCAGACGACAAAGCCAAACTGTTTGTGGACGTACTTCATTAAAAGATGTACCGACGACTTTGCAGTTTTCGCTTGTTTTAAACCATTTTTTTTTCTCCTATTTGGTGCAATGATTGTTTCTTCCCATTTTCGGTGTCAAAATACTATTTCTTTATAATATTTTTAACGCAAATTAAACTTTTCTTATTATATTATCAAAAGTACAATAGAATTCGATTTAATATAAAACAATTAGAAATAAATTAACTGTATTATTATGAGCCACAATTTTTGGTATTTAAATCGAAAACGTATGTGTAAATTTATTTTTATGCACATACTTGCCATATTTTTCATTAAAGTATCATTGCCCGATCAAATTGTTTACTAAAAGAAAAAAACTCGAAGTATTTCTGAAGAATTTTCCAAAGTTATTATACTTTAATCTAATATCACTAGGTGTATCTATTATTTTGAGCAGATGTGTATATATATTAGGCTGCACCAAAATTTACCAACTTTCGAATTTTGACCGTAACTCCCCTTAGAATTGTTCTTTGGGTTACAAAAAAATACTGTGTGAAATATTAGTGAAATCGGATTGTTAAACCGTGCCACATGGGACCTGAACTTTATAGGGTGCGTTTGTATGGGAAAAAATGGTATTTTTGCAGTTTTTAGAAAAGTTATGGCATTTAATACTTTTTTTTGCACCTAAACATTAAAAATTTAAATCTACACATAATTATCTATCAAATAACATATTAAAAAAGAAAATCGATTAAAACTGTTTAAGTTATTACAAATTCCTCAGACCATTAATGTATTTTAGAACACTTGTGTAAGGAGTGAACAACGAAAATTTAAATTTTTTGATAAATGTTTGAATAAAAAGCTATTTTCAATTCAATTTGAATTATAATTACTGAAAAATTCATTTTTTTATCCAAACACTTTTCTATGCTGGTTTAAAAAATTATTTATATTTTTTAATAACGTTTCAAAACTCCATTTTCAAACTTTAAAAAAGTTTGTAAAACAAAATTTCAAAAAAGTTCGAAAAAACATTGCAGGTTTATAAACAATACTATAGAAAATAAAATTAAAAAAGAATTAGATCAGGATCTTGTATGACTTAGCCGTACCTGTGATTTGAATTCTGTGGATTTCGGCAAAAAGGCATTTTTTGGCAGTTTTTTAAGATATAAAGTAAATTTTTGTTTGAACTGATGTTCAAACTAAAAAAGATTATTATGTAATAAGGTAGAACATATATCGAGAAATGTTTATAAAAAAATTTGGACAAGGTTAAACTTTAAAATACGCAGGTCAAAGGTCAAAAATAGAAGAAATTAAAATTTTTAAAGAAAACATAACAAAAAAATGAATTATTTTTGCATGGATTTCTATGAAATTTAATGGAAATATAACTGAAGGTTATGTAACACAAAAAATGCAAATTTAACCCTCAACTGAGCATGGGGTCTGCATTATTTAAATGTCCTTATTCATAATTATATTAAAATAAAATTTTATTGATTAATATCTTGAACATATAAAATGACAATTACCTCATTCTTTCAAGTAAAACCATGAAAACCCTTAAAAATTAAACATAGAAATCATTGTAACAAAATCCATACAAAAATAAATTATTTTTGGGAATGTTTTCCTTACAAGTTTAAACTGTAGGTAATCATTTTAAAATTCTGCCCTCTATATTAAAATTCGCTGAATGGAGCAAATTTTCTATATAAACTTGTTACTTGTTGTACAGCAAATTAATTTCCTAAGTCTTGTCTTTAGATTGGTTAATTTAATTTAAGTCCAAAAATACTAGAAATTTTTCACCTCAGTTTTTTTACATTTTATAGTTTTAAATATCTGTATCTCATGAGATTTTACGTAAAAGATTTAAAATTTAGAATTTCTTAGTAATTTTGTAATATCTATAAAAAGCCATCAATACCTTTTCTAATTTGAAAACATACTTTGGCAATACAAGACACTTAGAGTAGGTTTCAAACAATTTCGAAATTTTTTTAAATTCCTCATGTATCTAATATTTTTAGAAACAAAATAATATATTTATTCAATTTTCATCCACAATCTTTAAAGGGTTAAATATTTATTTGTATGCATTTATTTAAGAATTTATTATATTCATAATAAAATATTTACTTATTTACATAAGAAATTTATATTCTCATAAACCTTAGTATACAAATGCAGATGCATGCAACCTAAATAAATTAAATGCAACAGATAAATAAAATAAATAGAAAAGATTTATAAGACATAAGATAGAAATTAATTTTGAAAAAATTTTGTGCATGTTAAAATTGCATTCATCATTTTGTAACGATTTAAGATAACAAATGAAATTAATTAAATGCATATAAGATTTATCAAGAATTAATCAAAGTAAGAAAATGCAAATTATAGTCTAATTCTGGGTATTTTTACTTAAAAGCAAATATGTAAAATTACAATTAGCATACATGTGTTAACTCATTTAAGCGTTTCATAGTTATATAATCAATTTTCAAAGAAATCTGACACCTTATTTATAAAATTAACACATTCACTTTGTATGATATTTGTATTTATGGCAGCGCACAGTGCTTTGATCCCATACAACGATGCACGTTGGGGTAAAATGTGTCAAAAATGGCGCTTAATGGAATTTTAAAATTTAAAGTTTTGTAATAAAGTTGGGTACCGAATAAAAAAAGACAAAATTATGTATCAATATCAATTAAAATCTTTAAGCTGGGTTATGTTGCTTTCTTATAAGGAGCTGTCAAAGTTAAGAATTTTTTTTACATTTTTTAAAAATAGTAAAAAATTAAATTTTCATCAGATTTCAGGGTATTTATTTTAAGTAAAAAGCCCTTTAAGGTAGAAATTTAAAATGAAACCATCAACTTCAGATGTGTAAGTGTACTTTTCTTTAAGTATTTGTACACTATATTTTATCTTAATATTTTTGTTATTTTTTTGAAAATTGTCCTAAAATACACTAATTTTTAAATTTCATGGAATGCAACTTAAAATGTTACAGGATGTTTGTTCTGAAAATTTTATGAAAAATAGTACATATTGTCCACTTTAATACGTGCGCATATATAGCCCGATTTTTTTTTTTAAACTCTAGTAGATTTCATACAAAAAAAACAGCATAAGTGCAGACATTTTCTTTGCTTTATCAAACACTAAACAGTGGGAAAGAATCGAAATAAATCTTTAACTTCTAATCAGCGTTACCGTTGAGAATTTTTAAAAAGTGTCCAAAAAAGGGGATTTTAAAATAAAAAGTCGCCAAAAAAGGGGCCAACTGCTTTAAAACCTAAAAAACTCTTTAAAATTTGTTTATTTGATAACAACAAAAACAAAAAAATTTAAGAAAAACTACAAAATTCAGTTTTATTAATAACAACATAATTTATAATTATTTTGCAACAATTTTTATTATTGTAAAAATAAAGATTTATTCACAAAAATAGTTAACATACAATCCCTTTTAATTAATTAAACTTCTGTACTTTTCTACGAGTTCTTCACTCATACTCCAGTCTTTCAAATCCCCTTCGGAAAAATTTAAGACAGAGCACATGGATTCACAAATATTGGCTTAAGTCTGTAAGACAAACTACTTTTTATTATTGATAATTTAGTAAAAAATACGTTCCCCGAAGAAGGTAGAAATATAAATTATGATTCATCGAATCTTTTTTTTTTATTTGTTCAATCCAGTGCAAAAAGATTCGGCATATGATGATATAAATAGCTGTTCATAAACTTTATTATTATTTTTAGTTACTATCAATTTCAGTTCATTTATAAATACTCCTCGGTTTTTTTTATCACTATACTATGAAACAATCTCAAAATGATTAATTTATTTGTTGAAATTAATATATAAAGGGACGATATATTTCAAACAACTCAGTTGCTAGTCATTTAGCGCATAGTCTTAAAAAGTCGCCATTTAGTCGCCATTTAAAAAAGGGGCCAATAAAGTGGCCAGGTGGTTGAAAAAGGGGCAAATGGCGACTAAAGTCGCCAAACGGTAACACTGCTTCTAATTGCATGAAATTTTACATAGGCATAGCAGAGGACAGTAGCACTGAGTTTAGAAGCGGGGTTTAATATTCGCATCAGGAGCGGAACTATAGGGGTTCAAAATAGAGTGCTAGTGTCATTGAAAATGTTTAACCACTAGCGAATTTTTGTTCCTTACCCGATTTCCAAGATTTCTGTATCACCTTAAAGTCCTTGATAAATCCTTTAAAAAACATGATTTCATATACTACTTATCTATATATATTTTTCGAGTTATATACATTTAAAGTTTCAAAAATCTCAATTTTACAAGACCATTTTAAGATTTTTCCATATATAGCCAAATACTTTCAACCGATTTTATTATATTTTATGTGCTTGGTTAAAAAGCAAAATTATCTATCGAACAAAGAAAATTTTGAGTCATTATCTTTATTGAATCAAAAGTTAAATGATTTTGAATTGGAAAATTTTGAAAAATTAACAAACAGACAGACAAATGGACGGACATCAGAATTCTTTCAAGAAAATCTTAAAATTCGAAAAATATTTCTTTTCTACTTTTTAATTAATATGAAAACCAAATGAAAGTATTCAAATTTTTACATCACTTTTCCCTGAATTAAGTGGAATTTTCGACATATTTAACCCAAAAGTATAGACGGACGGACATTGCCATGCTGCCAAAAAATATTTTATAATTCTAAAAATGCATTTGTTTACTATCTACTAACTAATTTAGCGTCATTTTTGTGCCATTTAACCCAAATGTATAGACGGAAGTGACTATTAATTTTTGGGTTATATGGGAGCTATGGTAAATTATGGACCGATCTTCGTATAATTTGGCACTATCATTTACATTTTTATAAAATTTATATGTGTCCTTTTCCGGAAAGACATTTGTATGGGGGCTAGGTGAAATAAAGGACCGATCATAACCAGTTTCCATAGGTTTCGTCCTTGACCTAATAGAAGATCGTGTGCTAAATTTCATTGACTTATCTTTAAAATTGCGACCTATAGTTTGATTACAAAGTTTACATGGACAGACAGACGGTCAGACGGACGGACGGACATTGTCTCAGAAAGTGATTCTGAGTCGAATGGTATACTTTAAGGTGGTAGTCTGATGGTTTTTTCTATGCGTTACAAATATCAGCACAAACGCATAATACCCCAACCACCTATGGTGGTGTTGGGTATTATAAAACGTGATCATTAAAATATTGATATCTCCTTTCGCTGAATTAAGCGCCATTTTCGACCCCTTTTACCCCAATGTGCGATGGGACAAAACAAAAGGAGTTATCGTAGTAAATTTAAACTTGGTACGCATATTACTTTAGGCTTAGAATGAATAAATGAGAAGTTTTGAAAAAATTGGCGCAAGGACACGCCTACCTCCCATATATCCTGAAGATAAAAAAACAAAATTATTTCTAAAATACTGGTCTTAACTTTACCACAATTTGTGCCAGCCATTAAAAACATATTGCTTATAAGTCTTCTAATTTATTTTTTAATCGGAGCAAGGACTCGCCCACCTCCCATATATTCTGAAACTAAAAAAAACGGATTTACTGCGTGAATACTGATCAGAATTCCATCAAAATGATTACAGTTAAATAATGTGCTTACAGTTAAATATAGATTATTTATGAGTCTGTCAATTTTTATTTAAATCGAAACAGGAACACCCCTTCCTCCCATATATCCTGAAATAAGAAAAACGAATTTCTTACTAACATACCGTTTTTAATTTTATAAAAATAAAAGGAGGTGTCGCTGAAAATTGAAACTTGGCACATATATTACTTTTGGCCCATAGTAAATATATACACGCCTACCTCCCATATATCCTGAAATGTGCAAAACGCATTTTCTTCTAAAATAATGGTCAAAACAGTATAAAAATTTGCGATAGCCAGTGGAAATAAGTTTTTTCTATGGATCAGACAATATTTTATTTAATAGGTGCAAGGACATACCTACCTCCCCCAAGCCCTATCATTTTTTAATATTATTTAAATTTCGGCACCCACATTTTATCTTCAGTAACTTATTAATTTGCCTTATTTCGCCCGATTTCCGGTCCAACATTTTTAGTTTTTTTAGTTTTCAAAATAGGAAAAAAATTTTCTTTTATATATTAAAAAAACAATACTAAACTTCAGAATCAAGCAAAAAAAATTATAATTTTTTATAATTTTTTTTAATACTCCATCGAACTCATATAATTTTTGTATTAAAATTTAAAAATGCTCTATAATTAGCGCCATCTCGAGGATTTTTAACGTAATTTGTTGGATCAAAGAAATATATTTTACTATTCCTTAGTTGTTTCTTAAATTTCGAAATAATTTTTATAATTTTATTATTTTAATTTAGCAAAATAAATTACTTCAACATTGAGAACTCTTTGAAATTGAAGTAAAAACAGAAAATCAGAAACTTTTTCAATTTAACTTTTTTTAAAGTTGTGGCAAAAAATAGGCTCTAACTATTTTTTAATGTGTTAAATAACTGTAAACACTTACATAAACCGTACAAAAAAATTTTATAATTTTTTATAATTTTTTTTATATCCTTAATCAAATTTAATGAATTTTAATGTTTTAAGTAAAAAATATGTGAAAATTTGAGCAACAATGTATATTTATTCGAAAAACTATATTTTAAAAATAATAACAGCTTTAATTTACAAATATTCTGAGGTATTGAAAAACAAAACTTTGACACTTTTCATAAATTTTTTTTTTTTTTTTAATTTTTTTCCCAAAACAGTTTAAAACCAGTTTTTTGGTTTATTAATATTTGCTCTCTAACTTTAGCGCCCTCTAGTAGCCATAATCATAACTTTTTCCAAAACAATCTTTTTAAATTATATGATCTATATTGTTATCTTTCTAAAAACGTATATTTCAAGACAATTTGAAAAACATTTTTATTTTTATCTATGGAACAAAGCACTGTGCAGCGCTTTCTTCGCATTGTTTGCACTGTGTTTGTGTACTTTTGCACTAAAGCACGTGCAAAAAATATATATATTTACCTTGTGGATTATCTTCTAAGCTTTGTAAGTCTTTTGTATGTATTTGTGTGTTTACTAATTAAGTAAATTATCCTGAGATTTTTATTTTCATGTTTTTGTACGTGTGCATTTAGAGTGTAACTTAAAATTATTGACACAAAGGGAAATAATATTCGGGTATAAAGGTCAAGGAGAACATTTTTTCTTTAGCAAAAAATTTTTCTTTTTTATTTCTTCTTGTTTAGTTATAACATTTTTTTTATTTGCTTAAACATAAATGATTTTCTTAGCTAAATGGATACATATTTCTAGTTATTAATTGAAATTTTTTAAATATGACAAACCTGTGCTTAATATTTTAGAACTTAGCTAATGAACTAATTATTATCATTCTGTAAAACTTTGATTATTTAATAAACATACACATACAAACAAATCCCTTCATTGAACAATATCCTGCTTTAGTACTTTATTGCATCTACCTATATAATTAACATACAAAACACCTTGTTCACTTTGTGTATGCATATGAGGCCTTTGAATGTCATTGTTTACTAGTGTGAGAGCTTATGTGCTTAGTTAACTCTATATACTTACATATGTGTGGTTTGCTAATAAAGTGCTATGTTATCAAATGTTCATATAATTATTGTTACTTGCACTAACATTAGATCTTCAATTTATTTAAAATACCAAAATTTAAATTGTTATTGGTAAACTTACACAAAATACAGAAGTAATTATTATTTTATATAAAAGGAATGACTTTACTACTTGTCAAAAGTTTAAACAACTTTGTTAAAGAAAAATCCTAAAAATCTCTTAAGAAGTTTTAAAATTAAAAGTTTTTTTTTTGGGTCATTTATGCGTTAAATCTTATGCACTTATGTTGTGGTATAAAATGTTGTTAAAAAAGTTTTGTTTGCATATAAAATGTTGTCTTTTTACTTAGCAGCCATTGTAGTAATTGGTACAGCACGTATGAGTGATATTTTTAAGTAAAATAAAAAAAATCATACATAAGAATGATATTATATAAACAAGTTTGCAATCGTAAATTGCCTTGTTATCTCTCTTTGGCGGTACCAAACAGAGTTTGTGGACTATAATTAGACACCAATAAAATGGAATACGTATATTCTGTGCCGCTTCACACTTCATCAGCATTCGTGGTGTCTTATCCATTTCGGTTTCATTGAAACCTAAACATTATATATGTATGTATTTCTTTTCTAATTAAAATAATAATAGTTATAGTCTAAAGGCGCTAGGAAAATAATCCCAGAATTGTCTTATCCCAACAAACCAAATGATATCGCAATGATATCATTACGATATCATTTCGGTGATATAAAAGCCCGAGAATGATATCATTTATAATTCTAAAATGACATAGGTTGCTTTCTAAAAGGTACACTCGAAAATGATATCATAATTTTTGAAAATAACGATATTAGTAATGATATCGTTAAATTTAAGCAGCGCGATAATTTTGCAATATATTGCAGAATATATACATACATATCTGCTAAGATTGGATGAATATATACTATTCTAAATATTTTATAAAAATAAAATAACCATAATAAACTAAAGTTCATCCTGCTCTAAATTATTTTACATGTAATACTTAACTTTCGTAGTCGGAAGACAATTTCCGTTTAAATCCAAGATGATATTGGTTTCTCTATCGTATCCTCTTATATTTTTTGCGATTCCACTAAATTTTGCTGTAAAAATATAATTTCCATACATATAATGCTAAACATAAAATATTCTTCTTATACAAAAATTTTCAATTTAATTTTATTTTCCTGAAAATGTTTGAAGTTTTTTTCTAAGGAAAATAATTTTGATATTTTATCATATAATTTTAAAATTATGATATCATTAATGATACTGTATCGTTTCTTGGTTTGTTGGGATTGTTCAACAGGTCCTTAGGAATCTTAATCTGTTTACATAAATAGCCTAGGATCATCATTTAATAGTCCGCAGCAGTATGGTGTTCACAGCCTATAATAGATTCGGTTCTATAAAAGATATTGATTTCAACTTTTTCTATATAATAAAGAATTATATCAGCTAGGCAAAGTAACTTAGATGAAAATATTGAGTTTATACTTTTTCTGATTTTTGCAATTAAAATCAAATTTTTGTAAAAAATAGCATTTTTGAGAAACTATAAATATTTTATTTGTAATAAAATCTTTGTTAGTAAAGATATCTTAACGAAATTTTTGCTGAATGTAGACTTTATCTTATAAAATGAGAAACTGGAACAGAATTCCCAAAAAACACCGAAAATACCAAAAATAGTTTTTTTCACATTTTCAGCTATAAAATCTACATTTTTCCGAAGTCCCATAGTTATTGATTTTAGAAAATACTGACTAAATACAAAACTTTCATATGAAATGGGTCGAATTCGAGAAGGTGTTTAACTTGACCACTTGGATCACTGGGCTTATTATACCCACCATCAAAAAGATGGGGGGTATATTGATTTTGTTATTCCGTGTGTAAGATGTCGAAGGAATCATTTAAGACCCCACAAAGTATATATTTTCTGGGTCCTGGTTAGATTCTGAGTCGATCTAGCTATGTCCGTCCGTCTGTCCGTCTGTTGAAAGTAGGATAGGGCTCGAACGGGACAACGTAGGGGGACGAAATTTGGCACAAAATCGATTAATAAACAAAAAAGTTATGGGCTAAAAACTAGAAACACAAGGTGTCCGTTTCACACTTTTCTGCTGATATCTCTTAAACAAAAGTATGTACGACAACGAAATTTTGTATACATAGTTTGGGGGTAGATATAAACTCGGAAATCAAAAAACGGCGTGGTCCGCCCACTTTAAATTTGAAAAAGTTGATGGTGGGTATATAGATTCGGCCGGGCCGAATATAACATTCGCGCTTGTTTTTATTTTAAAGCCATCTCTGTGAAAATACTTTTCAGAAAAAAATAAAATTATTGTATGTTGTTAAAGAAGGTTTTATTTTAGAGGAAAAATAGTCTAGATACTTTTTCAGCCAAAAAAACACAAAAAGTCGTGCTTTTTGCAATTTTTAAATTCAAAATCGTTTATGTTTGGACTCGATAAACATATCTACTTAATTTTTTTTTTATTTTTTTTTTTTTTTGTTCTATAAATAATTTTGTTTTTTAACTAGTTAAGAAAAAACTAATAAAATCGATCGAAAATAGTACGAGATATATGAAAAAAAGTGTAGCAAAAATATGCAAAATTTACTTCAAATTCCCTTCCAAACTTTACATTGTACACTCCTCTGCTACGCCTACTCCAAATTTCACGCAAATCCAAAGGCCGATCACAAGATATAGATTTATTTCCAAAAATTTTCGATTCTGCCCCACTGTGCAATGGTCGGCAAAAAATCCTCTCTTATACAAGAATATTTGGACTTGATGCCATCAGGTCAAGATTTCTTTTTATAGAGTTAAATTTATCTGACTAGTCGCCCGACAGTGTGATAAAGTTGACTACCTCGAGTGTAGAAAACACATCGGAACTTGTAACTTTTACAAATAAGAAGTGAGTTCGAAAAAATCTTAACACACATTTTGCCTCATAACTTTTTTCGGAATCAATATTCAAAATTCTTTTTGATCTAGTTATCATGGAAAAATACTTCAGTTATTATTTTTAGTAACAACCATTTTAATTTGTCCTTTTTTTCATCAAAATAAATGACGAAAATGATTTACGTCCTACAAGTTATTAAAAAATTTCAAGAAATCCAAATAGGCCTTACAAATAATTGGCCACAGAATTAAATGTCCTCCGTAAAACCGCTTCTAATGTTATTAAACAGTATCAGGAGAATTTGACTATTGATGTGAAACCTAGTTCGGTAAGAAAAAAGGACCACATGATATTGGGAAGGCCAGAAAATTGAAGGCATATTGAAAGGAACTCCAAACACATCTGGTAGAAAATCAGCTCAGTTTTCTCAGTGCTTCGACTATTTGGTGCGAAAATTTAAAGCTAATGGGAAAATTGATAATATATAAAGTTAAAAAATTCCAAACTGGAATTCTGCAAAAAAAAATTACAAGCCAAATATAGGACTCGGAATTTAAAACCAAATTTCATACAAAAATACTCAAGCTGTATAATTGACGAAGAAACGTAGGTGCTGGCAGAATCTTCGCAGCTTGTGTCTCAAAAATTTTTATTGCTAATGCTCGAAGCAATGTTGGATATAAGTTTAAGACCCAAAAGCAGCAAACATTTCTTACAAAATTCATGGTATGACAAGCTTTATGCTGTTGCGGCAAAACAGGAAAGTCATTTGATACATTCGGATCTATAAATACGAAAATATGCATAAAGGAATATTTGCAATAAAGACTTCTACTTTTCTTAAGAAAACACAACGTGTCCACATATTTTTGCACCCATTTGGTATCATGACACTACGGTAAGAAAGCTCTGGAGTGTTACCAAATCAATAACATAGTATTAGTACCAAGAGAGGTCAATTTTCAAAATTGTCCATAGCTTAGACCAGTGGTGAGATATTGAGCTCTTGTGAAAAGTTAATTCAAGAGCACAAAAAAAGTGTCCCAAAATACCGAAGATTTTAACAGAAGATGTGCACACTGTTCAAAAAAAGTGACTGAAGCAACTATCAAATCTCCAAAGAAAGGGTTTTCAAAAATGGTCCACAATTTTATAATTAGTGGTTATAAGCATAAAAATTATATATTTCTATGATCTGTGCTAAATTATCAAATGATTAAAAAAGAATTAAAACTCTAAGATCAACCGTTTCCAAGTTATTGAATATTATGTATGTAAAGAATTGTTCGATCTCACTCCTTATCAACCAATTTTAAATATTTTTCATGATGTTATCTCTTATGATTTTAAATACATTTGACTTCCAAATGTAATTTGTTATTGTTAGAATTGACTTTATTTTTTTGTTTTTTTGCCTAAAATTTGTTTTAATTTCAAAATCTTTTGAAAACCGTACTGAAATTGTTGGCAATTATCTGAACTAAAAATAAAACAAAATTTAGAATAGGTAAAACAAAAAATTTTCATAAAACTTTTTCAAAAAATTTAGTTGTAGTTTTTGTTTAATAGATTTTAAAATCCAGATTAATTACCATTTATTTTACGATTATCTTCACTGCGTAGTGTATAAGTAATACAAATTTTAAAAGTAAACTATGAAAACAAATTGTACATATAAGACACAAAATTTATTTCTAGAATTTTATACGTTTAACTGATATTTAATTAAGATATTCCCGATAATGCTATTTAACAAAAATCTTCGTAATTTTAATTCCCCTTTTACTTTTTATTTAACCATAATTTATTTTTTATAAATATTAATAGCTTGTAAAACATTTCAATTTCCCTAAAACGAATTTAAAATTTTGTCACATGTTCTTTTAACACCACTTTATTATTTTTTAAAACATGCTGAACGAACATATTGTAAATCATTTGAAAACCTTAATTTTATCATAAAATCTATTATTTCCTTTAGCAGTTTTACGATAAAATTTATGACATGTTTGAGGTTTCTCTAACCAAAAATACATATGTATGTATATATGTATAGCTGTACTTTTATGGGCCACAAATTTTATGATCAATATAGAAAATGCTATTTTATGATTATACAATCGTTGTAAAACGCAAACAAAAAGAAAATGTCATTAAATAGAAAGAACTTGTGGGAGAAAAAAATGATTTTCTTTTTTTTTTTTTTTTCAATCAAAAAAGGAATTTTTTCTGTTAGAAAAATGAACTTTTGAGTTGGTTTGAAATTTTTTGTATAATAAGACCATAAAATATAAACAAACAATATATTTATGTGGGATTTACTTAATATAAAATATCTTACACGTTTCCTTGGAGGCCTGGCAATAAATAACAATTGAAAATTTAAAACAAATTCATTTTGTAAAAGAAGGAAAATATAATTTATTTATATTGTTCGATATATATAAATTGAATATAAACTCTTTGATGCTACTTACACAAATCATCTTCTGTATAAAAAATAAATAAATTTTTTATTATTTTTTTTATTTTAAAAATTTAAATTTTTTGAATATTTACACCCTTTTCAAGTATGTATATTTATATTCTATTCATACTTTCATCAAAACCTGAAACTTTTAATAAAACTTACATTAATTTATGTGTTTGAGTTTTTAAAAATGGGTAAAGATTCTGCACACACGTAAAATATATATAAAAAAATATTTTTTTTAACACATTCACGCAATTTCATTACAAAAATGTGCATATTCATAAATAACAAAAAATAAAAAAAAAAATAAATAAAAAAGACAGTGAAAGACAAAACAAAGCCTAAAATCATAAGACAAAAAATAAGTTGTATTTCAAATTTATGGCAAATGTATAAACAAATTAATCTCTTAAGATTTTTATTGATATTTTGCCAGCCACTGTTTTAATGAGATTTGAAAATAAAACTGTTACATATTTAAACAATTTTGGTTTACCACACGTAATTTTCCTATTTATCTTACTAAAATCCATGTAAAGTTTTAAACCAAAAGAAATTCATAACACAAGATATTTATTTGGAAAAATAAAAAATAATAAAAATATAAAAAAATTGTTCAGTATTTTTTTTTTTTTTCTTTTCATCTCACAAAGTTTTTATTGGCAACAATTTGAAATTGTTGTAAAAAAAAGAGTGGAAACAGCCAACTCTAGCATGTGTTTAACTTTGTTTTAAGACCTAAAGGCAATTTGTTTTAACAGTAGAATGTTGGATAAACCATGCATATGTATGTTTTATTTTATTTTTTTTTTTTCTGTAAAATAAAACTTTTGTTTAACCAATTATAACTGACCCATATTTACTTTAAAGTTTAGTAAGCACAATGTAGAGGCTTAAAAGTTGGTCACTGTTTTATTTGTTGCTAGAAAGTCATTGAGTGGAAAAAATTTTGTTTTTTCAACATTAATATTATTTTAGGAACAAATTTTATATATTAAAAGTATAAAATTGAGTTATATAAGTAACATACACACATGGACAAAAGTCACCGTCATCTATCATGTACAATGTTTAAAGGCTCCCCATGCTCAGAAAACAATTGAAATATAAAAATGGTTAACTTAAACAAAAAGTATATTTTATTCAAATATTATTTCAGTTAAAATAACTCCTTTTTCTTATACTTATTAAAAAACAAATTAAAAATATACAAAACAGTTCATATAACTACTGGACAACATTCACCGTCAGGTAAAGTTAATTAAAAACTTTTATTATTTTAATATGAGGTATATTTGCCATTATTTTTAATAATTTCTTGCAAACGTTTCTGCATAGAATCTACTAACTTTTTCGTCACTTCCGGATCAATTTTCTCCCATTCCTCCATTAGTTTCTCTTTAAGCATATTTTTGGAAGTAATGTGATGTTCTCGAATCCGTCTATCCAAGTGGTCCCATAAATGCTCTATTGGGTTGATGTCGGGTGACTGAGGAGCAGTTTTAAGAGTGTGAGGGGTGTTATATGAGATCCATAATCAAACAATTTCCGCCGTGTGGTTAGGGTAATTGTCCTGCTGGAAGAAATAGTCGGATTCAATGCCAAGTTTTTGAGCACTTTTATGCAAGTTATCCTTAAGGATATTCAAATAAATATTTTTATCCATTACTTCATCAATAAATACTAGTTCCCCAACCCCAGCCGCCGACATACAACCCCATACCATGACACCAGCACCACCATGTTTAACAGTCGACTGAATGTGTTTTTCCTGCAAAGCCTCCCCCTTCTTTCTCCATGTCAAAACACGTCCGTCTGATTTATATATGAAAAATTTGCTTTCATCAGAGAATATTACCTTATCCCAAAAGTCTATTCCTTTATTTATGTGCTCTTTTGCGAAAGAAACGCGTTTCATTTGGTTCACCTTACTAATCTTCCTGAAACTCTGGCATTATACCCGGCAGAATTTAGCACTCGACGTACAGTACGGGGGTGAACACCTGTACCAGTGTTTTCCTTTAACATTGCAGCAATTTCGGACGATGAAGCTTTAGGCTCTTTTTTAATTATTTTTACTATTTCCCTCTTTTCCCGAACAGATAGTGCTGGAGGTCGTACACTTCTTGCCTGATATTCACATGTTGGGTCGTCTTTAAAACGTTTTATAATTCCAGCAATGGTGGTACGTGGACGGTTAACCAATGTGCATATTTCCCGGATCGTTTTATTTTGATTGTACGCACTTAAAATAATTTTTCATTATTCAATTGTAGTTTCTTTTCTTTTTTCACTTATTTTTAATAGAAGTGGCGTTAGCAAATTTTTTAAATTAAGTACCGTTATTAAATTTTGACAGATCAGTCTTAAAGTTACCATATTACACGAATTTATACAGAAGTGTTGGTAAGAGCGAAATTTCTTAGTTTCTTTAATATTTAGATGCAGTGACGGTGACTTTTGTCCACAAGAAATATGAACTTCAAATAATAAATACTTATTTTTGTTAATAAGGTTAATGAAAGAAACATTATTTTAACTAAAAAACATTTTAAATAAACCATATTTTATGCAGAATTAAACTATTTTTGTATATCATTTGTTTTATGGGCGCAGAGGCCCTTCAAACTTACATAAAGGCAAATGACGGTGACTTTTGTCCATTTGTGTACACATATCAAAAATTTATTAAAAATATATTTTACTAAAAAATATAATGTTTTATAAAAGAACATAAAGCATTTTTCTTTAATAAATTAAGTAATTAAAAGGAGACAATTGTAAAACCCCATCGGAAAACTGAATAAAAAATGACCCAGTCAATAGTCTAGTTAATAGCGTAGTAAGGAGTGAGATCGAAAAAATCTTAACACACATTTTGGCTCATAACTTTTTTCGGAATCAATATTCAAAATTCTTTTTGATCTAGTTATCATGGAAAAATACTTCAGTTATTATTTTTAATAACAACCATGTTAATTTGTCCTTATTTTCATCAAAATAAGTGACAAAAAAGATTTACGTCCTACAAGTTATTAAAAAAATTTCCAAAAAATCCAAATAGGTCTTACAAATAATTGGCCACAGAATTAAATGTCGTCCGTAAAACCGTTTCTAATGTTATTAGACAGTATCAGGAGAATTTGACTATTGATGTGAAACCTAGTTCGGTAAGAAAAAAGGACCACATGATATTGGGAAGGCCAGAAAATTGAAGGCATATTGAAAGCAACTCCATACACATCTGGTAGAAAATCAGCTCAGTTTTCTCAGTGCTTCGAATATTTGGTGCGAAAATTTAAAGCTAATGGAAAAGTTGATAACATATAAAGTTCAAAAAATTCCAAACTGGAATTCTGCAAAAAAAAATTACAAGCCAAAAATAGGACTCGGGATTTAAAACCAAATTTCATACAAAAATACTCAAGATGTATAATTGACGATGAAACGTAGGTGCTGGCAGAATCTTCGCAGCTTGAGTCTCAAAAATTTTTATTGCTAATTCTCGAAGCAATGTTAGAGATAAGTTTAAGACCCAAAAGCAGCAAAAATTTCTTACAAAATTCATGGTTTTATCCCTACAGGCCCAAACCACCGTTCTGCCTGTTAAGTCACTTTCCAACACGTTTTTATCAAGATTCTACTGTTCGCATATTAATGCATCGTCTTTTCAGTTCAAAGACCTACTAATTTAGTAGCTCTTGAGCAGCAACATAGTGATTTGTGGAGTGGAGTTGAATAAACCTCATTTAAATCTGCCGCTTAATGTTTTTTTGAAAACGGGGCACCTAAAGCATCCTGCTACGTGTTTCAGTTCTGCATTGCCAATTGATTTGCAAAATATGTAGCATAACTCTCCCACGCAGTTCTTCGCAATGTGACTTTCCTGACCGCACTTTATATAGAGATGTGATCTATCCGTTTCCGCTTGACAGAATTTGAAAATGTGGCCAAACTCTAGGCATCTATAACATTTGGTGGGTGTTATTATCTCCCTTAAATGACATACAAACAATCCAATTTTAATCTTGTCAGATTTAAGGCTCTTCTTGCTGCTTCTGTTGGGAGGCTTCTTCTTCTATTTGGGTGCACCCGTAAGACGTACGAATGGACTTTACGGCCATTTCATTCAGCTCAGGTATTTCAAGTGCGTTGGCAAAGGCTTGGCATATTTCCAATTTGGTGGTGATATTGTCCATGTCCTTGCATTCTATCATCATCTCTTCTTTACAGGTTTTCACTTCAACGGATCCATTAAGCGCTGCTTCAATTCTGTAATTAAATTTTTCAGCTACGTCTTTGGTTCCAGCTCGAGGTGTAGTTCGCCTTTTTATGTTCTCCGGACTTTGTTCACGTTTTCTCCAAGTTCATTTAGTTCAGGGTCTGATCTGATCTTCCTTAAGATATCTGCATAAGAAATATCTTCTTTTGCGGATATAATCAACGTATCTGGTCTAGACCTACAAAAACTTCTTCTTCTTCTTCTTGTTGATTAACGCGCACTCATTATCTGTTTTACTGATATTTAAGTCTTTATCTGAATCATTCTCAGACAGAATTTCAGTTGGGTTCTTCTTGGGGGTATTTTGTTTCGACCTTTTGGGATCCGGCAGTTTAGGGAACATATTATTATCCATAATACGTTTCGGCTACCTTTTGGTGGGTCAAACTGTAAGTGTCGTCTATGTAGCCTGTTCATTTATTAACTTGTCTACCACTGGGCGTCTGTCCTACATTTCTTCCCGTACTTTATTGTACGTAGCTCTTATCGCCGTTACCTTGTCCTTAATGACATGGTGCACATTATTCCGGCACTTTACGTAGTTCATTAGGTCTATTATCAAACTCCCTAGCTCGGAGAATGTATCGGTGCTATTTACAGACCCAGATTCCTTATTAGGGTGATGTGGAAGTTCTTCTGTCATAACCGCCGCGGTTCTTTTCACTGAACTTCTCTAGAACGGATTTTCATTCTATGAAGCCGCGGGAGTGACTAGTTACCCTAGTCAAGCTGGAAACAGGGGTAAAGAAGTATTCCGAGCCATCAGTAGGTCAATTTTTGTTGTTGTGTTTATTCTTTGTTAAAAGACTCATTTCTTCACAGGGTCCCAACTCAAAGCCGTTATCTCAATTCGATGTTTAGTTACTTCTTTCGGTCTCATGGTTATCTATGCAAGCAGGGAGGCCATGCGAGGGTTGATACAGAGTCCTTATAAGTCTCTGCGTTCAGTGCCAGACCAGTATTGTCCAGGACAAAGTCAACTGAACCTACACCACCAACTTATATTAACATTGATCGTGCTTTGAGGATTGCCAGGTTCTAACGGGACGGATGGGACTGTGACATTAGCTCAGAAGCCATTTCTGTCAGATTTCCCTCCAACGTTCTGGAATATCGCAGTCAGCAGGCCAAGGGTTCATCCATAACATGTCAGTGTGATCCGGTACACCATAATTAAGATCTTACCAGCCTCATAATGCCGTAGACACGTATCGTTGTAAGTACTGCCGCCCCTCCTAGGGTCAAACGCAGACCAGGGAGCCGCCCTACATGGAACAGATGCTCCTGGATTTTTGTTTTATAGTATAGTCTATATTCTAGTCTATAGACTACCCTATAGTCTAGCACAGTTTTTTTTATAGTCTAGTCTATATTCTATTCTATAGTATAGTCTATAGTCTAGTCTATAGTTTATTCTACAGTTTATTCTATAGTCTAGTATATAGTCTAGTCTATATATTTTTTTTTAATTTTTTTCGATGTAGTTATCATTGAAAGACATGTCAGTTATTATTTTTAATAACAATTATGGTGATTTGTTGTGAGTTTGATCAGAATGAGTGACAAAAAAAATGTACGTGCTACAAATTATAAAAAAATTTCAAAAAAATCCAAATGATCCTACTAATAATTCGCCAAAGAATTAAAGGCCAGTCGTTAAATTGTTTCCGATGCTATTAAACAGTATCAGGAGAACTTGACCATTGATAGGAAACCTGATACGGGAAAAAAGGACCACATGATATTGGGAAGGCCAGAAAATTGAAAGCATATTGAAAAGAACTCCAAACACATCATGTAGAAAAGCAGCCTGGTTTACTCAGTGCTTGGATTATTTGGTTCGAAAAGTCAGAAATGTTCCAAACAGGAATGCTGCAAAAAATTCAAAAGCCAAGAATAGGACACTGAAATTGAAATCAATACAATGTTGTGTAATGAACGACGAAACGTATATGCTGGCAGAATTTTCACAGCTTCTGTGTCAAAATCTATATGTTGACAATGCTCGAGGCAATTATGAATATAAGTTTAAGACCTAAAAGCAGACAAAATTTTCTAAAAAAATTTCTGATATGACTAGCTTTATGCAGTTGCGGCAAAACAAGAAAGTCATTTGTTACAGTCGGCTCTATAAATATCAAAATATACAGCAAAGAATGTTTGCAAAAAACGCTTCTTCCTTTCATAAGAGAGCATAATGTGTCCTCATATTTTTGGATCGGTTTGGCATCATGTCACTACGGTAAGAAATCTCTGGAGTGGTACCAAAACAATAACAGTTTTTGTACCAAGAGAGGTCAATTCTCCAAATTGTCCGGAGCTAAGACCAGTGGAGAGATATTATGCTCTAGTGAAAAGAGAATTAAGAAGCACAAAAAAGGTGTTCCAAAATATGGAAGATTTTAAAAGAAGATATGCAAATTGTTCCAAAAACGTGACTGAAACAACTATCAAATCTCTAATGGACTATGAAACAACTATCAAATCTCTAATGGATTAAATAAAAGGAATGAATGAACACTCTAAGATCAACCGTTTCCAAATTACTGAATTTTATATATGTTAAAATTTTTTTGAACGCATTCCTTACAGTCTAGTTTATGCCTAGTATATAGCCTTGTCTACAGTCTTGTCTACAGTCTAATCTATAGTCTAGTCTATAATCTGGTCTACGGTTACAGTTTTAGTTTATATAATAAAATCTATAGTGTAGTCTATACTCCAATCTATAGTCTTGTATATACTTTGATCTCAAGCTTAGTTTACAGTTTAATCTAGAGTCCACTCCATAATCTACCTAATTGTTTGCATATTACTTTCAGTCTGTTTTTTTATTAAAATTTTCATTTGTTTAAAAATTATTAAATCATATTTATATTTTCTTCAGAATATTGCATACTTTAAAGAGTTTATTTCTTTTTATAGTAAAATAGTTCTTATCCTTGTACATTTTATTTCATATTATGCATTCTCTATTTAATTTTTAATTTGCAGTCATAAAGATGTGTGTGGTTATGTCTATTTTACTTGTATTGTATGTAGCGGAATTAAAATATCCACTACGTTATGTAAATAAACAGCTTGTAGACAATGTGGCCTAAGGGTATACTTAAATAGAAATTATGTACATTAGGTTGCCATCTTATATAGCTAAACAAATAAAATTTACATAATTTAGTCATAAAAAGAAAGCAATATATTTAAATATTAATTTAAGATTGATTCTTATCGAAAAGAAAGAATAAACTTGATATTTAAATACAAAGAAAAATTCCATAATATTAGTTTTAAAGGAACAAAGAAAAGTAATATTTTTTTAATATTTTATATCCTTTAAACTTTATTACCTTACTACAAACCATGAACAAACACCAAAAGACACTGTTCATTGTCAAGTCTAATACAGAAAAAAAAAGAAGAAAATACAAACGACACAAAATATTTTAAACCTTAGAAGCTACAGCACAAGATGACAAAATAAATAAAAATAAACAGTTAAATGC
The DNA here is from genome assembly GCA_951394005.1 of Protophormia terraenovae. NCBI lineage: Eukaryota > Metazoa > Arthropoda > Insecta > Diptera > Calliphoridae > Protophormia > Protophormia terraenovae. Next base: position 44,283,626 of record OX596073.1, on the reverse strand, counting down.
AGCAGCAACTTTTATAATTAAAATTTTATTCAAATCAGATGAGCGAGGTTAATGAGCGCAACCAAGAGAAAAATCCTTTAAATAATTGCAAGAGTATTACATCAAGGAGACACTAAGAAAGTAATACCAACTAAGACAAACAATTTATTAGATAATAGAAGAGGACAATATCTCTTAATAAATATAAAAGAAACACATTTTCAAATGCCATATTCAATTGTATCTTCTTATGTATTTAATAATGTATTCACGCAAAGAAAAAATATGGTTCGGGTGACCATAAACTAAAAGCAACATACTATGATTGTAATATATGATCCTAGGTTACAATAAGTATATTTGTACGTAATCATTTTTCTGATTCCATTTAATCATTTTCTCATCATTTAATGATTCGGTTTAATCATATTTATAACTTTTTTTTTTATAATATTTCTTCCGATTTCCCAATTTTTTTATCATTTAATTTAATCATTTAATATTCCCATTTTACCATATATATAAACGAATTTAATCATTTAATAATCCCATTTTATCATGTATATAATCCCATTTTATCATATATAATCCCCTTTTATCATATATATAATCCCATTTTATCATATATATAACCCCCTTTTTGTAATACTGAATATATTTAAAATAAAGCACATTTATCTGAAATTTTTATTTATTTATTGAGAATATTGAACAAAAATTGTTCAGGTATAAAAATTTACTAAAATTTAATTATAAAATTATAAGTTATTAATAGTTTTTTATATAATATTTATACTCTACATATTAATTTTTAACATATATTTACATATTCATTGTTTAAATATTATTTACATATTATATTTTATAATATTTAGATAAGAATTTAAATCAACAGTTTTATGTTTTCTTTGGTAATGCAAATATAGTCAATAAGATTTGATTATAAAATTTTATTGGCTATAGAATAGATATTAAAAAATAAAAATCCTCATAATCCTGCTGAAAGGCTTGAAAATGTGAGTTAAATCCATGGTTTGAAAGCCTTTGACGCAAAGATTGTAAGATTCATTAGAGCAATATATGTGGTTTATATGACAAAATAATGGAACGTCATTTTCATACATTTCAATATGGAAAACCATTCCTGCATATCTCAGAACAGGAGATATTTTTCATTTATTTTTTTATTTTGTGGTTTTATTTCACCATTTTTTAAACTTAGAACACAAATAAATTGAACACTTTTCTAAAAACATACAGCTATATATATATACCGTTTGCCTACTAACAAACTACTGAACTTATACACAAAAGTGTGTATTCAATAGTTATGCAGAAAATAAATATGATTAACGATAAAAATACAATAGTTGTGTGAAATCAAATTATAATCAAAAACAAATATTTTATATTTAGGGAAAACATAAACATATTAAGAAACAAACATTCAACAGTTGTGCATAAAAATACAATAGTTGTGTGAAATCAAATTATAGTCCAAAACAAATATTTTATATTTGAGAAAAACATAAACATTTTCAAATACAAACATTAAACAGTTGTGCAAAACAAAATATGACTTAAAATCAAATAAAAATATTAGCTAAATGGTTGTAGAATTGACTAAATTTGTAAAATTAACTTAATGATTATAGAATTAACTAAATAATTGTAGAATTGACTAAATGATTGTATTTATTCATAAATATGATTTCATATAAACATATTATAATTCAGTGAAACATATTAAAATTTTGATTGAGAGTAATCATTAAATTATAAAACAGAATCATAAACGTTGCTATGATGATCACAGTATATTTAAATCAACGAGAAAACGGCTATATAATCATTGAATAGTTGTGGTGATCATACTGTAACCATGTTTTTTCTCTGCGTGTTTATTTCCTTTTTTTTAGGTTCTTCAAAATAAATTTTTTTTCCATATTAAGAGGTATTTAGTGAAAACATTTAGTTCCTGAAATACCCTTACGTATTTATGTGTCAAGAATTTATGTTTATTTTTTTGTTAATAAAATAAAAAATGAGATTTTTCTTTTTAAATTCCAAACGTATATTTAGATGCTAGAAATATATATTTATTTTCCATTTTTTTTTTATAAAATCATAAATAGCAATTTTACAATTTACTGGGCAGAATTTGAACAAGGCAATGATTTCAATTGAATTTATCTTACTTCTTTTATTATCGAAGAAAAGTTGAAGAAAGAGATGATTAGTCTTAAGATATGGTCACATATATGAAATGTTTGACAGAAAATTTGTGACCACTTGTTTTAGAACATAATTATTTGACCAATATAAACAGCGTTAAGCTAAATGCAACTTTTATGTATTTTGTTTAAAGTTATGTATAATAATTTTAATTAAATAGTTGGCTAGTCAAACCACAAATTTAGTAAAACACATTGTTTGATAAAATTCTTAAAAAGTAGAGATTCGACAAGTCTCCTTTTTCGATCTCTTTGCTCATAATAATCTATATATAAAAGAGTAATGACTGCGTGATTGATTGGCTGATTTACTTGGTGATTCATCATCGCGCAACCCAAACGGTTAAAGCTAGATGAAATGATGAAATACGGACTGTGTATTGGTCTCCTACCGAATAGATCCATTAAGATGGGATTTTTGGAAAATCGAATGTTTAGGGGGTAAAAAAGGGTAAAATCGGTAACCTTATATCTCCTAAACTAATAGAGATACAAAAAAAAAATTAAATAGTTATCGTTATTCATTTGAAAAATTATCGGATAGGTGTTTGGTACTTTTTTGAAATTCGGCTCTTTTAGGGAAAAACGGGTAAAATCTGTAATTTGGTACCTTTTTGAAACCCTATCTATATTTTAATCCAGTAAACATAGAAATAAAATATGAATAAAATTAGTATCTTATCAAAAATCGGAAAATACAAATTTGGTACTTTTTAGAAATTCAAACGTTTAAGGGGTAAAAATCGTACCAGATTTTGGTACTTTTTTCACAAGTTGTTTTTTTTTTTTTTTTTTTTTTTTTTTTACTGACACATACATATGAATATTTTAACACTACATCCCACTACAATTTAGAAATTCATTGAAATACAGTCTTTGTTACATTCAAGGGGAATAAAAAGTACCAACAAGGGGATAAAAATGGGAAATAAAATTTTATTCAAATTAAATAATGCATTTTTTATTATATTAAACTTAGAGGCATGAACTACAAGGACTACATGTATTTAAGTCCTAAGTGAGTGATAATTCACAAGAGGAGGATTTGTGGTACTTTTTAGATATTCTAATGGTACTCTTTGAATTTTCTATAAAATTTAACCTAGAAACATGAAATTAAAGATATATGGTCCTATGTGGTAAGAATTGAAGAGAGGGACTTTTTCTTTCTGTCAATGGTACTTTTTGAATTTTCTACAAAATTGAACCTAGAAACATGAAATCAAAGATACATGGTCTATGTGGGTAAGCATTGAAAAGGGAAACTTTTTCGTTCTTTCAATGGTTCTTTTTGAATTTTCAATAATATTAAACCTACAAATATGAAATTAAAAATATCCCAGCAAAAAAAAAAAAAGAACATCCAAAGAAATCAATAAGATTTCAAACTTGTGATCCAGAAGTAGTGCAAATTCGGATAATTTCCAATGAATTTAAAATAGGATTGCCATTGGAGGATATTTTCTTTTTTGACCCCTATTCACTTAGTAGGAAGTCATGTTTCCGATGTCATGAAAAATTTATTTTTATGGTGTTTTAAATCAGTGCAAGGAATGTAATTTAAATTGCTTCTATGGAGTTTTTTCCTTCAAATAGAAACAAATGTTATAAAGAAATTTTTATTGAAAATAGACATAATTTTTTTTATTTTTTTTTTTTTTATGGTCAACAAGATAAATATATGCGATAACAGAAACCTTTCATCAATGTTTTGCAACAATAAACTTTATTTGAATCGCTTCTAAATAAAATCTGCGGATGCCGTTTAAATAACTTTTTAAGAAGAAGAAAACATACACTATTTGATACTTTGGAAGTAATGAAAAAGTATTTCCTCAAAAATGACTTCCATTTATTTTTGCTGGGATATGGTCCTAAAAAAAGGGGATTTGCTTTTTGAATTTTCTAAAATATTCAAACTGGACACATGAAATTAAAGATATAAGGACGTATGTGAATGAAAATCCATAAGAGGGTTTTTTGTGGTACTTTTTCGTTCTTCTAATGTTGCTTTTAGAATTTTCTATAACATTGAACATAAAAGCATGAAATTAAGATATATGGTCTTTGTGGGTAAGAATTCAAGGGTGAGTTGAGGAACTTTTTGGTACTTTTTTGTTTTTCTAATGGTACTTTTTGAATTTTCTTTAATACTTAATCTAAAATCATTAATTTAAAGATATATGGTCCTAAGTGAATGAAAACATATAAGAGGATACTTAGTGGTACTTTTCGTTATTATATGTATTACTCTTTGAATTTTTTGTAAAAATAATTAACTTTCAAAAATGAAATTAAAGATGTATTATTGGTCACATTCTTCTCTATTAAAATTTAATAATTTAAATAATTTGATAGTTTTTGAACCTTCGAACGTTAAAGTAAGATGTTAGAAACTGGTAACTAAAATATTTAAAAAGTTTATTGTACGTAATGCTGAAAGAACACCAATATTTTAACTGTTTCCACAGGTGATAGGAATCATAGTTGAATTTTACGGATTTCTTAACTTTTGTTATTTTATTTTTTTTTTTTTTCTTTTCTAAATAAAAAGGCTACCAAGTTTTTATCTGATCTATGTAGGAGTAGAGCAAGATCTTGTTAAATGCTATCTATATAAAAGTAAATCCGTGTTTATTAGTCTGTCTGTTTTTGAATTTTATTCCGATGCTTTTATTTTATTTCAATACAATGGGGTAGCAAAGCACACTGTCTTTATGCTATTAGAATTATTGTTCAAAAATATATAGTTATAAAATTATAAATTAACACAATTTGAATTTATAATATACTACGAAGAAGCGGTTATACTGCTCGTAATATTATAAAAGAATAAGTAATGAAAGAGACAATTAATCTTGTGATATGGTCACATTTATAAAATGTCCGATAGAAAATATGTGACTACTTATTTTAGAAAAGTATTCTAAAGTAAAGATTCAACAAGTATCCTTTTTCTATCTCTTTGCCCATTTGCCTTATAGCGTTCGATATTAAATTTATTAAATATAAATTTACAAATGCATGTTCTTATACATTTATAAGTATGTGTGCATTTTTCCCACTCAAACTATGCATTTGTGTGTATATAAGAAGGATTTTGAGTAAACTCGTACACAATTTTGCTTTTAAGTATTAAAGGGAATTGTTACATTATTGGTTATTGAGTTCAAGTTGTTTCCTTTATATACATTAGAGTGTTCCAAGAAATAAATTGTTGCGATTCCGGGCAAAAGTACGAAAAATAATGGAGAAAATAACAATTTATCTTCAGTTGCTTACTAGCAGTTAAAAATTGCTGGTCAAATACATTTTGGGCAAGTTTTCTCTCTAAACAGCTTCTAAAAAAAGTGTTATTTTGAGCTCAATATGGACACATTTTTTAAATTTTTTTCACCAGAAGTTTTACTTTTGGTGATTATTTTTTACTAATAATAATGATAATTTTATTTTTTTATTTTCAACTTTTAGATGAACTAAAATGACTATTTGCAAAAAACTTGTTCAATATTTAATTCATAAAAGGAAGAAAAGTTTTTAACCTTTATGTTAATAAAAAAAAAATAAAATAAACTTATAATATTTTTTTAACAAGTATACAATAACGAATTTTTGACAGTAATTTCAAAAGAAAACTCGAAATTTTTTTTAGTAAAATTTAGGGTAGAAGGGGGAACATTCAGAGGCCCGCGCCAGCCGGTAAATCAGCCGACTGAGCCGAGCCGCCGAAGAATTTCAATAGCCGCCGCCGCCGACAAAAATGTCGGCTTCTGACGGCTTGAAATAAGCCGCCGTCGATTTTTTCCAAAATATTTTTTTTTTTCGCATTTGTACATCCCCATTCACAATTTTCTTGTGTCTTTAAAAAAGTTTGGAAGAGTGTAGCCAATTTTACTTGAAATGTTTACGAAGAAAATATGATTAAAAATTTTAGTAAAATCTTAATATTTCCCGACTGAAAAGAGACACAATAATTTGAATGAATATTCATGGTTATAGTATGCCGCTATTTTAATTTGAAGTTAATTTTCTTATAACTTAAAATTTGGTAATAATATGAAAAAAAATACGTAATTATAGAGGTGTTTTAAAATGGTCCATGTCACGTAAATTTAAAGATTGAGATGTACATACCCGGGTACCATTTTTAACTTTAAAGTGCTCGCATTTCTTTATTAATAAAGATATATCCACGAAACTTCAGATCGTCGCAACTAAGATGTTTATACATTATAAAAACTAAAAAAATCTTATTTTTATTCACTTGGTATATAAAAAATGGCTTTAAAGTTGATACCTACGGGAGTCAGCACCCATGGTACCCGGGTACCCCCATATAATTTTTGTATTTTGCACTACAATTAATCTTTTATTGCACTATTTATTATTTGAAATATAATTTTTATTGTTCTTTGATTCATATAAAATTAAAATTTCACTAATTGTTTGTTTAAACTAGTGAATAAGCATGTCCATGATAGTCAAAATTATCAAATTATAAAAACTGGCTAGGTTGGGATTTGAAAGAAAACTAGTTTTTTTATTTCTCGTTTATTTTGGAACTTCAGAAAGAGTAATGAAGGATAACATGTGAGGAGCTAAAAACTTTTCAAAGATATTGACATTTTGTTCATATTATTTGTGCTAAGGAACGTAAACTTTCCATATTGTTGCTCCAAACTTGATAGAACTCTATGCCAACACTGACAACATTCCTTATTGTAAAAAAAGTTATTTTCGGACGTGACATATTTTCGGAGAGGATGTTATATGGATCCTGTGCTCAATTGTGGGTGAAGTCAAACCTAACATTCTTTAGCACTGTAAACGTCCTAAAGAATGTTCGTCCTTGACGAATTTTCTCGAAGAGTTTATATGGAAAGTGTGTTTTACTATAAATCAAATTTTACTCTAAAATTTAAAATTACATTTTATAATTTTTACAATCTTTTGTTTACAAAAAACGAAATATCTATCAGTACTAATTTATGAACTTTATTATAATATTTTGAAATGAGCCACATATGGGAGCTATGAATTGTAGAGATGCGAAACTGATAAGAAATTTAATAGATTGGTTTTAATGTTTATACAAATTATTTTATAAAATTAGATAATGTTTTTAACGTACATAAAAGTTTTATATGCACTAAATTATGCAATACAAAAAAAATATATGAACATCAAAATCCTATTATTGGAGAAAATTGGTTTGAGACATGGTTATAATGGATAACCATTGTCAACTTATTTTAACAGAGATCGTGTCTACATCATACAAAGCCAAAATTCAGTTATCCAATTATTTTCAAAACTGCGTCTGTCTGGTATGGACAACCAGACAGACGGACGGACGTCGCTTACATACTAAAACATGTTTTTCTACATGTATGTATCGGTTTACTTTAAGATCTATTATGTTTTTTTAATAAAATCAACAAAAATTACATTATGGTACCCGCAAACAAAGAAATCCTTTACCAATTTTTCCCAAATGGAACGCATTTCCAGCCAGCTGCAGCCGATTTTGAGCCGCCGACTAATTTTACTTCAGCCGCCGCCGCCGTTGAAAAGTGCTCGGCGCAGGTCTCTGGGAACATTCGTCACATAGTGGGCCAATTGTGAAATTTTTTGTAATAAATCTGTATTTCCTTAACTACTGTTTGGATCGCATAGAAATGTATAGGAAAGTTGTAGAAAAGGACTTAAGCTTTCAAAGAAATCATCTTGTAGTTTCCCTGTGATAACATGAGATAAGTTTTGATACCCATGTTATCACAGGGAAACTACAAGATGATTTGAACACCTCGAGTATGTAAAAATTTACAAAAATCATAACTTTATGTTTATTTCAAACAATATTTTATATTTATTTTATACAATACTTAAGAAATAACAGTATTTTTTCTGGAAAACCCCCCAAAGTGTTTATCAAAGTTAGTTTGAATTTCGGTTTTATTGCGTCTTCAAATTCGAATTTTTTGTAGACCATAAATAACATAATTAATTAATATTTGTTTGTGTGATGCAATATATTCTATTTTTTTCTAATTCTATTATGGGATCAGTTCATAATTTTTCCTGGTTTTCCTATAAAATTTCTTTTTCATCGAACACTCTAATATAAAATATATGTATTTTGTTATTTCATCTTTCTTTTACATAAGTAAAAAGCCGTAAGTATTTGTATTTGCTCTGCTTATAAATACATCTATACAATATTTTCTCAAGGTATTTATTTTTCATTTTAAGTATTTTACTCTTATGGCTTTCAATAACCTACTTAAAGTTGTAAGTAAAGTGCACTGGTTGTCACTTGAATGTCATTTTTATTTTTTATTTATATTTGAATTAAATTGAAGAAAATATCTTTAATATTAATATTAAAGTGATGATTTATAAAATGATATTATGTAGTAAATATTTAGTTTGTAAAGTAACTTATAAAATAGCTATTGAAAATGTAATCGATTTTCTATTTATTACACTATGACACAAATTTTGGATCATTAAATATTTGTTAAATGCTCCTCCCTTTTTACGCCCACTTTTCATAACAAAATTTCATACAATATATAAGTACTAAAATTTACTAACTACGAAGTAAAGAAATCCTATCTTAAAAAAGTGGGAATGGCATCAAGTCAGTACTTCCTTCATTTTATTCGGTTCAAACTAATTCGATTGTTTTGAATGAACACGATTCCATTAGATTCCATTTTTCTTAATTCATCATTCATGTAAACAGTTTTATTACGAAAATATTAAGCGAAAAATATCATAGTGAAAAGTCGGCGGCCCTCCACAAACGACTTCAAAGCCTGGTTTAATAGCAAAAAACTTTATTTTAAGTGTTTGGTGGGATTGAATATGAATTTTTTAAAACGTAATAAGTATATTTTTTATTTTAATAACTCAATTTTATAGGTGTTACTCAAATAGAAGTCTACAACAGTTGCAGGTCTATAAAATCTAACGCTTTTGAATCTGACGAAATAAATCCAAAATTTCTAAAGATTCTTTTGCCACAACTTCTACCACAAATATTCTTATAATTTTCCATCCAAATGGAAAAAGGCCAAGATAATACCAACATCTAAAACAAATATGGATTACAGACCCATAACAATTCTTCCATTTCTATCAAAAGCATTTGAAAAACTTCTCCATAAGCAAATGACCACTTTCCTACACAACAACAATATGATCACTGATCGACAATCTGGGTTTAGAGCTAATCATAGCTGTTTTACTGCATTAATAGACATTACTGAAGATGTCAGAAAAGAAATTGATAAAAATAACGCTACTTTTCTCGTTTTGTTAGATCACTCTAAAGCCTTTGACACAGTCGACCACACAATACTTGGATACAAGTTACGAAATTTCTTTAATTTCTCATCCACACGCTTATTGTTATCATATCTTGAACAACGTAACCAGTATGTTCACACTCCATCCTTTGACTCTAAATGCCTGTAAGTTAAAAGAGGTTCAATAATTGGACCTCTTCTTTTTTCACTCTATGCAAATGACTTACCCCATCAACTCAAGCACTGTAAAATAAGATTGTATGCAGATGACATCCAAATTTAAATCAATTGTAAACTAACGACAATTGATGAATGTGTGTCAAATCTAAATGATGACTTACATCGCATATACATTTGGGCGTCCGCAAATGGCTTAAGTATAAACCCACAAAAATCTAAATGTATCGCCATCAGGAAAAGATCAACTGTAATTGGGCCATTGCCTCAAATTACTATAAACAACACAACCAACGTCGTAAATACCATTCACAATGATAAAATCTGCAACAGTCAGAGCTGTAGAGTATTATATTAAAGGAGGGGCTCCATATTGATGTCTAAGAAGTCATCGTCTTCCTCCTCTGCTCGGGCCTCTACAACTGTATTGAAGGTAAAACATTTTCCTCTGCAAATCACTTAGTCAAGTTTTTTGCCGATAAATTATAGAAGTTCTGTGGTGATGGAATTATGAACTATTTTCATAAAAAAAAATATTAGTTAAAAAATTATCCAAAAAACCGCAAATACTTTTTATATGACCTAAAAGTATATACATATTTAATTTTCCAATGTTCACTTTTCTTATACTTTATAAGTGCCTTTGTTTTCGCCTTTATTGTTAATAACAATGTTTTTAAATGCGTTTTTGATTTAACATTATATTTCTTTTCAAAAGTTTATAGCTTACATTTAAAATAAAATGAAACCCAAATATTATCTCTATGTTTTTTTAATATTACAGCTAATTTCCCTAAAAATTTTATTTATTAATCAACATCTTTTGGTTTTACTTTTTTCCTTTTTCACATTTTATTTTATGGCCAACAAATTAAAAGCCAATCATAAGCCTTACAAAAAAAAAATCACATAAACAAGAAACCGTTAAATAAGTTAATTAAATTCATTACCTCTTGGTAATAGCAGATAGTGTTAGAGAGGTTGTAAGGAGCGAAAGGTCTATCAACTGCTCTTTTTCTCTTTGGCAAATTAAGTGACCAGACGGTGAAAACACTTGAAAAGGTACAACGTAGTTATAATCGTTGAGGCATGAAAATATAAGAAACAATTAAGAAAATTATTGTAGGTTAAGTCCGAACATGAAATACTCTAAAGCAGTGTGTTAGTATATTATAGAGGTTTTTGAAGATTTTCAAAGAAGGTCTCATACGGGACCTTTGAACAATTATGGATCAAGTCTTTTAAAATATGGAATTATGATTTTTGCTACAACAGCCACGACTAAAGTGTAGTCGAAAGCCTCAACTATAGTATAGTCAAAAACCTCGACTATTTTATAGTCGATCTTCTCGACTATAGTATAGTCGATAGTCTCGACTATAGTATAGTCGATAGTCTCGACTATAATATAGTCGATAGTCTAGACTATAACATAGTCGATAGTCTAGACTATAACATAGTCGATAGTCTCGACTAAATTATAGTCTACAGTCTCGACTATATTATAGTCGATAGGCTTAACTATATTGTGGTCGATAGTCTCGAGTATAGTATAATCGATGGTCACGACTACATTATAGTCGATAGTCTCGACTACATTATAGTCGATAGTCTCGACTATATTATAATCGATAGGCTCAACTATAGTATAGTCGATAGTCTCCACTAAAGTATAGTCGATTGTCTCGAATATACTATAGTCGATATTCTCGACTATAGTATAGTCGATTGTCTCGACTAAATTATAGTCTACAGTCTCGACTATATTATAGTCGATAGGCTTAACTATATTGTGGTCGATAGTCTCGACTATAGTAATGGTCGATAGTCTCGGCTATAGCATAGTCGATAGTCTCAAATATAGTACAGTCGATATTCTCGACTATAGTATAGTCGATTGTCACGACTACAGTATAGTCGATGGTCTCGACTATTGTATAGTCGATGGTCTCGACTATAGTATAGTCGATGGTCACGACTATAGTATAGTCGATGGTCACGACTATAGTATAGTCGATGGTCACGACTATAGTATAGTCGATGGTCACGACTATAGCATAGTTCATTGTCTCGACTATAGTATATTTGATTGTCACGACTATAGCATAGTCGATATTCTAGACTATAGTTTAGTATATAGTCTCGAATATAGTATAGTCGATAGTCTTGATTATAGTATAGAGGATAGTCTGGCCTATAGCATAGCCGATAGTCTCGAATATGGTATAGTCGATATTCTAGACTTAAGTATAGTCGATTGTCTCGACTATAGTACAGTCGATAATCTCGACTGTAGTATAGTCGATAATCTCGACTGGAGTATAGTCGGTAGTCACGACTATAGTATAGTTGATGGTCTCGACTATAGTATAGTCGATAATTTCGACTATATTATAGTTGATAGTCAAGACAATATTATAGTCGATAGGCTCAACTATAGTATTGTCGATAGTCTCAAATATAGTATAGTCGATAGGCTCAACTATAGTATAGTCGATTGTCTCGACTATAGTATAGTCGATTGTCTCGACTATAGTATAGTCGAGACTATAGTCAGATAAGTGAGTATATTTTAGTGTGGATTGGTTTTACATTTTTGGGCATTCGGCACAAACATATTATACCCTCCACACTTTGCTGATGTAGGGTATACAAAAGTTTAGGTTAAAGAGTAAATTTAAGCAGAATGGGCTGGTGAAGTTAATCCCAGCAAAATGTTTGATGACTGATATTAAAGACGAACTATATGATGACTTGAGTTTGAGGTTTAATTGGGATTATACAAGACCTGTGGTTGAAGCCCATGAAGGACTATATAATGATCCATGTTTAATTTAAATTAGTACTATATAAAGACCTTAAATGTTTATATGAGACTACCTTTATGCAGTCATTTGAAGCTTAAGTGGAACTAATAAAAAACTATTGTTAAAGCTATAGTGAACCTGCATTTGAAACTATAAAAGACTTGCAATGCACATTGACAGGACTATATAATGAGGAATGACTGAAGCTGAAGTGGGACTATATAAACGCTTGTGATTAAAGCTTATATAGAAACATGTAATGCCAAATCATTAAGTCTTAAAAGGGGCTAAATAAAGCTGTGATTAAAGCTAAATTGAACCAATATTAAAACCTTTGATTAAAGCTAAATTGGAACTATAAAAAGGCCTGCAAATAAAAATCTAAGATTATATATTGAGTTGCTAAATTACACACTATTTCTTGCACTAATTACTGGGTCATTCCTTAAACTAAGGAAAATCTTTTCCAAAAGAGTATGAATAAATGAATTGAAGCTAAAAGTCTGTTTGTGTTCTCTAAAAATCAAAAAGAAACGATAATAAAAATGCTGTGTAAGCTTTGATGAATATAAATTCACTAAAGGATTCTTACGTTAATGATAAACCTCAAGCATACATACGTACTCAAAAAGGTCTCAATTTATTAAATCTTGATAATGAAAAACAAGAAAAAAGACTGGAAATAGCTTCTACGAAGGTCAACAGTAATAAAAACAACCAAAAAAAAAAAAAATACCAAAACAGAAAATAAAAAACAAAATGCTTTTGGTGATAATTTCTTTGGAAAGAACACACATTTCAAATGCTGTTAAAGATTTAAGTTAATTAGAGATAATAAGACAGAAAGACAGACAGGCGAAAAGATAGACAGATGGATAATAAGCGACAGATGTGTTGAGATGTTAGTTAGAATTTAAGAAATGTATCTGCAAATATTGTTATTATTTGTTTTATCAACAGACTGTATTTCTTTTACGAAAATTAAGTTGTTAAATTGTGTGTATAAGACGTGTTTGTTATAGTTTTTTTTTTTTTTTTTTTATCTTAAAGTCAAGCTGTTTATCTTGTGTTGAGTATATCTGCCTTGAGTAGTAATTAATATGGAATTTTTTGTTTGTAAGAATAAATTTTATTTTTATCACAAGTGACACCTATACATGGGATATAAAATTGTCACTTCCTTTTTCCAACTAAATTAAAACGTGCTTTAGTTTTATTGAAATCTAAATAATTTATTAATATTTCTTCAGATTGCCATAACAACTGTTAACATAAAATCTATTTTTTTTTTTTTTAATTTATTAGTTCTCATAAAAACGACGTGACGAATAAGTGTTTGATGGGGTAGAAAAATTCAACTAAGTTGATAAACATAAATTAGTGCATAATTTTAGGTAAATTTTTCAAAAAATTCTTTTTATCTACTTTAATAAATTCATTATTTAAACAAAATGATGCTTGAACTTGAATTGGTACCTAGGTATATACTTATTTATTTATTTTTATTATTTATTTATATTTCTTATAAATTTCTTTTCAACAGCAGACACATTATTTTCTTTAAAAATTACTTAGTCTCACACATATATTTAAACACAATGTACTGCTAAATTAAAATAAAGTTCTTTTTTTAGCATAACGTTTTTATTTTATTCTTATTGCCTTTATATGTGAGACACATTTGTTAAATATAGCAGTTGATGTTTATGATAAATTTATAAACAAATTTCTTGTTTAGAATTTTATAACAAAAATTAAAGTGAATTTTTAATCTTGATCTTTTAATAAATACATTAAATTTTTCTTTTATTGCGAAACTTTTATTTCATATCATTTGTCAAATTAGCATTTTTTGTAGCTAAAAATATACATGAACTTTTTTAATTCAACAACAGACACCTTACTGCTCAAACACATGCCAAAGTACAGTAAAAAGAATTTCAAAGTGGCTTGTTTTATACATATGAGGAAGGTATTCCATTTGGACTGTATAAAGTCCCACGATTTCAGTTCCTTGGGAGTAGGTACAGATCTACAATTCAGTTTATTTTGGAGTTATATAAATATATGTATGTTATTGAAATGTCGGACTGCTTAAAAATCTATAATTGAAGCTAAAACAAGATTATATATTAGTTTAAAGAGGACTTTGTTAATAAAGTATGCGTTCGAATAAAATATAACATGCACTTTTCATAATAACTCCAGCGTTTGAAAAGCTAGACTTCAAGTAATCATAGCAGCAAAATATAACTAAAATTGGAGTTTAAAAAATGTTTAAAACTTGTAGTCGTACATTTGCTTTAACTTCAGCTACCTTCACTTTCTGGTAGCAGTATTTTTAGTTGTAGTTAAAAACTACAATTTTGAAAGTAGTGTAGTTTTTATAATTTTATTACAGCACATATAATTTTTATAGTTTTACCAATATTCCTAAAAGAAAACTACTACCTTCTTTGCTTAGTTTTAAAAATAGTAAATATAAAGCAGAGGGAGCAGCAGAGGGAGCAGCAGAGGTAGCAATAAAGGTAGCAGTTGAAGTAGTTTAATAAAAATGAAGTAGCTTAAAATATCAATTTAGATTGTAGAATTCAAAGTAATATAATAAATATTAATATATTATTTAATTATTTTACTATATTTTACATATTACCATCTTTCGTTTTTAATTTAATTGATATTTATCAATATCATATTAGCTTTAAAATTAATATGTAACAAAATAAAATAATATGGCAATATTAACACACATTTTATATAAATGGCAACCTTAAAAAACACAACACAATCAAAAGCGAATGATTTAAACTCTTATTAAAAAAACAACGTATTGTGCAAAAATTTTTTTAAATTTATTTTCTCGTTCCTCTTTATTTATTGCTACTTCTAAAACTAATTTTTCTGCTACCTAAAAGCTATCTTCTGGTAGTTTACTGCTATCTCTTATTTTAGTATTAACTACACATTGAAGGTCTACTACTAAAAAAATATTGTAAGGAAAGTAGTAATGAAAATTAAATTACAAATGGATTAGTAACCAAATATTTTATTTTTAAAACTATTGCTTCATTTTAACAACGTACTTTTTCAAGTACGTAGTTAAAACAACAGATAAAATTTGGTTCGGAAAAGGAAATTCGCAATAATGAATTCCAATCCCAAAAAGTAGAGAACCATTTAAGAGCTACGCCACAGTGGGGTCAAATACAAAATTCTTGGTAATTAATCTGTAACTTCTAAAGTACTAGTCGGATCGAACTGAATTATATAGAAAAGTTGTAGAAGAGGACCAAATCTTTCAGAAAACTCATCTCGTAGTCACCCTTTGATATCACCAAATAAGACAAGGGAATGAAAATTTGCATAAGATTAAATTAGTAAAGATTATGTATGTACTATGATTATTCTTTACATATATCTTTACATATGCCCTGATTCGTGCACTATGATTGTATAAAGTCTCATAGATTCCTAAATATTGGATGACACATTGACATCAACTATTAATATTAATTGATAAACTAAAGCTATGAAGGGTGTTATTTAAAGCAGAAATAGATTTTGTTTAAAATAATTATAAATTGTCATCAAAAACATAAACGAAGAGATGTTTGGTACAATTTAAAAATTGCATTTTACATCTTTTTAGCGACTGAGAATTTATCAACAAACACTTTAATAATTTCATCCCACAGAAAAACAGAACTTTCTTATTCACAAGAAAAGTAAATAAATTAAATTAAGCTCCATCCGAGCTTATGTAACTCTGGGAAAGTATTGAAGAAGTCAAATATTTGTTACTTTATAAAAGGTATAAAAGGTTACGAAAATAAGGTAAAAAACGAAAAGTGTTACATCCCTGCTGGAAATTTGTGACTCTGCAGTAATGGTCCGGTTCCTCTGTACCAGTTGAGTACCAATTGACACCTAACTCGTCACCAAAGTTCCAATTGAGAACCTGTTGACACAAACACACTCACTATTTAACAGTTGAGAGTTAATTTATAACATGCTCGTTAAGTGTACAATTAGCAACTCGCGCGCAATAACAATCAGTGGCTGAGTGGTAAGCGTTGATGACTATAAAACATAACATACGTCAGATGAACATGGGTTCGAGCCGGGGTGCCGCCATCAACATTAACGAAAAATTATAAAATTGAAATAAACTTAATTTAATAAAGATAATAATAAAAATAATGTTTAAAAAGTAAACAATTACCGAATTTTTATAGAATTTTTATTACATTAATCGTTATTGAACCTGTCCTCTTGGACCAGTCCTAGAACCTATCCTGTGACCTGTCCCAAGGGGCTAATTAGCCACCTCCAATGCCAACCCCATGTAAAAGTGACAGGTTCTTCTCATATAAAGTTCCGGAACTGCGACCGATCACTAGCCCTGAGAACCTGTCACGTGACTAGTTTTGAACCGGTTCTCTTTACTCTAGGGATGTTACATGGAGCGTTAAAAAGTTACGAAAAATATAAAAAATTTTACCAAGTAGCAACACTGATTTCAATGTATTTTTTGGATATTTATTGTTTTATAAAGAAGAAAGATTCTCTTTGATATTATGTAAGCACCTGATACTATGAAAATATGAAATAAGTACGTATAACTGAAATTGCGACAAGAAAAAAATTGCCTCAATAACTCCAACGCAAAGTAAAAGCGTAACAGTATTATAGTAAAACCGCCAAAGAGTTTTTCAAAGTTAGATTGAGTTTCGGTTTTATGGCCTCTTGACGTTTGATTTTTCCGGAGCCCCTTTTTCAATATAATTAGATATAAAAGTCATTTAAATTTATTAATACAAATGTTATTATATATTGTTGTTTTGTAGACTACTAGTATTATACTAGACTTTTGCTGGATGCCACTCCCCTTTTACGCCCATTTTGGTCGTAATATTTTTAACTTAATTTGACTTGACCTAGACAAACTCAGCGTGACAGCCAACTTATATTTAAACCCATAGTTTTCTCCACAAAATACATGATATATGTGTGAAATTTAATTTGAACTTTCAAAACAAGAATTATTTATATTGGATAAAATTTTGTTATAAAATCCATACATAATTACTAAGAGATGCCTTGTACTCTATTAAACAATAAATAGCCATAAATATTTTGAAATCTACAATAAATAAAACGATAATATTTTTTTCTAAAAATGGTAGTATTCTTTTCTAGATTAGTATTCATGACAGTTAATACCTTTCCCGATCCATTTGAACCAAATATTAAAGCAGTTTTTTCACTTTGATTGAAGCACCTCAAAAACACGTATTTTATTAGAATATACGAAGTTTAAGGTGTCGAAACAAGTTGGCGAAGAAATTTATTTTGATAAAGTGTAATAAAATGTAATTATTGGATGTTAAAGTAGTGTAGAATAAATGTATCTGAGAGTGATCCACATTTTATTATTAATTTTTCTTACTTCTTGGAAGACTTTTGGCTAACAAACAATTGCGAATCATTCACAACTAACAGCTCTTTAATACTCCAAATTTACAGGAGAAAAGTGCCCTGATCTCTGTGGTAATACGCAAGAGTTTTGCGGAGTTGGGCAAAATTTGAAGGTATAATACTGTTGACTAATCTCTTGTTTCAGACTTATAATCATAGATCCAAATTGTGTCTTCCGTTACAATCTTATAAACATGATTCGAAAAAAATTTACCGAATTTGTTCATGGTTTTCTTGCAAAATTCAGCAGGAGTTATTTTTTAAATGACTTTTTAAAATATTTGGGAATTATTCATTATGTGTTACTGGAATGAATGCCCAAGAATTCCTCTATCCTACGATATGTTATATGTCGGCATTTCTTAATTAGGACATGGACAACAAAACAACAATTTTTAAAAGGCCTTCACAAAATTCGTACTGGAGGTATCAGCGACCACGATTGAATTCCGCATATCAGTAATATAAGCTGGCCGTGTATGGAGCTTCATTTTCAAAAGTTAATTAAAGTTAACCAATATATTGTTTTTTAATTAATTCTCATTGTAAGTTGTAGAAAATAATCGCAGGAATATTTTTTATTTCAAAATTAAATATTTTGATGAAGTTAAATACATACATACATAGATACATACATACATACATACATACATACATACATACATACATACATACATACATACATACATACATACATACATACATACATACATACATACATACATACATACATACATACATACATACATACATACATACATACATACATACATACATACATACATACATACATACATACATACATACATACATACATACATACATACATACATACATACATACATACATACATACATACATACATACATACATACATACATACATATAATACTAAAGATCACAGAAAAAAATATGAACTCGTGACCTTTTTTTAGTAAATCTTCCATTATAGATTTGATAGTTGTTTCAGTCATATTTTTTTAAATCTTCGATATTTTGAGACACCTTTTTTGTGCTCTTCAATTATTTTTTTTCAAGAGCCCAATATCTCTCCACTAGTCTTAGCTATGGATAATTTGGAGGATTGACCTCTATTTTTACAAAAACTATGTTATTGTTTTGGTACCACTACAGAGCTTTCTTACGTTGTGACATGATGCCAAATCGGGCCAAAAATATGTGGACACATTGTGCTCTCTTATAAAAAGAAGCCTTTTTTGTAAATATTGTATGATGCATATTTCGGTATTTATAGAGCCCACTATAACAAATGAATTACTTCTTTTGCCGCAACTGCATAAAGCTTGCCATACCAGGACTTTTTTAAGAGGCAAAACGTATGTTAAGATTTTTTCGATATCACTCCTTACAATAATTTTATACATCATTTATAATGTATATATTTTTATCTAATACCCTTCTTTACCTAGCGATTTATTTATAACAGACAATTACATATACTCATACTTATACTAAAAATAACATGCACTTAGAAACACAAAAAACAAATTATCTATTATAATAAAGTATAATGAAATAAAAAGAAAAAAAAAACATAACATAATACTCTGGTAATTTTAAAACTTTCGTCTGCTTAATTCAACAAAATTTATATTGCATTAGTATTTTACATACTACCAACATTCAGATGTTGGAAAACAAATGAATAAATAAATGAAAATTACCTTCATGCATTTTTATTTTACTAACAGGATTCAACTCTATGTTAATATTTTATTCATAATACTGATGATTATTATAATTTAATATATCCGTTTATTTACAAAAAAAAGAAACGTAACTGACACTTTGTAACTGTATAGGGTAAAGGGAGCATGAGAATAATATATGCAAAGCATTGTTTTATAAAGTTTCACATATTTTTATGTATTTTTTTTAGCTTTTTTTATTTACAAAAAACTTTTTGAATTTATTTTTAAGAAAATAACACTTTTAAAGTTTTTATATTAAGAACCCTTTATATTCGTAAGTATAAATGCAGCAAAGCGAAAATGCTTAGACCAAGTGATTTTTTCTCTTACTTTCCCCACTATTTTTCTTTTAGATACGGTTTGTTGCTAGCAAAATCATGTTGTTTTAATATTATTTTTTTTTTTCTCTTTTTTACATTATCCAATGTGTTGTATAGTTTTTGTAACATGACTATAAAATCCTTAAGGGAAACACGAGTTCTCGTTTTTTTTTTTTCTTTTCTATTTTTGCAACTCAAGCGGAAATTATTTATATGTATGTCACTCACTAACTACACATTAAATTCTTACATTTTTTTTTAATATCAAACTTTAAAAGTAAGTGTAAAAAAAGTGATAAATGTTATATTTTAAAACGAATTTAAAATACGAATCTTAAAGTAAACATTTGCTGACATTGAAATTTGAGGAAATTGACTGAAGTTTTAAACAGCAAGGGAAAATTTAAATATAACAACAATTAACGGATTTAAATTGTGTTATTTTTACATCAGTAATCCTCAAAGCTTCCGAAATGATTTTTCTGTAAAATATTCTATATTTTTAGTATCTTTTGAGAATATGATTTAATCTGAGATGTTTGCAATATTTATATGATTAAGTAAACTTTGAAGGGGTTATACTGCTGAAAGATATTTTGTTTCGGAATCATACGTATAGATCTAGATTCCATCATCTGTAACATCTCCATATATACGTTTGCAAGAATACACATTAGGGCAGAATTGAAAATTTTTAGAAATAAATCTGTAACTTCTGATCGGCTAATTGGATTTGCATGAAATTAGGCATGGGTATAGCAGAGGAGTGTGGAATGTTAAGTTTGGAAAGGGGACCGAGTAGACCCCTCAAGGGCGGAGCTAAAGGGGCTCAAAATTGGGTACCTCTAACATAAAAATTTTTTAATCGCCTGCCAAATTTTTCGCGATTTAATAAAATTTAAAGTGACTTAGTTACGGTTCTGTAAAATATATTGATTTCAATATTTTTCTGTATAACGAAGAATTATGTCAGCTAACTTAGATGAAAAAAAAAAAAAAAAAAAAATAGAGTTTATACTTTTTCTGATTTTTGCAATTGAAATAATATTTTTGTAAAAAAAATGGTTTTTGAGAAACTATAAATATTGTATCTGTAATAAAATCTTTGTTATTAAAGATATCTTAAAGAAATTTTCGATGAGTGTAGACTTTATTGTATAAAATGAGAAAATAGAAAAAAAAATTCCCAAATAAAACGCCTAAAATCCCAAATTTTTTTTCACATTTTCGGCTATAAAATCCGCATTTTTCTCTTAAAACACTTAACGACATATTATAGATTCTTAAACTTCATTCCGTTTGCCGATTCGTGCTTCGGGATTTGAGAAAATATAGACTAAAGTCAAAACTTTCATATGAAATTGGTCAAATTCGGGAGGGTGTGTACCTTGACCACTTGAGTTATTGGGCTTGTTTTTTAATTTAAAGTCTTCTCTGTGAAGATACATTTCAGAAAAGTATAAAATGATTATATATTGTTAAAGAAAATTTTATTTTGAAGAAAAAATTGTGTAGATACTTCATCTACGTAGATACTTCGTAATTTTTGCAATTTTCAAATTCAAAATCATTTATTTTTGGACTTGGTATAGATATCGACTTCAAAATTGTTTTATTCAATAGGTAATTTTGTTCTTTAATTAGCTATTGAAAAAACAAATAAAATCGGTCGGAAATACTAGGATATATATAAAAAAAAACTGGACCAAGAACATGCGAAATTTAAGTACTTAAAAATTAAAAACTATAAAAGATAAATAGTGCCTACAATAATGAAATCGAATAAAAAACAAAAATTTGGCAAGCGATTAAAAAATTTGTATGTCAAAGGTATTAAATTTTGAGTCCCTATAGCTATGCCCCTGAAGGGTCTGTTCAGTTCCCCTTTCAAACTTAATATTTTACACTCCTCTGCTAGGCCCATACCAAATTTCATGCAAATCTAATCAGCCGATCAGAAGTTACAGATTTATTTACAAAAATTTTCGATTCTGCCACACTGTGGAATAGAGCGCATTTTTTTTTTTTTAAATTTTTAACTTATATGGGCTTCAAAGAAAAAATATTGAGTATCTTTTAGTAGAATTAATACCCAGGACTTTCTTGACCTTCACAAAATTCGAAATAATATGCTCAATAAATTAGTTGATTATCTCAATTCGTCTAATCGCAAAAATTAGTCAGCACTCTTAAATTACTTTGAATGTTTATGTTAGGAACCAACTTTTTTACTAACAAAATTTAAAAAAAAATAAAAAATTGTACTATATTTTTGCAAAAAAAATGTATAGCTATTTTTGATACCAATTTAAAAATGCTGATTTTGAATACAGCTAGAAGAATTGAAACTTTCTCAGCTCTTTATTTCGAAATGTATTAGAAATTACTAAAAATGTGTCCGAAATTCATACAAAAAAATTCGTTTTTTTTTCAGTATGGGAGTGGCAATAAGTCTACATTCCCATTTTTAGTGATGGTGTTTAGGGACTTATCTACTAACTAGGGTGATCGACGCGGTTTTCCAACCGGTTTTAAAACCGGTTTTTTTCTGTCAATGTGCTGTCGGTTTTTTCAAAATGTTCATTTTTCGAATGTCGAATAGACCGGTTTTTTTAAACATAAAAAATCGGTTTTAAAAATAGCATTTTATTTCAGAAAACATGTACTAAATAGTAATAGCGATATTTGAAAATTTAGGAATAATTTTTTAAATATTCATAAAGACTGATTTCTTATGTTTTTAAAATATAGTTTAAGTCTAAATTGGAATTTATTCTGTAATATTAAACAAATAAATAATTAATAATTATCCTGTATGACACAATTTAATTTTTTTGATCCAATATTTCCTTTATTTTTTTAAAGGTGTGTTAAAAAAGTTTCAGCTGCAGAATCGTTTCAATTGAGACAGGCTTCCATATTAAGCCATGTTTCTAACTAACTAAAATTTAGATGATTTTTTCTACAATTTTGAAACATAATTATCTTCTAGTCATCTAGATATATAATTTGCTTAGCATTTTTTTTCTTTCCAGAGCTTTCTGAAGTTACCAAACGACGTAGAAAATTAAAATTTGGCTTAATTATAAAACTTTTTGTCCAACAAATCCTAATGGAGCCATATTTTGAAATTTTTATCAGGGAGCGGATATAAGAGGATTTATGTGTCTTTTTCTAAGAATTTCTTCTCTTTCCAGAGCTTTCTAAAGCTCCCAGAGGACATAGAAAATTAAAATTCAGCTTAATAATAACCCTATTCGCCCTACAAATCCTAACGGAGCCAGATTTTGAAATCTCTATCAGGGAGCGAAAATACGTGGATCTATATATATGGATTTAAATATATCTTTTCTAAGCCATGTTTCCTTTCTAGAGCTTTCTGAAGCTCCCAGACGACGTAAGAAACTAAAAATCGGCATACTTATAAAACTATTCGTTCAACAAATTCTAACAGTGCCAGATCAAAAAGTCTGTTTTGGTATTAAGAACTTTTGAGTTGCTATACTTATTGTTTGCTCTCCAAATCCTATAAAAAACCGATTTTGCATTTCGGCCAGGGAGCGCATTTACGACGATTTTTTTATTTTGAAAGGTTTACGAATTTAAAACTTTAATCAATATAATTCCAATAAATTTGAACGGCTTCAAATAATTGACTTCGATTAGGGAGAGGAAGGTTTTTTTCTTTTAATTTTCGGATTTGTTTGTGCATGTTTTCATTATTATATTATTTTTCCTGACATTGTTAGGCTTTTACGCTTGTATTTAATAAATTTTAACTTAATTATAAGAATTGATTTTTTTAAAGAAATGTTTTGATATAAATATTAACTTCTGCAAAAAACCGGTTAACCGGTTTTTTCTGAATTTCAAAAAGTGCAACCGGTTTTTTTAAAATACCAACTATTCGAACTATTCGAAAACCGGTTTCTCAAAAAAGTCGAATAATCGATCACCCTACTACTAACAGAATATGCAATTTCAGACCAGTATCTCCAAAACAGTATTTTTGCCGTTGTAAAACTGCCAAATGTGACACTGTGCGTCCACTACTGTTTTATCCAGACTTATTTCAAAATTTCCGAAACAAATTCGTTTATACAATTTAATATATGCATACATATTTTTTTTAACAATCGATAAAATTTATTATCGCAAAGCTATATCCCTATTTGGAAAGTAACAATGATTTTGGAATCATTCATTTTCTACAGAGCGATTACAAAAAACATTTAGGGCCTATCCTTTACAATTTATTTTAATATATATATTTTTTTTTACACACTTTTCCTGTCCGCACATTAAATGGCATCATGAATTTATTATACCCTACTCAGATTTTTCATATATACCCCCTCTTTTTACACCTCATTTTGTCATGTTTGTGTATGGGAAAGTTTTAACCCTTTCAATTGTAAATTAGGCAAGTTAGGGACCTAATCTCTAGCTCCCTGCTAAACAGTTATACAAAATAACAACTCCTTGGAGAATATTTTCTTTGGTCGACAAGGGCTTAAGTTTTAAATTATTTTTAAAATTAATCTAGAATATTTCCTATAAGTGGAATCAATATTTCCACGAAATTCACATACATTTTCTCTAATTATACTTCTTAACAAATAAACCATATAAAATTCTATTTTTCACTTATTTATCCGTGCTTAACACGATTATTTACAGTAAAAGCAAATATATTTTCACTTTTCTTACTTCTCTCTGTTATTGGCAGTCATTGACAGAACTAATAGAAAAATAATAGATTTGTTAAATAAAATCAATGGACATTAAAGAAGAAAAAGTAAATAAATTTCATTTTTTCTTCTTTCTCTGTTCATTTCTCAATTTTGGTTAACTTAAATGATTTGTATTTGTGCAAGTGATATGAATTGGCAAATATACAAGACAAAAAAAAAAAAAAAAAAAAAAACAAGTAAAATTACTAGCAAAGTAAAATATTTATTATACTAATAGACAAAGGATAATGGAAGTAACGACTTAAACATACACATTAGAGTGTCCCGAGGAAAGTCATTTACGATATCTCGATGTAAGAAGACCTCTCAAACGATGCGTAAAAATTTGCTTAATACAAAGAAATAATTTAAAAAAATTTTTAAATGGTCCTCAGTTCCCTACCAGCGCACATTGGGATAAAAAGGGTCGAAAATGGCGCTTAATTCAGGGAATGGTGATATCAATATTTTAATGATCACGTTTTATTTTTAATTGATAATTAGTTAAACAAATTCAGTTTTGGAATTTTGAGATTTTTTTTTAGCAGAACGGTGATGTCTTTCCGCCCTTCTATACATTAGAGTTTAATGGGTCAACAATTATACATAATTCAGGGAAAGGTGATATCAACACTTTAATGATCACGTTTAAGTTTTCTATTTACTAGTAAGAAAACTGTTTAATGTTTGATAAAGCAAAGAAAATGTCTGTTTTTTGTATGAAATCTACTGGAGTTTTTGTTGAAAAAAATAAAATATATTTTCTCAAATCGGGCTATATATGCGCACGATTTTTTATTATAATATTAAAGAATATGTACTATTTTTCAGAAAATTTTCAGAACAAACATCCTGTAACATTTTAAGTTGCATTAAATGAAATTTGAAAATTAATGTATTTTTGGTTAATTAAAAAAAAAAAAAAAAATATTAAGACAAAATATAAATTCCAAATACTTGAAGTACACTTAAACATCTGATGTTGATGGTTTTATTTTAAATTTTTACCTTAAAAGACTTTTTATTTAAAATAAATACACTGAAATTTGATGAAAATTGAATTTTGAAAATTTTTTCAAAAATATAATAAAACTCCTAACTTTGACAGCTCCTTATAAGAAAACAACACAACCTAGCTTAAAGATTTTAATTGGTATTGATACATAATTTTGGCTATTTAAATTCGGTACCCAACTTTATTACAAAACTTTAAAAGTTAAAATTGAATTAAGCGCCACTTTTGACACACTTTACCCCAACGTGCAGCGATTAAAAAATCATTGGTCCCATTCATTTTGGTCAAACAAAAAGTTTAGATTTTTTAATCGAAATGGGTATCAAAAAATTCGTATAATTTTATGCTGGTTATGGAAAAAATTTTAAAAAAATTTTTATCATGGGATTTTGTTTCGCTAGAAGACTTTTTAAAGCATTTTGATGAACAATTTTTTGAAAAAATTTGGAAGATTATATATTATATATTACTTACTACAATGCAAATTTTTAATATTTTTAGCCTTAAAGGGAACAAAATTATATAAATTTTTTAAGAATAATATCGATTTTTTTTTCTTTTTGCATGATGTACTAAAATGACGGTTTATGGACCAAAATTTTTGCGAACATTTTAAAATTTTTTTTATAATTGGCAAAAAATTACGAATTTTTTGATAATCAATTCATGACAAAACTCAGTACTATTTTTTGGACGAAATGTTCTAGACCCGTGACTTTCAATCGCTGATAGAAAACTGAAGATCAATTTTAAAATTTTTTTTTTTTCCCATATTCAGCTGATTTTTACGCATCGTTTGAGGGGTCTTCGTACAAAATTTTTGTCTACGGGACACTCTAATACACATACATATTAAGGTAGCCCTAAAACAAAAGGTGTCGATGTTTGCATTTCAAATGAAAGCTTAATTTATTCTAAGATAACATTTCTCAATATGTTCGTCCTGGTCTTTCGCAAGATGGAAAGAACGAAAAAAATATACTTTTTATGGATTTATTTTACTTTTTCATATTTCTTCCAAAATTTCCCAAATTCAGATTCTTCTTTTGGGAGAAAGAATAAAAAATAATAATAATAATAAAAACAAGAAAACATAACGGTAGGATGAAGATTTTAGTTTTAATTGGAAATTTCTATAAGTTCTCCTCCAAAACTGAGCCACCCTAATATGTAAACATATATAAGACTTAAGTAAATATGAATGTAGTAGAACATGGGGAAAATAAATGCTTATAAATAACTATTTTTTTTAATTTTTATTTTATTTCTGTTTCTTATTAATACACATTTCAATTTTTTCTTAATTGTGGATATTTTTTATAAGTTTATACGATTTTATAAAGTATTATTTATCATTATTGACTGTAAAATCTATTTCAAATCATATATTTATGGATTCCGTAAAATTTTATTGTAGAAATTGTAAGAAGAAATATTAAAAAAGTTTGTCAAAAGTTTAATTAAGTGGAAATAAAAAAAATAAAATTTATAAGTACATCATAGAAAATAATTTATGTACTTCATTTTTATAAAATAGAACATCACTTCTAAATAACATAAAAATTATTTTGCCAAGATTATATAAACTGTTAAACAATATATATTTTATATGGAAATTAAAATCTCTTATCGTCTCTATAGTAAACGAAAAATTAAAAGAACTCATACTTAATTTTAAATATCTTAATTAAAATTCCATTAATTGTCTAAAAAAATATTTTAAATAGATTTTTCAAAATGTAATCTTTTGAATCGTAAAAAATGTAATTTTTTTCTGTCACTAAACTTGAATTTAATAAAACTCATACGCCCGAGTGTAAGTGCGGGATTTCACTTCAACTTGCTTTTTTAATCCATCGAGTACTTTATTTTAAAAATGTAGTCACGTGCCGTTTATTATTTGGGAATTAATTGAGATTATTTGTAGAAAGTAATTCACGATGCTGCTACAAGTAGGAGTATACAATTTACAATTATTTTACAATCTAAATGGTTTGGAATGGTGGTTAAATTGACTTTTGAAATTGAAAAAAAAGGATGTAGCAAGCAAGGAGGGTATTACAGTTAGAAAGGGAGTAAGTATAAGGATGCTTTAAATTAAAAAGGACTTAGTATAAAATAATTTCACTTTAATAAAAGCTTTGTTATAAAAATAATTATAAAAAAACAAAAGATTTTAAAATTAAAAAAATTCGAAAAAATGTATAAAACCAGAAACAAAGAAAACAATATAAAAAAGTAATAAAATATAATATAAAACCATATAATTCTATAGTTCAACTTTTAATTTTTAATATAGTCAAGTATAAAGTATAATCTTGTGTGTAGTCTATAGTCAAAAACATGATCTAGTCTACAGTCCGTCATATTGCCAAGTCTATAGTCTAGTATATAGTATACTCGCTACTTTGTTAATACTATTAATTTAAATTGTGTTTTATTAGGTTATAATTTCATGACTATACATTTTTGAATAATATTTCTAATAGCTTAAACACAGTGTGCTTCGTTACCCCATTGTATTGATATAAAATAAAAGTTGAAAGTTAATTATTATTACACAAAATTAAAAGAGCAATATTATAATAACGAAAAGTACTCTCTTATGGATTCTCATTCACTTATGACCATATATTTTTAATTTCATGATTTTAGCTTAAATATTATAGAAAATTCAAAAAGTAGCATTAGAAGAACAAAAAAGTTCCAAAAATTCCCCTCTTGAATTTATACCCATATATGGTCCTATCTTTAATTTCATGTTTCTAGGTTCAATATTTTAGAAAATTCAAAAAGCACCATTAGAAAAACGAAAAAGTACCACAAAATTCCCTCTTGTCAATTCTTACACACTTAGGACTACATGTAATTAAGTTCATGCTTCTAGGTTTAATATTGTAGAAAATTCAAAAAGTACCATTAGAATAATGAAAAAGTACCACAAAGTTTCACATCTTGAACTCTTAACCACATAATATTGTAGAAAATTCATATCTTCATTCATATATCTTTAATTTCATGTTTCTAGGTTCAATATTATGTAAGATTCAAAAGGTACCATTAGAAGAACAAAAAAGTACTACAAAATTCCCTCTTGTGAATTCTTACACACTTAGGACTACATGTACTTAAGTTCATGTTTCTAGGTTTAATATAATAAGAAATGCATTATTTAATTTTCCGATTTTATCCCCTTTTTGGTACTTTTTATTCCCCTTGGATGTGACGAATATTGTATTTCAAAGAATTTCTAAATTGTACTAATTGAATATGTGTCAGTAAAAAGAAAAAAAAAATATTTTGTGCAAAAAGTACCAATATCAGTTACAATTTATACTCCTTAAATGTTCGAATTTCCAAAAAGTGCCAAACTTGTATTGGCCAATTTTCGATAAGATGCACATTTTATTTCTATGCTTACTGGATTAAAAGATAGATAGGGTTCCAAAAAAGTATCAAATTACGGTTTTTACCCGTTTTCTCCCAAAAAAAGCGGAATTTAAAAAGATTACCAGACACCTATCCGATAATTTTTCAAATTAATAACGATTTTATGTATCTCTATTAGTTTAAGAGATATAACGTTACCGATTTTACCCTTTCATACCCCCTAAACAATAGAATTTCCAAAAATCCCGTCTTAGTCGATCTATTCGGTAGGAGACCAATCCACAGTCTATATTTCGTCTTTCTAGCTTTAACCGTTTGGTCTGTGCGATGATGAATCACCTAGTAAATCAGTCAATCACTCTTTTATATATATAGATTCTGTACTGTTGCCTTTAGCAGAGTATAAACTAGTCTATATTCTATTCTATTCGGTTCTGTTCTATTCTATTTTGTCTTATGTATTTTTTATAGTCTTATCTAAAGTCTTTTCTATAGTCAAGTCTATAGTCTAATCTATAGTCAAGCCTATAGTCTAGTCTAGTCTATAGTCTAGCGTATAGTCTAGTCTATAGTATAGTACTTATATAGTTTAGTCTTAAGTCTAATCTATAGAGTTGTGTTGTCTAGTCTAGTCCATAAGTATATAATCTAGTCTATAGTTTAGTCCATAGTCTAGTCAATACTTAGTGTAGTTAGAACTCCTAATAATGCTTCTGTAAATGTAATTAAATTTTATCATAAAAAATTGTCTAAGTACAATAAAGCGATTCCCTCCACTTCACTACCTTTACAAATAGACGATGGGGGAGATCTCATTAATTTATTTATTCAATATTTTTTTAATTATAAACTTCTTAAAATGTTTATTTAGGCCACATAAGTAGACGCAGTCAAAAATTTTTAGAAATACAAAAAGCCCTAAAATAACAATTGAAATTAATTTAAGTAGAGAAGACAAACAGAAAATCAGTAAGAAAACAAACGCCAAGTAAAGCAACAACAACATCATAATAACAATAATAATAATATTGATTTTTAATAATCTCGTGGAAGCAGAAAATGTTTGAAACATAAGTTAACAAATAACCCACTAAACATGGAAATATAAATGAGAAGGGCAGTCGAAATTTAATAGAACATATATTCAAACCCCTCTAGCACTACCTTTTAGGATTGCAAAAACAAAAATGGTTTATTTCTTTTATTTTTTAATTCCTACTTATTTAAAACATTTTCTATTAGCATTAGCGGCTAGACAGCCGACCAGACGGACGGACGGAAAGACGGACAACGTTAAATCAACTCAGAAAGTGATTATGAGTCTCTTTTGACATTTTTGAAAGGTTAAAATATCTTACATATAATATTAACAAAAATTTAAATCCCAGTTCAATTACTTTTGAAACTAATCACGGCAAACAAAATATACACAAAATTCTTCATACAAATAATATAAATCTTTACGTGGAATAGAATTCGAAAATTTAATTGGAATTTGTGACAAAAATTTTCATATATTAAATATAATATGTAATGAAATAGTCCTTCTAACCCAATTCTATACACATGTGGTAAATAAAGAAATACAAATTAGCATATCCTCCATCAAAATGTAAGACTTTTAGTTTGATTACTAAAGCCAGACACATATAGACAAATAAACATAAATAATTCATTGAGTATGACAAAGAATTTAATAACTTCATGCTAAAAACCAAACAAAGTGTATATTAACATAAATGCTGCAAATATGCCAAGTCAAGGACAATTTTTTATTATCATCAAAAAAAGACTTACAAATCTTTGTCTTATCAAAAATATCTTTAATTCGCATGTATGAGAGTTACAAAGTGGGTAAAGGAAACATTTTTATTAGCATGTCGAAAAGAAATACTGTTTTAATATTTCAATTATATAAGAACCAAAAAAAAAAAAAAAAAAACACAGATTGATGAAAAATATCTTAGGCTCATAAATTGTATATGCCATTTGTGAAGACAATACGGTCGTGCATTTCTAAAAGAAAACACCAATATGCAATACATCTAACTATTCAAAGATTTTATAAACATACTAGCTAATACCCGGTGTGCTTCGCCACCCCCCGAAATGAAACACATAGTAATTGAAGGATTAAAAAAATATATTTATTTAGTAATTAAAATATAAAATATTTCTTAAAAATTAGTTCTTATTATAAATTCTTTTGATGTACAATATATATAGTTTTCATACTTGATCTTATTGTAATAAAATATAAGAATTTATCATATAACATTTTTCTTATTAAATAATTCTTATTCTAATGCTTTAGGATTATGGGGGTATGGGAGGGACCCATACCTCCATAATCCCCTAATTTATTAGACAAATGTTTTCATGGATGTTAAAATTCTTTGTGCAAAATTTGAGCATTCCAACTCCAATAGTTTCCCAGATATACGAATTTTTGCTTTTAGTTCATATGGGAGGTACCATGCCCTTACTTCTAGTCCGCCCATATTTTTCTTAAATATTAATATTGATACCAAAGTGGCTCCGACAAAATTTTAGTTATATTTTCTCAGATATGATAATTTAATACTTTCTTTATATGGGAGGTGCCACGCCCACTATTGCTAGTGTATCAATTTTTGTCCAAAATATTCATATTGAAGCTAATGCTAGTCGTACAAAATTTGAGCTCTCTAACTTTTATAGTTTCCCAAATATAAAAATTTTGGTATTAACTTTATATAAGAGATGACACGCCCACTATTTCTTTTCCGCCCATTTTTGCAAATGTGCACATTGACACTTAAGTTTATTGTACAAAATTTGGGAAATGTAACTGTTATAGTTTCCTAAATTTACGACATTTGATATTGGCAAGCAATATTAGGCGTGGGATGTGCCACACCCCCTATTGCTAGTTCGCCTATTTTTCCAGAATGTTCATATAGGTGTCAAAGTTGTTTGTGCAAAATTTGAGGACTCTAGTATTACCAATTTCCGAGATATACTACTTTTAATAGTTATTTTGTAAGTGGGCGTGGCACCTCGCCAACATGGAATTTCAAAATAAAAAGTTGCCTATTTTTCCTTCCAGGCATATAGGAATACACTGTGAAAAATTCAAGAAAATCGGTTTAGCCGTTTAGGCGGCTATAGACTTCAAACAAACATACATACATACATACATACATACATACATACATACATACATACATACATACATACATACATACATACATACATACATACATACAAACATACATACATACATACATACATACATACATACATACATACATACATACATACATACATACATACATACATACATACATACATACATACATACATACATACATACATACATACATACATACATACATACATACATACATACATACATACATACATACATACATACATACATACATACATACATACATACATACATACATACATACATACATACATACATACATACATACATACATACATACATACATACATACATACATACATACATACATACATACATACATACATACATACATACATACATACATACATACATACATACATACATACATACATACATACATACATACATACATACATACATACATACATACATACATACATACATACATACATACATACATACATACATACATACATACATACATACATACATACATACATACATACATACATACATACATACATACATACATACATACAGTGGTGGCCACGAATTTAAGACACGACATGTAACGAACTAAGTTGTGATAATTATTACAACCCTGCAATATAAAATTAGATTTTGTTAATTTTTCAGTGTACCCTGTAATGTTAAGATCAATTACCGTTATTTGGTTTTGTTTGTGTATACATTTTGTTGCTGTTTTTATTATATTTTCGTAAAAACGTGCTTTTGAAGCTGGTCACGAATTTAAAACATATAAGAAATATTTGGTTTTTAAGTGATTTTTTGGTGTTTTTTGAAGCTAAAAGGTAAGTAATGAATGTTTTATTCCATTTAATGTTAGAATACATCAAAATATTTAGTTAGAAATGGCCAGAGGTACTTGGAGTTCGGATGCCGAGCGAAAATTGATCCAACAAATGAATACTGATGGAAAAACAGTAATGGAAATTTCCAAGCTACTAAAATGTTCCAGATCCAAGATTTACAATGCACTGGAACACATCAAGCAACATGGCACTACCAAAAATGTCAAACAGCACCCTAGAGCCCGAAAAACTACACCCAGGGAGGATAGCTTAATTTATAAATCAGCTGCTAAAGATCCTTTCAAGAGCTCAAGTAAAATTAAAAATGAGATTTCATCGGATTTTGGTATTAATATATCGTCCAGGACAATAAGAAGACGTCTGAATGAGAAGAACTTACGTGGGTGTATTGCACAACGTAAACCACTTGTGTCAAAAAAAAATATTAAATCCCGACTAGCGTTTTCAAGAGAAAATCTCAATAAGCCGATGACATTTTGGAAAAATATACTTTGGAGCGACGAGTCGAAGTTTTGTCGCTTTGGTTCTGATGGAAAACAGTACGTATGGCGTCCTCCAAACCTGGAGCATCACCCAAAGTACACCCTTAAAACGGTTAAGCATGGTGGTGGAAATGTCATGGTGTGGGCAGCATTTTCCTGGCATGGTGTAGGTCCCATTCAGAAGATTATCAATAAAATGGACCAGCATATTTACAAAAACATACTGACAAGCATCATGATACCATTCGCTGAAGACAACATGCCTCTAATGTGGAAATTTATGCATGATAATGACCCTAAGCACACTTCACGCCTAGTGAAGAGTTGCTTAGAGGAAAATAATATCACAGTTCTGAAATGGCCAGCTCAATCCCCGGATCTCAATCCAATTGAGAACTTGTGGAATGATGTTGAGGAGCATGTACGAGCAGTAAAGCCAAAAAATTTGACTGATTTATGGGAAGAAATTCAAAAGGCTTGGTATGCCATTCCAAAGGAGCGCTGTATGGCCTTAGTTGAAAGTTTACCCAGGAGATGCGCTGCTGTGATTCAAAATAAAGGATTTCCCACCAAATACTAATATTGTTTTATGAAGCTGAGCTTTACTTTTGTGAATTAACTTTTATTTTGCCTATGTCCTAAATTCATGACCAGGCTTAAACTTGTATTAATCTGTATAATATGTAAATAAAAATTGGAAACTAAATATAGGTAACAAACTATTGTTGATTTTTTTTCATAACATTACTAGGATCTTTAAAAAATAACATGGATCTAAAATTTGTTCGATAAGATGTAAAAATTATCAGAAATATATAAGTGAAATGTCGTGTCTTAAATTCGTGGCCACCACTGTACATACATACATACATACATACATACATACATACATACATACATACATACATACATACATACATACATACATACATACATACATACAAACAAACACACATTAATTTTTATATATATAGACGAACATAGACAAGATTATGCATAAATACATAATGTATCGTATAAGCAATATTGTATGAGTTTGAGTTCGATAACACAAAAAAAAAAATTAAATATTTGAGCTCATAAAATACAAGAAAAAAAATCTCAGACCCATTCATGAATACATTCATAGAATGTTCAATTTCTACACAAAGAAAAAAACTGGAAAAAAACCAAAGAAATTGAATATAAAATAAATGTTGTAACAAAAAAATGTGGTTGAAAGAAACAAACCATCTTTTATACAAAAAAAAAAAAAAATAAATCAAAGAATAATGAAAAATACAATTCCTGCCACACAGTGGTTCCAAAATGAAAATAATTTTCAAGCCTATAGTAGAGAATCAATACAGCGTAAAGGCCAAACTATAGTATAGAGACTATATAGACTATATTAAAGACGTAAATGTATTGAAAACAACAAAAAATTTTAAAATTTATTTGTTGTTTTCAATACATTTAGTCGAACGAAACTTTCGTTCGCATTTAGAGAAACAGGCAGTATATTCTATACTAAAGACAATAGTGTAGAAATTATAATCAATGCTAAGTATTTATAATATAGAGATTATAGTAAAGAGTAATACTATAGAGGTAATAATATAACCTTAGTTTAGAATCTATAGTCAAGACTAAGTTGTACCAACTACGGTCAATACTATACTATATTTAAGTCAAAACTATTCGATAGGGACTGTAGTAAAGTAAAGAGACTATAGTCAAGACTATTGTACAGTATAGAGACTATAGTCGAGACTATTGTATCGAGAATATAGTCAAGAAACTATAGTAGAGACTACAGTCAAGACCTTAGTTAAGATTCTATAGGCAAGACTAAATTATAGAAACTATAGTCAGGATAATAGTACAGAGACTACAGTCAGAATTATAGTATAAGGACTATAGTCAGGACTATAGAATAGAGACTATAGTCAACAATATACTTTAGTATTTAGTTAAGACTAAAGTATAAAGACTATCGTCAGGACTAAAGTATAGAGATTATAATCAGGACTATAGAACAGAGACTATAGTCAGGACTAAAGTATAGAGACTATAGTGAGGACTATAGTATAGAAACTATAGTCAGGACTATAGTATAACGACTAAAGTCAGGACTATAGTATATAGACTATAGTAAGAACTATAGTATAGAGACTATAGTGTAAAGACTATAGTCAGGACTATAGTATAAAGACTATAGTCAGGACTATAGTATAAAGACTATAGCCAAGACTAAATTATGGAAATTGTAGTCAGGATAATAGTACAGAGAGTAAACTTGCTTGTTATATTTTTCCTACTTTGGTTCTATTTTTCCCCCCTCATCAATTCGTTCGTTAAAAGGCAACAACTTTGTACACAGTTACTACGAACGCATTAACATGTATCAAGATAAAAATTTATTCAGTCAAACTTACATACATACATATGTAAGTACATGTGTTTTGTTTACATTCGTATGAGTTTTACATTTACAATTCAAGGTACAAAGAAAACCGAAAAATAACATACAAACAAATCAAGCTATCTTTTTAACACTTGCTAACTATCAATACTCAAATTTACAATATTAAACAAAATTTACTTATACTACTTATTGGGGGAGTGACAACAAGAGAACGGATGTTACAGAAAATATTCAATGCGAAAGAAAGCATGAAAAAAATAATGAAAATATAAAGCGATAATATCTTGAATATTTTGTTGATATATAATGATTTTAAAGAGTGGGTTCACGAATTTTTTGTAGCAGTAGTTGATATTTTTATTATGTTGGAATTAATGAAAGCAACATTTTTAATGCAAAAATTAATTATATTATTTTTGTAAAAACACTGATTTAAAAATATATCAGTTTACAGATTTTATTTTTGTTACTTTAATTTATAATGATAGGAATCATTATACCCTTTACAAAAAGTAACCAAGAGTATATGTGAGGCGCTTTTATTATCATAAAAAAGTCGGAATTTACTCAAATTGAAAATATCAGTGCACATAATGATGGCGTTTTTTATTCCTATCTTCATTTTTACTTAGTTCCAATTGCCCACATATCCTTTTCAATTCAACACACAATTTTGTTTACATACTATGAATCTATTTTTATAAACAATTTTAATAATATTCATGAAATGGTTTAAAAATGTATGGCATTTTTTTTCATTTTCACAATCATTTTAAGCAATTGTTTGCTTAAGTTTCAGTTTTGTTTCCAAATCAAATAATATTGTCAATTTGAAATTGTTTATTTTTCGCGGTTTCATTTTGATACAATCTCTTTTTTTTTTTTTTTTTTTGAATTTCCATTTTATTACTAAAACAGATTATTACAGTTATTTGCCCTAAGTACTATTTTCCATTTTTATTATTTCCCTATTTTTCCTTTTTTGTGTGCCATTTGGCACAGTTCATGTTCACACAATACAATTTTACTTAATAATATGGGAGGTAGATTTATAAAATCAAATAACAAAAAAGTTTCAATTTCTATTAAGTATTATAACAAAAACAACAAACTAACACAATTGTAAAACGTATTTGGTAGTCATGAAAGAAATAAGCTTAATATGAACATAATATAATAATTTAAATTTAAAACTTTGATCTCTGTATTATGAATTACATAATTTACATAAGAAATAGGATTTTATGTTATGAACTTTGTTATTTGTTATTGATTCTTAAAGTTTGAGTTAGAAAAATGAAACTAAAAATAAGGGAAAAGGGAAAATAAAACGAGAAAAAAAAAGATATGATATCCTACGCCATTATTTACATTAAAATTGGAGGAGGGGTCTTTAATTAAACTTGGAGCCAATTGTGGACCGATACTCATATTAAGTGTAAAATAAAACAAACGAATACAGAATATTACGTCGATACTTACATTTATATGAATTTATTGACTTTTGGGTGATTCCCGAAAGAGCCTTATATGGAAGCTATGGTAAATTATGGACCAATCTTCGTAAAATTGGCACTATTATTTACATTTATATAAAACTTATTTGTGTCGAATATTAACTTGATATTAACATTTTAATGGGATTTATACCCTTTAAAGTGATTTGCTGAAAAGGGGTTTATATGGGAGCTATGGTCTATTGTGGACCGAACTTCTTGAAATTCGGCACACAGATTTAGACTTATATGGAACTTATATGTGCCAAATTTCATTAAAATATTGCTATATTTAATTTATGATCGCTAAACCCTTTTTGAATTATAATACATAATTGGGGGATTCACAAGATGTAATATCATGACATATTGTCGTATGTCTTAAATTTTAGAATAGTTTAAAAATATATATTAAGACATATTTTGTAAGCAAAAACAATATTTTTAACCATTGTAAAAATTTAGAACATATGACAATATGACATGATAGCACACTATGTTACACAAAATTATTTAGAACGAGAAGACTATATCTTTAGTCGGTCAAGACCGACCATATAATACCCTACACCATTATGCATGTGCATCAAAATTCGGGGAGGGGTCTTTTATTAGACTTGGAGCAAATTGTTGACCGATACTCATATTAAATGTAAAATAAAACATACGAATACGAAATATTACGTCGATACTAACATTTATATGAATTTATTAATTTTTGGGGCAATTCCCGAAAAAGGGCCTTGCATGGGAGCTATGGTAAATTATGGACAGATCTTCGTATAATTAGGAACTATCTTTTATATTTATATACAACTTATTTGTGTCGAATATTAGCTTGATATTAACATTTTAATGGGATTTATGCTCGTTAAAGTGATTTTATAAAAAGAGGTTTATATGTGAGTTATGGTCAAATATTCACCGATCATCTTGATTTAAGGGATTTATGATTGGTAAAACCCTTTTTCGGGGGGACATTTGTATAGCGGCTGGGTGAAATATTACACCGATCATAACCAATTTTAATAGGCTTTGTCCCCGTTCAATAAGAAACCTTTGTGCGACTTGTAGTTTAATTACAAAGTTTACATGGACGGACAGACGATCAGACGGACGGACATCGTTAAATCAACTCATAAAGTGATTCTAAGCCGATTGGTATAAATTAAGGTGGGTCTTAGATCAATATTTTTGGGTGTTACAAACATCAACACAAAAGCATAATACCTTTCCGCACCTATGGTGGTGTAGGGTATAAAAATTAATATTAATAGATTCCCACTTTTTTATTCCGAAATAACCAAAATTCCAGTTCGGGGAAAGCTTGCTTCAAAAATTGACTTTTTTCACTAAAATTGTCAATCTGTCGTTATAAGAGGCGTGGCTTATTAAATATTTTTTGTGTGTTTAGCGAACATATATATGTATGTGTTCAAGTTATTTATTTTACTTTTTTTTTTAATTTCAGCTTTGACATTTTTGAGCTCCACAAAAAAAATTAAATTAACGAAATACTTATAGGGCTAGCCGGGAGACTGTTACCCCAACTCTCCTCGGATTTACTTTATGTCCATTTATGTTAAGCATTCTTTTAAGAACATGAACAAAATGTATGGTTCAGAGGAAAATAATGGATTTTAAAGTGAAAAAATGTTACCACCTTTTTGAAAAAAATACAAAAAAATCACAATTTTTTCAAATTTTCTATTTCAAAATAATATAACTTTTTATCTAAACCACATAGGTATATGATTCTTGCAGGAAAATTGTTTAGAATTTTGTACAATTCCAAAGAATATTTTAAAAAAAATTTAAGGACTCAAATTGAGCTCGACAAGTTAAAAAAAAATAGAAAAATACATGTCCCAAAATTTGACTTCGGTCCAAATATCTCTTAAAATAAAACAGATATCTCACACATGTAAGCATATTTTTTGTAAAGATTTATTTGGACTATCTATGTGCAAAATTTTTTTTCAATCAAATCATAAATTAAATTTTGTCGATTTTTTTTTAAAAATTTCATATCCGAAGAGACCAACTTTGGAGGCCCACCATACGACCCCCAAACCCCCTAAGGACCTGTGCTCCAAATCAATTGAAATGCACCTCAATTCTATTTACAATCCGTTGAAAAGTTATACGGTAATAATAAATTAAACCAAAAATTTACGATTTTTAGTATTTAGTATTTTTTAAATACGCTTATGTTTCACCAAATTTGTTGATTCGATTTCTTAAAAACATTTGATATTCAATTATTAAATATGTATGTATTTTATTTCATTTTATTTTATTTAATTTTATTCATATTCAAATGTCTTTAATTGTTTACCGTATTTTGTTTTGTATTTAACAAACATTTCAATATATTTTCAATTTACATATATATGTATATCTTTGTGTGAAATATTTTTTAAAAATTATTAAGAAAATATATTCAAAAGCTTCCAAAAGAAATATATATATAGAATTGCATAAGGATTATTTTAATATATGGAACAAAGGTCTGAGATGGGCAACACAATATTCGCTGAAAAAAAATGTCTTGTAATTTTGTCAAAATTATTTAAGAACATTCTTTATTAGAACGTTAATTAGCAATATTTTATATAAGATCAAATTAAAATATGAATTTTAAAACAAAACAAATATTTTTCAGTTCTTTTTATTTAAAACACCAAACCAGGCTAAATTAAATTTTTTTAACTTTAAATTTTTTTTGGATATTTTTCTCCTTTTTTCAACTCTAAAATGAAGGGCCTTTTATTGTTCAGATCATTATAGAAATATGTGTCCTCTTCGTTTGTATTTGTATTTAAAACTGTATATTTCCTTCCACTTCCTTTATTTATTTTATATTTTTGCTTATGTATGCAACATCTCAAAGCTTGAAAAACACACACACACATACCAACTCCGTTTCTGTATTACACTCACTCTTCCTGTCACATACAAACATATTAAATATTCTCAGCACAGCATACATACTAATATAATAGTAACTAAAGTTGACGATGATGATGTTATTTAAAATAATAACAATAATAACAGTAACTATTGTATATATGTATGTATGCATGTGTGTGAAAATTTTTTAAAGATGTGACAATTACATATACGAGCATTTGTAGGTATCAAGTCATGTGTAGCCAACATTTACACAATTCTATACATGACTTTTGTTGCATACATATATGTATATGTACCTATGTGTATGTTTTTATTGTTAACGTTCAAACACACACACTTTTCTATATCTTGTAGTTTTTTTTTTTTATTATTTTTTAAGATTTTTTTGAGCTTTTTTTTATTTATTTTGGTGCAATGAAAACGAAAGCAGTTTTTTTTCTTAAACTCGTATGGTTTGTAAAAATTTGTTAGAAAATGTCATCATTTTATTCTCAAACGTGACCTAAAAACTAAAATAAAATGAAATACATTTTAAATTGTTTTTTAATGTTGTGTGATTCATGACTTTTAAATGAAAGTGTTAAGAAATGATTTTTGGTGTTTTTTTATGAAAAAACATTTATAACACTAAACTATAAAAAGAAACATGATTTAAACCAGATTTTGAAATTATAAGTGAGGCAGGTCAATATAGGAATATAAATCTAAATATTATATCGATATGACCTTTGATGCTACTAAGTTTCAATATGGAAATAATTTTATGAAATTTGGTACATATAATTTTTTTATACCCTACACCACTATAGGTGGGGAGGGTATTATGCGTTTGTGCTGATGTTTGTAACACCCAAAAATATTAGTCTAAGACCCACCTCAATTTATACCAATCGGCTTAGAATCACAAATTGTCGCAATTTTGGAAAAAAATTAATGAAATTCGGTGCACAGGTTTTTTACAGTCCAGGGACGAAGCCTATTGAAATTGGTTATGATCGGTCCATTATTTCACCTAGCCCCCATACAAATGTCCTCCCGAAAAAGGGTTTAACGATTATAAAACCCTTAAATATAGCAATATTTTAATGAAATTTGGCGCATATAAGTTTCATATAAGTCTAAATAAGTGTACCAATTTTTATAAAAATCGGTCTATAATTGACAATAGCTCCCATATAAACCCCTTTTCAGAAAATTACTTTAATGGACATAAATCCCATTAAAATGTTAGTATCAAGTTAATATTTGACACAAATAAGTTTTATATAAACATAAATGATAGTTCCAAATTTTACAAAAATCGGTCCATAATTTACCTTAGCTCCCATATAAGGCCCTCTTTCGGGAATCTCCCAAAAGTGAATAAATTCGTATAAATGTTAACATCGAGGTAATGTTCTGTATTCGTATGTTTTATTTTACACTTAATATGAGTATCGGTCCACATTTAGCTCCAAGTCTAATAAAAGACCCCTCCCGGAATTATAATGACAATGGTGTAGGATATCATATGGTCGGGCTTGACCGATTATATCTTTTTCTCTCGTTTTTTTTTTTTTTTTTTTTTGTACAAGGACCTGGTCCCCATACAAATGTCCTATCGGAATAGAGTTTTAACACTCATAAATTCCTTAAAAAGAATTAAGTTCTATATAAGTATGAATCCGTATGCCAAATTTCGTGAAGATCGGTCCATAATTGACCATAGCTCCCATATAAATCATTCTTCCGAAAATCGTGCATAAATCCCATACAAATGTCAGTATCAAGTTAATAATCGACACAAATAAATTTTGTTTAAGTAGGAATCAGAGTGTAAAATTGTATAAAGATCGGTTCGTAATTTACCATAGATCGCATATAAGACCCAATTTCAGGAATCACCTAAAAGTGCATAAATACATGTGAATGTTAATATCGATGTAATATTCTGTATTAGTATGATTTATTTTACACTTAATACAAAAGATGTATTACTTATCACAATATTTTTATTAATATCTCAGAATTCATTTAATTCATCGCAATGAAAATTTGTGTGAAGCTGAAAGAGAATATATTAAATAATAAACTTTATGCCGCAGATCATTATATAATTATTTGGTGGCTATATTATGTCCGTCCGGCTGTCTTTCCGGAAAATTTATCTTTATGATCAAATAGTGTTTAATTATCATGCTTTACATCAATTAAAATATTTACACTAAATCTCTAAGCCAATGGATTTAATATTCTTACTCGCTCCCCTAAATGTCATATATTTCTAATAAAATTAAAACTTTTGAAATCAAATAACAATAGATTTTAAAATCAAAGAGAGTTTGCCAAATAGTTTAAAAATGCACTTAACTCATATTAATTAATATTATGGAAAATATTCTCAAGGTTATTTGTGAAAATTATTTTTCTTTTATTATTAAAAAAAAATTTAACAGAAAATTACAGAAATTTCCCATTGTGCTTTCGTTTGTCTACCACAACGACAAATTTATGTCATTATTTTTACGGTGCCATGTTTGGGATAAAATGTGTTAAAAGTGGCAATTAATTGAATTTTTAAATTTAAGTTTCTGTAATAAAGTTGGGTACCGAATAAAAACAGACAGAATAATGTCTCAATATCAATAAAAACTATTAAGCTTGTTTTCTTGTACTGTTTATTTTATATATTTTTCGAGTTATATGCATTTAAAATTTTAACAATCTCAATTTTGCAAAATCTTGGTTAAATTTTTTCTATCGAATAAAGGAAATTTGAAGTCGATATCTTTATTGAGTTCAAAAATAAACGATTTGAAATTTTGTAAAAATTAAAACAAACAAACAGATGCACAGTGGGTTAAACCATAGCGAAAAAGGGGATTAATTCGTGGAAGCTTTAATTTAAAAAAATATATATTTCTTTATTAATTGATATTCATAAACACGTAAAATACTATTATTCAAAAATATCGTGGAAAACTATTTTTTTTAAATTGTTATAGGTACTTTTATTTTTCACGGAATTTGGGCTTTATTTAGACTTTTTGTTGTAACTTTTGAACTAAAAGCTATAAATTAATAAATCAATCTGTTAATTGAAATATACTTATTATTATATAAGATAATTTTAAGAAAAAACAGACAAATACGTTTTATAGCAGAATTAATGTTATTGAAAATATTAAAAATGAATGCAAGTTTTATAGTGAACGAAAAAATAATGCAGAAAATCAAGAAATTGCGATTTATTTCATTTAAGATATATTTTAGACAACTAACAAACCAAAACTTACGAGAAATTTAAAAAAAATATTTTTATTACATCTTTAATGCCTACAGTTGTTTAAAATTTTCATTTTGAAATTCCTGTGATTCCTCTGGTAGGTAGTGGTTTTTTCATAATTTCAACTGTTTTATTTCAATATAAAAGTAAATATTTTTCGTTTAGGCAAATATTGCAAAATGTTTTTCTTTATTACATAAGCTAAGTCTTATATTTTATCACTATATAAAATTTTTTACCCAATTGTACCCAATAACCATATTTGCAAAATTATTAAAAATAATTATACAACATATATCCGTATAAATTATATTTTAGAATATAGTCCACTATCCAAACTTAATACACCTGTTTAAAAAAAGAATTATCGTTTTATAAAAAGTAACAAAAATCCCACTTGAAATTTTCACTGTTTTCTACTATAATATTATTTATGAAAAGTTATTAGACTTTGGAAGAGTGTATTAAAAAAAGTTAACAACATAGAACAATGAATTTTACAGATTTTGATAACTCAGTTTGTTTTCTATTACCCGATATAAAAATTTATTAAATTTAACTTTACAGTTTTGAGTACTGTTCAAACCAAAGTGAGACGAAAGGAATTCGCTAAAAAAAATTGCAAAAATGCATTTTTTATCGATCGATCAATTTAAAAACCAAATGTAAATATTCAAACATTTATATCATTTTTTCCTGAATTAGGGCGCTATCTTCGACCCATTTAACCCCAAGGTATAGACGGACGTACATTACCATTCTGTGCTCAAATGTTCACGCAAAGAAAAAATATGGTTCTAGTGACCATAAACTAAGTGCAACATGCTATGATTGTAATATATGATTACAGTTAAAAATAAGTATATTTGTACGTAATTATTATTATGATTTCATTTTATAATTTCTTCATCATTTAATGATTCGATTTAGTAAGGTTTATAACCTTTTCTTAAATATTACTTCCAATTTCATAATGTTTTTATCATTTAATAATCCCATTTTATCATATATATAAACTAATTTCATCATATATATAATCCCATGTTATCATATATATAATCCCATTTTGTCATATGTTTAATCCCATGTTTTCAAATTTATATTGATTCGTACCACGATATGTGCTTCATTCATCATACTGAATATAAACAAACCTTGTCAATTTATATTTGTTCA
This sequence comes from Protophormia terraenovae, assembly GCA_951394005.1. Taxonomy (NCBI): domain Eukaryota; kingdom Metazoa; phylum Arthropoda; class Insecta; order Diptera; family Calliphoridae; genus Protophormia; species Protophormia terraenovae. The sequence continues at coordinate 44,238,700 of OX596073.1, read as the reverse complement.
TATCTAAACTAAATGAGAATTAATATACTAACAAACTACTGGACTGATACACACAAATGTGTATTCAATAGTTATTAAAAGCGAATAAAAATATCTGCTTAATGGTTGTAGGATTAGCCAAATTTGTAAAATTAACTGAATGGTTGTAGAATTAACTAAATAGTTGTAAAATTTACTAAACTTTTGGATTTTTCAAAAATATGGCTTCATATAAAAATATTTAAATACATATTAACATTGCAGTCAACCATATTAAAATTCTGATTGTGGCTAATCATTAAATTATGAAACAGAAACATAAATGTTGCTATCAAAAACAAATCAATCAAAGAAAAACGGCTATACAAACATTGAAGAGTTGTAGTGATCATGCTGTAACCATGTTTTTTCTCCACGTGAAGGTGAAGGTTTCCTAAATTTGGAATTATGTTTAATACTTTTAACTAATGCGCAAAATAACATCGTAATAATAGCACTTTATTGTAACTTTCGGAGTTGGACCTTATATAGGAGCCATGGTGTATTATGGACTGAATCTCATAAGACAGTGTGCTTTACTTGATGTACAACTTACACGCAGAGAAAAAACATGGCTACAGCATGATCACCACAACTATTCAATGATTATATAGCCGTTTTTCATTGATTTAAATATACTGTGTTCATGATAGCAACGTTTATGATTCTGTTTAATCATTTAATGATTACCCACAATCAAAATTTTAATATGGTTCACTGAATTATAATATGTATTTAAATATGTTTATATGAAATCATATTTATGAATAAATCCAATCATTTAGTCAATTCTACAACAATTTAGTTAATTACATAACCATTCATTTAATTTTACAAATTTAGTTAATTATACAACCATTAAGCCATTAACTTTTAGTGCCTTTTGAATATACATTTTTGTGTATCAGTCCAGTAGTTATAATTCTCATTTAGTTTATATATGAACAAATACAAATTGACAAGTTTTGTTTTTATTCAGTATGATGAATGTACCACATATCGTGGTACAAATGAATATAAATATGAAAATATGGGATCATATATATGATAAAATGGGATTACATATACGATAAAATGGGATTATATATATGATGAAATTAGTTCATATATATGATAAAATGGAATTATATGTATGATAACATGGGATTACATATTTGATAAAATGGAATTATGCTTATGATGGAATTAGTTCATATATATGATAGAATGGAATAATATATATGACAAAATAGAATTATATATATGATGAAATTATTTTATATATATATATATATATATATATATATATATATATATATATATATATATATATATATATATATATATATATATATATATATATATATATATATATATGATAAAATGGAATTATATATATGATGAAATTAGTTTATATATATGATAACATGGAATTATAAAATGATAAAAATATGATGAAATTGAAAGCAATACTTAAGAAAAGGTTATAAAACTTACTAAAAGTTATTAGTACGGTTATAAACATTACTAATAAATTATAAATTGGAATCATAATAATGATTACGTACAAATATACTTATTGTAACCTGGAATCATATATTACAATCATAGTATGTTGCTCTTAGTTTATGATCACAGGAACCATATTTTTTCTTTGCGTGTATATGTGCAAAAATTACATGTGTAGGATTTATGCACACGCAGAGAAAAAACATGGTTACAGCATGATCACCACAACTATTCAATGATTATATAGCCGTTCTACTATGATCATCATAGCAACGTTTATGATTCTGTTTTATCATTTAATGATTACCCACAATCAAAATTTTAATATGGTTCACTGAATTATAATATGTTTTTAAATATGTTTATATGAAATCATATTTATGAATAAATACAATCATTTAGTCAATTCTACAATTATTTAGTTAATTCTATAATCTTAAGTTAATTTTACAAATTCAGTCAATTCTACAACCATTTGCTAATATTTTTATTTGATTTTAAGTCATATTTTGTTTTGCACAACTGTTGAATGTTTGTGTTTGAAAATGTTTATGTTTTTCTCAAATATAAAATATTTGTTTTGGACTATAATTTGATTTCACACAACTATTGTATTTTTATCGTTAATCATATTTATTTTCTACATAACTATTGAATACACATTTTTGTGTATAAGTGCAGTAGTTTTTTAGAAGGCAAACGCTGTGTGTTTTTAGAAAAGTGTTCAATTTATTTGTGTTCTAAATTTAAAAAATTGTGAAATAAAACCACAAAATAAGAAAACAAATGAAAAATATGTCCTGTTTTTGAGATATGGTTTTCCATATTAAAATGTATGAAAATGACCTTCCATTATTTGGTCATATAAACCACACATATTGCTCTAATGAATCTTACTATCTTTGCGGTCAAAGGCTTTCAAACCATGGATTTAACTCACATTTTCAAGCCTTTCAGCAGGATTATGAGGATTTTTATTTTTTAATATCTATTCTATAGCCAATAAAATTTTATAATCAAATCTTATTGACTATATTTGCATTACCAAAGAAAACATAAAACTGTTGATTAAAATTCTTATGTAAATATTATAAAATATAATATGTAAATAATATTTAAACAATGAATATGTAAATACATGTTAAAAATTAATATGTAGAGTATAAATATTATATAAAAAACTATTAATAACTTATAATTTTATAATTAAATTTTAATCAATTTTTATACCTGAAAAATTTTTGTTCAATATTCTCAATAAATAAATAAAAATTTCAGATAAATGTGCTTTATTTTAAAGATATTCAGTATTACAAAAAGTGGGTTATATATATGATAAAATGGAATTATATATATGATAAAAGGGGATTATATATATGATAAAATGGGATTATATACATGATAAAATGGGATTATTAAATGATTAAATTCTTTTATATATATGATAAAATGGGATTATTAAATGATAAAATTGGTTTATATATATGATAAAATGGGATTATTAAATGATAAAAAAATTGGGAAATCGGAAGAAATATTATAAAAAAAAGTTATAAATATGATTAAACCGAATCACTAAATGATGAGAAAATGCTTAAATGGAATCAGAAAAATGATTACGTACAAATATACTTATTGTAACTTGGGATCATATATTACAATCATAGTATGTTGCTCTTAGTTTATGGTCACCCGAACCATATTTTTTCTTTGCGTGCACGTTTTAGTGATTTTTGGATGGGGGCTTTGTATGGGACTAATTAAAGCTATTTTCCAATTTTAGTCAATTCGTTTATGCTTGGAATATACAATTCTTACAAATTCTTTGAATTATCTTCGAAATTACAATCTTTAGTTCGATTACAAGGTTTACATGAAAGGACAGACGCACAGTCATCGTTGTATGGACTGAGCTGGTGATTTGAACCGATTGGTAAAACTCCAACCAACTGTATAGGTGTAATGTATAAACTCTTTTTCGATTTAAAGATTTAAAAATAATTCGCCTTAAAGGTAATGATAGTAATTACATTAAAAATATTATACTGTACTATCGAATAAAATTTTTAACAAATTTCAAAATTTTTACAAAAATATATATCATAAACTTATATTCTCGCATTTCCCACAGTGCTGTGTATAAACCTTGCAATTATTTTTTATTTTTTTCTCTCTTCTACTATAAATGTTTTTGAGTTTGACCAACAAAACCAATTGTTAAACAATGTTTCCAACTTTTATTCTCCCCATTTTTCACACCATTTCACACTCTGACTAATACTTTAATGTCAAGGGAATTGTTTGTGTACGAGTAATTTATTTAGTTTAATTGTGGTTAAAGTGATTCTGTACTCGTGATGTCATATGAAACTTCCAATATTTAACCACTGAATAGAGCAACAAGCCAAAGCAAAAGTAGTATTTTATTCCCTTATGAGTTTTCTTATTTCTAAAGGGGTCAATTATAAAGTTTAGCAAGAAAATAAAAAGGAAAACTTTTAAATGGGCTCAAAATTTATTAGCAAAAATACAAAAAGACAAATAAGGCCTCAAATAACTGGTAATAAGAGACACACAAATGTTTTAAAAACCTTTTCCTTTTTAAGAAATAAATTCAAAAGTAATTTAATCTAATACACGTTTATTAAGTTCGTTCTGCTGTGTCAGCTGAAGTAACATCAAAAGCTTTATAAAAATGTAAATAAATCTGAGAAAATCATTTATGACTTCAAGGCTTTGACAAACACATTATTTATATAACAATTTCCTAATATACCTATGGTATTAACAGCAAAGAAAAATATTATAAAGAGGAAAATTAAATAAATATAATATGATGAATTCAAAAGCAAATAAACTCTGAAGAAAAAAACCTTAAATAAAAAAAATAAACATATATTTAAGATTTAAAAAAATTCCCAGAAAATATATTTAAGATTAGCAAAAAACATTTTTATTTTTTTAAGTTTAAAGTATAAAATTAAGAAATTGTATTTAAAAATATTCTTCAAATATTTGTCAATGTGGTCAATGTCCACTGATCATTGACCCATAGTGCTATATTGATTTAAAGTAAAATTTTATTTTTTTCTAACTTTGTTATTCATTTAATTTAATTCATTTTATTTACAAAACATTTGTTATTTTATGTTTTTACAAAAATTTTGTTAAATTTGTAACAGAAAACAGAAACTTTTAATTTAAAAACAATTTGTTATTTTTCATGTTTTACCGTATTTTCCATGAATTACTTTTTTAATACAGATTTTAAACTTTTTATCAAAAACTTTTTTTAAATCTACAACAACTTGACAGCTGTTGTTTGATGTTTGTTTTAAAATTATTAGTATTATATGAAAATAATTCATTTATACATATAAAAAAGTATGTGTGCATTTTTTTACTCTGGGAGGTAAATAAAATTATTTACATACTCCCTTATAAAATAAAATAACACTACAACTATTATTTGTTTTTAAATCAGTTTACCTTATGTGGGTGTTTTTTCTATATTTGTTGTAAAATATTTGGAAAACAAATAGTTAAGAAAAAAATTTACCAACATTTTGTTAAAGTTTTCTGTTAGAAATTTTTAGCTTCCCTTTAGTTTTACTTGAAGATTTAAACAAAAAATAAGAACTTTTTTACTTTTGTTCCACAAATATAAAAAATTTAAAGCTTAGGTATAGTGGAACATTATAGGGTATTTACATTTTAAATTTGAAAAAAAAAACTAGAGTTTAAATAATATGATCTTCACAATGCTATTATCGATCGTGTGACAAACGAATTTATTGTGATAGTAAGAAAAATTGTCACAAAAAGAAATATTTTTCTATTCTTTCAAAAAAATTATTTTTACACGCAAAGAAAAAATATGGTTCCTGTGACCATAAACTAAAAGCAACATACTAAGATTGTAATATATGATTCCAGGTTACAATAAGTATATTTGTACGTAATCATTTTCATGATTCTAATTTATAATTTATTAGTAAGGTTCATAACCTTATTAATAACTTTTAGTAAGTTTTATAACCTTTTCTTAAGTATTGCTTTCAATTTCATCATATATATAATTCCATTTTATCATATATATAAAATAATTTCATCATATTTATAATTCCATTTTATCATATATATAATCCCATGTTATCATATATATAATTCCATTTTATCATATATATGAACTAATTTAATCATATATATAATCCCATGTTATCATATATATGATCCCATATTTTCATATTTATAAATAAAAACAAAACTTGTCAATTTATATTTGTTCATATATAAACTAAATTAGAATTATAACTACTGGACTGATACACAAAAATGTGTATTCAAAAGGCATTAAAAGTTAATGGCTTAATGGTTGTAGAATTAACCAAATTTGTAAAATTAAATGAATGGTTATGTAATTAACTAAATTGTTGTAGAATTGACTAAATGATTGGATTTATTCATAAATATGATTTCATATAAACATATTTAAATACATATTATAATTCAGTGAACCATATTAAAATTTTGATTGTGGGTAATCATTAAATGATTAAACAGAATCATAAACGTTGCTATCTTGAACACAGTATATTTAAATCAATGAAAAACGGCTATATAATCATTGAATAGTTCTGGTGATCATGCTGTAACCATGTTTTTTCTCTGCGTGTATATGAATTTTTGGTGATAGCTGTCACATTTATAATAGCACATGACAATAACAAATGTCTGACAATTGTCATGAATTCGAGAATAACACTGTCAGTCTTCAACTGACAGTGATATTATCTGTTTAAAAGTTAAAGAAAGTGTATCAAAAATAATTAAAGCAATGGCATTTGACTAAATATATTTTCGTACCTTTCAAGAAAAAATAAACACGTGGTCTTCGGTCTTTGCATTAACTATAAACATGTAAAAAATATTTCCATAAAATCTTATATTTTTGAAATTTTATTTCTCAATATCATTTTATCATTTAATAATTCTATGTTATCATATATATGAAGTAATTTAATCATATGTATAATTTAGGGTGATCGATTCGGTTTTAACCCTTAAATGCCCAAGGCCAGCGATTTTTATGAAAAAAATATATTATATGTAAAACGTCGAAAAAATAATAACTACGTTTTTAGTTTAAAAAAAAAAAAATTTTTAAAGAAGTTGTTAAAAAAAAAAAAGTGGTTTTATTTTTAAAGATACTCTGGGCAGTCACCCCTAACAAAAATTATTAAGAAAAATTGATAAACAGAAGAAGTAGCTTTTTAAATTGTAGTATAAAATGTAATGAAATGATCAGAAATAAGGTATATTAATCCAATAATGAACAAAAGTTTAATAAGTATGATATTTATGAAGCATTTATGTACTTCTTGAATGTAAAAATTCATTTATTTTGAATTAAATTCTGTCAAACCTGGCATAAGGCGGGCGTACAAAATATACATTCGGTTTTTGTAGATTTTTTCTTATTTATGCTTCAAGATGTGGAGAGAATCTTGTAAATTGCAGGAATAATAATTTATAAGCATTTTCTAACTTAAATTCAATCAGACGAAAGGGCTTTAATCCATCCTTTTGTACAATTGCCAGTTATTAACAATTGTTATATCCTAAAGATACTTTATATGTCTAACTTCGTCTTTTCATTAAAATTTTATGAAGACTCATTGAACTATTAATTAATTCAACTCCACCCATATGACAATTGTAGTCCTTTATAATTTGAGGACACAGACTAATTTTAACGGTTTTATTGAGTCGTTAAGTAGCTCTTGGTTGAGGAACAACTATCGTGTCTTAAGTGCAGCCAGGCGGATGTTTTTTGTTTGACCTACGAGAATTTTGCATCTGACTCTCGCATTGGCTAGGGTTTGTCGTCGAGTGAATATACATTCACAGCTTTCGAAGCTTTTCCTTTCTCATATCCATTCGGATTATATAAAACTCAGAATTGATATTGGTGAAGTCCATAAAACTCAAGAATTGAATTCGGGAATTCTTACTTTCTATACGAAGGTATAGATAGGCGACAGTTTTCGAAGTAGCGTTCTATATATATACAGTTAGGGACAAAACTATTTGTACACCTCACATATTTCGTATACCTTCAATAGTTTATAAAGAATTTAAAATTGTCGTATGCAGTATTATTTGTAATATATTTTTATTTAATTAGTTATAAAAACAAAATTAATATCCAACACATTATTTAAAAAAATACAAAATAATGAAAATTCATTGGGACAAAAGTATTTGTACATATAATCTACACCTACTTATAATACTTATATTGTAAAAATTTAATATTTTGTGGGTCCTCCTTTTGCATCTATCACGGCCTGTAATCTTCTGGGCATCGATCGGACCAAATTTCTCGTTTCATCTGGAGATATTTCCTTCCAGGCTTCCTCCAAAGCAATTTTAAATTCATCCCTGCTTCGGACGTGCTTTGTAGCGACTTTACGTTTCAAAATATCCCAACAGTGCTCGATGAGGTTTAAGTCAGGTGATTGGGGAGGAGAATTAAGTTGTCTTGGTGCATGGTAAAGCAACCACTCCTTCACTGAACGCGCTGTATGTTTTGGGTCATTGTCCTGTTGGAATATCCAACTTTGGCCAAGACCCAAACCATCTACGGAATCCTTCAAATTGTCTTCAATATACGTTTATATTGATGCTGGTCCATTACACCATCTATAAATACCATTCGCCCTACCCCACTGGCTGCTATTGCCCCCCATACCATAACACTTCCCCCACCATGTTTCACTGTTGGGGTCAAATTGTTAACATCTAACGCTGTATTTTTTTTGCGCCACACTTTTCCCCTGCTATCATTTCCGAAAAGATTGACTTTGGTTTCATCAGTAAACAAAACCCTATTCCAAAATTCTTCGTCCTTATCAATGTATCGTTTGGCAAACTCTAAACGCAAATGCTGGTTTTTTTACTAATTAGTGGTTTCTTGCGGAGAATTCTACTTGCATATCCCGCAGAATGTAAGATCCTCCCTACTGTTTTTGGATGAACAATTGTTCCGGTAGTATTTGCGATTTGTTCCGCTAATTTTGCCCGAGTTACTCTTGGATTTCTTGCCACTTCTTTTATCACCAAGTTCGCTTCCCGTCTGGAAACCTTTTTTGGCCGTCCAGTTCTTGACACATTTTCAACAGATCCGCTGTTTTTATACTTGTTTACAATGTATTGTACTGTGGAATGTTGCAAATTTACTAAATTACTTATATTCCGCAGAGATTTTCCTTTTTTATGTTCATCAATAATTAAATTTTTAATATCCAAACTCAACTCTTTTCGCTTTCCCATTTTTGATGTGCTTATTATTCAAAACGTTAAAACCAACTTCTTATTTTGTAAAATAAAACTCGATTAACGAAGAAAATATAACGGTATTTAAAAAAAATCATCATACAAGAGTCCAACGTACAAATGATTGTACAAAGTACTGATGTACAAATACTTTTGTCCCAAAGATTTTTACTTAAATTGTACTTTTTTTTAACAATGTGTTATATATTAATTTATTTTTTATCAAAGAATTCAATAAAAATGGACCTGAATTAAAACTACATATAATAATTTTTTATTCTTTATAAATTATTGAAGATATACGAAATGCATGGGGTGTACAAATAGTTTTGTCCCTAACTGTATATCAAATTAGTTAGCAATTTAGTTTCAAAGCCTCCCAAAATAAACACGTTTTTATTAATTTTTTTAAACGTTTTTACAATTGTTGATTGTTCTGTCTTAATTTCAGCACTACATGTTTTGCTCCGCTGTAAAATGATACTAAATTCACCACTATTTTATTTTTCCAAGACAGCGAAGTTTCATCTATTCCAATTATATACGCAATATATTCTTAACTGACCCCATGTTCGAATTTCAGCATAATCTGCTAATGTAAAAAAGTTGTCCAAATAAAAAATGTGGTTTTGACCTTGATTCGAATTGTGCTAAAAATATTGAGATTCTGCATCAATTAAATTCCCCTCGTTTGTATCATCATTGAACATACAGATAAAATAGTTGTGAACGGACACGTTTATGTCAATATCATTTTAATTCATATTTTCATCATTGTCGTTTTATATCAATGAGCAAAAGTTAGATCGCCACTTTTGTAACAGATATCTTCATCACCTATAATTTCGGTATTACAAATTAATTCAGATACTTTATCATCAGACATATCAAACTAACTCGAATAAAAGTTATAATTTTTTTACAAAAGTGCTTATAAACTAAATTTTTGTAATTAAAAAATATTATTAAACAATTTAAAAACTAAAAAATTATATTACTTAGCCATAAACTAGTGAATTTGCTCCAGAAAAGGCAATATCAAATACGAAAATGCCACTGATAATAAGCACAAATACCAGTTGTAACAGAAATCAAACATTAGCTGTAAACGCCTCGTGTATCTTTGAAGATACAATCGGAAAATTATAAGTTCTAGAGAATTGTCTACTTATATCAGTAAAATATTTTTCAATATCTTTAAAGAACATAGTTCAAAGTATAGAATTTTTTTTTTTTTTTCGTTTAAAAATATTCATAGGTTCTCAGATTTTACAATTTGGAAAAGGTCGTTTATTTAATTTTAACAAAAAATATTTTTTGAATTCATTTTGAAATATTTCCAAAACGGCTTAATGTAGAAATGTAATGTTTTAAACGACATAAAACCAATTTAAGAAACATTTTACGAAAATTGTGGCCGTAGGAATTTTTTTAATGGTTGTATCTTTAAAGATACTAGGGGCATTTAAGGGTTAAACATTTTTTTATTTCATAAAACAACTAAATACTGATATTTGAACTGAAATTTATTAATAATTTTTTAAATATTCATAAAGTATTATTTCTAATATTTTAAAAATATAGTTTAAGGCTAAATCGAAATTAATTCTGTAAGATTAAAGAAATAAATTAGTAATAACAATCCTGAATGAAATTTGTTTTATATATTATAATACCTATAATACTTTTAAACCTAACTTAAATGTTTTAGTCTTTTTTGGATTCATTATTTTCTCCATTTTTCAAAGATTTTGTTCTAAAAAAAAATTTCACACAATCGTTTCAATAAAATTGATTCTGGCTTTTTTCATATTAACTCATGGTTTCTGTTTATGCTAAGTAAAAGTTAAATATCACTTTTGATGATTATTTTCTTAACTTTTTTATACCCTATGCGTTTGTGCTAATGTTTGTAACACCCAAAAATATCGGTCTAAGACCCAATTTAAGTTGTATTTAAATCGATTAAACGATGTCCGTCCGTCCTGCTGTCCGTCCATGTAAACCTTGTAATCAAAATACAGGTTTTGAACATAAATTAATGAAATTTGGCACACAGGTTTCTTATAGTCCAAGGACGAAGCATGTTGAAATTGGTTATGATCGGTCCATTATTTCATCTAGTCCCCATACAAATAAACTCCCGGATAAGGGGTTTAAACATAATAAATCCGTTAAATGTAGCAAGAATTTTTGCACATATCCGAATTTTGATGTACACAATGGTGTAGGATATTGTCGGGATTGGCCGACTATATCTTCCTTTCAAGTTCTTAATGAGTTAATAGTTATTTCCAAAAATAATTATGTTTAATAAATTTTAACTTGTACATTATAAGATTTATAGATTTTTTCTAAAAATACTAACTTCTGCAAAAAACCGGTTATTTTTGAATTTAAAAAAAGTGCAACCGGTTTTTTTCAAAATACCAACTATTCGAACTATTCTAAAACCGTAGAGTTGTGTCGTTCATGAAAGAAATATTTCAATTGAACGATTCAGTTAAAAGAAAGACATGAAATGGTTCACAATCTTTCATATTTCATTCTCTTCTTCTGTCATATTTTCAGCTGATTTAAATATGTGAATTCATCCGGCAAAAAAAATATGTAAATAATAATACACAAATGTGGTATATTCAAAATAACTAAATAAAAAAATGCTTAACCATTCAATAGACATTATTGTTTCATAAAAAAAAAAAAAAAAAAAAAAAAAAAAACATATTTCATTCCTTTCCATTTCATTCCTACTTCAGTAAATGAAAGACAAGAAAGAACCTTCCTTTGATTTCTATTCCATACATAATTCAGAAAATGTAAGATGAAAGAAAAAAACATCTTTCATTCATTTCTATTTCATTCATACTTCAGTAAATGAAAGCTGAAAGAAAAGAAAGAATCTTTCTTTGTTTTTTGTTCCATACATACTTCAGTAAATGAAAGATGAAAGAAATATTTCATTCAGTCGTACTGACCGATAACGAACGATTCACCAAGATGAAATATTATTCCCAAGTCTAGAAAACCGGTTTCTCTAAAAAGTCGAATAATAGATCACCCTAGTATAATTCCATTTTATCATATATATAATCCCATGTTTTCATATTTAAATTCATTTGTATCACGATATGAAGTACATTTATCATACTGAATAGAAACAAACCTTGTCAATTTATATACATTCTAAACTAAATGAGAATTAATAAGCTAACAAACTATAGGACTGATACACAAAACTGTGTATTCAAAAGTCATTAAAAGCTAATAAAAATATTAGCTTGATGGTTGTAAAATTAGCCAAATTTGTAAAATTAACTGAATAGTTGTAGAATTAACTAAATGTTTAAATATATATTATAATTCAGTCAACCATATTAAAATTTTGATTATGGGTAATCATTAAATGATCAAACAAAATCATAAACGTAGCTATCATGAACACGTTATTATTCAAATCAATGAAAAACGGCTATATAAACATTGAATAGTTGTAGTGATCATGCTGTAACCATGTTTTTTCTCTGAGTGTATTTAGAAAGAAAATGTGTTGAAGAACAAATAAAAGGTATTATTTTAGTGGACATTTTTGGGGATAATATATAACTAGAGATAAAAATTCGCTATTTGGGGCTATGATTCTATAAAAATCTGGGAACCCTGTAACACACTACGCTTAGTAGTTACGACTCCTTCAAGAATTCGATTTCAATAGACAGGCGTATAAAATAATATCATTATTATAACTTCCTCAAACAAATCTATCTACGAAAAACTGAAAAGTATCTGTGCGATTATTTTAACATACATTTTTCTTTTCTTAATATACAAAACAATTGCCAACTCAATTTATCCCACGTTTTCTCCACTAAGTACAACAAAACTTAAACAACCTTCCTGCCCTTTAGCACCAACAAGTAAATATAAATTTGTTTATTATCTCTTTTGTCCTTTCTTTTAAATACCAAAAGAATATTATATGTAGCTATTATTAAAATGGTTTCATATGAAATTTAATATAATCCTCAACTTTTAGCTTTTAAGTAACAATTCTTTTCTTAGTAAAGATTGTAATGAAATAAAAACATAAACTATTAGTTATGTTATGTGCTGATGACGATGATGATAATAAATGGTTTTATTACGTTTAATTTTTAGTTTCATTTATAATTTACTTCCTCCATTACTAGCGCATTTTTTCAATTTATGCACTCGTTCTTTATTTAAACAATGGTTGGATGGTCGTCATCATATAAAATGGTAATAAAATTGAAATATGTGAAGGCTAAAATGGAAATGGAAACGTGCTTGCATTTTAATTCACTTGATATTTGTTCACTTTATTTGTGTTCTTTTTTTTGCTGTGAATTATTGAAGGAATATTTTTGTATTTAATTTTAAATATATATGTGTAAAAATTTAATGCATGCCTGTTATTTGTTAAGACAAAATTACAAATTTTGTGAAGCTTTACTTAGTATTAAAAAAAAAATAAAATTAATTTCATGTCCATTAGACTTCTCCAAATATTTTTACAATTGGGGTATTCACACGGTCGTCATAAAGTCATATATCATAAAATAATAACACGAAAGAATATGACTGCTGTGAGCAACCCTCATAAGTTAGTATGCTATTTCAAATTTGAGTCAGCTGATAAATGAAAAATACAATTATAAAAAATTACAAATATTTTTAATGAAAATTCCAAAAACAAGTAAAAAATCTGAAATAATAACCGGTTTGTGCGAAAAATACATATTGGATATTGTTATGGCTGATTCAAGTAAATAAGATAAAATTAAAATTACCTGAATCTTCTAAAAAATCCATTTTTATAAAAATTATAAAATATTTTTTGGCACAAAAGAAATTGTTTAAAAACATAAACATAAACAGCTGTTGTCGATGACTAAGCCGGCAATATTTTCTGACGGCGGTTATTTTAAATACGTTCGGTGGCTGCTAGTCAGCTAAAGTATACAAACAAAATTTTCTTCCTTTTATTTTTTAAATGTCTCAATTTTTTTTTTTTTTTTATTTAACTTTATAAAAATTAATAACTTTTATAAATAAATTAATAAAATGTAATTTTCTTGAAGTTATAGAACTATGCACAAATTTATAGCATGTTTACGTATATATTGCAAATATTCAATGGCGGTAACTTCTAAATATTACCACCGGCTCGACGAAGAGTTTTTCCCTTTCGACTTAGATTTACACCGTTTAGTTATGACAAAACAATAAACACATCATAAAAGGTCTTATTATTTTAGGACTTTTTTCTTTGAAGCACAACAACAATTTTTTAAAACTATCATAAAACTTTAGTATTTTATGACAATAAGACTTGATAGCACACCGTGTGAATACCCCAAATTTGTTTGTAAAAACATATTGTCTCTAACACATGACGCATTGACCCTAAAGTTTATAGGGTGCATTTATATCACAAAAATTTTTAACAGTTTTTCCTATTTAATGTAAATTAATAGTAATCAAGTCTTAATTATTTATCAAAAAAGGCAAACAAATTAAAATCGGTTAGAAAATTTTAAAGTTATTAGAAATTCCTCAAACTGTGTTTTAGAACACTTGTGAAAGCAACGTATAGAAATATTTTTAATTTTTTCAAAAATATTGAAAATGCTATTTCAAAACAAATTTGAAGCATAGTTACTGGAAAATAAACTTTATCTTATGAAAAATCATATTATCCCCTCCTTTAGTTTTACTAAAAAGCTTTGATTTTTATTATGGCTATTTCAGAACTACGATTTTAATATTTTTAAAATTTTCATAAACAAATTTTTGTTTATTTTAAATTCACAATTTTTGAGCAACGCATATTGCACAGAGGGACAGAGAGACCGATTTTTGGCAAAAACCCTTTATCGTTGCCTTGGGCTCGCTGATTCCAAAAATTAACTAAAAATGAAATTGAAAAAAGATTCGGCTGTGCCGAATCTTTGATACCCTTCACCATATTACCATCTTAGTATCTTATCGACATCATATTACCATATTATCGACAAATAATAAAATTTTCGCCTTAACGTATGCTTTCATATTTTTACATATATAAATCTAAATTTTTTTCAAACTACGAAAATTTTAATATATAAAAAAAACAATCATAGCGGGCTTTGCTTTGAAAAAATAAACAACAACAACAATTCCATATTTATTTATTTTTTTTATGTATGTATATACAAACTGGCTGCATATTAGGGTATCCAATCGATTAACCGTCATTCGGTTATTCGGTTAATTTTTGTCGATTAATTGTTCGAATAATTTAAAACTGTCTATTTTCGAATAACGAATAATCCGAATAATTTCTTTCGAATAACCGGTTAACCGAAATGTAGTTTTCGTGAGTTATAAATTAGAAATTTTTTTATTTTTATGATAAATTTATGTAAACTACATCTTACAGTTACATTCCAGTAAAAATAAATAAAAATAATTTTTAGTGAGGTACTTTTTCTTCTGCTTTAGAAATAATAAAACAGGATCCAATATATATAGAAAGATTTAAATGAATTGTTCTGCTATAAGACGTTGATATTTGGATGTTATCTTTACAAAAAAAAAAAAAAAAACCAAAACAAACGAAAAACAATTAAAACTAATTTCCTTGAGCCGTTAAAAAATTTGGATATTCATTTCAATTTTGCACATCGTGAACATGATACATGACATGCCACAGGTATCAAAAAATTCAATACATTGAAAATTATACGAATTTGTACTATTTCTGGATCTCAATTTCAGTATCTTACTGGCTTCTTTGGATGCATTTTTTGTTGGGACAGAATGTTTTATAAAAAGCGATAAGAAAAGGTAATAATATTATATCTTCAATAAAATTAAACTTATATCAATAGAAATTTGTAAAACTTTGATTATAGTAAATTCAAAGTTACACAAGTCATAATACTTTTAATTGTCATCTCCTTAATGTACTTAAAAAATATTAATTTAGACTCGATTAACAAATTATCATTCTTACACAGAAAATACGCTTACGTGAAAATGTTTTAATTAAAGCGGAATTAGGAGATATTTTATAGTATTAGCTAAAAAATTTAATTTTTTCATACAAATAGGAGAAAATAATTACGAAATGATTCCCTTGTAAAAGAATTTGATCTTATATTATGTTTCTAAGTAACTATTTCAATAGATTAAATGCTATAATTTGTGTAATTTATATGTTTTATATATATAACTAAGGTTATTCGGTTAATCGACTAATTTTTCAATAATCGGTTATTAACCGATCAACTTTTAACCCCGAATAATTATTTGTCGAATAAACCGATTAATATAAATACCCGAATAATTGGATACCCTACTGCATATACAAAGAACAACAACAACACTGTTATTCATTATATTACTTATGTTGCTAACTAAACTACTTGTCTTATAGGCAAAAACGTCACTAATAGTCATTACAATGCTTAATATACATGTTTGTGTATGTATTTATGTATATTCTTAACAGATATGTTTTAGTTTTTAAAAATAAACAACAACAATTCCATAGCTATTTATTTTTGTACAGACTGCATATACAAAGAACAACAACAACACTGTTATTCATTATATTACTGCTGTTTCTAACTAAACTACTTATCTATTAGGGTGATCGACGCGGTTTTCCAACCGGTTTTAAAACCGGTTTTTTCAGTCAATGTGCTGTCGGTTTTTTTAAAATGTTCATTTTTCGAATGTCGAATAGACCGGTTTTTTTAAACACAAAAAACCGGTTTTAAAAATAGCATTTTATTTCAGAAAACATGTACTAAATAGTGATAGTGATATTTGAAAATTTAGGAATAATTTTTTAAATATTCATAAAATATAGTTTAAGTCTAAATTGCTTAATTATAATCCTATAAAAAACTGATTCTGTATTTCGGCCAGGGAGCGCATTTACGAAGATTTTTTTATTTTGAAAGGTTTACGAATTTAAAACATTAATCAATATAATTCCAATAAATTTGAACGGCTTCAAATAATTGACTTCGATTAGGGAGAGGAAGGTGTCTAAATGTTGTTCATATTTTTTCTTTTAATTTTCGGATTTGTTTGTGCATATTTTCATTATTATATTATTTTTCCTGGCATTGTTAGGCTTTTACGATTGTATTTAATAAATTTTAACTTAATTATAAGAATTGATTTTTTTAAAGAAATGAAGTCTTTTGATATAAATATTAACTTCTGCAAAAAACCGGTTAACCGGTTTTTTCTGAATTTCAAAAAGTGCAACCGGTTTTTTTAAAATACCAACTATTCGAAAACCGGTTTCTCAAAAAAGTCGAATAATCGATCACCCTATTATCTATACAAAAAACATCACTAATAGTCATTACAATGCTTAATATACATGTTTGTGTGTGTATTTATATTCTTAACAGATTTGTTTTTGGGCCATAACTCTGTTGATTATGAACGAATTTGGTTTATTAAAAAAAAAACGAAATTTTGTAAAAACATTTATGACTAATCTATATAAAAATAAAAATCTGTAGCTTGAACAAGGGCTTCAAAAATAAAAAAATCGTTTTCCCCGATATCTAAGTTACTACTGAACCGATTTATTTCATTTTTTCAGAACAAAAATTAAGAAAATAATTTCCGAGCCCCCTTTAAAAATTCGAAGTACCTGGTATATGTAGAGGCTTCAGAAACTGAAAAACCGGTTCTAAAAACCGGTTTTTAAAGCATATCTCCGCCATTTATAAACCGATCCTGCTGATTCAAAAAACCAAAATTTTATAAAAATATTTGTGACCGATCTGTATAAAAATAAAAATCTATAGCTTAAACCAGGGCTTCAAAAAATAAAAAATGCGTTTTGTCCGATATCTCAGTTATTATTGAACCGATTTATTTCATTTTTTCAGAACAAAAATTTAGAAAAAAATGTCCGAGACTTCTTTGTAAAAACGTAGTCCCTAGTATATACAGAGGCTTCAGAAACTGGAAAACCGGTTTTTAGAACCGGTTTGTATGAACCGATCTTGCTGAATTCCAATAGCAAAATTCTCGAAAGCATTTCCGATAGTTTGACATATATATTATATATGTCATTTATTGGTGGGCTTGATAAACGCCATTTCAACCGACACACGGACGGACGGACGGACGGACATGGTCCTATCGTCATCATTTCTTACAAGGATCCCGAAAATGTAAACTTTTTTGCTCTCCGACGAAAATTGTGGGAATTACAAACGGAATGACAAACTTATATATACCCTTTACACCTGTGGTGAAGGGTATAAAAATGAAAATGGCGGAACCAAAATGGCTGCCAAATTTTTTGAAAAATTGTCTGATCCAACTAAAAATTTGTGTATATGTAGACAGATTTAGAGTTACTTAATTTAAAACTGAAATCAGAATAAAAAAACAAAATGGCGAACTCTGCATGTTTCTTTAAGTTATGTTTATTTATTTTTCAAAAATTTGTTTTTTTTATAATCGATAAATTTGTCAAAAACCAAAACCAAGAAAACTTTGAAATCTGTATTCTATAAAATTATCAAAAATATTAAAAATACGAAATGGCGGAAACAATATGGCGTCCAAAATTGGTTTGTTGCCGTAACATTAAGTTTTCTATTTGTTTTTGAGCTCACTTAATTCAAGAGCAAACATAAAAAATCAAGTAAGAAAGTTATAGTCGGTCTATTCATAAAATATAACACCCTACACCCAGCGTTACCGTTGAGAATTTTTAAAAAGTGTCCAAAAAAGGGGATTTCAAAATAAAAAGTCGCCAAAAAAGGGGATTTTTTGAAAAAAAGGGGCCAACTACTTTAAAACCTAAAAAACTCCTTAAAATTTGTTTATTTGATAACAACAAATTATTGTATTTTAAGAAAAACTACAAAATTCAGTTCTATTAATAACAAAATAATTTATTATTATTTTACAACAATTTTTATTATTGCAAAAATAAAGATTTATTCACAAAAATATTTAGCACACAATCCCCTTTTAATTAGATAAACTCCTGTACTTTTGTAGGAGTTCTTCACTCGTACTCTAGACTTTTAAATTTAGGATGGAACGCATGAATTCACAGGTATTGTCATAAGTCTGTTAGATAAACTATTTCTTGTTTTTGATAATTTAGTAAAAAAAAAGCACGTTCCCCCGAGGGATTGCTCTTAGGAATTTAAAAGTTTAAATTAGGATATAAGTATTCATCGAACCTTTTTTTATTTTTTCAATTAAGTCCAACAAATGTTGGCATATGATGATATAAATAGTTTTTCATAAACTTTATTATTACTTTTAATTACTAACAGTTTCAATTCATTTATAAATACTCCGAGGTTTTTTATATCACTATACTGTAAGACAGTCCCAAAATTATTAATTTATTTGTTGAAATTAATATATAATGGGTCGATATATATCAAAATACTTAGTTTATCGTAATTTAGCACATAGTCTTAAAAAGTCGCCATTTAGTCGCCATTTAAAAAAGGGGCCAAAAAAGTGGCCAGGTGGTTGAAAAAGGTAACGCTGCCTACACCATTGCGTTTGTGCATTAAAATAATTTCTGAAATTTTCGGAAATGGACCTAATATGAAATTAATTTATATGATTTTTACTGATTTTAAATTTATTTGTGTGAAATATTACCATGATACTGTAATTTATTTGCGATTTTTGTAGTTAAAGTGATTTTCGAAAGTGGGCTTTATATGGGAGCTATGCCTAACTGTGGACCGATCTTCGTGATATTTTGTACTCCGATTTAATATTACATAAATCTTACTTGTACTGAATTTTATTGAAATATCGATATAAATAAGGCATTTCTAAGCGTTAAAAACCTATTAGGGGTATTTGTATGGGCGCGAGGTGAAACAATAGACCAATCACGACTAATTTCCATAATTTTTAGCTTAATTTAAATAGAAATAGAAAATTAATCGCATCTATAATTATATCGAAAGTATGTATTTTGTGTAAATATGTACAATGCATAAATATTTATTTGAAAAAAATATCTAAATGTCTTCTTAAAATTTATGTTTTTTTTAAATCTATATAAAAAGGTGTGATTTCGCCATATATCATTTAGCAAGTTTGGGCAACTTTTTTAAAAACTAACATTCCATAAGAGCCCATTTACATTGGGGATTTCCCTTGGAAAAAATCGCTGCAACTTTTACGTTTGTAGTCAGGAGGTGTAGAGAAGCAATCGGGATAAGAAAAGTTGCACGTCGACGCAAAACTAAAAATTTCAGGAAATTTTTTCAATTTTTTTTTTAATTTTTCTGATTTGTTGTTTTTTGTCAAACATTTTTTAAAAAATTTCACAATACAAATTTATATGTGTAAATGTAGAAGGGATTTCGAAGCAACTTTATACCAAATATCATAAAAAATCCCTGCGATAATCCCCAATGTAAATAGGCTCTAAGATATAAAAATAGAAAAAATTGCTTTTATCGGACTGAGGATTCGTGAGGATTTCTTTGGAAGAAGGTTAATAACAAAAAATTTCATCTTATTTGATTAAAATTAAAAAAAAAAAAAATATACTATGTGTAAATAATTTAAATTTAACGAGAGAGGAACTATAGTCGGTCAAGACCGACCATATGATACCCTACACCATTTTAATTTTTAAGATCTAAAAATTAGACCTGTGGCCAATTGTAGATCAACACTTTTACTAAAGTAAGAAAGTTATAGTCGGTCTATTCATAAAATATAACACCCTACACCCAGCGTTACCGTTGAGAATTTTTAAAAAGTGTCCAAAAAAGGGGATTTCAAAATAAAAAGTCGCCAAAAAAGGGGATTTTTTGAAAAAAAGGGGCCAACTACTTTAAAACCTAAAAAACTCCTTAAAATTTGTTTATTTGATAACAACAAATTATTGTATTTTAAGAAAAACTACAAAATTCAGTTCTATTAATAACAAAATAATTTATTATTATTTTACAACAATTTTTATTATTGCAAAAATAAAGATTTATTCACAAAAATATTTAGCACACAATCCCCTTTTAATTAGATAAACTCCTGTACTTTTGTAGGAGTTCTTCACTCGTACTCTAGACTTTTAAATTTAGGATGGAACGCATGAATTCACAGGTATTGTCATAAGTCTGTTAGATAAACTATTTCTTGTTTTTGATAATTTAGTAAAAAAAAAGCACGTTCCCCCGAGGGATTGCTCTTAGGAATTTAAAAGTTTAAATTAGGATATAAGTATTCATCGAACCTTTTTTTATTTTTTCAATTAAGTCCAACAAATGTTGGCATATGATGATATAAATAGTTTTTCATAAACTTTATTATTACTTTTAATTACTAACAGTTTCAATTCATTTATAAATACTCCGAGGTTTTTTATATCACTATACCTTAAGACAGTCCCAAAATTATTAATTTATTTGTTGAAATTAATATATAATGGGTCGATATATATCAAAATACTTAGTTTATCGTAATTTAGCACATAGTCTTAAAAAGTCGCCATTTAGTCGCCATTTAAAAAAGGGGCCAAAAAAGTGGCCAGGTGGTTGAAAAAGGTAACGCTGCCTACACCATTGCGTTTGTGCATTAAAATAATTTCTGAAATTTTCGGAAATGGACCTAATATGAAATTAATTTATATGATTTTTACTGATTTTAAATTTATTTGTGTGAAATATTACCATGATACTGTAATTTATTTGCGATTTTTGTAGTTAAAGTGATTTTCGAAAGTGGGCTTTATATGGGAGCTATGCCTAACTGTGGACCGATCTTCGTGATATTTTGTACTCCGATTTAATATTACATAAATCTTACTTGTACTGAATTTTATTGAAATATCGATATAAATAAGGCATTTCTAAGCGTTAAAAACCTATTAGGGGTATTTGTATGGGCGCGAGGTGAAACAATAGACCAATCACGACTAATTTCCATAATTTTTAGCTTAATTTAAATAGAAATAGAAAATTAATCGCATCTATAATTATATCGAAAGTATGTATTTTGTGTAAATATGTACAATGCATAAATATTTATTTAAAAAAAAATATCTAAATGTCTTCTTAAAATTTATGTTTTTTTTAAATCTATATAAAAAGGTGTGATTTCGCCATATATCATTTAGCAAGTTTGGGCAACTTTTTTAAAAACTAACATTCCATAAGAGCCCATTTACATTGGGGATTTCCCTTGGAAAAAATCGCTGCAACTTTTACGTTTGTAGTCAGGAGGTGTAGAGAAGCAATCGGGATAAGAAAAGTTGCACGTCGACGCAAAACTAAAAATTTCAGGAAATTTTTTCAATTTTATTTTTAATTTTTCTGATTTGTTGTTTTTTGTCAAACATTTTTTAAAAAATTTCACAATACAAATTTATATGTGTAAATGTAGAAGGGATTTCGAAGCAACTTTATACCAAATATCATAAAAAATCCCTGCGATAATCCCCAATGTAAATAGGCTCTAAGATATAAAAATAGAAAAAATTGCTTTTATCGGACTGAGGATTCGTGAGGATTTCTTTGGAAGAAGGTTAATAACAAAAAATTTCATCTTATTTGATTAAAATTAAAAAAAAAAAAATATACTATGTGTAAATAATTTAAATTTAACGAGAGAGGAACTATAGTCGGTCAAGACCGACCATATGATACCCTACACCATTTTAATTTTTAAGATCTAAAAATTAGACCTGTGGCCAATTGTAGATCAACACTTTTACTAAATGTAAAATAAATTATACAAATAGAGAACAATGCATTGAAACTAACATCTATATGATTTTATGCCCTTTAAGGCGATTCCCGGAAGTGGGTTTATATGGGAACTATGGTAAATTATGGACCGATTCTCATAAATTTTGGCAATGTTGTTTCTACTTATATAAAACTTTGTGTCGAATATTAACTTGATACTATCATTCGTATGGGATTTATGCATGTTAAAGTGATTTTCAGAAGAGGGATTTATATGGGAGCTATGTGAATTATGGACCGATCTTGATGAAATTTGGCACAAAGATTGAAACTTATACAAAACTCTTTTGTACCGAGTTTCATTAAAATATTGCTATATTTAAGGCATTTATGATCGTTAAACCTCTATTCCTGGAGGACATTTGTATGGGGGCTACATGAAATAATGGACCGATCATAACCAATTTCAATAAGCTTTGTTCATGAGCCAAAATAATTATTCGTGCAAAATTTCACCAAGATATCTTTAAAATTGCAACCTGTACTTTGTTCACAAGGTTTACATGGATAGACAGCCAGCCAGACGGACGGATATCGTTAAATCGACTCAGAAAGTAATTCTGAGTCGAACTGTATACTTTAAGATAGGGGCACGATAATTATTTTTGTGCGTTATAAACATCAGCACAAATGCAAAATACCCCAACCACCTATGGTGGTGTAGGGTATAATGACTTATGGCCAAAAATCTGTCTCTCTGGCCCTCTGTGCATTGGGGTAAAAGGGGTTGCAAATGGCGATTAATTCAGGGATATCAACACTTTAATGATCACGTTTAATTTTCCTATTTATTAGTCAGTAAAAATATACATATTTAGAATTCTAAAATATTTTTTGGCAGAATGACAATGTCCGTCCGTTAGTCTATACATTTGGGTTAAATTGGTCGTAAATGACACTTAATTCAGGGAAAAGTGATATCAATACAAATAAACAAAGAAATAACATATCTTTCGAATTTTAGGACTTTTTTTTAGAAAATTATAATGTCCGTCCGTCCTTTCGTCTGTTTATTTATTTATTTATTTTTGCAAACTTGCCAATTCAAAATCATATATTTTTTACTCAATAAATTTTCTTTATTAGATGGAAAATTTTGTTCTTTAACATACTAAAAAATTTTCCGTCGAATATAAGTATATTGAAAAAAATTTACCAACATGTTGCAAAGTTGAGATTGTTGACATTTCAAATTAATATACAGTGGCGGCCATGAGGTTAGCACACTTGCTACTGCCTATCTTTAAAAGCAAATATTTCCTGTATTTCTATATTTTTTTTAACATTTGTTTTATATAATGTCTTGCTAAGATCACGTCACAATATATTCATTGTCATTCCTATATATATCTTTGCTGTTTTTCTGTTCAGAATAGAATAACCGTCAAAAAACACTGGACAGTATTTTAGCACAAAATAAAAAAAAAAAAATGTATTCACATTTAAAAAAAAAAGTAACAAAACAAAAACTTATTTCACTATAAACTTAGTACTTAGTTGGGTATCCATTATTTTTTATTACAGCTGCCAATCTCCTTGGCATACTTTCCACAAATCCCATACAGCGCTCCACTGAAATAGCATACCAAGCTTTTTCTATTTCTGTCCATAAATCGGACAAATTTTTAGGTTTTGCTCTCATTACGTGCTGCTTTACATCATTCCAAAGGTTCTCAATAGGATTGAGATCCGGAGATTGGGCTGGCCATTTTAACACGTTAATATTGTTCTCTTCCAAGCAAGCGTGAGGAGTGTTTTGAGTCATTGTCGTGCATAAAACTCCACCTAAGTGGCATGTTGTCCTCTGCAGAAGGCATCATTGTATTTAGTAGTATATTCTGGTATACATATTGCTCCACACGTTTATCAATCTTGCATATAGGACCAACGCCATGCCCAGAAAAAGCTGCCCACACCATCACATTTCCTCCACCGTGTTTTATTGTTTTAGAAGTGTACTTTGGATTGTGTTGCATGTTTGGAGGACGCCATACATACCTCTTACCATCCGAACCGAATCTACAAAACTTGGATTTATCACTCCAGAGGACATTTTTCTAAAAAACGGCTTTTCCAAATGCTCACGAGCAAAGCACAACCGATCCCGTAGGTTCTTATTTGAAACGTGTGGATTATGCTGAGAAATGCATCCACGTACATTTTTTTCATTGAGACTTCTTCTTATTGTTCTGCAGGACGCGTTGATACTATATTTTCTTGAAATTTCCCTCTGGATTACGGTGGAGCTTTTGAAAGGATCTTCGACAGAGTTTCTATATATTAAAGAATCCTCTTTACGTGACGTTTTTCTTGGCCTAGGAGCCTGTGTAATATTTTTAAATGTTTCATACTTCCGAATATGGTTTAGTGCATTATAAACCATCTTTCTCGAACATTCCAAAGTATTAGCAATCTCACTTATGCTTATTCCTCTTGAGTATATCTTTTGAATAATCTTACGTTGTTCCTCTGCACACCACTTTTTTTTAGACATGTCTAAATAATATTTATTTATTTAATTTTTTATCTTCATTGATGAAATAATATCTAAACTTACCAATTAATTATTTATATTCACAAAAAATATATACTGCAGTTAAATTAAAAATTAAAAGAGAATTGCTATAGAATGCAAAAAAAAGTAACGGGACTTATTGCAGACACCATAAACAACACTAAAAAGCAAAAATTTTAGTAAA
Organism: Protophormia terraenovae; assembly: GCA_951394005.1. Lineage (NCBI taxonomy): Eukaryota > Metazoa > Arthropoda > Insecta > Diptera > Calliphoridae > Protophormia > Protophormia terraenovae. Next base: position 44,213,370 of record OX596073.1, on the reverse strand, counting down.
TAATTGTAATGAGACGAAATAAATTTTTTAAAAACAGTAGATATGATGTGTGCTAACCTCATGGCCACCACTGTATCTGAAACAATATATAAGTATAAAAATCTTGGAAACTGGGTAAAGAACAAAAATTCGCTAGTTAAACATTTTCTATGACTTTAGTACCTTAATTTTAACCCCTATATCTGCGCTCCGCTATATCTCCTGCTTCTAAGCTCAAAATGTTTGTGTCCTCTGCTACGCTTATGTTATAAATCGTGTATATCCAACCTGCCGATTAAAAGAGATTTATTTATATTCTGCCCCATCTTTTAATGTTTGATAGAGCAAAGAAAATATCTGCATTTAAGCTGTTTTTTGTATCAGAGCTACTGGAGTTTTTTTGTAAAAAAAAAAATAATTTCTAAAATCGGGCTATATACGCGCACGATTTTTTTTTTTTGCGGTATTTAAATAGATAATATGTACTATTTTTAAGAAAATTTTCAGAAAAAAACATCCTGTAACATTTTAAGTAAGTTTCATTCTATGAAAATTTTAAATTAGTGCATTTTATGAAATTTTTCAAAAAAACAACAAAAATATTAGAACAAGATATAATTTACAAATATTAGAAGAAAAGTACACTTAAATAACTTTACAAATCTTTTTTACTATGGGAGATAACTTAGACTTAGATGATTTGTAGAAGTTACGATTATTTGAAACTTTTACATACTCGAGTTAGTCAAATTAGACACCCTGTAGCTTATCTTGTGTTATCACAAGGTGACTACAGGAGAATTTTTCTGCAACTCTTTCATACATTTCAATTCAATGCGACCAGTAGATTAGGAGATATAGATTTATTACCAAACAATTTGAGTTTGGCTCCACTGTGCGTCACGTGTTAGCGACATCCGGACACTCCTCGTTCAAAATTCGGATTTTTTTTTGAGTAAACTAAGGTACATACATAATTATGCAAGCATATGCTGTTTTGTAAACAAAAAATGCTTCCCTGTTTTTTTTTATATCATTCACAAGATTATGTTTTACTAATATATATTTTTTTTTATTAAAGAACAAAATATTGTAAATATGTATTTTTTTTTCTCATTATTACTATTATTATGATATCTACACTATCAATATATAAAATCAGCAAACAACACAAAAATACATATCCATCATTATATTGCTTTTGGTTAACAAAATTAACTATTTAGCAGACACAACAACCAACCACCCACCTATACAAAAAAAAAAAACAAATATACGCCACGCACAAAATGCACACACAGACAAAATTTGTATTTCTATATTTATTTTTGTAAGTTTGTATTGTATGTTATTGTTGCTATTGTCTGCTTGGAAATTCACAACAAACGGCATTTACTCATCCATACTTAAACTCTTTGTTTCTCTTCTCTTTTTCCGTTTCATACACACGCACTCACATACACACACACGTATAGCTACAGTTAGTACGTGCAAACTTTTATATTGCATACTTTAGGGCATAAATAAAGCACTTAACGAGTAAAACTCTCTAGAGGCGAATTATAATGTTTTGCACATTTATCATTTTTGTCTTTGTTGTTTTATTTTAGGTTTCACTTTTTTTTTGCTTGTTTTATTATATTTGTCAGTAAAATAAAATTTCTTAGAATATAAGCAACATTTGTAACAACATCATATTCCTAGAATAAAAACAATTGAATATAAAAAAACAATTCTTTAAAATACTTAATACTACTGGTGTTAACACAATATTGTTATTGTATTAAAATATAAAAAAAAAATATACATATTTAATTTGTGTTTTGGCTTCTGTCTCACTGTCTGTATGTTAGGTAGACTTTCAAATACCGTCAAAACAAATATTTGGGTTATAACGATTTTTTTTTCTTATTCAAAAGTTAAAATAATAAATTTATTTTTATTTATGTTGTATTTTGTCTTACACTTTATTTAAAATATAGATTTGTTTGTTTTAAATATACGTATATGGGGAATTCTCTTTTTACGTTTACCTTTATGAAACCAACCTTCAACCTCAAATATTTTTTTTAAATTCTGACTTTTTTAAATAACTTTTGATGCAATTATGTTAACAACATGCGGTAGCGGCAAGCACTCAAAGTCAAAAAATCCAGAAAAAGTGTTTGAAACTAACAAGTTTTTTTCTTTCTTTTGATTGCTGTCATCGCGGATATTAGCATATGTATCCAATATGATCGGTGTTGAAATACTGGACAAGTTGTGAAACCAAAATTTTAAAATTTTAAATTTTTTGCAGATTTTTAATGAGAAAATTTGCGCCGTTTTGTGTATCACAGAATATAGGATGGAGGTTTATTGTCTTTGTAATTATGCATAGTTTGAGATATATCTCGTTAATGTTCTCTTAATAGTAACGCTACAGGGGGTGCCCAAAACTTTGGGAGACAAAACGTGAATGGCTCTAAGAGGTGCCTTTTGCGCGAGGCACACTCACAGCGTAATTTCAATGAAGCCAAAGTATCACGTAATCAAAAAACGTGTTCAAATTACATTCTAAAATCATAGTGGCGCGAAAAAATATTAATTTGCAAAAATTTTATAACATTTTTATATCGATCTAAAAAAATCTAATATTTTCCCAGCGAAAAACTATGAAGTTCTTCAAAAAAAGAACATTTTCACAACTTTGAAAGTGGAACATAGTGCATATTTTAAACATTTTTGGAAGTTCTTAATAATTACTTCCAAAGTGAAAATAAATGAATTTTTAGCGGGAAAAAATTATAATAATTTCTAACAAAATTTAAATTTTATAAATTTTAAAGCATTTTTATTATTATTTAATAGAAAAAAAAAAAACAGAATTTTTATTAAAAAATTGTATAAACATAGTTTTAAGGGACGTCCTAGCAATGACAACCATGGGTTAAAAAAAGAATTTCTGCAGCTCTTTTTCACCACTAAGTACTTACTTCCAATGACAACACAATGTTAAAATCATGGCTTTTTCAGTTCTTTTTTTTTTGCTGGGTTATATTAGATTTTTTTCGCACTAAGCGTGAATTTAAATTTATAATAGGTACATCTAATTTGTTTTAGTTAAGCGAAAAATGGGTTTTAACAAGAAAAAAAATTGAATAAAAATTATTCATGACCTGAGATCGCGGTGTCTATAATATTTGATAAATCATCGAGGCACACCCAAGACTCTAATTGAAATCGGCAAAAATATATACCAATCTGTAGCTGTTATCATAACTTATATTGGAATCAAAAGTAAACGAGTTTAAAGAATTTAACATATGTATGTATAAATTACCCAGCAGTTTATTTGGTGGCAATTAACCCGCTTTTAGACAGTAAGATTCATTGGTGTATAATCACCTGTGCTCCCCATCGGTCAGCAATGAACGTATTAGCAATTGGCACTTTACTGACTATATGGTAAGCGGGAAGAAGACGAAAAGAAGAATCAACAATTTTTAACTGGCTCATTGTAACCAATAAAGTGGTTGTGTACGCACAAAAGTTACACTTTGTAGCCACTGAAGTGATTGTGTAAGTAAAAAAGGCCACCTTTTAGTCGTTGACCCTTCGGTAGTCGTGAAAATTGACACTATGAAGTCGTTAAGGTGACAATAGACTTCCTCCTAGGACAAGCCCATGTTAAAGTGACTAGTCACGTAGCTAATAAAGTGACTAGTGGTACCCTAATGTAGTCGGTTAGGTAACTTGTATGCAACTGCCACCATTGACTGCAGGGTAGTTCTGTAGAAAATTCTACCAACACATACAAAGAGTAAGGTTTTCTGAGAGTAAGTTTGACTTCTAGTTGTTTTTTATGCCCTAAGTTTTCAAAATGATTTTTTAACAAATTTGATTTACTACCAAAAATGTTTCCCAAACATAAAGTAATTTAAATGAAATTAAAAAATTTGAAACCCTACACCATCTTACCGACAAATAACTAAATTTTCGCCTTAACTTATGCTTTCATTATTTCACATTTATAAATCTACATTTTTTTCAAACTACGAAAATTTGAATATGAAAAAAAAAAAAACAATCATAGCAAGCTTTGCTTTTAAATAATAACAATAATAACAACATCCCATATTTATTTATTAATTTTTGTATATTACTGCTGTTGCTAACTAAACTATTTGCCTATACAAAAAACAAAAACGTCACTAATAGTCACTACAATGCTTAATATACATGTTTGTGTGTATATTTATATTCTTAACAGATTTGTTTTAGTTTTTGTCCCACAACTCTGTTGTGGGACATTTGGTTTATTAAAAAAACCGAAATTTTATAAAAATATTTATGACCGATTTATATAAAAATAAAAATCTATAGCTTAAACAAGGGCTTCAAAAAATCAAAAATGCGTTTTGCCCGATATCTCAATTATTATGAACCGATTTATTTAATTTTTTTAGAAAACAATTTCCGAGCCTTCTTAGCAAAAACGAAGTCCCTATTATATACAGAGGCTTCAGAAACTGGAAAAGCAAAATTTTCGAAAGGATTTCCAATCGTTTGATATATATGTTATATATGGCAGTTTTCGGTGGGCTTCATAAACGCCATTTCAACCGACACACAGACGGTCGGAAGGACATGGTCCTATCATTTCTTACAAGGATCCCGAAAATATAAACTTTTTTGTATCTCATTGTATCTGTCTGCTTTTCTTTTTAATTTCCTTAATTAAATATGTACTTTTAAATTGAAAACAGACAATTCACTTTTTTTTGTCGGCAATAAAATCATGAAAGTAACTAACCACTTCTTTTACCACATTAAATAAATAATTGACTAGGAAACGGTCAGTTTTTTTTTTTTTTATTTTTCTTTTAAGAAGAAAAAACTAAAACTTCTATGTCTTGTTTTTTTTATTCACTGATAAGAAAAGGAAATTATTTTCATTAACATTTCATTGTAAATTAGAAATAGAGAGTAAACATAAATAGAAAATAAAGGACAACATTTGATTAAATGTTGTAAATAAGTTTATTATAAACCATTAAGACAATTTGTTTGTCCTTTTTATTTCTCTTAAAATTACAAACTTTTGTTTCAAAATTGATTCCTGTTTTTTTTTTATTTATTTAAAAACCAAAATATGATTACCATATAAAAAATTTAAAAAATTTACCTCAATTTTATTTTAAGCTTTATATTTCAATGCATTAGTAATTTTATTGAACATTTATTTTTATTTATATACCAATTACAAATTTATTAACTAAACAATATAAATAATTGAAATTTTTCTTGTTTGAGCTTTTTTTTCTAAAAATAAATACAAGTAATAATATTAAACATTTATAAAATTGCAATTTAGTGCGAAAATTTTACAATAAATTAATTCTTAGGAAAAAATATTTTTATTTTTGCAATATTTTTCCCAAGAACATTCCACAAACAAATCAAACCCCATTGATATCAAATATTACATTTAAGTGTAAAAAACTATTTTTAAACTGGCATAACAGTAAAATGTTAAAAATAATTTCAATTACAGATTTGTTTTATTGAGCTAAAAAAAAAAACCCATAATTACACTATAAATAAAAAATTAATTATAACTACATTATTTAAAAATACTACAGTTCATTTACTATCTACAATCATATGAAATTAAAAAAGCTAAGCCCTTGTTAACAGAATCTAAAAAAAAAAAAAAAAAAAAAAAAACATAAATTTCTATGAAATCATCATTTACAAATTTACTCCCTGCTATATTTTTATCTCTCATATTTTTCAAAAATGAAAAAATGAAAAAATTTCCTTTAATTTAATAAAACTATTTGCTCATTATTAGAATTTTTTAGCATAAAAAATAATAAGACAATTCACTTTTTATTCACTATATTTAAAATTAAATAATGTCACAAACTTAAAATTTGCCAAAACTAACAAAAAAAGAAAATCTGCAAAAAAAAAATCTTCTGACAATGTTTTAATATAAAGTTTTTCGCATGACTACTTCTGTAACTAGACAGCAACAAAACTATTTGTTCCCTTTTGTATTTCCTTCCGTTTCCGTTGTTTGGACATTTTATCATTCTCCCGCTATTTTTTTATTTATTTCTGCTTGCTCTTAACAAAATACAATACAAAAGTAAAAGAAAATTAAGACATGCTGTTTAAGTAATTTGCTAATGTTATTTATTTTCTTCTTTTTTTTTTTTATACTTATTTAAAGTTCCTATGTTTTCTTTTTTGTTCAAAATCTGACAAATACATTTTTTTTTTTAATTACAAAAATCTGTGGTTTATCTCCAGCTAGTTTAGAGATTCGAATGAAAAGAAAAATCTGGGCCAAATAAATATGGAGTCAGGAGTCTAGTTTCGTGTTACAAAAAGTCAGCAACTTAAAAAAAAAAAATGTCAAGCAGCATGTAAACAAATGATAATTGACACTAAACTACAAAAATAAAAGCATGTTATGTTATTTATCTAAATTCCTGCGGTTTGAATAAAAATATGTTATTGGCAGTTGTGGAAAATTAAACCGTTGAGGGGTTAATAGCACATATTAGGTACCATAAAATAACTCCCAATGAAATTAGTCCCAACAAAAATGAATAAACTCCCAAATCAAGAAAAATTAAATAACTTCCAAAGTGATAAATGAAATAATTCCCAACAATTGGAACTTTTATCACAACAAAGGAAATAAGAAGAGACACATTTAATGAAATAACTCCCAATGAAATAAGTCCCCACACAAATTAAATAATTCCCAATTTAAAATTATCAAATAAAATAATTAACAAGTTTTAGTTTTGGAGTTGCGTTAGCTGGTTTTTTAAATGCCAGAAAGCTATTTTGTAAGTAAAGTTTTTCGGCATAACGGGCTTTCGGCCAGGCAAACGGACTTGTATTTTAAACACCAAAAAAAATTAAATAAAGTCCAATTTCAAAAATTAATGAAATAACTTCCAACAAAATTTCATTGGGTATTATATCATTTGGGAGTTATTTCATTATGAAATAAGTTCCAAACCACTGGGTATTATTTCATAATGAAATAAAACCCAATTTGTATGAAAAAATAATTGGGAATTATTTATTTTTTTTATACCCTACACCACCATAGGTGGTTGGGGTATTATGCGTTTGTGCTGATGTTTGTAAAGCATAGGAAAAATTATCCAACACCCACCTTAAAGTATACCAATCGACTCAGAATCACTTTTTAAATCGATCTAGCGATGTTCGTCCGACCGTCCGTCCGTCTGGCTGGCTGGCTGGTTGGCTGGCACATGTGACTTTTATGATACAAGGACGAAGCCTATTGAATTTGGTTGTGATCGATCCATTATTTCACCTAGCCCCCGTACAAATGTCTCCTCGGAATAGAGATTTAACACTCAAAAATGCCTTAAAAATATATATATTTTAATGAAATTTGGCGCAAAAAAGTTCTGTACAAGTATTAATCTTTGTTTCAAATTTTAAGAAGATCGATCCACAATTGACCATAGCTCCCATATAAACCCCTCTTCCGAAAATCACTTTAATGTGCATAAATCCTATACAAATGTTAGTATCAAGTTAATATTCGACACAAGTATGTTTTATGTAAGTTGAAACAACACTGCCAAATTTTATGAGAATCGGTCCATACTTCACCATAGCTCCCTTTTCCGAAAATCGCCCTAAAGTGCATAAATCCATATAAATGTTAGTACCGACGCATTATTCTGTATTTGTATATTTTGTTTTACATTTAGTAAAAGTGTTGGTATACGATTGGCCAAAGGTTTAATATAAGTCCTCTTCCCGAATTTTTATGGTCATACATAATGGTGTAGGGTATCATATGGTAGCTTTTTTCTAGTTTTTTTTTTCTTTTTTTTTTTTTTTTCTTTGTTGGGAGTTATTTCGCGTTACCAACATAATTACACCGTTTTCCAAAAACAAATTTATCACACATGAAATAATTGATATATGAGCCAAACTAGAGCCCACACATAATAAAACTACGTATTCAGTTTTTCTCCAGGGCGTCAGTTTTCTCTCAAAAGGACTTTAATGTTTCGAAAATTACACAATTTTAAAATTAAATATAAAATATGTAACAAAGTTATATCTACCTAATATGGGTACTTATCAAATGAAAGCTGAAAATTCCTTCAATATAAAAAAAGTTAATTTGAATGACTCAGAACAAAATGTTAAGAAAAAATCCTTTATATAAGGATTATAATTAAATAAGAAATAAAATTTGAAATGGTAAAATTTTCAAAAATATATTTTCTTTGCTTTATGTACTGCAAGATTTAAATAAAATATATTTCGTTTGACATCCATAATGGGTCTATATAATCTTCGCAAATATTTTATATTATTCTTAAAAATTGCGCATTTTTCGAATAGAATGTAAAGACCTCGATGAGGTAACAACTGCATTGGAAAAGAAACTAAATATCTCTGGTCTGGATGAGAGTATTGTTAAAAACATACGCAAAGCTTACGAAGCAACACAAATAGCAAAGATCTGCTTGCCAGATGCAATCGTTCATAAAGTTTTAGAAATGGAAAAATAAGAATTGAATAGACAATATGTAGGATCCGCGAACCATTCGTAATCAAACGTTGTTTCAGATGTTTTGAGTTTGGACATATTGCCGGAGTTTATAAAAGCCGCAAATGTGGAGGGACCGCAAAAGTGGAAGAGCAAATCACTTCGAAAAGAATTATATCGCCGAACCAAGATGTATGTTCTACAATTGTGCAGAAATTGAGTATTTAGCCTCCACACAGAATGAAAATTAATCAACTAAATCTGAATCATTGAGCAGCGGCTCAGGACCTTCTTAGCCAAACCATCAGAGAGACAAACATTGAAGTTGCTATGGTGTGAGAACTATGCAAAATCCTATCTAGCAGCATCTGTGAGGGTAAAGAATAAAGGGATCTACCCCTACAGATGCTATAGCTCTCCAAACATTCCACTGAATGAATTTTGAAAATTTTGTAGACAAAGTAGTGGCCAATGCAGCTAGATACAACCCAAACATAATCAGTGGAGACTTCAACGCATGGGAGGTAAACTGGGAATGTAGTTCAGAGAGTACTTCTCGCCTCGACTGCGCTCGATGGAAACAACCAATTTTACATATGCTCATATCATAGATGCACTAAAGGAGGCATGTAGCTTCGCAATACCTAGAAGAAGAAAAACAGCTACCAGAAGACCAAACTAATGGTGGAAGTCTGAAATAGAGAGACTTTGGAAGATATGCCATACAAGCGCGCCGTGGTGATCTACAATAGGTTACTACCAGCAACGGACTCTCAGAAAGCCAGTACGGATTTCGGAAAGCTAGATCAACTATAGATGCTATAAATATGGTAATAAATAAGGCTGAAGAGGCTACAACAGGGAAAGTAGAGAATAAAAAGTACTGCGCTGTAATTAAGCAAGATATTTATAGAACACTTTTAATAGTGCAGGATAGAAACACATCATGTTATCCTTTAAAAGCTTGGAAGTTTTAAATTATTTGAGGAAAATAGGCAGAATTCTGTGGTACGATACCGATATGGGTACACAATGTTATACAACCTCAGCAGGGGTCCCCCAAGGATCGGTTCTAGGACCACTCCTCTGGAACATAATATATAATGGCATACTAGAGTTGACCATACCTGCAGAAGCTAGTATCATCGGATTTGCTGATAACATTGCAGTCGTAGTTTGTACGCTCTACTTGGACGAGGTGGAAATGTATGCAAACGATACAATTCGTAGCATAAAAACATGGTTGGAAGAAGCGACACTGGAGCTCGTGGATCACAAAACAAAATTAGTGCTAATAAGTGGCCGGAAGTGGGCGATCGATAAAAAACTTAACTTCAAGGGTCATATGGAATACGCGTGCAGAAGAGCGAGAACGATACATAAGGAGTGCGATCGAAATTTTGCCTCATAACTTTTTTCGGAATCAATATTGACAATTTTTTTTTTTGATCTAGTTTTCATGGAAAAATACTTCAGTAATTATTTTTAATAACAGCCATGTTGATTTGTCATGATTTTCATCAAAATGAGTAACGAAAAAGATTTACACGCTTCAAATTATTAAAAAAATTCAAAAAAATCCAAATAGGTCCTACAAATAATTAGCCACAGAATTAAATTTCTGCCGTCAAACTGTTTCTAATGTTATTAAACAGTATCAGGAGAATTTGACCATTGATATGAAAACTGGTTCGGAAAGAAAAAAAGGATCACATGATATTGAGAAGGCCAGAAAATTTAAAGCATATTTAAAATAACTCCAAACACATCTGGTAGAAAAGCAGCTCAGTTATCTCTGTGCTTTGACTAGTTGATGCGAAAATTTAAAGCTAATACAGAGTTGATAACATATAAAGTCCAAAAAGTTCAAAACAGGAATGCTGCAAAAAATTTAGAAGCAAAGAATAGGACACGGAAATTAAAACCAAATTTCATACAAAAATACTCATGTTGTACAATTGACGAAGAAACGTATGTGCTGGCAGAATTTTCGCAACTTCTGTGTCAAAACTTTTTATTGTTAAAGCTCGAGGCAATGTTAAAGATAAGTTTAGGACCCAAAAGCAGAAAAAATTTTTTACAAAATTCCTGGTATAAGAAGCTTTTTGCATTTGCGGCAAAACACGAAAGTCATTTGATACATTCAGATCTATAAATACCAAAATATGCATAAAGGAATATTTGACAAAAGACTTCTTCCTTTCATAAGAGAGCACAACATGTCCACATATTTTTGGACCCATTTAGTATCATGCCACTACGGTAATAAAGCTCTGGAGTGTTACCAAAACAATTACATAGTTTTTGTACCAAGAGAGGTCAATTTTCCAAATTGTCCATAGCTTAGACCAGTGGAGAGATATTGAGCTCTTGTGAAAAATGAATTAAAGGGAACAAAAAAGGTGTCCCAAAATACTGAACATTTTAAAAGAAGATGTGCAAACTGTTCCAAAAAAGTGACTGAAGCAACTATAAAATCTCTAACGGAAGGTTTACCAAAAATGGTCCACAAATTCATAAATAGTGGTTAGAACCACAAAAGTTATATTTTTCTGTGATCTGTAATAAATTATCAATTAAATAAAAAAAGAATGAAAACTCTAAGATCAACCATTTCCAAGTTATTGAATATTATATATGTTAAGATTTTTTCGAACGCACTCCTTAATGCGCTCAGTAGAATTATGCCAAAAATTGGAGGACAAAGCTATCTAGAGCACCAATATGAACAAGATTTATTAGAAGTACATCTCGAAAAAATGTGTTGGCACTATTTCAACATTGCTGTCTAAGAGTATGCTGTGGCTATAGAACAATATCTCTGGAAGCTATAAGTGTAATTGTGGGAGTAATTTCTCTAGATATGGCCAACTATAAAATCTATAAGTATATGAGGGAGCAAAATAGCACTTTGGATGTTTCGGATGATCTCGGTCATAAGAAAATTAATAGAACAGAAACACGGAGAGCTAAACTATTACCTTACTAAATTCTTGATAGGCCATGGTGGTTACCGAGGCTACTTATTTAAGTTTTGTCTTGATGACTTTCCAAACTGCCCAATATGTTTATATACAGAGGATGAAGAACATTTGATCTTCAAATGCACTAGATTTGAAGTATTAAAAAATACACTGGAGGATGCAGTTTGAGTCAGCATCATTCCCGATAACATTGTAAACGTAATGCTAACATCAGAACAAAATTGGCAATCACTTTAAAACTTCATAACGCCGATTCATCCGTTACTACGAGCAGAGGAACGCATACGCAAGGATCAAAGGAGGGCAAACATGGAAATAGCGTAAGTGCTAACCAGCCCCGCGATGTAATACCTAAAGGCTGTGCCGCGGGGAGAGTAGAAGAGTGGGAGGATTTAGTGAGTAGGCGACAATGAACATCTAGTCGGTTCTCACATAATGACATTACAAAAAAAATACATATATACTAGAATATAGGCTATAGACTAGATTTGACTATAGAATTTGTTTTTGTGTAGGTAGGTGAAATCTTAAAAAAGATACCCAAGATAGCTTGGGTAATGTCGGGTTTTACCGACTTAAAACACCTCCTTTCTCTTCCGTAAACCTTGTGGCACTGTCTAACACGATAATACGTCACAGGGCCGGATAGACTTAATTAGTCTCTTCTGCTGTTTGTAACAGAGTCCTTCTGTGCATCTCTTCCGATCTAAGCTTGTCGTGAATTGCTTTTTATGAGGCTACATATTAAATTCTAGTTCTTCTTTGTTTTAAGTAATACGTTAACTATATTTTGTACGGTCAGGCTCTTTCCTAGTAGGCTTTCCGTTTATAAACGGCTGTTTTCAAATCTTGGACATTGAAACATAACGTGTTCGGTATCCTTGATCTCATTTGGACAACAGGGGCAGTGTGGAGAGGCATCAAGGCCAAATTTATGAAGATACTTCCTATACCCTCCATGTCCTGTGAGAAACTGCGTTAAATAATAATTTGTTACGCCTTTCTCTCTATTTACCCATTTCGCAAGTTGCGGTATGAGCCTAAAAGTCCAACGTCCTTTGTGACTTTCTTCCCATCTTCTCTGCCATATAACCATGGACTTCTCCCATTCTACTTTTGATATTTGGTTTTTGTTTTGTGGGTTTGTCTTCTTACCTTCGTATACACGTGTTGCTTCGTCTGCCAATATAACGATTGGTATAGGCTGCATCATCGGACGTTGATACAGAATGTGACTCTTAGAGCGCACATTCTGTATAAAGAGATAATCTTCTTTGCTATCGACTTAGTTTTAAGTCCTTTCGACCATATGAGGCCTGCGTAAAGCATTGAAGAACTTACTGCGATGGAAATTAATCTTTGCTAACTTTGCTTTGGACCACCTATATTGAGCATCATTCTTGCAATGCTGCGGCAATGTTAGATGCTTTAGAGCATAAATTCTCAATGTGTTGCTTGAAACTTAGTTTGTTGTCTATTACAACTCCGAGATACGTGAGATGCTGCTGGGACGAGATTGTGTGGTTCCCAATGTTAACTTGTATTTGCTCTCGTTTTCTACGACTGCTTATTAGAACCGCTTCTGTTTTATGTTCTGCCAATTCCAAACCGCTTTCCATGGTGTAATGATTTGCACAGTTTCATCTGCCAATAGTTCTATTTCATCTAAGGAGTGCGATCGAAAAAATCTTAACACAAACTGTTTCCAAGGTTAATAAACAGTATCAGGAGAATTCGATAGGAAACCTGATTCGGGAAGAAAAATGGTCCCAATATCATGTGGAAGGCCAAGAAAATTAAAAGCATATTGAAATGAACTTCAAACACATCTGGTAGAAAAGCATACCAGTTAGCTCAGTGCTCTGACTATTTGGTGCAAAAATTTAAAACTATTGCTGAGTTAAGAATATATAAAGTCCAAAAAGTTCCAGACTGGAATGCTGCAAAAAATTTAGAAGCCAAGAATAGGACACGAAAATTAAAACCAAATTTCATACAAAAATACTGATGTTGTATAAAGTACGATGAAACGTATGTACTGGCTGATTTTTCGCAGCTTCGGGGTCAAAATTTGTATGTTGCTGATGCTCGAGAAAGTATTAAAGATAAATTTAGGACCGAAAAGCTGACGAAATTGCCTATAGAATTCATGGTGTTGCAAGATTTATGCAGTTACGACAAAAGAAGCAAGTCATTTGTTACAGTGGGCTCTATAAATACCGAAAAATACATCAAAGAATGTTTGAAAAAAATATTTTTCCTTTTATAAGAGAGCACAATGTGTTCACATATTTTTGGCCCGATTTGGCATCATGTCACTACGTTAGAAAGCTCTGGAATGGTACCAAAACAATAATATAATTTTTGTACCTAGAGAGGTCAATCCTCTAAATTGTCCGGAGCTAAAACCAGTGAAGAGATATTGGAGTTTTGTGAAAAGAGAATCGAAGAGGACAAAACAAGTGTCCCAAAATATCAACAATTTTAAAAACAGATGGGCAGACTGTTGCAAAATAGTGACTGAAACAACTATCAAATCACTAATGTAAGGGTTTTCCTAAAAGGTCTACGAGTTCATAAGTAGTGGAAGAAGTATAAAAATTTTTCTGTGATCTGTAATAAATTATCAATTAAATAAAAAAAAATGAAAACTCTAAGATCAACCGCTTCCAAGTTATTTAATATTATATATGTTAAGATTTTTTCGAACGCACTCCTTATGTTTCTACCCGTGACAATAATTACTACATCATCTGCGAAGCACACTGTTTTTGCTTCGTCAGGTATATGAAGATTTAAGACGTCATTATACATAATATTCCACAGGAGGTGTCCCAGGACCGAACTCTGTGGAACACCTGCAGTCACTGTATATGTTCCATTGCCATTATTCATGTTGTAGCAAAGTTCTCGTTTTAAAAAGTAGCTTCCTATAATCCTCGTTAAATACTGAGGTACTTCGATTCTGCATTGGCTATCCATGATCCACCTCCAATTTTCAGTGTTAAACGCGTTTTTTACGTCCAGGGTTATAACTGCGCGTATTTTCGCTGTGCTCTTTGACTTTCAATTGCGGTTCTCGCTGTATTAACTACTATATTTATTTCATATATAGTTGATCTTGACTTTCGTAAGCCATATTGCCAATCAGAAAGTCATCCCCTTTATTTTACTATAGACTAGACTATAGATTTGACTATATACTAGACTATATTATAGACCGTAATATTTAGTAAAATTTTCCTAAAGTATTATACTCTTTCTTAAATTAGTCTTACAGTAATATATTAATACAAAATATTTAAGTAATTTCTGAGAAATATTTAAATGCATTAAATTATTTAAACTTTAGTCTTGGCATTGAAGATTCATCAAAATTTCTCTTTGTAATTGAATTTTGTAGCTAAGCTAATTAACTCAACATAATTACTTAAGACAGTGATGAAAAATATATTTGCTGTTTATAATATAACACAGAAAGAAGAGGGGATATTAATATCTAGGTTTTGGTACAAATTGTATTAAAGCAATTATTTAACTAAAACTTTTGTAGTTAGACAATAAAACAAATTTGGTAAACAAAAGTATATGTATGTATATAATTGCATATACATAAGTACACATATACATACATTTTATTCAGTACTCTAACACTTTTTTGGTGTTTAATATTTTAACACATGAGCTATTGCTATACCATATTTTCATCGTAAGGTACTCTGAATATGAACCAAAATATGTTGATAATTATTATAGTTAATATGTATTTTATACTAACATATGTAGTTATAATATTTTTCTCTGTTGTTTATACCTATTATGCAAATATTTATAATTTTATTATACAAATTCCTATTTTTGTTTTCTCTTCTCTTTATTATAGACCGAACAATTTGCTGTTTTATGGATTCTATTCACAATAATTGTTTTGGGTAATTCAGCTGTATTATTTGTTATGTTTTTGAATAAAAATCGAAAATCACGAATGAATTATTTTATTAAGCAATTGGCATTGGCAGGTAAGTGTTAACATTTACATATGTATATATAAGTTTATACATTTTATCCAATTATATAAATTTAATAGAAATAAATATATACAAATGTTTTTATATTGTTACATTCATATTTACAAATAAAATATATAGATAAATATTTATTATCAATATTTCGGTAGAATAAACACAAAAGAAGTTTTTCAAAGTATCAAAAATAAAATCAAAAGCAGGTTAAGTAGTTATGTATTATTTACATGTAAAATATTTCTATTTAATAAATCATCTCGTATTGCAATATATTTTTTTTAGTATTTTATCTCAAAAAGAATTGTTTATCATTATTTTCTAGCCAAATCAAATTAGTTTATTAAAATTTAAAACATCAATAAAATTGTGTGAACAATTTATTTATTGTCTAAGGGTGATTTCCTTGCCATACATCTATAAATAATCCATAGTCTTGTTTATAAATACAGACAATAATGTTTTTGAAGCATCAACATTTTCCAACAAACAACAACATTTAATATTATCTACAAAATCTGTGTTCTTGTAGTTGTATATATAGCTTAAGGCTGGTCTAGTACAAGTACATTGGTATTGGGTGTGTTCTTTTTTTTATCGAACAATATACACCTGTAGCAACCAACAATTTACTATACAAAATATATTACAGTGGTACAGATTAATAGCACTAGGCTGCAAAATTATACTTTTGAGTTTTATTCCAAAAACGAAAATTTTAAAAATTTCAAGAAGGAGGTCGAAAATGGCGATTAACTCAGGAATTTTTATTTATTATTAGGTAAAAAAGCTAAGTTGTAGAATTTTAAGATTTTTTTCATCTATACATTAGAGTTAAATGGGTCAAAAATTATGCATAAGGAGTGTGTTCGAAAAAATCTTAACATATATAATAGTCAATAACTTGGAAACGATTAATCCTAGAGTTTTCATTCTTTTTCTATTTAATTGATAATTTATTACAGATCACAGAAAAATATAACTTTTATAGTTCCTACCACTACTTATGAACTTGTGCACCATTTTTGGTAACCCTTCCGTTAGAGATTTGATAGTTACTTCAGTCACTTTTTTGGAACAGTGTGCACATCTTTTTTTAAAATCTTCGATATTTTTGACACCTTTTTTGTGCTCTTCAATTCATTTTTCACAAGAGCGCAATATCTCTTAACTGGACTTAGCTCCAGAAAATTTGGAAAATTTACCTCTCTTGGTACAAAAACTGTGTTATTGATTTGGTACCACTCTAGAGCTATCCTACCGTAGTGACATCATGCCAAATCGGGGCAAAAATGTGTGGACACGTTGTGCTCTCTTATGAAAGGAAGAAGTCTTTTTTGCAAATATTGTTTGATATATATTTTGGTATTTATAGAGCCGAATGTAGCAAATGACCAGTGTTGCCAGGACTTGAGAAAAAAAGAAGCTAAATTGGACTTAAAAAAAGGTCAGAGAAGGCTAAATGCCCCAAAAAATAAAGCCAGAAAAAAGCTAACATATTTTTTTATTTAAAAAAGCATTAATTTTTTTGTTCTCATTAGATTTTGGTATTTGTTAAATATATTTTAGTGAATTTGTAAATATAAAGTAATTAGTTTATATGGGTAATAAAGTTTGTCAAAAAATAATTGTAATATTTTTGTAGATTGAAGCGCCGCAGTCGAAAATTTTTGTTAAATATAGATAATTTCGATATTTTTGTATACATAAATTAAATTGTTGATTTTTTTAAAATAAAATTTGTAAAATTTTAGCCTTTTTAAGGCAATGTTAAAAATAAAAAAGGCTAACAAAAAGGCTAGAAGCTAAAATGAAAATTTTCAGGCTCAAATCAAAATAAAAAGGCTAAACTGGCAACACTGCAAATGACTTTTATGTTTTGCCACAACTGCAAAAACTTGTTATACCAGGAATTTTTTTCTGCTTTTGGGTCCAAAATTAATCTTTAACATTGCCTCAAGCAATAACAATATAAAAGTTTTAACACAGAAGCTGCAAAAATTCTGCCAGCACATACGTTTACGTCAATTGTACAACAAGAGTATTTTTGTATGAAGTTTGGTTTTAATTTCCGTGTCCTATTCTTGGCTTCTTAATTTTTTGCAGCATTCTTGTTTGGAACTTTTTGGACTTTATATGTTATGAACTCTGCATTAGCTTTAAATTTTAAGCACTGAGCTAACCGGGCTGCTTTTCTACCAGATGTGTTTGGAGTTATTTTTAATATGCTTTAAATTTTCTGACCTCCCAATATCATGTGGAACTATTTTTTTTCCCGAACCAGGTTTCCTATCAATGATCAAATTCTCTTGATACTGTTAAATAACATTAGAGACAGAAATTTAATTGTGGCCAATTATTTGTAGGACCTATTTGGATTTTTTTCCAATTTTTTATTAATTTGTATCAAGTGCATATTTTTCATCATTCATTTTGATCAAAATCACGACAAATCAACATAGTTGTTATTAAAAATAATAACTGAAGTATTTTTTAATGATAACTAGATCAAACATTTTTTTTTTAATATTGCGCAAATACAGAAATTTTGAAGATACATATTTTGATGAAATTTGGTACATATTGTTTTTTTAAATAACTTTGTTTAACTTTTGAACCGTTCAAAACATTTCAAAGAAATTTAACATAGTTATACTGAGGTATTTTCCAAAATATTTTTAAAGATTAGAAGTTTCTAGCTGGTATGTAGGCAGGAGGAGAACCTACGAAAGTGGTAAACTCTTTTAATTATTTCTTATATAAAATCCGAGGTGACCCATTTCGGAGGTCCTCCCACCTGCCCCAAGACCACCTAGAAACTTGTACTCCTCCAAAATAGTTGGAAACTACCTCAGCAATAACTATGTGAAATTTCATTGAAATATATTTAACGGTTCAAAAGTTGCACAAAATTATTTTAAAAAAAACACGTTGAAACTGCTGTGCACTTATGTATATAGAATGCTGCAGCACACATTTACTATGGAAATTAAGAAAAATGTGCACATTTCGCTGAAGGGGGGTCAAGTTTCAGTAAGTATTTAAACGATTGTGTAAAGAATTTATGCAAGTATTTGGTATCATTGGAAAGAATATTACTTGAAAAATAATAATATGTAAATAAAAAAGTATTTGAACTAAATTTTTTCATTAAATTGATCAAAAAACGAAAAATTTTTGTATTTAGTGTTATTTTTCGAAAAAAAATTTAATATTTGAACATAAATAAAATCTACATTAATTAAGCTATCATTATAAAATTTTAGTATAATATAAAAAAATTTGTTCTTAAAATAAAAAAAATAAATAGATTCCCATTTTCTTACTCCAAAATACCCAAAATTCCAGTTCGGGGAAAGCTTCAAAAATTTACTTTTTTCATTGAAATAGTCACACTGTCGTTATACTTTTGAGTGTCAGAAAATACTTTTTGAGTGTATACCTTACATATAGAGCTAAAAAATTAAAATAATTTTAAGTCGATCCCAGCTTTGAGATTTGAGAACATAACAAATAAAGAAAAAGCTAAATACTAAAATTGACTAAATTTGGATAGGGCTCGTCGGCAGACCTTTGTCCCTAACTCCTCCGGATTTACTTTACACGCATTTATATTAAGATTTCTTTTGAAAACATTAAAAAAATTATAAAGCTGAGAACAAAAAACTAATTTTACTACTGAATAAATATTGCCACCTTTTTGGAAAAAAACACAAAAAATGAAAAAATTTTTTAAAGTTCCAAATTTAGATTAATATAACTTTTTAACGGATTCATATAATTATATGATTCTTGCAGTAATATTATTTAGAATTTTATAGGAAATCTGGCAAATATTAAAAAAAAAAATTCTGGGGGAAAAATTAAGCCCGCCAAGTTTAAAAAACTAAAAAAAGGCGAGGCTAAAAATTAGGTAAAAATTTATTTGCCCCGAATATCTCTTAAACTAAAAGAGATAATCTACACATGCAAGCATATTTTTTGTAGAGATTTACAAGGACTATCTATATATAACATTTCTTTTCTGTCATATCATAAATGAATTTTTGGAGATTTTTTAAATAAATTACATACCCGAGATGGGCAACTTTGGAGGGCCACCCACTTCCCCCTGACCCTCTAGGGGTCTGTACTTCTCCAAGTCAACTCGAAAACACCTCAGCTTTGACCATGTAAAATTTTATTGAGATACCTTTAACGGTTCTTTAGTTACTGAATTATTTAAAAAAAAAAGCGTTTTGGAACCTCTGTGCGTGCATAATCCGACAGAAGTGTTAGTATCATGTTAATATATAACACAAATAAGGTTTATGTAAGTAAAAACAAAATTATTTGGATCGGAATGGTGAAGGGTATCACATGGTCGGTCTTGACCGACTGTATTTTTCTCGTTTATTTATTAGTCAGTAAATTTAAATTTATATTTAGAATTACAAGATCTTTTTTGCCTGAATGGGCCGTGTATACATTGGGGTTAAATGTTTTGAAAATAGTGCTTAATTCAGCAAAAGGTGATATCCGAATTTTGTTGATCTCGTTCTATTTTTTCTATTTATTATTTTGTAAAAAATGTATTTTTAGAATTCTAAACTATTTTTTGGTAGAATGGCAATATCCATCCGTTCGTCTATACATTTGGTTTAAGTAGGTCGAAAATGGCACTTAATTCAGGGAAAGTTGATATCAATACTTTAATATTTACATTTAGTTTTTATGTTGCAAAAACTTGGTAATGACATGCAGTTACGGATGTATTTACCTTGTAATGACAACAACATACTCTCTGCATTACATATAAATTATTTAGTAACTAATTATTTATATTTATATTTTGAAAATATTAATTTTTATTGATTTTTATAATGCAGTTACCAATTCATACAAAATTTGAGTAGAAATTAATTTGTAATATAAAATATTTTATTTTTATTACATTTATTTTAATTACATTTTTGGTTGTTGTTATGTTTTTTAAATTTAAATTTACAAAATCTTTTTACAACAACAAAAAAAATATTTTATATCCTGACATTTCATTACTTACTTACAGCCTAAAATGTAACTAGTTTCTATTGTTATTACTTATCATGACTTCTGTAATTCTTTAAAATCAATGCGCTATTTAACAGCTTGTAAGTAATTAGTTATTGTAATGACATCTAAGTAAAGTTTAGGGTAAGTAGTTGTCTCTAATGTCATCACCGTGTTAAAATAATGAGTTGTTTAGCTAATGTGTAAGTAGTGAAAAGCCATTATATTAACTTCTTAACTCATTACATGGCAACCAAAGTTTTTACTGGGTTGTTATATTAAGAACAAATATTTTTAAAAATTATTCCATCTTTATAGAAAAATTCATAATGAGCATAACTAAACATTTGAAAAAGGTGTAGTGGAAATTTTTAAAATTATTTTTTGAGATATTCTCCAGAAAAATTCTAGAGTGTTTTCTCACTGTTCTTGTGCTGGCAAGTCTTCTCCTCTAAACTAATAGTACCAATGTGTACTATAATAGAAACAATTTTTTTTTTTTTTTTTTTTTTTGTCTGTGTCTACACAACTACACACGACACGTGTTTATATGTCTACAGGCTTCTCTTTGCTTTGGTTACATAGAAAAAAAAAGGTACCAAATTACTTATTTATGTATAGAAGTTTCTAAGGAAACTGTATAACAACACAAAAAACTCATTGTCTGTGAAGCCTGTTGATATACGATGAGAATGTTAACAAAAAAAACTTTTGTACCTGAATTTTATTTTCAATTTATTGCTATTAAATAAATTTATTTATTTTTATTCATTTATAATATTTCATACATAATATTTTTGTTATTATTTATGATTTTAGATCTTTGTGTGGGTTTACTAAATGTTTTAACTGACATAATTTGGCGCATAACAATATCCTGGAGAGCCGGTAATGTGGCATGTAAATTAATACGTTTTTCGCAAGTCTGCGTAACATATTCATCCACGTATGTTTTGGTAGCCATGAGTATCGACAGATATGATGCCATAACACATCCCATGAATTTTTCCAGATCATGTAAGTATGAAAAAGAAAATTAAAATAAAAGAAATTTAATTTGAAAATTTATGTGGGAAGATGAGTATGTATATAGGACATGTGTAATTTACATAATTTTTTTATGACAACAAATTTTTGATAGAAAATGTTACAATTATATAAAAAAAAAAACTAATGAAATTTTTCTGAAAAAAATTATTTTTAAGCAAAAACATTTGTTCAGCACATGAAGCAACAGCTTTTTAGAAAATACTTTTGCAACAGGACATTTTTAGAAACAATGACAATTTTTGCCATACACTATGAACGAGTACTTGTCTACTAAAATGTTCTTCACAGTTTTTGTCACAACAAATTCATTTACCACAAAATATTTTTAATACAAAAATTTTCCTTAACCATCTAACAGTCGAAGTAAAAATTTGGAAAATCAATTTACAGATTAAAAATTGTGTAATTTTTTTTTACATTTTTCAACACAACAAAAATATTTTTTCACCACTAAAAATTTTTTTAATGACTCAAAGTATTCACCACTATATTTATATTAGAATAAAACAATTTTTATCAGCAAAAATAATATTGAATTTTTTTCACTGAATTTCTTGGAAAAAATTTTTTCACCGCTAAAATCTTTTTGTTAAAAGCTTTTAACACATGCATTTTGTTCGCCAAAAAAAATTTTATCACAAATTATACTTCACCATTAAAAGAAAACCAAGAAAAAATTATAAAACAGCAGCACATTAAAAAATAATGCACTTTTTGTGAATAAATATATTTCTTTACGCGTCAAAAAAAAAAAAAAAATAAATAAACAGTTTTATAATTAAATGCCAAAAAATTGTATTTAATAAGTACTTTGTATATTTTCCATTTGACTTTATTGTATCCTTTAATATACTAGGCAACGAGTCGACAAGTTTTTTGGCAAAATTCAAGAGTTTCATACAATTTCGACGACATTAACCCATAAACTTTAAAGGTCAAAGGTCAAATTTTTTAATATTTGCAATTTTTGATGGAAACTAGTCGAAATTTTATCTATTTTTCGGTAGATTATCATAAAACTTAAGAAAATTATCTATTAACAACCGATATTTACAATTATAGTGAAAAAAATTAAATTAACCTTTAAACGGCTTTGGGGTCAAAATGACCCTGATGTTTTAAAAACATGCCAATTTGAACATATTTCAATAAAACCCGTTTACAATCCCATTAATTCAGCAAATTGATAAAAAAATTAGGCATTAACCCTTTTTGAATATGGTGTCTCATTAATTCAGCAAATTGATTAAAAAAAAATGGGTATTAACCCTTTTTGAAAGGTTCAGCAAATTGAAAATTGAAAGGTTTAATACCCAAATTTTTTTTAATCAATTTGCTGAACCTTTCAAAAAGGGTTAATACCCAATTTTTTTTTATCAATTTGCTGAATTAATGAGACACCATATTCAAAAAGGGTTAATGCCTAATTTCTTGTTATCACTTTGCTGAATTAATGGGATTGCAAACGGGTTTTATTGAAAAATATTCAAATTGGCATATTTTTAAAACATCAGGGTCATTTTGACCCCAAGACCGTTTAAAGGTTAATTTAATTTTTTTACTATCATTGTAAATATCGATGCAAATATTACAAAATTTGACCTTTGACCTTTAAAGTTTATGGGTTAATGTCATCCAAACTGTATGAAACTCTTGATTTATATTTAGAATTATGTGGATTATAAAATTTTAAAAAAAGTTCCATTTAAACTACACAACAATGTAATAAAATGGCTGATTTGCCAAAATATTACATAAAAATGGGTTTTTCCCGAAATCCGCTGAATTCAAAATGCAGGTACAGACAAACTGTAAGAGGTATTGACCTAATTTTTTTACTGTTTTATTCCGTAATCTGTTGTCCATAAATTGCTATGAGATCTTCCAAAAATATTGAAATTTGTTTAACAAAGTATCAAAAAAACTGAAATTTGAGTTTTGAAACGACCGTTAAAAATATCAAAATTTTTTGACCATAGCTGAGAACAGGTTTACGTTATTCTATAAGGACAAAAACTCATATTCAAGTAACTACAGATGTATTTTAAGTAATACAATTGTTTCATTCAAATATTTTCAAAAATATATTTATTTTTTTGTCACATTTCGAATTCAAGTGCTCTGAGACACGTTAATGCCCTGGGGAATTTTCAATAACTTTTACATTTTTCAACCAATTTTTGTGTTTTATATCTTTTTGTAACTCTAATTCTGTGTACATTACGATTCCTTTACAATAAAATGCAAAACTAATTATTTAATGACAAAATTTGTGTGAAAACTTAAAAAAATGCATATTTTTCCCTTGTAAATGCATCAAACTTCAGAGCCGTTGCGGCACCAGTTAACGTAGTCCTATTGCCCTAATTTTTTGCACGACCTATTTTTATAACCCATAGAACAATTTTAGGGGGGAACGGGCAAAATTCGAAACTTCGTTTTTTGGAGCACTCTAATATACATATATCTTCAACACTAAAAGTTCAATAGAAATAATTTTGGTCACCACAATAAATTTCTCCACAAAATTTTGTACAGTCGAACTTAGGTTTTCACCACTAAAAAAATATTTTCTTTTTTTATAGTATACATCACTACATTTTTATTAGAACACAGAAATGCTTTTCTTTACAAAAAAATTTAATTTTTCACCACAACAATTCTTCATCATTTGTAAAAAAAAAAAAAATACCTCTAAAATTATTTTCAGTTGAAACCCTTTTCCCTTAAAAAAAAAAAAAAATTACTACAAAAAATTGTTCACCATTAAAAAGCACTAAAAGCTTTTTCACTTCTAAATACTTTTTCACCACTTTAAAAAAAAACACAATATTTTTCCTTACTAAAAACTCTCACCACAATTATGATTTCATCGAATGAAAATTTTTCTTTTACAACAGGGAAACGTGCACGTCATCTCGTGGCTGGGGCCTGGATAGTCTCCGCTTTGTTTTCATTGCCCATTCTTATGCTTTACGAAGAAAAACTTATACAAGGACAAACACAATGTTGGATTGAATTGGGATCACCGTGGGCTTGGCAAGTCTATATGAGTCTAGTATCCGCAACACTCTTTGCTTTTCCCGCCCTCATTATATCCGCCTGCTATGCCATCATAGTCAAAACAATATGGGCTAAAGGTTCCATATTTGTGCCAGCCGAAAGAGCCGGTTTTAACAATACAACCACACGAAGAGCTAGTTCAAGGGGGATAATACCTAGAGCAAAAGTGAAAACAGTTAAAATGACTTTTGTTATTGTTATAGTATTTATAGTGTGTTGGTCTCCTTACATTATATTCGATTTGTTACAAGTTTTTGGACACATACCTCAAACTCAAAGAAATATTGCCATAGCAACCTTAATACAAAGTCTGGCACCTCTAAACTCAGCAGCCAATCCTTTAATTTATTGTCTATTTTCATCGACTGTCTTTAGGACATTAAGGTAATTAAAATCAACAAAATAAATAAATAAAGATAAATAAACAAAGTCTTGCCTTAAGTATAAATAATTTTATTTAATTGTCTCTCCTTACAGTCGTTTCCCACCCTTTAAGTGGTTTACATGCTGTTGCAAATCTTATCGCCACAATTCCACCCAAAATCGTTGTAACACCGTGGGACGTCGCCTACACAATAGCTGTGATTCGATGCGCACTTTAACCACCTCCTTGACAGTTTCCAGACGTTCAAATAAAGGCACAACACGTGTGATTATCTGTGAAAGGCCTAAATCGATTTCAATCAACCACAATGCCATGTCAGAGGTATGATAGCAGCAGCATTGTGCGCGTTGTTCCAGTGTCATTTTATATCGTTCAACGCGTTTTGCACCGCTGGAATATGTGTAAGTTCTTTAAGGTTTTTACTTTAAAAGTTATATTTGTGTTACTAAATATAAAATAGATTTAGTTTCATTTTTGTATTAAATGTTCTTAATGTAAACAAAATAAAACCTCATTTAAAGCTAGTCAAACGCTTGTATATCAAATCATTAATTTTATTTGACTGTCATTTGTAATTAATTAAATTCACACAAAAATAAATAAAACGGATTAATAAATGATTTGGCAAATTTCTTTTTTCCTTTTTATTTTTTAGTTAATTTAAGACAATAAACTAATTAATTAATAAATAAAAAGTATTTCTATTTTTATTCATTTGATTTTCAATAAAATACAAAACTTAAGCCATTAAAAAAGAAATTGTCTTGCATAAACTGTTTGCTCTACTTTAGACTGATCTAAAAACAAAAAGAAGAAAATTTCTTAAATATGTATTTCCACAAAAACTTCTTGTACAGTATATAAATATATATTTATATAAATAAAATTAATAGATTTTGTTATTAATGGAAAAAATTAAAAAATAAGTAAACAATTGCGTAAATAAATAATAAATAGTTAATATTAATAACAAATAAGTTTTTCTCTCTCAGAGTTGTGCTTTTTTATAAAGATAAGAATTTATTTATTAAACAAAATACGAATTTTTAATGAAAATCTGTGTAAAAACTAATACACATACAGTATCGGTCATCTAATTAGCCCACCCAACCAGATTTTTTTTTTTTTTGGCCTTAAATTTCTTTTTCTAGAAAAAAGTTTTCAGTTGTTTTATTAATTCAATATATTGACCATTATGTACTCAATACTTTGCAGCCAAAACTTGCATTAATAAATTAACAATTTACTCAAAAACATTGTTTTATAAAATATACCTATAAAAATCAAGGGACAGCAAATTAGCCCACTTACACTATTTATTACGAAAAATCTAAGCAAGCTTTGAAAAAAGTCATTTTTGATATAAATTACAATATACAAATATAAGTACTGCAATTTTTGTGAAAAATTTCATATTAAAATTGGTTAAAACGCCTTAAATTTCAAATATTCGAAATTTAATAAAAATCGCGAAAAATTTCAATAAAAGAATTATGAAATTTTACAGGAACCTTGATAGTTCGTTAATTATGGTCAACAATCATCTATAACATCGAAAGCAATACAAAAAGTTTAAATTCGTTTGCTAAAATTACAGAGTTTCATTGCGAAATTTGTGATTATTCTATTTTTGAAATTCGCAATTTAAATAAGTTTTTCGTTCCTTTGCACAGGGCTGAGGTTTTTTAATGATTTATGATACTTTGGAGGATTATTGACAATAATTTAATAGTTATCTAATTTTTCGCCAATTTTCTTAATGGATTTAATCGATTTTGTCCACTTTGTATGTGTTGTCGAATATTAGTATTTTAATGCGTGTTTCCATGAAATCTTCCCACAAAAATTACCTTAAATTACTTAAAATTAATTTATACTTAGAAATTTATATTAAAAGATAATTTTTTTCAAAGCTTACTTAGATTTTTTGGAATAAATAATGTAAGTGGGCTAATTAGCTGTCCTTTGATTTTTATAGGAATATTTTATAAAACAATGTTTTTGCGTAAATTGTTAGTTTATTAATGCAAGTTTTGGCTGCAAAGTATTGAGTACATAATGGTCAATATATTGAATTAATAAAACAATTGAAAACTTTTTTCTTGAAAAATAAAATTAAGGCCAAAAAAAAATACTGGTTGGGTGGGCTAATTAGATGACCGATACTGTACATACACATACATACATACAAAATAATAGAAAATTATAAAAATATTTAATTAATTTAGAATTTTCGTGTAGTTAATTATTATTACTTAAGTTAATAAGTATTTATAATTTTCTTCCAAAATTATAATTTAAAATAAAAAAATTTTAATTTATAAAAAACATTTTTTAATAAAACGATAAAAAAGATATAGTCGGTCAAGACCGACTATATAATACCCTACACTATTGGGTCTGAGCATAAAAATTCGGAAAGGGGATTTATATTATACCTGTGGCCAATTGTAGACCAACACTTTTACTAAATATAAAATAAAATATACAAATACAGAATAATAAGTTGATAATAACATCTATATGATTTTATGCACTATAGGGCGATTCTCGGAAGTGGGATTATATAGGAGCTATGGTAAATTATGGACCGATTCTCATAAAATTTTGCAATATTGTTTCTAATTACATAAAACTTATTTGTGTCGAATATTAACTTGATAATGAAATTCATATGTGATTTATGCAGGTTAAAGTGATTTTCAGTTAATCGTAAACTGATCTTCATAAAATTTTGCATGAAGCTTGATACTTGTACAGAACTTCTTTGTACCGAATTTTATTAAAATTCTAAAATGCCTTCAAAATTAATTTTTGAGTTTTGAAACTATATTCCCGGGGAACATATGTATTAGGGCCATGTGAAATAATAAACCTATCATAACCAATTTCAATAAACTTCGTCATGTATCAAAAAAGTCCCACGTGCCAAATTTTATTGAATTATCTTCATAATTGCGGCCTGTATTTTGTGCACAAGGTTTACATGGACGGAGGGACTCATATCGTTAGATCGATTTAAAAAGTGATTCTGAATCGATTGGTATACTTTAAGATGAATTTTGGATAACTTTTTTCTATGCATTACAAACCTATTGTGGTGTAGGGTATAAACACATATACCCCAAATAAATATCATGACGATACAAATTAATATAGTGTAAATATTTAATTAAACATTTAATCATTATGAATTTTAATTTCCATTAAATTTATTATTTTTTTTTATTTATTTTTTTTTTTTTGTTTAGCATTAATATAATAGAAAAGAAAATGGAACTATGTTTTCACAGAAAAAAATATGGTCAATTAAACAATTTGTTAAAAATTTGATTTGTTTCCATAACTTTTTTAATTGTAGCAATTATTTGAGTGATCAACTTTTAAATTTTCTTATATTTCTATTACAAAAAAAAAAGAAAAAAGCTCTCAATTATTTTTCCAATTGTATTAATTGGTTAATAAAAATAGATATAAATTAGGTGATCATCTGGGTTGAATATATTTTAAATTTCTGCTAATAAAGTAATGGAACATAGGTACACATTCGTAATTGAAATTGGATTTTTGATTTTTATATGAACTTTTTTAAAATTCAATAATTTGGAAACGGGTGATCTCAGAGATTTCATTATTTTTTTTTTAATTAATTGATATATATTACAGATAACAGAAAAATATAACTTTTATAGTTCTAACCACTACTTATGAACTCGTGGACCTTGTTTGGTAACCCTTCCATTTGAGATTTTATAATTGTTTCGGTAACTTTTTTGGAACAGTTTGCACATCTTCTTTTAAAATCCTCGATATTTTTGGACACCTTTTTTTGTGCTCTTCAATTCACTTTTCACAGAAGCCCAATATTTCTACACTTGTCTTAACTACGAACAGTTAGGAGAATTGACCTCTCTTGGTACAAAAACTATGTTAGAGCTTTCGTACCGTAGTGACATGATGCCAAATAGGGCCAAACATGTGTGGTTACACTGTGCTCTTTAATGAAAGGAAGAAGCCTTTTTTGCAAACATTCTTTGATGTATATTTCGATATTTATAGAGCCGAATGTAACATCTTCGTAAAATAAGGAACTATCATTTATATTTATATAAAACTTAGTTGTGACGAATATTAACTTGATGCTAACATTTTAATCGGATTTATGCTCGTTAAAGTAATTTTCTGAAAAGGTGTTTATATGGGAGCTATAGTAAATTATGGACCAATATTCTTGCAATTCGGCACACAGATCAAGACTTAAATGGAACTTGTATGCTATATTTAAGGGATTTATGATTTTTAAATAACTTTCCCGGGAGGACATTTGTATGGGGACTAGGTGAAATTTTTCACTTAATTCTGTTATTAAGTAGTGTTTTTTAATATATAAAAGAAGAATTATTTCTTATTTTTTGCCACAACTAAAAAAGAGTAATAACATTGGTTGACAAAAAAAATCCTCCCCCAGAGACGAATAGTTGAACTTGACACATCTTGATGTGCTAAACACGAATCTGCCTTCTGTTTTTTCCATCAGATCTGGTTTTTTTATGGGCGTGTCTAATATTTCGCCAATAGTAAGGCCATTACTCTAGTATATTTCCTCATAACTCAAGAACGGTGTGTACGATTGACATACGTGATACACCAAAAGGATTAAAAAATATATTTAAATCCTCCATGCAAGCAGAATTCCATCTAGTCTACATATTTTTTTTTTATAACCCACCATCAAAAAGATGGGGGGTATATTGATTTTGTCGAAGGAATCATTTAAGACCCCACAAAGTATATATTTTCAGGATCCTGGTTAGATTCTGAGTCAATCTAACTATGTCCGCCCGTCTGTCCGTTAATAAACAAAAAAGTTATGGGCTAAAAACTGGAAACACAGGGTGTCCGTTTCATACTTTACTGCTAATATCTCTTAAACAAAAGCATGTACGACAACGAAATTTCGTATATACAGTTTGAGGGTCGATATAAACTAGGAAACCAAAAATGAGCGTGGTACTTTACCGCCTACCTCCCATATAAGGTGAAATTGTGTTCAAATAGTTCCAGGACCAATGTATACTCGGAAACAAAAAATAGGCGTGGTCCGTCCACTTTTCCGCCTACCTCCCATATAACGTAAAATTTGAAAATTTGACGGTGGGTGTATAGATCTATTGATTAAATAGATTTAAAAAAAACTTACGTGGCTTTTTTTATTAATCGATAAAAATTAGACTTTTTTCTAAAATTCACCATTGGGAGCAAACCTAAATCAATTTAAAATTTGCTCTTTAACCAGGTCTTATTCCCCAAAAACGAAATAAACGAAAATTTAAGCATAAATATTTTTTTCTCTAACTTAAGTGTGTGAACTTATTTTTCATTATTTCGGCAACCACTTTATATAAATATAAAAATCTTTTAAATCGGATTTTTAGAAGTTACAATTTTTTAAACTTTTAAATACATGAAGTAACCTTTGACACCTTGTAGCTTATATCGTGTTATCTCAGCGTGACTTATTTTTATTTTATTATTTTTTCTGAAAGCTTAGGGTGTTCCTTCACAACTCTTCCATATATTTCAATTCAATCCCGCTAGAAGTTTACAAATAATGATTTATTACAAAAAATTTTGCACTTGTCCCCACTGTACACCGGAGTATTATATTCGAATGTATTTAAATATTAATCAATTTAAAAATAATTTCCATATAAATTAACAAATAAATGTTACACTTAAATTATTATAAAATTATCATTAAAACTACTAGTTTAATATATATTTTATTAAAAACATTATAATTATTATTAACAACATTATAATTTTATTTCATTGTAAATACAAACTATTGTTAATTATCTATAAAAAAAATCCATAAATTTTTTAATACAGGAAGAAAAACAAACAAACGAAAAAATATTAAATAAAATCTATTATTTAAATCAATGAATTGTAACGAATTGTATGAAAAATTAAAATCCATAAATTAAGTTGAATAAATTTAAATGTCCCTCCACTTTAGTATTTAAGGAAATACACTCACACATACAAACATACATTTACTTAAATAAATACATAAAAATATACAGATAAACACATACATATTTATTAATATTATTTATTGTTAAAAGAAACAGAGCAAAAACGAAAAATAAAAAAAGAAATTACAAAAAATTACTTTGTAAAAAAAACCTAAAAACAGATGACAAAGAAATGTGAAATGTGAATGTAAAAAAGATAAGAAAAAACAAACAAAAACAATAAAAATCACGCATACAAATATAAATAAAAAATACAGAAAAATTTAAATATTTTGCCTTTTTTTTTTCTTAATGCTGAGACAAAAACAAAATATGTTACAAGGACACCGTAAGTAATAAATGTGGTACATCATCATCAAAGACAATGTTCCTTTATAAATATAACGACAATAAAATGTCACAAAGATAGAAACAATAATGTAAAAAAAACAGGCTCATGATTTGTTACAGCATTTTATAGAAGAAAAAAATGATAATCGTAATAACAAAATGACTGATAAATAATGATGTAAAAATAAAAATTATGACAGAAATTGAAAAAAATAATGTTTTATTTTAGCCAAAATATTTGGAGACGAAAAACTCTTATAATAAAGGACAAGTTTATGGCAGCATAAGTAGCTAAGGGAAACTTTAGTTGAAACAAAAAGACAAACTGTTTAAATTTAAAAAGTTATAATAGAAAATTTTAATGAAAATATGGAAATAATATTGTTTGGGTAATAAACGAATTATAAAGTATGTAAATTTTGTATTTATGAACTTAGTTATGAAATAATCATACTAAAAAAATAAATACTTCTGACATTTAAACTTACATTATTTTTAATACCAGACTGGAGATTTGAAAACTCCATTTTTTAATATCATCAAGAAAAAATTCATAGAGAATTTTTGTAGCTTTTCTTATTAAGTTAAATTGCAATAAAATTAAAAATTTTTTTTTAACGATTCTTTATTTATATATTGAATCTGCCCTTCTTTAAAGACCTCACAATATGTATTCAAATCTTAAAACTAGAAGCTAAACACTACTTTTTCTCTAACGATGAGTTTAAAAAGCGCAGTGAAAAATACATTACAAAACTGCAGAATCATTCCAATCCACTTGCAAGGCTTCCCCCGTTATTAGGAGGACAGATTATTCACCTTCTGTCCTCCTAATAACGGAGTGGAAAGTCGACTCTACGAAGCCTTGAATTCGGTTAAACTTCAGTAAGAAGTCTTGCAAGTGGGTTTGGGATGATTCTGCAGTTTTGTAATGTATTTTTCACTGCGCTTTTTAAACTCATCTTTTACGAATGGAACCTCTAAATCTCTATGGATATTCTCAGTTCTTATATACCATGGTGCATCCGTCATGGTTCTAAGAATTTTCGATTGTGCCCTCTGTATAATATCGATACTCGTATTACTTGCTGTACCCCATAATTGGATGCCATATGTCCAAATTGATTTTAAAACGGTTTTATACAGGATGACTTTATTGTCAAAGCTTAGTTTTGATTGGCTGTTTATTAAACAGTTAATGCGAGAAGATTTTAACTTCATATGAAGTCTCTTGGTTTCTATATGACGACGCCAATTTTGTCGCCCATCTAAGTGAATACTAAAGTGATCGATACGGTTTTCCAACCGGTTTTTGAACCGTTTTTTTTCTGTCAAGGTGCTGTCGGTTTTTTCAAAATGTTCATTTTTCGAATGTCGAATAGACCGGTTTTTTTAAACACAAAAAACCGGTTTTAAAAATAGCTTTTTTTCAAAAAACATGTACTAAATACTGATATTTGAATCAAATTTATGAATATTTTTTAGAGTATCATTTGTAATGTTTTAAAAATATAGTTTAAGGTTAAAACGAAATTAATTATTGTAATATTAAATAAATAAATTAGTAATAATTACTTCAATTGTAACACCTGTAATATTTTTACACTTAATTTGAATGTTTTAGTCTTTTTTTTTATTCAATATTTTGTTCATTTTTCAAAGATTTTGTTTTAAAAATGTTTCTCCTACAAAATAGTTTCAGTAAAATTTATTCTGGCTCTTGTCATATTAACCCATGGTTTCTGTTTTGTTTGTTTTGATGATTATTTTCTTAAAATTTTTATATTATATTATTTGTTCATTCATATGCTTTGTAACACCCAAAAATATTGGTTTAAGACCCACCTTAATTTGTACCAATCGTCTTTAAGTCGATTTGATGATATTCGTTTGTCCGTCTGTCTGTTCATAAAAAAATAATTAATTAATTAATTAAATTTGAAATTTGGCACACAGGTTTCTTATAGTCTAAGAACGAAGCGTGTTGAAATTGGTTATGATCGTTTCATTATTTAAACTAGCGCCATGCAAATATCCTCCCGGAAAAGGGGTTTAACGATCATAAATCCCTTAAATGTAGTAAGAATTTTTTTTACACATGTAAGTTCCATATAAGTTAAAATCTGTGTTCCGAATTTCATGAAGATCGGTCTATAATTGAACATAGTATTGGCTCACAATTCCACAGGTTTAGAAAAGAAGACACTTCCCCGAATTTGGTGCACATAATTGAGTAGGGTATTGTCGGACTTGACCGACTATTTCTTTCTCGTTCTTATTGGATTAATAGTTATTTCCAAAAATAATTATGTGTAATATATTTTAACTTGAACATCATAATATTTATTGATTTTTCTTTAAGAAATGTAGTCTTTTGGTAGAAATATTAACTTCTGCAAAAAAAAAAAAACTGGTTTTTTCAGAATTTAAAAAAGTGCAACCGGTTTTTTCAAAATACCAACTATTCGAACTATTCGAAAACAGGTTTCTTTAAAAAGTCGAATAATCGATCACCCTAGTGAATACCAAGGTTTGTAGCATGATCTGACTGGGGTATACTTATACCATTAAATGTAACAGGTGGACAGTTCCCTCTTCTTAGGGTAAACGTAACATGGCAACTTTTCAATTCGTTTACTCGTATACGCCAGTTTTTACACATTTGAGATAAATATCAAGTTAGCTAGATGCGATGTGTGGGTTTTCGTGATAACTGAGTATTGCCGTATCATCGGCAAACGTAGAAACAGTCATTTTACCGAATACTGGTAAGTCAGAAGTGTAAATTAAGTTAGGCCCCAGAACACTTCCCTATGGAATACCTGCATTTATTTCAAAGTCAGAAATTCGTTATACTTTACTCTAAATAAACGATTAGATAAATAGGACTCCAGCAATTTGTGAGTACATGGTGGTAGTAAACACTTAATTTTATATATTAGACCCTGGTGCCAAACTTTGTCGAAAGCTTGCGCTATATCCAAAAAGATAGCTGAACAATACATCTTTAATTCAAAACACTTCCTTTTCTCTCCAGTCAGACGATTCACTTGTTCTATGGTGTTCCATGTTTTTCACGAAAACCAAACTGGTGAACTGGGACGATATTTCTATCGTTCAAGAATGGTATAATTTTCCTTTGAAATACTTTCTCGAACAGCTTCGACAAACAAGTTAGTAGGCTAACAGGTCTATAAGAAGATGGCATAGTAGAATCCTTTCCTGGCTTTGGTATCATTTTAATCTGACAAGTTTTCCACATTTTTGGAAAAACTCCTAGTTTTAAGATCGCATTGAAAATTATTGACAGCACGATTATTGTCACATTCGGTAGGTTTTTAATCATGGATGGTGTTATTGAATCATATCCAGGTGATTTTCTAACATTTATATTTTCTTTGATAACTTTATTAATGTCCTCTGGACTAACAACAATTGTATCATAGTTTGATGTAGTTTCAGGTGCCTCTCCCTATACAAAGTTATTTGCTTGAGGATTCGGTTGAAAGACTGAGCTTAAATAGTATGCTAATAATTTGGTCTTATCTTCTGAACTACGGGCCCAGGTGTCATCAGCTTTCCTTAAAGAACTTTGTACCTCTTCCGGAGGCTTAATATCTTTCGTTGCCTTCCATAAGGAAAAATTTGTTTATCTATTATTTGTCAAACTTTCAATGTAATTTTTACTCTGGCGATCCTCTTCTTGCTGAAGAGCCCTTCTTAGTTTCTTAATTGCTGTGGACAGCCTCAGTTTTTCAGTTGGTGATCTGGTTTGTTGCCATTCTCTTCTAAATTTTCTTTTTTCTAGAAGAAGATTTTCAATATCATAATTGAAAATATGTTTATTATCTTTCTTTAAAGCTTGACCTTTTGAATGATCCATGGCTGAATTAATTAACGACGTAAAATCGCTGACGCATTTATTTATATCTTCCTCACACTGAAAATTGGGATTCGTGTGGATATGACTACTGATGTATTTTCTATATTTTAACCAATTTGTCCTATAGAAAGTGTTCGTAGGATAATTTGGTATGTTAGTTCTTCCATAATATGTTACTATTATTGGAGAATGGTCAGAAGTTAAGTCATATGAAATTTCCGTAGTTATTGAATTTCGGTTTATATTTTTAGATATGGCAAAATCTATGAGCCGGCCAGTACGTTGGATATCCAGGGGACACAAAATCCATGCCATTTTTGCGATCAACTAGTACCTTATAAAGCTGTCTACCTCAAGGATTCATCAAACTTGAACCCCAGTAAATGTGTTTGGCATTATAGTCTCCACATGCCAGGAAACAAAAATTAACATAAATCTTGTAATATTCTTTCAAAAATAACTTAATATGTTGTTTATATGAGGAAAATCAAAAAAATTTCGAAATTGTTTGAAACCTACTTTTAGTATCTTGTATTGTCAAAGTTTGTTTTAAAATTAAGAAAAGTTTTGATGGCTTTTTGTAGATCTTACAAAATAACTAAGAAATCCTCAAATTTAAATCATCATAAAGTAAAAAATTTAAAAAAACTGAGTTGAAACTTTCGAGGAATTTTGGATTCATTTTAGTTTTGCACTGACAATTTGCAACTTTTTGATTTAAACCATTAACCAGACGAAAGCCAAGTCTTTGGAAGTTCATTTCCTGTTTAATAAATATCCTGTTTACAATGTGTTGAAAAGTTATGCGCCATTCAGCTAATATAAACTTAAAAAATAAACTTATTTATGCAATTTTGAAAATTTTCACTTAATATCAAAATTATGTTCTGATTTTTTTTTCAGTGTAAGATATTACTTTAGATCATCGAAATATATCTCTAACGAATTATTTTAATGAATAAAATTTATATTATGAAAAAAATTAAAAAAAACGTTATTTATATTGGCTGCAGCTTACTCCAAACTTATTTTGCTTGCTGAAAACTGTAGCGAAGAATTAATGATGTTAATATTGATGTCAAATGAAAGCACTTTATTTGCTTAATACTAAAATTCAGATTTTGTATGCATAAATAGTCGTTAATAAAACCACAAATCGACGTGTGGTGAAAAAAAAATTTCTTTTGATTTTCCTCATATAAAATTCATTAATTGGAAACGGTTGATCTTAGAGATTTGAATCTTGTTTGGTAACCCTTCCACTACAGATTTGATAATTGTTTTAGTAACTTTTTTGGAAAAGTTTACCCATCTCCTTTTAAATATTTTGGGACACATTTTTTGTGCTCTTCAATATTCTTTTCACAAGAGTCCAATATCTTTCCACTGGTTTTAGCTCCGGACAATTCGGAGGATTGAATCTCTTGGTACAAAAATTATGTTTTGGCACCACTTCAGAGCTTTCTTACTAAAGTGACATGATGCTTTTTTTACAAACGTTATTTGATGTATATTTCGGTATTTATAGAGCCCACTGTAACAAATGCAGATACTGCATAAAGCTTGGCATACCAAGAATTTTTTAGGAAATTTTTTCTGCTTTTGGGTCCCAAAATTATCTTCAACATTTACGGAAACTGCGAAAAATCTGACAGTACATACGTTTTTTCGTCCATTATACAACATGAGTATTTTTATATGAAATTTGATTTTAATTTCTGTGCCCTATTCTTTGGAAACTACTCTATAAAAATTTCAAACAATTAAATTGTTGGGATTTAAAAAAATATTATTTGCATTTAAAAAAATATCCAAACAAGTTATTTTATTGAAGCAAACATTTTTCTTTTTTTCAAAACTGATTTTAATGCAAGTAATTTAAATTATGAGATTTATAACAAATTTAATTAAATAAAAAAATATATAAATAAATAATTTTAATAAATATGTCAATGTTTCAAACATTACGAAAGACATTGCAAACCATATAGTGTTTTTAAATAACTGAATAATTGTTACTTACCTTGTGAAATAGAAGATATCATGAAGGGTTCGCAGAACTATTGACACAAAAATGTCTACGAACGTGAGGGACCGATGACGCTTTTCTTTTTACCAATTTTTAGAAACTCCATTAACTGCCAAAAATTCATGTTAGACCCCCTAAAAAAAAGGGTAGTAATATGTGTAATAATATACATTTAGATAACCTTCAACCAAATATTATACAGTACATAGCTTTCCTCTGAATGTCCATAAAAAATATTGCAGAAATTATTTTAACAAATATATTTTTTGTCAAAATGCCTTTAATTTTCATTTGATTTTCAAAATATTTTCAACCAATAATATAAATTATTAAAATCAAATAATTTTTTAATAAAATTTAAATATTTATTTATTTAAAAAATGTACACAAAATTTCTTTTGTAGTTTTTACTGAATTTGTCAAAATACATAAAATTGTTTTTGTTTTTCATATTGAGCTGGAAAATTTTTACAACCAATGAAACAATATATTAAAACAAAATAACATTTTTTATTAAATTTAATTGAAATCCAAATAATTTTTTGGAAATTCGAATGTTTAGGGGGTAAAAAAGTTAAAAACGGGTAAAATCGGTAACCTTATAACTCGCAAACTAATAATGATACAAAAAAAGTTGAATATTTATCGTTATCCATTTAAAAAATAATTGGACAGGTGTCTAGTACTTTTTTGAAAATCGGCCGTTTTAGGGAGAAAACGGGTAAAAACTGTATTTTTGGTACTTTATTGGCACCATATGTATCTTTGAAAACAATCAACATACAGATAAAATTTATGTCGTATTCATAACTTATCAAAAAATGAGAAATACAAATTTGGTACTTTTTAGAAATTCAGAAATTTATTGAAATATTCATATGAATATTTTTTTGAATTTTCTATAATATTTAACATAGAAACATAAAATTAAAGATATTTGGTCCTAAATGAATGAGAATTCATTAGAGGGGACTTTTTGGTACTTTTTTGTTCTTCTAATGGTACTTTTTCAATTTTTTATAATATTTTACTCAGAATCATGAAATTAAAGATATGTGGTCTTAAATGATTAAGAATCCATAAGAGAGGTTTTTGTGGTACTTTTTTGTTCTTCTAATGGTACTTTTTGAATTTTCTATAATTATGAACCTAGAAACATGAAATTAAGGATATGTGGTCCTAAATGAATGAGAATTCATTAGAGTGACTTTGTGGTACTTTTTTGTTCTTCTAATGGTACTTTTTGAATTTTCTATAATTATGAACTTAGAAACATAAAATTAAGGATATGTGGTCCTAAATGAATGAGAATTCAGTAGAGGGGACTTTGTGATACTTTTTTGTTCTTCCAATGGTACTTTTTTAATTTTCGGTAATATTTAACCTAGAAACATGAAATAAGGATATGTGGTCCTAAATGAATGGGAATCCATAAGAAGGGACTTTGTGGTACTTTTTTGTTCTTCTGAATCTAGAAACATGAAATTAAAGATATGTGGTCCTAAATGAATGAGAATCCATAAGAAGGGACTTTGTGGTATCTTTTTTCGTTCTTCTAATAGTACTTCTTGAATGTTCTGCAATTTTCATCCTTAGAAACATAAAATTCAAAATGTAAGGTCCTAAGTGAATCAGAAACCTTAAAATGGATTTTGTGGTCCTTTTTCTTTATTCTAATATACTTTTTCGTAATTCTGATATTTATTTTTCATTATTCTAAGATTATAAACCTGAAATTAAAGAGATATTGTTATTTATGGATGACATAACACCATTATTAAAAATGTTCCCAAGGGAGTTAAGAATCTTAGTTTAAATTTATTATATAGTATGGTTTTTATAAAAAAATTCCGCTAACGAAGTAGCGGGTTTACAGCTCGTATTATATATATTTATTGGATAATATACCTCTATATTTCTTTTTATGAAATTTATCATCTCTGCAATACAAAACTCAGAATTTTGAAAAGATACACATTTGTCATCAGTTATCGTTTGGCGACTTTAGCCGCCAAATGCCCCTTTTTCAACAACCTGGCCACTTTTTTGGCTTTTTAAGACTATGTGCTAAATGACGAGGAACTAAGTTGTTTGAAATATATCGCCCCATATTTATTAATTTCAACAAATAAATTAATAATTTTGAGATTGTTTCACAGTATAGTGATATAAAAAACCGCGAAGTGTTTATAAATGAACTAAAACTGTTAGTAACTAAAAATAATAATAAAGTTTATGAACAGCTATTTATATCATCCCGAATATTTTTGATCTGGATTGAAAAAATAAAAAAAGATTCGATGAATACTTATATCCTAATTTATATTTTTACATTCCTCATATCAATACCTCGGGGGAACGTGTTTTTTTTACTAAATTATCAATAATAAAAAATACTTTGTCTAACAGACTTAAGTCAATACTTGCGTTCCATGCGTTCCGTCCTAAATTTGTCCAACGGGGATTTGTACTCGTACAAAAGTACAGAAGTTTAATTAATTAAAAGAGGATTGTATGTTAACTATTTTTGGGATTAAATATTTATTTTTTAAATAATAAAAATTTTTGTAAAATAATTTTTTGTTTTTGTTGTTATCAAATAAACAAATTCTAATGAGTTTTTTTTAGGTTTTAAAGTTGTTTGTGATAAATTGACTTTGATCCATACAAATATTTGGGCATAATTTTTGTACTTTTTGTAATTAATGGATTTATATCTAAAAAATTAAATGTCTTTGACACTCTTGTCATATGTGTTAAAATATAAATAATTTTATGTGGGGATATACATATATAGAAATAATTTAAAAAATTACACATTTTTTGTTCAAGGTAGCTACGATTTTTTTGATACCCATTTCAATGTTTTTTTTTTTTTTTTTTTTTTTATACACCCTTGACTTCCAATCGCTGGTAGGGAACTGAAGATCAGTTTAAAATTTGTTTTTAAATATTTTTTCAATATTTAACTAATTAATACGCATCGTTTAAAAAGGTCTTACTACAAAATTTTTGTCTACGGAACACTTTAGTTTACATAAAAAATTTAACCATTTATTGAACATTTTTTTAATTTCGCAGTTTTGTTAATATAAATTAATAAAACGTATTTTAAGGTTTTGAGCAAAATTTTAAAAATTGATTTATGCAAAAATTTCCACTATTTTTAGCATAAATACAATTTATGCTGACTTTAAAAATGTTCGCTCTTGTTTTTAAAATTTTTACTTTTTAGAGCACAATAACAAGCTGTAGCGTAAAATACACATAATTACAACATGTAATAATCTCTGTTTAAACAATTTTTATTCCGTTGAGGGGCGCAATTTCAAAATTTTGTTATAAAAATTTGTCTAAACCATATGTACCTATTGAAAGTCTACACAATAACAAAGATGGTGTAGAATTTGTCCACAAAGTCTCATTAGTTTATATAAGATCGAATAAGATCAAAAATCAGAAAATCGCAAACATAAAGCTAAATAATAATCTTTTTTATGGGCATGCCTAATATTACACCCCTTTCAGGCAGTGACAAAGGTATAATTCGAGAATGCACGTTGGCGATCAATAGTTTTTTGAAATTTAAATTTTCGTAATAAAATTCGACACCGAATAAAAACAAGAAAAAATTATGTGTCAATATTAATTAAAATCATCAATTACAACCTAGCTTGTGTTGCTTGCTTGTATGGTGCTGCCAAAGTTAGCAAGCGCGAATATATTCGGCCGAATCGATATACCCGCCATCAACTTTTAAAATTTTACGTTATATGGAAGGGAGCGGTAAAGTTTGCATTAAAGTGGGCGGACCACACCCATTTTTGGTTTCCGAGTTTATATCGACCCCCGAACTATACGTACAAAATGGGACTCTCAATAGTTTCTGAGTTATATATATATATATATATATATATATATATATATATATATATATATATATATATATATATATATATATATATATATATATATATATATATATATATATATATGTATATATATATATATATATATATATATATATATATATATATATATATATTTCACGAATTTAAAAATACCACTTTTTGAAATACGCGACCGCGAAATTTAATTCGCGAATTTATTTATTTATTTATTTATTATTTATTTAGTGCAAATTAATTTACAAAAAATACAAATATTGACAGGACTGGCATCAATGGCCTTCGCCTCTTTTATATACTAAATTGTTTATAGGTATATTTTATTATAAAATAGAATTATTAAAATAAAGTAATACAGTTGTAATACAATAAACTATTTACAGATATTTACAGTTATAATTTTGCGAGTATATTTGGGGGTATATGTTTTTGCAGCATCTTGTAGTCAAAATTTTGTACGGCTTCTTTTAACGTTTTTTCGAAATTAGTATTTGTGAAGCATGATAAAAGATGGGTCATAGTTAAGGTGTTATTACATCTTGGACATCTTGGTGGCGTTGAGTTCCTTACAATTAGATGTTCGTGTGTAAGTTTAGAGTGTCCTAGCCTCAGCCTGATAAATACTTTTTGTTGTTGTTTTGTAAAATTATACACCAATAAAATTCAACATAAAAACATGTTTCAGGTATCATTTTAAAGGTTCATTACCTTTAAATATTTGCCTTAATGAACATAGTAACGTAAATACTTTGGAAGATATTTGTATTTTTAAAAAGAAAATTTTCCTCATTTTTGAGATATTATAAATCGCGAACTATAGCGGTAATCAAACTTAAACTCGGCATTTGCGTTACCAGAGTCAATATTGATGTTGAGAAAAAAGTCATTTCATACGTCGTATTAAAGGTAATTTTGATACCTTTAATATGACATCTCAATAAATCTTATATAATAAATGCTTCGAAAGATATTTGTTATTTTGTGTATGCAACTTTATACATATTTTGAGCTATTTTGCACTTTCAAACCGCGATATTTCGCGAACCACTTGATGAAATTATCTGAAATTTTGAATTAGTCTTAGTTTTGACAATAATAATAATTGTACCAAATATTATCAAATTCGGAAGAGGTGAGAAAATCAGCTGATTGGTTTTATATGGAATGACTCAACGATTTTTTTCCCATAATACGTTTTAAACACATCACAACGTGTCGGACAATTGGCCGCTGTCTACAAATATGTATAAGAAAAATTCACATATTACATAAATTATAATTTATGAAAACCATAGGGTGCATATATACTAACGCAAACACTTCAAATAATTTATGCAAAAATTATGAACAGATAAGGCAATAAAATAACAAACCATGATACAATTGTTTTCACAAACTACAGTCATATAAAAAAAAAGGAAACAAAATTAATATTATTGTAGCAATCATAATAATGATGGCACAATAGAGAAGGAGAGGCTGTTATACTATAGCAAAAAAAAAATAATAAAAAACAAAAAGACAAATGTTTTCACAAAAACATTCATACCATAATATGATTTTTAATAACAAATTTATGAAAGAAAAAAATCCCAAAAGAAGAAAATATAAAATAAAAATATAACATAAAGAAAAACAAATTTCAACTATAAACTATAGCATAAGAGTAGGGGGAAAAATCAAGAAGTTGTATGTATAAATTTAGGGCAATTTGATAAGTTATTTATTTAATGGCTCTTAAGTTGTGATCAGTGTTGCCAGTTTAGCCTTTTTAAGGCTAAATCTAGCCTTTTTATTTTGCTTTTAGCCTCAAAATTTTCGTTTTAGCTTCTAGCCTTTTTTCTAGCTTTTTTTATTTTTAACATAGCTTTAAAAAGGCTAAAAATTTACTCAT
The DNA here is from genome assembly GCA_951394005.1 of Protophormia terraenovae. Lineage (NCBI taxonomy): Eukaryota > Metazoa > Arthropoda > Insecta > Diptera > Calliphoridae > Protophormia > Protophormia terraenovae. Next base: position 44,170,223 of record OX596073.1, on the reverse strand, counting down.
TTTATTTTACAGAATCATCAGTTTAAGCATTTTTGTGTATTAATTCGCAGAAAAAAATTGAAATTATTTATATTTAACGAAAATTTTCGCCTGCGGAGCTTCATTCTACAAAAAATATTAAAAATACTTTTTAACAAATTTTGTTACCCATAGAAACTATTTAAGTTATATTTACAAATTCATTAAACTATCTTTAAGAAATATCAAAACCCAATGAGAACAAAAAATAAATGCGTTTTTAAATAAAACAATATATTAGCCTTTTTCTGGCTTTATTTTTTGGGACATTTAGCCTTTTCTGACTTTTTTTAAAGTCAAATTTAGCTTCTTTTTTTCTCAAGTCCTGGCAACACTGGTTGTGATACATATATGACAATTTTTGCTAAATATACTAAAGCTAAAAATTCTTAAGAAATTTTCTATATATAGCACATCTTAAGTACAGGAAATAAAATTATTATATTTACTAAATCATTTATTATATTTGAAGTTTTGCTTTTCATGATTTAACCTACTTTTGTTTGTTTTGCTTGTTTAGATTTTGGTCACTTTTTGTGTCAGTATACTGCCACAGATATACAAAAAATATATCAATCTTTATTATCGGTGTCATTGATAATATTTTTAGCAAAAACAAAAAAAAAAAAAAACAATTCATTTCCAAATTACATAAATGTTATCTCCATTTTGCTAAAAAGAAAAAAAAAAAAGCAATTCATTTCCTAACGACAAGAATTTCATCTCCCTTTTGTTTTCTTTTTTGAGTTTATTAACATTTTGACCATTTTCATACTTTAATACTAACAAATACCTTAATGACTTTTATTTTTTTTTATTTTACTTTGACTTAAACTTCTTAAACTAAAAGGACTTTGCAGCATTTTATTTATCTTTATAAATAAAAAAAAACTCCCTGAAGTTGACGGCCGAGTTAAACTTTCATAAAGTATATTTAATCGCTGTATGAATAGTTTGTAGACGTTTAAAACTTTATATTAAAACTCTAGCAGAAAAAGAAAGAAAATTTCCTCATTAGCTTTCTTAAAAAGTTAGCAATTACTTTTCTTAATTTTTTTCTTATAAATTTAAGAAATATCAAATTTCTTTGTTTTCTTTTCAAATATTATTGAAGTTTGTTTGTTAGTTATCAGCTTAATCTCTCGCTAAAAGCATTTATAGCTACTTTAGTAAATATTTGTTTGTTCCACATACTTCTTCTTATTCTTCTTTTCTTTTTATTTAGTGGTAATATTAAACTTCATGTCATGACCGCTTAAAACAACTGCAAGCAGTGCAAAAAAAGAAACTATAACTTTTATCTCTATAATACTTTTGCTTAAATAAGTTTTACTCCATTTGTGAGATTTTTGTTTTTTGTGCATTTGCTTTATAACAGCACAGCTTGGAATTTTAATGTGTGTTAAGCAAGTGGTATTAGAACACATTTTTCAATAATAAATTGGTCATACAAAGACAGTGGGTAGAGTTTTTAACAATTTGGACAAGAATTGGAATTTACACAGAAAAAAATTACGACAATCCAATTGTTTTATTAATGACCAAATTCGTCAATACAATTATTTTCTTAATTAAAAAGGCACCAACAAATTTACAAATTTTGTAAATTTAAAAACAACTTTTGTTATTTAAAATTGTTAACAGTCAACAATTTTTTCAACAACGAATTTGTAATATTAAATAAAATTGTTATTAGCAAGTAAAAAACTATATTTCAACAACGGGTTAGTCCTATTAAAGAATTATGTTGTCAGTAATTATAAATTTTTTCAAAATCATTTATTTTGCAAAAATTACAAAATTAAAATAAGAGTTGGATTACAAAATATGTGTTACAAGATTAAAAATAAATTCCAGATATGAGGTGGTTCGTTTTTTTTTTTTTTTATGGCCAATGATTTATTTTTCACACAATGTTCCGGAATATTTGCAATCAATTATTCCTAAGTTCAACAAGTAATGGAATAAGTATTTTAATTAAATAGGTGTTCTTATTGTTACCATTGTTAGAATCAACAAATCCCAAAGGTTCAACCCAGTTGCACAAATTTGTTCTCGTTTCTGTTTATAGGCGAACTGTTAAAAATTAAATAACAAATTATATGTATGTACAAATTTTGCAGTAACTTCACATTTTAATACTTACATTTCATGAAGATAGGCTTAATTTTTTAACTATTAATATACCACTGCACCATCTGCTATAGCTAATTTATTTCCCCTTCAAAAATGTACAAAAATTTTAAAACAATATTATAAAAATATTTTGTAATTTTTAATTTTTTGACACATTTTTTTTTTTTTTTTTTTTTTCAACACGAAATTCTAATTAAAATTTTAACAACTGAAATAGTTGAGAATCAACTCATAAATTTGTAAATATGACAACGTACAATCAAAGTAATAAAAAATATTGTTAACATTTTTGGAAGTGAGTCAATAATACTTTTTAATTACTTCATAACTTTTGATATTTTTTTCTGTGTAAATGTATGAAAAGTTGTAAAGAAATACCTTAGCTTTCAGAAAAATCATCTTGTAGTCACCATGTAATAATACAGGGTGTCAAATTGGCCAAAAGTTTAAAAAAATCATAGCTTCTACAATTCAAGACCGATTTTAAAGATTTTTATATTTCTGTAAAGTGTTTAGTGAGATAAAGAAAAAACTTATTTATGTTATCTCTTATGAATATTTTTATTAAATATTATAATCTCTACAATACAGATTCTCGCACTACAATTTATTTATTTTTTTTTTTTTTTTTTTACAAAAAGATAAACTGAATTGAATTGAGAAAACAACCATTTATTAACTATCGTTTTGCTAAAATTCATAATAGATAAAAAGTCGAGCAACAAAAACTTCGATATCCAAATGAAAAATAAGAAAAAAATTAAATTTAATTTTTAAATTGATTTGTTATTTGGTAAGAAGAAAGATCTCTACTCCCAGATTACTTTTATATTAGGGAGGGTCAATTCTTTTTGTAGATAGGCGTATAGCAAAAATGTAATCTACAATAAATTCTAAGGAAACTTGTCTAAGAAAATATGGGTGTAAAAACAAAACTTAGCTCCCGCCGAGAGACATGAAAATTGGGGAAAATCATTCAATTTAACAACAGTGATTGATATAATTGCTGCTATCTCAAAAACTACTCAAGATACAGATCCGTTAGGTTTTTTAAATAATAGGTAATGAGAGCACCTTCAAAATGGCATTCTACATTTTTTTATAAATAAAGGTTAAAGGTCATTGGTTAAATCTTAAGTCTTAGAAAGTTATATCTCGAACGCTATTTTGAACATTTTGCCAAAATCCGTATGTTAATACAGATTTCCTATACTACTTAAGTTTTTAGAAAAGAAATGGATGCTGAGATATTTGAAAACATAGTGGCAGGTAAATAAAACATTGTATTTTCCTTGGAAAAAATATTTGTTTTTTCTTTATGGGTTTTTTACCAAAATACACTTTTTTTATACCCACCATCAAAAAGATAATAATCAATATAATTTTGTCATTCCGTGTGTAACATGTCGAAGGAATCATTTAAGACCCCACAAAATATATATCTTCTGGGTCCTGGTTAAATTCTGAGTTGATCTAGCTATGTCCGTCTGTCTGTCCGTCTGTTGAAAGCAGGATAGAGCTCGAACGGGGCAATGTAGGGAGACGAAATTTGGCACATATATTTATCTTATATAAGGTTTGTTTGGTATTGAAAATGGGCATAATCGGTTAAGTTATGGGCAAAAATCTAGAAACACAGGGTGTCCGTGAAATACTTTTCTGCTGATATTTCTTCAATAAAAGCACGTACGCCAACGAAATTTTGTACGTATACTTGGTGGATCGACATAAACTCGGAAACCATAACATAAACTCGGAAACTTTACCGCCCACCTCTCATATATGGTGAAAATCAACGAAATTGTGTTCACATAGTTCAAGGACCAATGTAAAGTCGGAAAAAAATGGGCGTGGTCCGCCCACTTTACTACCTACTTTGATGGTGGGTGTATAGATTCGGCCGGGCCGAATATATTCGCGCTTGTTTTTTTTTTGCTGAATTGAATTGACCCACCCTAATATTATGTTTGGATTTAGTGATGTTTAGTTGTTTTCCATTAAATCTATGAAATGTTTTTGAAATACATTAAAATAAAATCTTCATGTTTCTTGGCGGGAGCTAGGTTTTCATTTTAGACCCATACTTTCTTTGGGTTATTTCCTTAGAATTTTATGTAGATTTCGATTTTGCTATACGCCTGTCATGTTTTTTCTCACTCGAACAAATTGACCCACTCTATTTTATATACATACTTTTATACATCAAAATCGATGAAGTTACAAGATTTTTCACTCATCGTTCTAAATGCTTTGAGGAAAATGAGAATTATTTTTCTCTTGCCCTAATAAAGCTGGAAAAAGTATGAAAAGGTTTTAACAATATTTATTAAATTACCCAAAATACTTCTCAAAAGATTAGGGACCAAAACAACATTATGTACAAAATAAAAATTTAATTAAATGCAAAAAAGAACGTTTTGTTTCGCGGCTTATCACTTGTGGTATAATATTTCTGAGTTATTTGCTACAAATACTCTGCTGAAAATTTTAACAATTTTTTTCAAATGTACTTGTCTCCTGACTTGTAATACGATAATGCTATGCAAAGTGGAAAAATAAATCGAAATTTCCCTTTAAATTGTATTAAATTTCGATCAGTAAAAACGTAAAATTAAATAATTTTCTTATAAAATGTTGGAATTAAGAACGAGAAAAAAAAGCCCGACCGTGTGATACTCTACACCATTGTCTATGTATACCGAAATTCGGGAAGGGGCCAATTGTGGACCGACCAAATCGAATTTGGTCGGTTGTAGGATAACAATAACTAAATTTAAACCAAAACGTGAAATTGGAGTAGGAGAACATACAACTTAAATCCATTCATAATAACTTTTATTTTGATTGTATAAGCCATGAAGAAGTTATCGATAATATTTTTTGAAATTACATCAAATGCAATGGGATTTGATAACATTCAACCAAAATTTCTCAAAATTGTAATAAAGAAAATTCTTCCACATATAACGCATATATTTAATACTATTATTACCAAAAGTACTTACCCTCAATGATGGAAATATGCTAAAATTATACCTGTACCGAAGCTGAATAATGAATATAGGCCAATTGCAATCCTCCCGTTTCTATCCAAAGCATTTGAGAAAGTAATACACAAGCAAATCAGTAAATACCTTAATAAGAACAACCTTTTGACAAGCAGATCATCAGGATTTTGTTCTGGACACAGTTGTACGACTGCATTAATTGATGTTTCTGAAGAAATTCGTAAACATATTGATGATGGTGATGTATCATTTCTTATTCTACTGGACCACTCAAAAGCATTTGATATGATAAGTTCTATGCCTTAAATTTACTAAATTGTTAAATTTTTCAAATTCATCAACTAAATAATTATCATCATATTTGTCAGCTTGTCCGTTTTGATATGGAATCACTCTTTATTTTATTTTTTATTTATTTTGATTCAATTCCAATACAAAAAGTCGGGGTTCATAAGACTTTAAGTCTTAGTCGTGGTACAAACAGCAATTTTTCTTGCCGCAATTCTGAGTTTATAGAAGAGAGAGGAGAAGGGAAGAGTAAACTTTTACATTATCTTTGCTTCTCTCGCCTACGAAGTCAGAATTGTGGCAGGAAAAATTGCTGTGTGTGAACCCCGACTAAGACTTAAAGCCTTATAATTATAGTATCGGACTTTTATAACGTAAGCTTGCACAGAATTATAATTTTAATATTACAAATAGAGTATAAATATTCTCAATATAAAAAATCATACATATATAGTGGTATAGTGATTCAAATATTTGTATCTCAAAGATAAACATATAGATAAAATGCAATTTATTCCGTGTATATATTTGGGGGATTCACAAAGTGTGCTATCATATCGTATTGTCGTAATGTCATAAAATTTTACAAAGGAAAAGGAATAACAATATTTTTATACATTGAAATATTTTAGGACATATGACAATACGACATGATAGCACACTTTGTGATTCCCCCAATTGTTTTGTGCAATAGCATCAATACTCATATCTTTAGCAATTCAGATAGTGAAACACCATATAACTTTTTTGAATACTCAGATCATGATCATGATGATCATATTTTCTCAAATTATAAACGTACCTAAGTATAGCATTAAAAGTCAATTTTAGTTTTTTGGTACTTACAGAATCCCAACTTGGAATCAATTTACTGAACTTTAGCTGAATTCTAATATTAAGAGGTGTAAAAAACTGTGTATTCCAAAGATTTCTGAGCATTAAGAATGTTTTTTACAGCAGCATAGTTTATATTATCACTCTAAGTAAGGGTATTATTAAATATGACACCCAGATTTTTTGCACACGTGACATTTTCGATTACTTGATTATTAATTATGACTACTAGTTCACAAGGTAATTTACAGTATTTCTACGATAAGATGCATTTAGATTTATTCGGATTAATACATAATCCATTTATACAGGCCCACTCATTTACATGTTTTAAATTAGTATTTAATTTTTCAATACATACATTTATATATCTGACATTTTTATTGATGTAAAGTAAATATAAATTTTGCAATATGAAATTTTTTGTTACAAAATCATTAACATATAGGCTGAATAGTAGAAGTCCGAGTATAGAGCCTTGTGGAACTCCTTTTGAGATGGGTAATATATTGGATATTTGATTATTTCCAAAAACAGACTGCAATCAAAATAAATAAAAAATAAAATAAAGAGTGATTCCATATCAAAACGGACAAATATCTTGATATCTTTGATTTCAATGAAATTCGCTACAGATATTATATATTGCAAATGTTGTCCAAATCACAATTTTTCTGAATAAAGAATCCTCCCGGTCCAAAAATATGACGTTTCAAAAATCAAAAAGGGGTTGAATTTTTTCCTAAAGTAATCGCACTTTATTGCTCATAACTTCTAAAATATACATTGTACAATTCTTATTTTTATTTCATTTAATTGACATTGACTTTAAAACGAAGAGTAGAACATTTATATACTTAGAAAGTTCAAAGGTCAAAATCGATAATATAAAAATTAAAGCTTAATATCTCAAAAAACTGTATTTTAAAATTCTTAAAAAATACATATATTAATAATGAAACCTTTCTCTATATTTGCCAAATTTCAAGTTGGAGCCTCTCTTGGTTTAATAGTTATGAAGCAAAATACAGAAAAAAGCAATATTTGCAAAAATTATTTTGAAATTATATTTTTTTATGAGCACATATTTAAAAAAATAAAATTTTATTTACAAAATTTGATTTCAGTTTATATTTTGTTACATAACTTCTGTACTAAATGAGTGTCCAACATGAAATTTTGCACAAGCATGAAGTGGAGTTGTATTAATATTATATAATTTTTTTAGTGTTTTAAAAACATCGTTTTCGGAGATATAATGGTGTATTTTTTGTAAGTCTTATTTTGGCCTTTGAACTTTCGATCTAAAGTAACTCACTATATATCATTTTTAAGGTCATGTCCTTGTTTTTAAAATTAAATGAAAATTAAAATTTTATTTTCTATAGCTTATGAGTTATTAATAATTGAATTTTATTTTTGTCCATAACTCCTTAACTAAAAAAGGCTCCAACTTGAATTTTTATATCCATGTGGAGAAAGGTTATATCAACATTATATAATTTTTTAAGAATTTTAAAAATACCGGTTTTTGAGATATATTAGTTTGAAGTTTTTATCTCCAACTTTGATCTTTGAACTTTTGATGTATACAACTTTGTATATATCGTTATGAAGGTAATATCTTTGTCTTGAATATGCAGCAACAACTGGAGATCTACCATGTATATTTAAGAAGTTATTAAAAGTTAAATAAGTATTCATTTGTAAAGTTTTTAACATTTTTTCGTTTTTTAAACCGTCATATTTTCGGACCGAAAAGAAACATGGGTCTGAAATTTCATGTTTTCGGTAACACTTTGTTAATGCTTGTAGTGAATTTCATTGAAATCGGAGATGTCAAATCCGATTGCAATCCGTTTTGACATGGAATCACTCTAAATAAAAATAATGTTGTACACTAACGAATATTAATGCATTCGGTTATTCAAAATTTTAAAAAAGCTTTTTATTGTTTAAGCATAAAATGAATTCTTTTTAAAATATTGTTCCTATTATTGTTATAAAAGAAATAATAGAAGTTAAAAAGCAATAATACGAAAAATTATATGGAATGGGTAAAATAAGTAATCGAACAACGAACGTACATCACTAAAACATTTTTTACATTTTTATTATTTTTTATGAGATGTTATGAGAATTTTTTAGTTTTTCCTGTAAATATTTGTCTGGGATAGACAAATCGCACCTATATTGAATAAAAATATCGGCTGAAAAAGAAAGATGTAGAAGACTAGAATAGAAGGGAACAAGCGAGAAATTTTTGCAAAACACAAAGGGAAAAAGGAAATTAGTCATAATGTCACTTGTAGTAAATTTAATGTAAGTTCATACCTACTTAAAAATATTTAGATTACATTTTTTATATTTTCGTTTATAAACGTTTTTGCATACAGTTTTCAGGAATTTAGCTTAGCAATACTTTGTAAAGTAGTGTTAAGTTTTTTTTGCATACTGGCCGTAAATCTTATAATGTTCAAATTAAAATTTATTAAACATAATTATTTTTGGAAATAACAATTAAACCATTAAGTACGAGAAAAAAAGATGCAGTCCACTGTGTGCATCAAAATTCGGGGAGGTATCTTTTTTTAGACCTGTGGAATTGTGGACAAATACTGTGGTCAATTATGGACCGATCTTCATGAAATTCGGCACTCAGATTTAAACTTATATGGAAATTGCATGTGGTTCTTGCTATATTTAATGGATTTATAATCGTTAAACCCCTTTTCTGGGAGGTTATTTGTATGGGGTGAAATAATGAACCGATCATAACCAATTTCAACACTATTCGTTCTTGGACTATAAAAAACCTGAGTGCCAAATTTCATTAATTTATGTTCAAAATTGCGACCTGTATTTTGATTACAAGGTTTACATGGATGGACAGACGGACATCGTTAAATCGACTTAAAGCCTATTGGTTCAAATAAAATTGGGTTATTAGACCAATATTTTTAGGTGTAACAAACATCAGCACAAACACATAATATCCTCCACACCTATGGTGGTGTAGGGTATAAAAACTGTAAGAAAATAATCATCAAAATGATATTAACTTTTACTTATCATAAACAGAAACCATGGATTAATATGGAAAAAGTCAGAATCAATTTTATTGAAACGATTCTACAGGTGAAACTTAAAAAAAAAAAAACGACTAAAACATTTAAATTTAACCTTAAAGAAATATTACTTTATGAATATTAAAAAATACCCATAAATTTCGATTCAAATATCAATATTTAGTACATGTTTTTTGAAATAAAAATCTATTTTTAAAGCCGGCTTTTTATATTAGAAAAAAACCGGTATATCCGACATTCGATAAATGAACATTTTGAAAAAACCGACTGCACATTGACTAAAAAACCGGTTGGAAAACCGAGTCGATCACCCTAATCCGAATTCAATAAAAACACCGTAAATCAGTGTTTCCCTATGTTACAGAAACGTTTATTTATTTATTATTTTTATTAATTTTTTATTTTTTATTCATATTGCTATTTTGTGCTTAAAATTTTATTGTTTTTTTTTTTTTTAATAAATTCATATGTTGCGTATATTTTCTATTTTATATTAAATATTAAGAATACGCCTTCGAAAACAAAAACAAATTAATGTGTCTTCCTAAAATTGTTTGAGCGGAAATACAAGAAAAGATTTCGTTATAACAACTTATTGTTAAAAATTACAAAAGATAAAAATATATATTAATAAAACAATTTTAAATTAAAAAATATTAAAAAGGGAAGCAACACGTATAACAAATGAAACTGTATTGTAAAATAGGCAACGAGGCAAATTTTAAGTCTGACATAAACAACAAGAAAAATTGTCAGATGATACAGCTCACTATTTAAAATACATTATAGTTAAACTTTAAATTTAAGTAAAGATCAAAAAACTCTATTAATACAATCAAATAAACTATTATAATGTGGATGCTAAAGCTATATTAAAAAAACATTATTTATTCTAAATAATTTATTGAACTTTAGTCACCATATCCTCCCCCAACATTTATTTTCTCCCAACCCACTGTCCTCCCCAAAAAAGATAAATCACTTGCTACTAAAACATTTCAACAACAAATGAAAAACAAACTAAATAAAAAAACACACACATCAAACACTTGAAACCTCAAAAACTTCACTTAAATTGGTGGGTCATTATAAAAATTTCATTTTAGAATTAAAAAATAGTAAAGAATTTGAAATGTTTACGACTGAATTTAATGTCTCAACGTTAAGCTGACGCCAAAACTGAAACAGAAAAAAGTTAAAGAAAAAACTAAGAAAAAAACTTAATATCTACTTAAAGGACAAATATTTTATTATTTGTGTTGAGTTAATACAAATACTAACAAACGATGCAAGATGCTTTTCTCGTTATCCTTGTGAAAATTTTATTATTTAGCTTTCGTTGTGTTTTTCCTCCATTCTTTAAAAGTGTTTTGGCATAAAAACGAGTCTAAATGTGCGTAGAATTTTACACTTCAATAAACAACAACTTAAAACAAAATCTTTTGCTCGTTTTAATTAAAAAAATTACATTTGTTTTTGTTTCGTTTTTTCTAATTTTATTTGAATGTTTTTTTAGATGTTTTTGTTAATTTTGTCGTCTCATATTTTAACGAGAAATTAAACAAGTTTAAATTATTTCGTAATAATGAAGATTATAAATGCGGCCAAGATGAAAATAATGAAAATGATGCTACTGAAAATTAATGAGGGTGAGTTTGTTGAAAGTTAAAATATCGGTTTCATTAAGGAGTTAGTTGTTGTTCAGAAAATTAATTTACTTCTTTTTTTTTAAAGAGTTTTTTTTTATGTTTTTTAAACAAGAAAACAAACAGCTTTTTTAATAACACATGAAAACAAACAACAAAAATTTTTTAAAGCGTTTAAATATAATTTTAACAATATATATATATATATATATATATATATATATATATATATATATATATATATATATATATATATATATATATATATATATATATATATATATATATATATATATATATATATATATATATATATATATATATATATATATATATATATATATATATATATATATATATTTTTTTTTTTTTTTTTTTTGTTTCAAACTTCTGAAGACAGCTGCAGCGTTTGTCTACGAAACCTTAAACATTTTTAAAACACAAACAGCTGAATATACGTATCTGTCTGTATTTCTTAGAAATTCATACTTTTAGGCATAATAAAATGAATAAATAAAATGAAATCTTAAGTTGGCAAATTACTTAGTTAGAAAAGGTTTAAGGAGAATACACAAAGAAAAGTGTAAATTTTTAAAATAATTAGCTAGACACTTAACACTTTTACAATTGGTATTAACAATTCTTTGAAATATAATTTGTCTGCCAAAAAAATTATAGTAAATTTTTTGCCTAAATTATAAATGAACTAAAAAGTGTTAGTTATGGTTATTAAAAGCTTTTTTTTATAAATATTAAAATTTTTTTTTAATTTAATATAGGCATATTTTTATACCCAGCATCAAAATGATGCATGTGTGTAACATGTCGAAGGAATCGGAAACCAAAAATGGTCGTGGTGTCATCCGCAAAAGTAGAGATAGTTAAATGGTTGCTCGTAGCCAAGTCCGAGGTATAAATAAGATACAGTAGTGGCCCAAGGACACTACCCTGTGAAACTCCCGCTTTTATACCATATTCGCCTGTGGTGAAGTCTCCATGTTTTACATGAAATAGTCGACTTGTAATGTATGAATCTATGCGTACTGAGAGGCAGCATACTAAATAAAAAAAAATAATATACTTTTGGAATTTTAATGCTTTTTTAAAGAATTGTAATGTCTGTCTTTTCAACCGTCTGTTTATTAATTTTTGCAAACTTGCCAATTCAAAATGGTTTTTTTTATACCCTACACCACCATAGTTGGTTGGGGTATTTTGCGTTTGTGCTGATGTTTATAACGCACAGAAAAAATTATCGGACCTCCACCTTAAAGTATACCGTTCGACTCAGAATCACTTTCTGAGTCGATTTAACGACGTCCGTCCGTCCGTCTGGTCGGCTGGCTGTCCTTGTAAACATTGTGAACAAAGTACAGGTCGCATTTTTAAAGATATCTCGATGAAATTTGGGACGAATAATTATTTTGATATAAAGACGAAGCCTATTGAAATTGGTTTTGATCGGTCCATTATTTCAACTATCCCCCATACAAATGTCCTCCCGGAATAGGGGTTTAACAATGATAAATACCTTAAATATAGCAATATTTCTGATATAGCTGATGTTTCTAACGCACAGAAAAAATTATCGGACCCCCACCTTAAAGTATACCGTTCGACTCAGAATCACTTTCTGAGTCGATTTAACGATATCCGTCCGTCCGGCTGGTCAGCTGGCTGGCTGTCATTGTGAACAAAGTACAGTTCGCATTTTTAAAGATATCTTAATGAAATTTGGCACGAATAATTATTTTGATATAAGGACGAAGCCTGTTGAAACCGGTTATGATCGGTCCATTATTTCACCTATCCCCCATACAAATGTCCTCCCGGAATAGGGGTTTAACAATAATAAATACCTTAAATATAGCAATATTTCAATGAAACTCGGTTTTTGTATAAGAGTCAATCTTTGTGCCAAATTTCATCAAGATCGGTCCATAATTGATCATAGCTCCCAACCCCTCTTCCGAAAATCATTTTAACGTGCATAAATCCCATACGAATGATAGTACCAAGTTAATATTCAACACAAATAAGTTGTACACAAGTAGAAACAACATTGCCAAAATTTATGAGAATCGGTCAATAATTTACCATAGCTCTCATATAAACCCACTTCCGGGAATAGCCCCAAAGGGCATAAAATCATATAAATATTAGTATCAATGCATTGTTCTGTATTTTTTTTTTTTTTTTTTTTTTTTTTTTTGTTTTACTCAATAAAGATATTGACTTCAAATCTCCTTTATTCAATAGACAGTTTTGTTCTTTAAAAGACTGCAAAAAAAAGTGATACAATCGATTGAAAATGTTGGAATATATATGAAAAAAATTTGACCAACATCTTGCAAAGTTGAGATTGTTGAAATTTTAAATGAATACATCTTGAAGAGTGTACGTAGAAATCGGGTAAGGAACAAAAATTCGCTAGTGGTTAAACATTTTCTTTGACATTAGTACCCTATTTTGAACGCTCATAGCTGCGCTCCTGAAGCGTATGTGAGATCCTGCTTCTAAATTCGAAATGATACTGTCCTTTGCTATGCCTATGTGAATCCATTTAGCCGATTAGAAGTAACAGATTTATTTCGATTCTGCCCCACTGTTTAATGTTTGATAAAGCAAAGAAAATGTCTGCACTTAAGCTGTTTTTGTATGAAATCTACTGGAGTTTTTTCGAAAAAAATAAAAAAATAAAAAAAAAATTCTAATCTGGCTATATATGCGCACGATTTTATTTTAATAATATTAAAGTGGACAATTTGTACTATATTTAAGAAAATTTTCAGAACAAACATCCTGTAACATTTTAAGTTGCATTCCATGAAAATTGAAAATTAGTGTATTTTAGGACAATTTTCAAAAAAATAACAAAAATATCAGAACAAAATATAATTTATAAATACTTGAAGAAAAGTATACTTAAACATCTGAAGTTGAAGGTTTCATTTTAAATTTTTACTTTAAAAGACTTTTTATTTAATATCAATACACTGAAAGTTGATGCAAATTTAATTTTTACTCTTTTTCAAAAACATTTAACTTTGACAGCTCCTTATAAGAAAACAGCACAATCTAGCTTAAAGATTTTAATTGATATTTATACATAATTTTGTTTGTTTTTATAAGGTACCCAAGTTTATTACAAAAATTTTAATTTCAAAATTAAATTTTTCACCACTTTTGACACATTTTACCCCAAAGTGCCATGTTTCATTGGGATTATTGATTTCCAAACTTTACCGCTTTTTGTGGGTGAACTTTTTTGAGAAAGTAATACCATTTTTTAAAAAATTTTCAATAGTCTATTCGACTATTTTAGAGTCGTTTTGATATTTGCAAAAGTTATATCTCAAATTGGCATGTCCTAGAAGGAAGTCAATTATCATCTCTACAATTACATGGTGGCACTTTGAATACGAATAATTTTACTGGTTACAATGAGCCATTAAGAAATTTGAATATTCTAGGGATCTTGTTGTTTGGATTTTCTTATAGATGATGGCAGAGATGGGGGGAGGGATTTATTGCAAGGGCCAATCTATGAGAAAGATTTAATTGTAATTACTGATATATGAGTAATTATAATTGAGGGGGTGAGAGTGAAACAAAATAACAAGATTAGTGTTAAAATCCGTATAAAAATCACCTTTCTTTTAGAGGATTTATAATTAAAGAGGTAAATACTGTTTAGAGTTTAGTTGTATTCAGTTTATTTCACTTTTTTTCTTTTTCTTATACTGTAGTTTACAATGTAGTTTGGGTAAGTATATAGGTTTATGGTAAGTATATTTTAGGTTGAGTTGAGGTAAGTATTAAATGTTCCAATTAAGGTAAGTAGACTGAACTTCTTGACGAAGATGTTTCAAGTGAAGTTTTTGGATAATAGAAACGTTAGGAATAGTTAAAAAAATTACTTACAATTCCAATAAGCTTCGGATTTTCTTGACGACAAGTAATTAACATTTCCTTAACAGAAGTACTAAAAGGGCTGCCAGATCATACACTTAAATATAAAAATTCGAATTTATTAGAATTTAAGTGTTCAACGTAAGCTGTACAAGATTGTTGTTATTTTCTTTTCGTCTTCTTCTTCAAAAAAGTGTCAATTGCCATCAAGTTCATTTGTGACTAATAGAAATGCAATCTATATATCAATGGACATTGACGTTGCGTCCTTTTGATTTTTGTTAATATCGATGTTATTTTTGAAGATATAAATATGAAATTTTTAGTGTAGATGTAGTTCGGGTCAGCACATAATAATCCAGTAACAAACCAACATTTTTAATGGTTGCGGCCTTTTGCATTTAAGCTGACGATATATATGTACTATGTCATATTATATCTCTTCCTCTTAACAGTTTCAAGCTTTATTTTAAATTAAATAAAAGATTTATCATATATTGCAATTTAAGTTTTAATCAACTTTCCCCAAATTGTTTTCTTCTGGTAAACATTTATATTTTTTTCATAGAATTTCTTCAAAATTTACAAACCCATACATATTTCATTGAATTTTTTCTCCATAATTTGCAGCAAACAAATAAAAGTTTTTGTCCCCCCTGCAACATGCACATAACTGTTTCATGGCTGTACTACTGCAACATTAAAAAACAATTCATTTTAATTTAAACAACAAGCAGAAGAAGACAATATTCTAGTAATTTAGAGTTGTTGCCAACAACAAAGTTAAATTTACGCATAATAAAAACTCAAAAAATTATAAAAACAGTGGTCACACAATTTAATAGACCAAATCTTTTTTAAATTAATTCTTGTTATAAAAGTTTATTAAGAAAATGATGATTTATCAAAAAAGAAAAATGTGTGTCATATTACCTTTTAACATTATGCATCAAAATATTCATCTTTAACACGTGTTACCTTTTTTCAGGTGTAATCAAATTTCCATCTTATTAATGAAGCACTAACTTTTACCGCCAACTGTATATGCTGAGGGTTTGGGGTTTTATCTTCATTTTAAAAGGGAAGTTGCTGCTTAAAGTGTGTTTTGTTTTTGGGGTTTTCTTTTAGCTTTAATGTTTATTTTGTGGTTTCAATTTAACGTGTTCCTTTTCTTTTGAATGTTATTAAATGTTAATTTCTTTTTATTTTTTTTATTTTGCTGTTTTGGTATTTTTCTTTTGCTTTTTCTTGGTAGTCTTTTAGTAATGACAAACATGTTGACGTTAGGGATGACGTTGCTGTTATTTTAGTTGCTGCAACCTTAGGTAATGGAATTTTAATTAAGCTTTTTGACAGCACTAACTAAACTTTCTTCTCTTTTCCCACACCTACACCAACTTCTTGTACTTGGTTGTTGTTTACGTGGTTAAAATTCTGCTAAAAAATTTTACACGCTTTTTTTCTGTGATATGCTCATCTGCGAAAAACGTGTTAAATAATTATTTAACAAAGTTTTCGAGAGTTTTATTAAATTAAGTAGAAAATGTTTTGATATTAAATAGATATTTTTTAACTTAGTAATAGAAGTTAGAAATTTGTAAAGACACAACCATCTAGAGAAACATTAAATCAGTTTTGTGAAAATTAAACAAATTAATTTTTGTAAAAGAAACTTTATTAAGAGAAAGAATACTTGTAATTTTAAAGAAATGATTTTAAAAGGATAAGAAATTTATTTAAAAAGATAATTAAATAAATTTCAGCTAACAAAACTGTTTGTCTAAAATATTATCTTGATAAGAAATATATGAAATTAATGGACTTAAAGATATTTTCGTATGTGTGCCGTTCTATTGTAGATTGATAAAAATGCATTTTTTTTTTTAATTTTAAGATTTTTTACTTTTTTTTATATTTAACCTCAATCTGTCTATACATTGGTGTTAAATGGGATGAAAATGATGGTTTGAAAATTATGTTTAATTCTGGGAAACTTTAATGAACACATTTTATTTTCATATTTATTAGTAAGTAAAAAAACAAAAATAAATTTTAGTATTAGGGTAGAAGGGGGAGCATTCGCCACTTTTTTTGTTTAAAACGGTTCACGATATCAATTAACTTTCTTTAGTAATAAAAACCTTGATATGTTTACTTATATTTAAGCCCTTTTGATCCCTATCCATGTTAAGTTTATTTTTATTATGAATTTATGAAGTGACCAAAAACGTCGAAACCATCCCATCCAATGGGGTAAATTCGCCAATGATGGGGGCGGAATCGTCTTCCTATATATGATGGTTTTTAACTTTATTTTAATACAGCATTTGAAAAAAAAAAAACAACAAATAAAAATTAATATGTTTAATTGAATTTTATGTAAAATAAATAAAAATTCAGTTAACAATGGCGACCCAAAATCTATACAAGAGAAAATCTCTAAATAATTTTTGTTTGAATTCAATTAAGAATAAAGAAGCTATATGTGCAGTGAAAGATATACAGATAGTAAGTGTTGGAATCAGATACGAATCTAATTACTACGTTCTTGGAGCATAAGTTATATCGGCCTACCAGCAGTTTGACGAATATACCCCAGGAGGAGTTTTGCGCACAAGTGATCATATTTTTCACCAGCGTTTGAAAAACTCCAACTGTTTTTTGGATTGGCTAAAACTACAGCTACTGAAAATTGTCAGTAGTGGTAGCCAAAGTTATTATAATTTTTTGTAGTCTAACACATTCTTTAACTACTGCTACTTGCAAGAAAATAAAACTTAAAAACTTAGTTTTAAAAATAAAATAATTGACTACCACTCCATTTGTAGTCTCATTTATATCTAGGGTTTGGGGTCCGGGAATTCCCGGGCGGGAAATCTCGGGAATTCCCGTAAATTTTTCATCGGGAATTCCCGGGAATTTTTTTCAATTTTCCCGGGAAAACGGGAAATTTAATATTCACGTAGTTTTATAATCCTATAGCAATAAGTGTTAATGTTATTATCGCTACAGTGAAAATTTTACATTAATATAAAGTTTATATTATAAACACATTACTTACTAAAGCAATTTTTGATGTTAATACAAAATATACATACATGAAATTCGACAAAAGTGATATTTTATATAATTCAAAATCATTTCATCGGTGCGCTGATGAAAATTAATATTTGACGAATTTTCATTAGGAAAAAAACGATTTATTTTGTCAATTCACATTTCAAGTACACGAGTTTTTAACTACATATTGCTATAATCTTTAAAACATTTTAATTGTGATGTACCATTTTCAAACTTCATTTAAATCTCTTGGCTCTGAAAGGTTTTTTCATATTTTTTTTTTTCTAATATCTTTAGGTTTTTTTGACATATTAAAGTCCAGTTTGTATCACATGATTTTATACTATCTTAAAGGCATGATTTTGGAATATATTTAGTAATAATAAACACAAATTATTAATTTTGAATTATTTAAAAAGTTTTCAAATGAAAAACCGACAACAACTTTTCGTTTAACATCAGGAATACATACCGCTACTTTTTCAAAATTAAAATTTAAAATACACGTTTTAAAATTTTTGAAAAATAGAATAGTAACTACTTTTCAAAAATTTAAAAACGTGTAAATAAATTAAACTACGAATGTATTTCATTTTTCAAAAATATTCGTCTTGAAATGATTTACAATATCTTTCAAATGTTAAATGAAAACTAATTTGTATCAGATTTCCGAAAATTATATCAATTGACCACAAAATATTGTTGAGAAACAACTTTAAAAGTTAGATTCATGTTTTAGAACGAATTAAAACGATAAGAAAAACTATTTATACTGAAATTTATGCCACAGCTGAGGATTTATCTTTTTTTAAATTTTTAGCATGAAAATCTATTTAAGTTAAAAATCTGAAGTAAACAGTTTTTAATTAAATATTAGAAATACTAGGTTTTTATTCCATAACGCTATTCTAAAAATCATAGTTTTACTGCATCATTTTATAAAGAAATCATTGAATTTTTGTTAAATCTAATCTTCTGCAAACTTAATAGAAATATTTATATTTTTTAAATATTTTTTCCTTAATTCGTAAAAGATTTAAATAGAAGAAAATTTGAATGTTTCAAAATATTTTTTAAGCTTGAATTGTATAATTGGTAGTGTATTCTTTAAACAATTAATTATTGCGAAGTCAAAGAATTTAAGTCTATGAATTGAATTGTTTTGAATGCTTCAAAGAAATGACTGAGATAATAAATTTAATTTGATTTTGAAAAGTGAATTAAAGAATTAAATCTTTGGAACCTTTGCTTACAATAGGCACTTATTTTATTTGCTTTAAAAATTTTTAAAATTTTTTATATTTTAAATTGGAAGTCAAATATTACTTTATTTTCTGTTAATTAATCATAAATGTGATTTATAATGTTGTATAGTACTGAATAGAAAAAATAACATTCTTTATAAAAATCATTGCTTTTTTCTTATTTTTTATGTTTCCCGGGATTCCCGGGAATTCCCGGGAAATCGAATTTTTCATTCCCGTTTCCCGGGAAACAAAATATCACGGGAAACCCCAAACCCTATTTATATCCCTTACAATATTTTTTATTTTTACTGCCACCTTCAATGTGTAGTTAATACTTAAAGAAGAGGTAGCAGTAAACTAGTAGAGAAGGTAGTCAATAGGTAGCAGAAAAAGTAGCTTTAGGAGCAGCAATAAACAAAGATCAACAAGAAAACATACACTAAGGGAAAAAATTCGATTCAAAATCAACAACGGTTGTGCTCATATTTGTAATTTACGGTAACAGCTTTTTAATACCTTTCGTTAACAAATTTAATAGAAAACATATGTAATTTAACAATTCGATACCGAAATGGTTTCAACTTGGTGCCAATTAGGTATCGATTTTCAATAAGAATTGAACACGCAGTGTTTAATTTAAACACATACGGTGTAGATTCACTATTGACACAGAATGGTATCGTTTTCAACACGTATGTGATTGATATTTCTCTGGGTGTAAGTGTGTACAATGCTTTTTGTTTTTTTTTTTTTTTGTAATAAGATTTAAATCATAAGCTTTTATTTGTGTTTTTATTTTACAAGGTTGCCATTTTTATTAAATGTGTGTGTATTACTTAATTTGTAAAATTTCCTATTGCATTTAAATACGTTTTTGTTTTCTTTATATATTTGTAAAATTTGGGTTTTGGATTATATGCCTTACGTTGGTGATTGACACATTATGTATTTGTGCATAAGAAAAAGAATACCAATAGACTCAGGATCATTTTCTGAGTAGATTTATCGTCCGTCTGCTCGACTGTCCATGCAAAGTTTGTGCGCAAAATACAGGTGATGAAATTTGCTACATATCATTATTTTTACACAAAGACAAAGTCTATTGAATTTGATTCTCCATAATATAGTTTTAGCATTAAAAAATTGCTTAAAAATAGGAATATTTTAATGAAATATGGCAGAAATAAGTTTAAATATATACTAGATTTCACGAAGATCGGTTTATAAACAAATGTTTGGTATCGTGTTAATATTTTACAGATACATATAAAAGTTTTAAAAAATTGTTTACAATATTTAAAATTTTGTAAATCAGTCTGGAAATTATATAAATTAAAAACAAAAACATCCTTTTTTTTTTTTTTTTGTTTTGCTACATTTTACAAGTAAAGAACAAAATCCCGTATTTATTTTATTTGGCAACCCATATGACTCTAAAATATTTGTAAAATGGAGGGCAATTTACAAATGTTTATAAAAGCGCAGAGATGAAATAAATAAAATACATATTTTTTAAATTACTTTTAATTTTGATATTTTAAGCTACTTCGATTTTTATTAAACTACTTCAACTGCTACCTTTACTGCAAACTCTGCTGCTACCTCTGTTACTCCCTCTGCTGCTCCCTCTGTTTTCTATTTACTACTTTTAAAACTAAACAAAGAACGTAGCATTTTTTTTTTTTTTTTTTTTTTTGTGAATTTAGATAAAAAATATAATTACTTATATGTGAAGATAGCAGCAGTAATAAAATTGTGAAAACTACACTACTTTCAGAATCTAAGTTTTTGACTACAACTAAAAATAATGCTACCAAAATGTGAAGGTAGCTGTAGCTTAAGCAAATGAACGACTGCAAGTTTTAAACATTTCTTAAACTCCAATTTTAGTTATATTTTGCTGCTACGACTTCTTGGAGTCTATATTTTCAAACGCTGTTTTTCACACTTTAAAGAGTTTATTAAAACATATGTTGTCAATTCTTGTTCATTACTATCATGTTTTAAAATAGAAAACATATTTGATCAATTCCAAATATATGAAAGTTATTACAGAAAATACCCAGAGTGAAATATTTAGAAGAATATTGAAAAAATCAAAATTTTATAGATGAAAGATCTGTGATAGAGGAAAGGAAAATAAATTATTAACTCAAAAAATGTTACTTCGTTTTCAAAATAATTGGCAAAAACGAATGTGCCCCTATGTCGAATGCTCCCTCTTTTACCCTACTTATATGATTTTTTTTTTTATAGATTAGTATAAATGTGAAAATATGAAAGCATACTTTAGGGCGCATATTTTATTATCGGTGGTGAAGGGTATAAAAGATTAGGCCCAGCCAGTGATGCAAGCCGTAACGGCGCAGCTGGCGGCTAGCTGCTCAGCCGATTTTATTTAACAAGCCACGCCGCCTCTGAGTTGTTCGACTGATCGGCGGCTCAATTTTAAGTCAACTTTATTTGCTTTTTTGATTACCAGCAACTTTTTATTGCCTAAATATTTTAACGTCGAGTCTATATTAGGGAAATTTGTATCAAGACAAACGTCAAATTTTTGTTTGAGTTGCAGATAATTTTTTATCTCTGTCAATTATAGGGGAAAACGTAAGTCATAATAAGCCATGCAAAAAGTACCAACAACAATCAAGATGGCGTCTTTTACTAAGCATTATCAAGACAAAGTTGTCAGAGCTCGAGTGCTGACAATTTTCTTTCGACGCTGCAATAACACTAACAATTTCTTCTACATTAGACAAATCTTTGTCTTGATAAAATTTTGACGTTTGTCTTGATAAAAATTTGTCTAATATAGACTCAAAGTAAGCCAGAGCTAACATATTACTTACATTTAATTTGAAAATTGTTGGTACTTCTTTTCGATATTTGGGAGTTGTTTTATGGTATAAGCCTATTTTAAATAAAATGAGTTTCATTCTATAAGCATATACTTATTTCGTAAAAATAAACAAAAATTGTTCACGACAACTATTTGGTTGAGCCCGTCTTTCAAAAACAACAAAATTTTAAATTATTTGTTTTGTTTTAGTTTGTTTGTTTGAAGAACAGACACAACGTACAAATTTATAAATCTCATAATTTATTTTTAGTTATATTTTAAGCTATAATTAATTAAAATTTCAATCCAATAACAAACTCGGCGCAAAGCCGTTAAGCCGCCGCCGCCGAAAATTTTAGCTATTCAGCCGCCGCCGAAATTTTTTAATCGGCTTGCATCTCTGGGCCCAGCCAAATATAATACCCGCTCTCGTTTCTATTAGATTTCAAACCACATAATACAAAAATTAAAAAAAAGTACGTTTTTTCATACATCATTACAACTTGTCTATTTTCTCTTTATAAAGAAATAACAACAATGACACTTCATTGAATTGAGGGAGTTGTATGGTAGTTTGTTTGAGTCTTATATCATTGATAACACATCTAAGGACATCATTGTTCCGCATGTAATCGTTGACGACTTGTCCGTCTACATACGGCTATATGTCGTCTAGAGACCACATAGTCCCCTATGTAATCGTCATCAACTATATTACAGAACTAATTATTAAACATGTCGTTGACGATTATATAGATGAACACTTCGTTTATTATATCCTAATTTTACTAACGACAAAATGAGCGACATTGTCTCTCTTTTAATCGTCTAAGACTTTTGTGACATTTGTTAGAAAAATTTACTGACGAGCTGTTCTGGCTGTCCTGCATATGTCATCTAGGATTTAACATTGTCGTTGACCATTCAATGATGCCTTAACTCTACGGTACATACCCGGGTAACCGGGTACCATTTTTAACTTTAAAGTGCTCGCATTTCTTTATTTATAAAGTAAGGTGTTTATACAGCATAAAAACTGAAAAAATCTAAATTTTGTCAACTTGGTCTATATGTAAAATAGCTTTAAAGTTGATACCTACGGGAGTCAATACCCATGGTACCCGGGTACCCCCATATACTTACTGTATTTTGCACTAAAATTTATATTTTTTTTTTTACTATTTATTATTGAAAATCTTATTTTTATTGTCCTTTGATTCATATAAAGTTAAAGTTTTACTAAGTTTTTGCCTAAACTAGGGAATAAGCATGTCCATGACAGTAAAAATTACCAAATTAAAAGTAGTGACTCCATAAGGAGAACTAGTTTCAAAAATATTTTTTTTTTTTTTTTTTGATATTTCTTAGTTATTTAGGAGCTTTAGAAAAAGAAACAAAGGATAATATGTGACAAGTTAAAAATTTTACGAATTATCGCTGTTTTGAGCCAGTATTTATGAATATGAATTTCAGCCGTTTTTACATCTTTCACCGCATTGACTTTGGTTTTTGTGAATTCCTTTCAGTTTCTCAATATCATGTAGTAATGTCTACCATTTTTAATCCAAAATATCATGCAAGAACTCAAGATATTGAAATTATTTCCTTTATTCGTGCTAAGGAACGTAAGCTTTCTATATTGTAGCTCCAAACATGATAAGACGCTATGACAACACTGGCAACATTCCTTAGTGTTGTAAAAAAAGTTTATTCTTGGACGCGATCTTGTGCTTAATTGTGGATGAAGTCAGTGCTAATATTCATTAGTACTGTAAGAACGTTATAGTCTTTCTTGACCGATTTTCTCAGAGAGTTTATATGGAACGTGTGGTTTATTTTAGTTCAAGTCTTCTTGTAAAGTTTAAAATGTAAATTTATACTTTTTACAATATTTTGTTTAAAAAAAAAAACTAATTTATGCACTTTATAATGATTTTCGGAAATGGGCCACATATGGGAGCTATGGATTTTTGAGGTGCGAACCTGATAAAAAAATGTTATAGATTAGTTTTTACGTTAATAAAAATTATTTAATTATTTTATATGTACTAAATTATGCAATACTAAAAAAATTTATGGACGTCAAAACCCGATTCTAGGAGAAAAATCGTATGGGGATTTGGTTGTAATAGGTAACCATTTTAAACTAATTTTAACCATTTTAAACTAATTTTAATTCACACAATTATTTCAAAAACTGCAATTTGTAGCTTCATTAAAAGTTTATTATGGACTGCAAGACAGACGGACATACATCGTTTAAATACTCAAACATGTCTTTTTATCGATTTACTTTAAGATCTGGAGCCAATTGTAATAAATAATTTGTATAAAATTATATATTTTTTGAATAAAATCAACGAAAATTACACTATGGTACCCGGGTACCACGGGTATTGACTAACGTTAATTTTTTTGGATATGTACCGTAGGGTTAAAGACGTGGCCACCTGGAATATGTATACTATTAAATAATACACCAAAAATATTTCTTATATCCAAAAGGGGGAAAATTTTATTTGGTACTATTTCAATAAAAAATTGTATTAGACAAATAAATGTCTTTCAAATAGATGATCAAATGGTTAAAATTTCATAAAGGCTACTTAATTTATCATAACCGTTACAAATTCTACTCCCAAATCTAGACTACAAGCGTGACAATCGTGTTGGCGATGAATTATAATCCTTTGGTGAATGTGTTTTACTCAATCTTCTAACCGACTGGCTACCACCACTCTTATCATCAAAGTTATCCTGCCTACTGCCACTATTCATAACCTGTAAAGTAACTGATGCCGAAGACAGTGGAGAATTGAAATGTTGTTTGGAGGCCTTCTTTTGCAACTTCTTGCGGCTACTATTGCTGCTAGCAATATCATTATTATCTTCGGGTTCGGTAGCATAGCCACTGGTATCATAATTGTCATAAAGATTTGGAAAATTTGTTTGATGATCTGAATTTCTATCTTTCGAACTATTGGCATTAGTAGGAATCTTTCCTGATGGTGTTTGACTAAAAATGGTATAATTTTGTGAAGATAATTCTCTTGGAGGGGAGAAAGTGAATTCATGATTTAATGATTCTTTTTCTGTAGTAAAAGAAGTTCTGGAAGAAATAAGTTCTGTTGGTGGATATTTTATTGATACATCTATATTTTGTATATCTTCTTCTTTAGATGCGAGTTTTGATAATGATTCTCTGGGAGTTAAGTTTTTTAATGTAGCAACTTCTGCCGGAAGGTGCTCAATTATGGGCAAATTCATAATTTTGAAATCCTCTGCTATAAATTCACTTTTGGAAGTTAAGCCTATAGGAAATAAGTTGTTACTTGGTGCTACTTCTAAGGGAGGAAACTTTAAAGGCAAATCCATATTATTGGGGACTTGTTCATTAGTTTCTTGAGGAGATGAGTACTGGGGTGTTAACAATTCTTCTTTAGAAGAATATTTTATGATTTCTATCATATTTATTTTATCATTCTCTTTACTTACATTTTTATTATTATTACTATTCACAAAACCACCTGTTTTTATCTCATCTAATAAGTGGGCGTTATGCGTACGTTTATTTTCTTTTACCAAATTATGAGAATGATAGAATTTTTCCTGAACAGTACTATTTGAATATGATTTATGTAACTGTAATGTGTGTTTAGGTTTCTCTTCAATAAAACAATGACAGCATCCACACCCTTTCGTTTTGTCTTTTTCATTTTTTGCATCTTTTACACCATTAATTTTATCATCTAAATGCTCCTTAATAATATTCTTTTCTTCCTTTATCACTGGTTCATATTGGCATTCGTTATCTTGATAAGTGTTTTTAGCCACTGGAACTTGATTGGTCGCTTTAGTTTCTATAAAATTTTGTATGAGTGAATACATTTTTTGAAAATTACTATTATTTTGCTCAGTCATTTCTGAAAGAAAAAAAATCACGAAAATTAGAGAATATTAAACAATTATTGAATGATTTAATAGAGAGGGGGGAGAACAATAAGAAAAATACTGCAAAGGGGGAGTTTTTGTGTAAGGAAATGTAGGAGATATAGTAAAAAAAAAAAGAAATTTGTGTTAAAGAAATGAGAATTAAATATAGCAAATGAAGTGGAATGTTGTAATGAAGACAATTAAGAAATATAAAATTTAATACATATGGATGGCTGCATTATTGAAATTAGACAGGAGAATAAAAATTACGTATACATTAAGGGAACTCACTTCAAAAAGAGTATTTCTTTCACTCCTGAAAATAACCTTGGTATTTTTTTTTTTTTTTTTTTTAAGTTTTCCAAGATATTTAGCTGCTACATATTGGTTAAAAGGGGTCGAATCAATATTTGAATGATTACGTTTTCTTTTTTATTATTTATAATTAGTTTTAAAAAAAGTGCTTTAAGATTTTTTTTTTTTTTGACAGAATGGTAATGTCCAACCGTCTGTCTATACATTGGGGTTAAACGGGTAGAAAATTATGCTTAATTCCGGGAAAAATAATATCAACGCCTTAATAATCACATTTTTTTTAGTATTTATTATGCGCGAATGTTATATTCGACTCGGCTGAATCTATATACCCACCATCAAATTTTGCGTTATATTTAAGGTGGGCGGACCACGACGATTTTTTCTTTCTGAATTTACATTGGTCCTTGAACTATTTTTATAAAATTTCGTTGACGTTTCACCTGTTTTCAACAGACGGACAGACGGACGGACATAGCTAGATCGACTTTATGGGGCCTTAAATGATTTTTTGTAAGAATCAAAAATTTTTGGAAATAAATCTGTAACTTCTAATCGGCTGCACGTTGGGGTAAAATGTGTCAAAAGTGGCGCTTAATTGAATTTTAAAATGTAAAGTTTTGTAATAAAGTTGGGTACCAAATTAAGATAGAAAAAATTGTGTATCAATATCAATTAAAAACTTTAAGCTAGGTTGTGTTGTTTTCTTATAAGGAGCTGTCAAAGTTAAGAATTTTTTTTTACATTTTTGGTAAATAGTAAAAAATTAAATTTTCATGAGATTTCAGTTTATTTATTTTTAATAATCATTAATTTCTTATCCTACTATTAATAACATACAAATTATAATTGACTTCTTAAAAAAATCTAACATCTATAACTTTATCTAATCAAAAAAAAAAAAAAAAAATACCAATTAAAGTAGAGCTTAAAGCCCCAGTAGCTATAGCTCCGTATTTAATAATAAACTTATTAATTTTAATTTTAAGTTAATTTTGTAAAAATAAAAAAAAAATATTTTAAATAAAATGTTCTTTAAAGTAGAAATTTAAAATGAAACCATCTACTTCAGATGTTTAAGTGTACTTTTCTTTATGTATTTGTAAATTATATTTTGTCCCAATATTTTTGTTATTTTTTTTTTTTTTTTAATTATCCTATAAAATACACTAATTTTCAACTTTCATGGAATGCAACTTAAAATGTTACAGGATTTTTGTTCTGAAAATTTTCTGAAAAATAGTACGTATTGTCCACTTTAATACTATGAAAAAAATCGTGCGCATATATAGCCCGATTTGAGAAAATAATTTTTTTCAAAAAAACTCCAGTAGATTTCATACAAAAAACAGCTTAAGTGCCAAACATTTTCTTTGCTTTATCAAGCATTAAACAGTGGGAAAGAATCGAAATAAATCTGTTACTATGTGATTTGCATGAAATTTCACATAGGAGTAGCAGAGGTCAGTAGCATTTTGAGTTTAGAAGTGGGATCCAATATTCGCATAAGGAGCGGAACTATAGGGGTTCAAAATAGAGTACTAGTGTCATGGAAAATATTTAACCACTAGCAAATTTTTGTTCCTTACCCGATTTCCAAGATTTTTATATCACCTAAAGTCCTTCATAAATCCTTTAGAAAACATGATTGCATCTAATACTTATATTATATATTTTTCGAGTTATTGAGTCAAAAGTTAAACGATTTTGAATTAGAGAGTTTGCAAAAATTAACAAACAGACGGACAGATGGACGGACATTCGAATTCTTTCAAAAAATCTTAAAATTCAAAAAATATTTTGTTTTTTTTCTACTTCTTCATTAATATGAAAACCAAATGAAGGTATTAAAATTTTGATATCACCTTTCCCTGAATTAAGTGGAATTTTCGACACATTTAACCCAAATGTATAGACAAACGGACGGACATTGCCATGCTGCCAAAAAATATCTTATAATTCTAAAAATGTATTTTTTACTAACAAATAAATAGAAAAACGAGAGAAGATATAGTCGGTCAAGCCCGACTATATGATACCCTACACCATTTCGATCCGCATAATTTTGTTTTTACGTATATACAACTTACTTGTGTTAAATATTAACATAATATTAACATTTGTATGGGATTTATGCACGTTAGTGATTTTCGGGAGAGGAGTTTATATGGGAGCTATGGTCAGTTATGGACCTATCTTCATGAAATTTGGCAGACAGATTTTTGCGGATATAAAACTTATTTGTACTAAATTTCATTAAAATATTCCTATTTTTAAGGCATCTATAAGTGCTAAAACTCTATTCCGGGAGTACATTTGTATGGGGGCTAGGTGAATTAATGGGCCGATCATAACCAAATTCAACAAGCTTCGTGTTGAAAAAAGCATATGTACCAAATTTCATCAAATTATCTTCAAAATTGCGACCTGTACTTTGCGCACAAGCTTTACATGGACAGCCAGCCGACCAGACGGACGGACGGATGAACGGATGGATATCGTTAAATCGACTCAGAAAGTGATTCTGAGTCGAACGGTATACTTTAAGGTGGGGGTCCGAAGATTTTTTCTCTGCGTT
Source organism: Protophormia terraenovae (assembly GCA_951394005.1). Taxonomy (NCBI): domain Eukaryota; kingdom Metazoa; phylum Arthropoda; class Insecta; order Diptera; family Calliphoridae; genus Protophormia; species Protophormia terraenovae. Next base: position 44,141,320 of record OX596073.1, on the reverse strand, counting down.
ACAACTTCTGCACAAACACATAATACCCCAACCATCTTTGGTGGTGTAGGGTATAAATAGCAAGTGGTCATCTAAATTTGGATATTACCTTTTCTTGAATTAAGCGTAATTTTCGTCCCATTTAACCCAAATATATAGACGGAAGGACGGACATTAACATTCAGCCAAAAAACATCTTATAATTCTAAAAATACATTCTTTAACTTACTAATAAATAGAAAATTTAAACGTGATAATTAAAGTGTTGATGATTGATTCTTTGAATAATGCATAATTTTCGACCCATTTAACTCTAATGTCCAGACGGACAGACATTACCGTTCTGCTAAAAAAATTTTAAAATTCTAAAACTGAATTTGTTTATTTAATAACACTATGCAACAAATTGATGATCATCGCGTGGGGGCGGATTCATTCCGATTGCAATTGATAGCTCTTGATAAGTGTTATAAACCTTCCAAAGGATTTTCCGCTGGTAGGCAAAATTTTTATTTTATGACCACTTAAACTTTTCTATTTTTGCTCCAAAGTAGTTTCAGATAAATATAAAAAAAATAATATAAATATAGTTTTAAACTCAAATATTTTTACATAAATGTTTAGAGCACTTAAATGGCAATATTTCACTAGAACTTTCTATTCATTTATCTCTAATAATAAGGGGTCATTTCTAGTCAGTTTAAACAAAAGTCCATTAAAACTTGAGTTTAATGGGTTAATTTTCTACGTTGAATTTCACTAGGGGTCACCGAAGGTCCAAAGTTCATACGATGAAGCGTTTATCCAAAGAAATGAAATTGATGAAATTATTATTAATCTTGTTTAGGATTTGTACAAAACTTTTAATTTTATGATATATTTCATTGCCTAGATTAAGGCGTTTATATAAGAAATGTGGGAAAATTTCATAATTTTCTTTTTTAACAACATATGATAAGTCGGATGAATTTTTTATCTTTGGAGACCCCTAGTAAAATTTGAAGAAGGAAATATCTGTAGAACATATTAACCCATTAAACTCAAGTTTAAATCAACTTTCATGTCATTTCCTTAAAACGGACTAGAAATGACCCCTTTAAGGTAAGATAAATGAATTTAAAGTTCTAATGAAATATTCCCCGTTAAATGCTCTAATAGAAAAGTTTAAGTGGTCATAAAACAAAAATTTTGCTTACCAGCGAAAAATCCTTTGGAGGATTTATTACACATATCAAGAGCTATAAATTGCAATCGGAATGACTCCGCCCCCAAAATACTGTTGCATAGTGTAATCAATAAAAAAAATAAAACGTGATTAAGTGCCATTTTCAACTCCTTTTACCCCAATGTGGGCTGGTTGGATTTGCTTGAAATTTGGTATAAGAATAGCGGAGTATAATGTTAAGTTCGGAATTGGAACTCAATTAAACCTTCAGGGACGGAACTAAAGGGGCTTAAAGGAGAGTAACTTTGACACATAACATATTTAATCACTTGCTAAATTTTTGTTTCTCATCCGATATCAAATGTTTTTAGATATTCTTGTGCGCCTTGATAAGACCTACAAAAAACATGCTTATGTGTCCTATTTATTTTTCATAGTCTTCGAGTTATTTGCATTAAAATTTTAAGTATCTCAATTTAAAAAAAAAAATATTGAAACTTATATCTTTTATAGAACCGAAAGTACGCCACTTTAAAGTCTAATAAGTCTCGGAAATTTTCAAAAATATTGTACTATTGTAAATATGAAAAAGCCATAACGAAAAATTTGTTCCCGTAGCTAATGTTCGAATATGTATTTGTGCTAAAATTTGCGTGACTTATTAAATTTTAAAGTGACATATTGTCGTTTCTATAAAAGATATTGATTTCAATAATTTTATATATAACGAAAAATTATATCAGCTAAGCAATGTAATTTAGAAGAAAAAAATTAAGTTTACCCTTTTTCCGAATTTTGCAATTAAAGTAAAATTTTTGTAAAAAATTATTTTTTTGATAAACTATAAATATTTTATCTGTAATAAAATCTTTATTAGTAAAAATATCTTAACGAAATTTTCAGTGAATGTAGACTTTATTGTATAAAATAAGAAAGTGTAAAAACACTTAAGATTTTTAAAAAAAGGAATCCTACAATTTTCAAAAAAAAAGGCAAAAATCCCAAAAATCTTTTTTTTACATTTTCGGTTATAAAATCCAAATTTTTCCGAAGTCCCGTAGATTTCAATTGAAAACTTTTAGCAACATATTATAGATTCATAAAGTGCATTCTCATTGGCAAACGCTTAGGAATGCATTCTAATTTTCGAAACTGTATTCGGTTTGAAAATCTAGCATTTGGTGTTTTAGAACATATGTAGGGTAGAAGGAGGAGCATTAGTCACTTTTTGTTCAAAGTGCTGTATTTTCAAAACCGTAAACGATATCAGTTAACATTATTTAGTAATAAAAACCTAGGTATTTTGGCTGATATTTAGTCTCTTTTGATATTGACTATCTTTCTGTTACGTTAATTTTTTTACGAATTTCTGGCGTTACCAAAAACGGCGAAACTACCCTACCCATGGAAAATTCGGAAGTTATGGTGGCGGAATCGTTTTCCTACATATGATGGTTTTTTACTTTATTTTAATACAGCAATTGAAAAAACAAACCAAAATTAATATGTTCAATTAAATTTTATGTAAAATAGAAACGAATTCAATTTAAAATTCCGACCCAAAAAATGTATATATGTTCCCATGCACTAATTGATTTTTGTTTGAATTCGATTAACACTAGAGAGTCTGTAAGAACGGTGAAAGATCTGATTACGTCGTTCCTGGCGGATAAGTTAGATCGGCCTATCAGCAGTTTGACGAATGCTCTCTACTTTAAAGGAATTTATTAAAACACCTGTTGTCAATTCTTATTCATTACTATCAAGTTTATAACACGGACAAAATCTTTGATCAATTCCAAAGTGAAGGTTATCACAGAAAAAACCAACAGAGAAATATTTGGGAAAGAATTGAAATAAACAACCCTCCGAGCAAATGTAAATTGAAAATATCAAAATTTGATAGATGAAAGATCAGCGATAAAGGAAAAGAAAATCAATAAGTAACCCACAAATGTTTACTTTGTTTTCAAGATAAATTGCAAAGTCATATGTGCCCCCATGACAAATGCTCCTCCTTTCTTTTAAAATATTTAACAAAATTTATATTTTAATTTATTTTCAACTTACTTTCCATCATTTCACAACAATAACTCTTCACCGCCGTCTCACTTTTATCCAGCTTTTCACCCAAACTCTTCAACTTCTCCGTTGATTGTCCACCAAATTCTTTCAACTTAAAATCGATAGATTTTTGTACCGATTCCAAAATATTATCACAAACAATATTTAAAAAATCTGCACAAGAATCTTCTAGAGTTTTTTGTGCTCTCAAAGTATTCGAAGCTGTAGATTTTGAACGAGACTCCTCGGGCTTGCTATGTACTTCCATTGAATTAAGATTAATTTTATTTTGAAAATCTTCATTTTCCGTATCTTCTTCTTTAATAGCATCCAGTTGAGGACAACTTTTGGAAGAAGAAAAAGAATTTCTGGCTGATCTTAAGGGACTGGTTCGTGTGGGAGATATTTTTCGGCAGTAAATGCAATTACATTTGCAAAACCGACTTTGTTCGAGTGAGAGAGAAGAACACTTGTTAATAGAGGTTTTAGAGTGTTGACAGTTTAGACAAGCAGAACATTTGGAATTGGTTGGAGTATTTGGTTGTGCTTGAGAAAGGAGTTGGTAGTTTCTTTTATTAAAATTGTGTTGAGAATTATAAGAATTTAACGTATCATGGGAGATTCTTTGTTCGATGTCTTGCGAAACTCTCTTGTTACTTTGAGATGAGTTTAAGTTCTTGTAAGCCGATATTTTATTAGTTACTGAAGGGTGAATAGAATTATTACTATTTATATTATAAATCTTGCCAGAAATTTGATCTTCAGATCCCTGATACATTAACTTTATCGGTATACCATCGTGAGTCAAGAGATTAAAATCCAATTTCTCTTTACATTTCTTTAGGGCTCTACAAGAGCACTGATACTTACAATATAAATCCGAATTTATACTCTTGTTAGCAGTCTCTATTTTATCCATTCTACCCACCACAATTTCTGATAATGACGTTCGCACATTATTACTGCCACTATAGCTGGATCTGGGAAAACTACCATTTGAATATTTGCTTTTAGAATTATTCGTAATTGTGCTTAAATCTGTTGACTTTTTATTATCCAGTTTTTTATTATCTATAGTTGAATCTTTACTTTTAACACTACTTTTACTACTTCTTTTTGTTTTTGAAGTTCTCTTTTTAGTTTTTACACTATTCTTCGTTGAGGAAGATTCAGTGGGTACATTTAGTTTTGGTGGCATCTTGAATAGCTTGCAAAAGAAATTTAGAACTCTTTAGTTTAAAAGTTGCTAATAATCTGTTATAGCGATTAATTTTATAAAAAAAAATATATATATTCAAAACAGACACACAATTTGGTTTTATTATTGATCTTTGTTAGAGTCTATTTCAATTTGGAAGAAATCTTTATTTAAGAAAATATATTAAAGAATTTTTTTTAAGATTGGAAAAAAATAGAACGCGAAACTGTGAAAATTAATAAGATTTTGTAGATGTCTATTTTTTTCGAAACGTTTGAAGCTGAAGAAATTAAAAAACTAATAAACTATAATATAAAAATATGACAGTTATTTTTACTAATATTCAAGTTTCAGCAAAACATTTTAAACTTAGTTATATAGACAAGTACGAAAAAATAGCAAAAATTAAAAAAAAAACATTATGCACCCAAATATGTTTGACAATAAGAAATGGTTACACATTTCTTGTTTGATGTTGTTTGAACTTGCAAGTGGCTTCTTAAAGCAAAAAGTGCCCAATAAAGGAAATGGACTCTTGTAGTTCCCAATAAAAATAACATGTGCGGAAAATTTTAAGCTTCGACACTACACACCCCTCTAACGACTTTGGAATTAGACACTCATATAGACTCCCTGATGAAGCAAGCGTATTCCAAGCGGAAATACTAGCGGTCAGAGAGGCGTGTAAACTAATTCGCCATAGAAATATTCAAGGAAATATTGGTTTATTTGTCGACATCCAGGCGGCAATACTATCGCTCAAATCACCCAAAACTATCTCTATTCTAGTCAAACAGTGTAAAGAGGAACTGTTAGGACAAAGACGACTATATGACATGACTATAGTCTGGGTTCCTGCGCATAGGGATCAATATGGTAATGAACAGGCAGACGAATTAACCCGGGCAGGCTCTATTATGAATGCCTCCTTATCAGTTTCTGTCGCAGTCCTGTTAGGATCACTCAAAAGCACAATCCAAAAACACTATCTTGAAAAGGCGAAAAATAGATGACGAATATAGAGTCGGGAAGGAAACGTGACCTACCTACAACGAGAAACGCTCAACATTAGCTACAAACGCAAAGGCATCTCGAGTCTAATAGTAATGTTAACAGGTCACTGGACGATCGGAAAACATGCAAGCAGACTTGGTCTCCTTTACAATGAATACTGCCATAGTTGTGGCAATCGCGAGAAGGAGGAGATAGTACATCATCTTCTATGCGAATGCTCAGCCTTGAACGCTATCAGACATACATTTCTGGTAAGGTACCAATTAGACAACCTTCGTGAGATATCTGACACTAGACTCAGTGACATTATTAAATATCTCAATGCAACTGGATCTAATTTTTCTCATTATTCTTCCCTACACTTGTATCTTATTACAGACTCAATCCAACTCATTCACCTGGCGCGTAGTGTGGTCTCATCAAAACGGAATCTAAGGAGTCTAATTGATTGCCCGTAAGTTTAGAGGCTACTACTTAAACCAACCAATATACCCCATATGAGTGGATCTAAGGGGTTTAAAATTAGGGTGTCTTCATACGGTGTTGTCAGAAGTAGAGAAAAATCCTACATGTAGGTATATATTACGATAAATGAGCAGTGTAGGGAAAATCGGACAGATTTTTTGTTTTACTGCAAATTTTGGTACTTTTTCTAAAAGTCCACTTTTTAAAATAATACCAGAATTCTGCATTTTTATACCCTTCACCACAGGTGTAAAGGGTATATATAAGTTTGTCATTCCGTTTGTAATTTTCACAATTTTCGTCGGAGAGCAAAAAAGTTTATATTTTCAGGATCTTTGTAAGAAGCGATGACGATAGGACCATGTCCGTCCGTCCGTGTGTCGGTTGAAATGGCGTTTATGAAGCCCACCGATAACTGGCATATATAATATATATATCAAACGATCGGAAATCCTTTCGAGAATATTGCTATTGAAACTCAGCAAGATCGGTTCATACATTGCGGAGATATGCTTAAAAAACCGGTTTTTAGAAGGCTCGGACATTTTTTCTGAATTTTTGTTCCGAAAAAATGAAATAAATCGGTTCAATAATAACTGAGATATCGGGCAAAACGCATTATTTATTTTTTGAAGCCCTTGTTTAAGCGACAGATTTTTATTTTTATACAGATCGGTCATAAATATTTTTATAAAATTTGGTTTTTTGAATCAGCAAGATCGGTTTATAAATGACGGAGATATGCTTTAAAAACCGGTTTTTAGAACCGGTTTTCCAGTTTGTGAAGCCTCTGCATATACCAGGGACTTCATTTTTTTAAAGGGGTTTCGGAAATTATTTTCTGAATTTTTGTTCTGAAAAAATTAAATAAATCGGTTCAGTAATAGCTGAGATATCGAGGAAAACGCATTTTTTATTTTTAAAGTCCTTGTTCAAGCTATAGATTTTTATTTTTATATAGATCAGTCATAAATATTTTTATAAAATTTCGGTTTTTTTTAATAAACCAAATTCGTTCATAATCAACAGAGTTATGACCCAAAAACAAATATGTTATGAATACAAATACACACACAAACATGTATATTAAGCATTTTAATTACTATTAGCGACGTTTTTGCCTATAAGACAAGTAGTTTAATTAGCAACAGCAGTAATATAATGAATAACAGTGTTGTTGTTGTTCTTTGTATATGCAGTTTATTTTTTTCAACGTTTTTGTTATACCCTACACCACCATAGATGGTTGGGGTATTATGTGTTTGTGCTGTGTTGTAACGCATAGAATGAGTTATCCAACACCCACCTTAAAGTATACCAATCGACTCAGAATCACATTTTAAATCAATCTAACGATGTCTTGAAATTGGTTATGATCAGTCCATTATTTCACCTACCCCCCATACAAATGTCCCTCCGGAATAGAGTTTTCACACTTAAAAATGCCTTAATATTAGGAATATTTTAATGAAATTCGGTCCAAAAAAGTTTTGTATAAGTACCAATCTTTGTACTAAATTTTATGAAAATCGGTCCACGATTGACCAGAGCTTGATAAACCCCCCTTCCGAAAATCACTTTAACGTGCATAAATCACATACGAAAGATAGTATCAAGTTAATATTCGACTCAAATAAGTTTTATATAAGTAGAAACAACATTGCTAAAATTTATGAGAATCGGTCCATAATTTACAATATCTCCCATATAAACCCACTTTCGGAAATCGCCCTATAATTAGGGTTTGGGGTTTCCCGTGATATTTTGTTTCCCGGGAAACGGGAATAAAAAAATCGATTTCCCGGGAATTCCCGGGAATCCCAGGAAATTTAAATTTTAAGAAAAAAGCAATGATTTTTTATAAAGAATGTAATTTTTTCTATTCAGTACTATAAAACAATATTATAAATCAAATTTATGATTAGTTAAGGTGATTTTACACTATAATACTTTGTATTAATACCATTAAAAACGAAAAATTGAGTTGACTACAAATAAAAAAATGTGCCGAAATTTGCTTTAAGAGATGCAATTACATTTAAAAAATTTGAAGACTTCAACATACAAAGTATTGAAGGTATTTACAGCATAATACATTTGAAAATATTTTTGGTATTAATACAAAGTATTATAGTGTAAAACCAATTAAAAATTTCAACAATCTTAAATATTTCACAAAAAAAAAAAAAGTGCTCTAAAGGCTTAATTGTTTAATTCACTTTTGAAAATCGAATTAAATTTATTTTCCCAGTAATTTCTTTAAAGCTTTCATATTTAATTCATAGACTTAAATTCTTTAACTTCACAAGAATTAATTGCTTGAAGAATCCACTACCAATATTACAATTCAAGCTTAAAAAGTATTTTGAATCATTCAAATTTTCTTCTATTCAAATCTATTACAAATTAGATTTAGAAAATATTTTTTGGTTCATTTTATTAGCTTTGTTCATGTACCTAAATTGGACCACGCGGAATCCCTATTTTACCGAAAAGTGTTTGACGGAGGGTCATCCGATATTGTTCATATTTGGCACGAATATTTCCTATGGAGCCATTTAAATATCCCCATTTTTATTTTTTTTAATTTCAAAAAATTCGCGTATTTATTCACGATTTTAATTTTTCGAAAAGTCAAAATAATCGGAAAAGTGTGTAAATTTAATCATCAATAACTCTAAAAGTTGTTAACGGATTTTAATGATTTAAACTGCATGTAGAAGATGAATATGTCCTCTTTTAATATAGTAGTTAAGAAATAATATTACAATTTAAAAATGCATTCATAATGCAAATGCAATTTTAGGATGCATTTTTGAAAAATGTCTACCCTTTTCACCCATTCACTTTTGTGAATGGTGTTATGGAATGAAAAATTTGTATTTAAATGAAATTTTAAAATAGTACATCATCATTAAATGTTTAAAAGATTGTAGAAATATAGAGTTAAAAACTCGTGTATTCGGAATGTGATTGGACAAAATAAAATGTTGTTTTTTCCTAGTGAGAAGTAGTCAAATAGGACTTTTCATCAGCGCACCGATGAAATGTTTTTCAATAATCTAAAATATCACTTGTATCTAATTTTATTTATATTTCGTATTTGCATCTAAAAATTCCTTTAGTAAATGTACAATTTTTACTTAGGCGATACAAACAGTAACATTTTTTCCTATAGGATTATAAAACTACATGAATATTAAATTTCCCGTTTTTCCCGGGAAAATTTAAAAAAATTCCCGGGAATTCCCGACGAAGAATTTCCGGGATTTCCCGCCCGGGAATTCTCGGACCCCAAACCCTACCTATAATGCATAAAATCATCAATATATTATTATTAACCCATTATTCTGTACTTGTATACTTTATTTTAGATTTAATAAAAGTGTTGGTCTACAGCTCTAATATAAATCCACTTCCCGAATTTGTGTGCTCATACGCAATGGTGTAGGGTATCATATAGTCGGTCTTGACCGACTATATCTTCTTCTCTCGTTTTTTATTTGTCTTTTTAAAACAAAAAAGATGGAAATTGTTTTGTTAAAAAAAAAATAAAAAATTTTGGAAAATAAAAATAAATTTGACATTATTGCTCAGCTTTGTGTTTAAACATTTATTGCGAAATAGATTGCGCAATATATTATTGGTCCACACGCAACATTTTGAAGAGAGAGATAGAATTTGAAAATTGCGGACACAAAAATGTCTGCGTGTATACGTTGAGTTAATGTGGTGAAAAATAAATGTTTGTCATTATGCTCACTAGTCATGTGCTCATGTTTATAGCCATGATAAAACTACTAAAGGTAGAATCATTGGAAAGTTCGTTCTCAATTTTATTTACCCTGAAAAGTCAATCAATGAAAAGTAAAACAAAATGTAAACAAATTTAAAACAAAACTTCAAAAATAAAAGAAAACAAAATTGATATTTTTTTATAATATTTTTTTGTAAACAAATTTTTTCAAATTAATTTTATTAAAAACAAGAAAATATTCGTCAATATGTTGTTGGTAAATGGTCAAATGAATATAATAAAGCTACATAAAACGTTCTAATAATGGAGCTCTGCATTTCAGGAAGTATTTCAAAAAGTAAATGGAAACAAATCTTTTTATATTTTTTCATTCTTGATTTTTATTTTTTGTTTTTCATTTTTCAGTTTTTTGACTTATCAAGAATTAAATTTGACTACTCTCTCTATTGATTCTACCTTGTATTATTATATTATGGTTTATAGCGAAATTAGTTTTTCATAAAATGAAAATTGAACAAAAAACATTTAAACACATAATTAAAATTTTTCATGAAATCTTATGACCGATGTCATATAAAACAATTGCTAGAAAGGCAATTGTGTCACAAAATACAGTTTTTGGTTCATAATATTATACAAAGAAGTCATGGTCACTGAATAGAAACCTGGTAGTGAAGAAAAATAGTATCTTCAGGCTGTAGGAGTGTGGGATAAAATAGAAAGGATTTATCTCTGTAAGAAAAGTGTCATAAAAAGTTAACTGCTTTGAATCTTTATCAAAAAAGTTGAAAGGAAATCTAACCTGAAGATGTATAAAGAGCGTGAGCCAAACGGTAGCAATGTTCTAAGGAAATTTAAAATTTTCCTATGGTGAATAAATTTTACAAATTTGCTGTGCCAAATGAAAACTATTTTCAATTGTAAATTTTGATAGTTTTTAAAACAAAAATACACAGAATTTCATAGAACTTTTTAATACATATTTTTTAATACAATTTATTTTTATTATACAGTGAACTCGCGGTAATGTGAACATCCAATATAATGAACTATCCACTAATGTGAACACTCAGTTTTTTATATGGGCGCTCTAAATAGTGAACAAAGTTTAATGGCTCTAAATAGTGAACAATTTTTTTTTTAATTTTTGGGGATTTTTTAATTTGTAGAAGCATTTTTTTTTAATGTTGGGAATCCCCGAATTAATAAATACCATAGTATGCCATTATATTAAAGGTATTTAATGCTAGTCGCTTTATGTAACTTGTTGCGGTAGGTTCGTGAATTTATTTTTAAAATTAGTAATGTCTAAAAACAGTCGAAAGTTTTTATCCTTAAATGAAAAATGCGAAATTTTGGAATATTTAAAAAAAGGATCGAGTGTTACAGTGTTAAGTAAAAAGTATAAAGTTGCAAAATCAACGATATGTTCAATAAAAAATAAAAAAGACAATATTTTAAAATGTGTGAACAATACGTTTTATGGACCCGGAAAACGCAAAACATTACGATCTTCAGAGCTTCCAAAAATGGAAAAATCGCTCTATAAGTGGTTTATTTGCATGCGGAATAAAAACCTCCCTGTAAGTGGGTTGATGTTGAAAGAGAAAGCCAAACAAATTCACAAAAACATAAGTGAAAACGGAAATGACTTCAATGCTAGCGATGGGTGGCTACAAAAATTTAAAAAGAGATACGGAATTCGGCTCCTTCAGATAAGCGGTGAAAAACTTTCTGAGCAATCTCAGTTCGTAAATCCTTTTAAAATTAAATTGAAAGCAAAGATAGAAGATTTGGGTTTATCTAATGATCAGTTGTATAATGCCGATGAGTCTGGTCTATATTGGAAACTTCATTGGAGAAAAGCGCTCCAGGTGCAAAAATGGAAAAGCAAAGGATAACATTTTTATGCTGTGCAAATGCATCAGGATCTCATAAAATAAAACTTTTAGTAATAGGAAAATCGAAAAATCCTCGAAGTTTTAAAAATTGTATCTGTCCCGTAAACTACAGAAATTCAAAGTCTGCTTGGATGACTTCTTCCATTTTTAAAGAATGGTTTCACAACTGTTTTGTGCCAGAGGTAAGTAAACATGTAAAAATAGTTCAATTGGGATTCTTACTGTTTTATTTTTCATTAAGGTGACAGATTTTTTAACGAAGAAAGGATTACCAGTAAAAGCTTTACTCCTAATAGATAATGCCCCATCCCATCCACCAGAATCCGACCTTAAATCCGAGGATGGTTCCATAGAAGCTATGTTCATGCCTACAAATGTAACGGCTCTGATCCAGCCAATGGATCAAAATGCAATTAGAATCACCAAACTTCATTATAGGAACAGTCTTCTGGCAACAATTATTGCAAAAGAGGGGGATTTGCTTGAATCGATGAAAAAAATCACACTTAAAGAAGGAGTTTCTATTCTAGAAGCATCCTGGAACCGAGTTGGTAAAGAAACTTTATCTAACTGTTGGAAAAATATTTTGAATATGGTAAATGATGAAGACGATCCTGAATTTAATGTTCATTTGAGCGTTTTAAAAGAAAAGTAGCAATCAGAGGTTAGATCTTTAGAAAATACTGCTGCAGATCTTCTACAGACATTGTGCCCTCAGGAAGTATTTACTGCTGTAAACATTAGAGATTGGATCAATAATCCTTGTGAGGACGTCACGCCATTTGATGAAAATGATTTAATTGAAGAGTTCGACGATGATGACGACTGTTTTATTGAAGCGCCTGAAAACAACATTAAAGCCAAAGAAGCTGTCGAAATTTTTAACAAAGCTGTCCAATGGGCTGAATTTCAAATGGTTGATCAAACTGACATTAAAGTATTAAAAAAAATCAGGGAATTGGCGTTAAATAAGCTGGTCGAACAAAAGAAAAAACAGAAAATAATAACCGATTATTTCCATATTTAATTATATATGTATGTACCTATCTTTTTTCATTGTAAATTTTATTAATTTTTTTGTTGTAATATTTTGTTTGTTTTTTATGTACATACTACGTATGCACTCTTTATAAAATGGATTTTTAAAAACTTTTTATGTTCCAAATAAATTACAAAAAGTTTTTTTTAGTAATCTTTGCATTTTCATTCCTTGCAGAAATGATTTTTAGAAAGAATAACTTAGTAATATATATAAAAAAAAAAAATCACAATCGAAAATGTGAACAAATTCGAAAATATGAACTACCCCGACATTAATTAGTTTACATTATCGAGAGTTCACTGTAATATAAGAATTTAATTTAAAAACATTAAAACACACAAAAAATGAGAAATATTTTATTATTGTTCTTATTTATTTTAAAATTTAAGATTGTCAATATTTTCTATACATTTGTCAAACATTTATGTAGCCCTATGAGCTAGTGAAATTTTAGTCATCTCATATACTTCAAAATTTTACTTTTCTACATACTTTGCTACCGTTTGGCACACACTCAAAGTAAAAAAAAAAAATCATATTAGAAACGCAAGCAAGAAATAAGAGGTAAAAAATGACATGAAAGTACTTCAGACGAATTTTTTCATAAATATGATTATGAAAAAATCATATTTATAGCTTTTTTGAACTTTCTGGGCAGGAATTCTATTCATCCATACATCCATAAAAAATGGTTTATTTAACAGAATTATACGGAAGTAAGTATCTTTGGAAAAGACTTCTTTCTCCCTTTCTTAAGAAAATACAGTGTATCCACTTTTTTCTGACCTGTTCTCGCTTCATCTCACTACAGCAACAAAACAATGGAGTGATAATAAAGAAATTGTTAGTGTTTATACAAAAAGAGGCTAATCCATCAAATTGTCTGGTACTCCGAGCAATTAAAAGATATTGGACTCTAGTAAAAAATAATTTAAATGACATTAAAATATCATCTTAAAATGAAACGGAGTTTAAAAATAGGTGGATTTATTCGAGCAACAAAAGTGACCGAAACACAATAAAACTTTTAATTGTAATAATTCTGGAAAATATCAGATATTTCCTTAAAACCAACAGGAAATAATTTATTTTTTATGTTTAGAAAATAATTCACCTATTGGTTTAGTTTCTGTAAGAAGATTTGTATGCACGGATTTTTTCGTGTGCAGTCCATCAAATTGAAATGTATGGAAAAGTTGTAGAGGAGGACCTAAGCTTTCAGAAAAATCATCTTGTATTCACCCTGTGATAAAACGACATAAGCTACAGGGTCTCAAAATGGACTATCTCGAGTATGTAAAACTTAAAAAAAAATCGTAACTTCTACAAATTAAGTCCGCTTTAAAATATTTTTATATTTCCGTGAAGTGCTTGTTAAGATAAAGAAATTAGAAAAAGAAAATTAAATATTTTCACCCTACATGGATATTAAAATCTATTAACAATTCATTGATGCTACATAATTTTTCGATTTTTTAGAAAGTGAAAATCAAGAATAAATTCATTCAATAAAATCCAAAATAAAAAGTAGAGATATTTAAATGTATTTATATGCGATTATGCTAATACGCCAAATATTAGCATAATCGCAGATCCCTGTAAAAAAGTTGTCATTGTTTATAAATCTCTTGTGGAATGAACGATTTATATTCAGCGTTCTCGTGAAAATTTAAGATCTAATTATGTCCATTTCTCCGTATGTCTGCAGAAAACATAATATGACTCGAAGCGATGATCCTTGTACATCGAACAAATTTTTAATTAATAGTTCAAAGACCAATGTAAACCCGGAAACAAAAAATGGCCATAATTTGTAATTTAGTTAGATAATGTCTCTGAATAAATGAAATACATATTTAAAATTCTCACAAATCTATGATACTTTTAACAGTCTTGGATGCAATCATATAGAACATTTTTAAAACATCAGTCTAAACAACTTCTTTAATGACTTATTATAGATTTGAATTACGATCTAATACAATACTTTTTCGTAATTGATTCGATCCAATAATCTACAATTGATTTAATTAATAATTCCATCGTGATTACTCTAAGAATTTGATCTTAGTTTCAAAAATGTTTAGGGATTTTGTAAATAAATATTTTTGATCACCTTCTTTTTTGTTTCTTCATTAATAACTACTATTTTACATCCTTTTTCTAGTTTTTTCGCTCCTTATTCTTTTCATTATTATTACAATATTCACAGTAATCCCTATGAATAGGAGGACGACATTTGCACCAAAATGTTGGATTCAATTCTTGACACAAAAAAGGTTTTTCACATTCCGTTTGATTACTACATGAGGGTTGACATATTTGACATTGATGCTGATCAATCGTAGAATTATTTGATATTCCAGATGAACAGTTACGAGAACGTTTAGCTCGGCAATCGGGGAACATAATGAAGATTTAGTTATTGTTTTTTAAAAGCTTTAGCAAGTCTTAGGGAAATGTTGAAATTTTGAAACAGATTTTAAAATTTTGCAATTATTAAGCCAAAAAGTTTTAGGGAAATTTTGAATTATAAAAAACAGTACTTAAAATTTTTAAACAATTTAGCCAAAAATAGTTTTGAATTATTTTTTAATTTAATTTTGAAGTGACATTTTTATGACAAATTTACTTACCTTGCTAGTAAAAGTTTTTAAACTGTAATTTTACAGTGAAAATGAAAAGTATTGTTTTGTGAAATATTGAAAAATATTTATTATATTATTTCTACTTTTTGGCTTACAGTTTTTTAAATTTAATTATGCCCAAACCTGTGAGCATAGAAAACAACAAGAAGTCCAACTTGCTCTCAAAAAACCTAACTCAGCTGTCAAAAAAACCTAACTCTTTGTATGTGTTAGTAGAATTTTGTACAGAACTAATTTATATATATTTTTTTTTTTTTTTTTTTTGAGCAAATGAAAAGAGTTGGACTTCTAGTTGTTTTCTATGCCTGTGAGTTACTTATTGTTTGTTCTCATTTTCTTCGAATGTATACTTTTTACTTTCCTTTACAGTTTCTTGCAACTCTACTTCAGAGTATTTGTATTTCTTTAGAAATTTAGCCACAAATGGTGCCAACAATTTGTCATCCACTTTGGTAACATCATTAAAACCAAAATACAAAGCGGCCAAATTAGAAGCCACCAAAACAATACAAGCACCCAATGTTGTATACCACAAAAAGGAAATGTGATAAATATTCGTACCATGGGAAGGAAGACTGCAAATTTTAATTAAAAAAAGTATTCACATTTAGAATATTTTTCATATACAATAAACCAGTTAACAAACTTACTATTCCGCCGTGGAATTTAAATATTTAGTTTTATCAAACTCATATTCGCAACCCTCTATAGATATGGGTAACTTGGTATGACGAAAAGTACCAGTAACACTGGCTATTTGAGCATTTATACAAATCCAAGCCATGCTAAGGAATGAAATAATACTGCCAGTTAAAATACTCTAGAATGAAAAAACATATTTCATTTCAAAACTCTAAATAAAATCTAAAGGCTCCATTATTCTACCGTAAATGTAAAAGGAACGTAAGTTAATGGTTAATGCTCCGTTACTCTACCGTAAATGTAAATGTAAATGTAAATATAAAAACGTAAATTTAATGGAACGTAAGTTACTCAAAAAACATAAATGTAGCCAGTAATTTGTTGTTGTTTTATACATATCAACATTAATGATGTCAATTACATATATTTCCAAAAAGTCTCAATTAGTTAAAAAATCGCTAGATTATTGGTTTGTATTTTAGCAATTTGTATACAAAACATAATTTGTGCTTTTATGACAAAAATTTTTAACTTTAAATTATTGATTAAACTACGCTTTTTTTAATTATTTTAACAATTTTTTGTGAAAAAATTAGCAAAACAAATTGTCCAATTGATAAATTTTTTACGGCGATTTTTACGCAGATTTAGTATATTGAAATAAAAAGCTGTCAACACTGTTCTTACAGCTGCCAATTAAAAACGTCGAGCGACCTAATTTAATTAGGTTACTACATAACATTTACTTTTTTGAGTACACATACACACATAACTTTCATAAGCAAAACGTGTCAGCTGATTCGATACATTTACATTTACGTTAGAGTAATGGAGCCTTAAAAATCCTTCCCCTTACCTTCTCATTTATCCAGGGCATTAACATGCCGGTTGTAAAAATACCCAACATGGGTCCATATAAAATAGACTGTAAAGTGGCTGATAATTGTAAAACCATACCCAATTTTTCCACCACATATACCAGACATATGGAACTTAAACCAAATACAATGACCACTAAACGCATAATAACAGCCGTGGCACGTTCACTCAAATCCTTTTTAATATTAGGTTTAATAAAATCTTCCAAAACCACAGCCGATAAAGAATTCAAATAGGTAGATAAAGAACTTAAAGCAGCACTAAAAACACCTGCCACAAATAGACCCGGCATACCCGGGAATTTACCCAAAACATCCATAACCAAGACAGGAATCAATTGATCTCGAGCATGAGCCAACTAAAATTATAAAAAAAGTCATTATTATCATAATATCCATTTCATCTAATCCTTCTTACCCCCGTTGACATAGGATCACAATCATAATAGGTGGCATATGCCAATAGACCCACATAGATACACACCATATAGAGCAGTGTCAGACCAATGGAAAATGTATATAAAGTTTGTTTTATTTTTTGTATATTCGGCAGCGACATAAATCTTTGTATGGTAGGTTGATTAATGGAGGTATTTTGTAATTTAAAAAAAGTACCACCCACAAAAACCGAAAAGACACTCATGCGCACAGTGGGATCCAATGTTAATCTAATTTTTGGTATTTATAATAAATATAACAAAAGTCTTTTGTTTTTCTTTTACTAAAAACTTACTCTGGAAAATTAAGTCTACCTCCTTCCATATTCCTTTGCCACAGTACTTGAAATCCTCCTAAGTCTATGGTGCCTTTGATCATGAGCACAATCATAGAAGCAAACATAATAAAACTTTGTATAACATCGGTCCAGACGACACCTTTAATGCCGCCCTGAAAAAGAAAATTCAAAAAAATTTTAAAAGCCATTAAATAAATATTTGAATAAATTTTGAGCCCAAAATTTTTATACAAAATTGGTTTGATATGTCTTTGATTTGAGCTACAATTGGTTTAATTTACTATTGTTTTAATTCCCAAATGGTTTGATCCGTGATTGTTGTTTTATTATTATACCCTTCACCGCAGGTGTAAAGGATATATATAAGTTTGTCATTCCGTTTGCAATTTCCACAATTTTCGTTGGGGAGCAAAAAAGATTATATTTTCGGAATCCTTGTAAGAAATGATGACGATAGGACCATGTCCGTCCGTCCGTGTGTCGGTTGAAATGGCGTTTATGAAGCCCACCGATAACTGGCATATATAATATATAATATATTGAAATTCAGCAAAATCGGTTAATACATTGTGGAGGCTTCCAGTTTCTGAAGCCTCTGTATATACTAGGGACTTCGTTTTTGTAAAGAAGCCTCGGACATTTTGTTTGCTAAGAAAATTAAATAAATCGGTTCATAATAACTGAGATATCGGGCAAAACGCATTTTTGTTTTTTTGAAGCCCTTGTTTAAGCTATAGATTTTTATTTTTATATAGATCAGTCATAAATATTTTTATAAAATTTCGATTTTTTTAATAAACCAAATTTGTTCATAATCAACAGAGTTATGAGCCAAAAACTAAATCAAATCTGTTAAGAATATAAATATATTAAGCATTGTAATGACCAGGGCAAGTTTTTATATGCACAAAAATAATTGAAATATGCGCTTGAAAAAGCACGAAAAAATGGTATAATATGCACAGAAATATGCAAAAATAGCATGAATATGTATATTAAAACTAGAGTATTCATTTTACTCGACTTTTTCATTGTTCGAATAATCAAATAACTCGAAAATGCAGTTTTTAAATTACTCGAATAATCGAGTAAATCTTGTAAGTTACTCGAGTTATTCGATTAATTTATACCTTAAAATTTTGCTCGATTTTTCAATGCTTATCAAAATAGAAAACAAAAATATAGGTTAAAATAAGAAATAATCTTTCCAAAAAAATATATAATTAAAATTTGTGTAAATATTTATGAATATTTGTCTTTTTTGCTTTGATAATGACGTTGTTTCTTTATATATAATATATTCATTGATAGTTAAATAAATAGGTCTAACAAATTTGGTCTATCTATTTGAACCAAATTTTATATTAAGGGTAGTCCGAAGTGCGATTTTGTCTCATAACCTCACTTTTTAATTTGGACACATACCAAACTATGTACAACAGAGGTTTTCAGTTATATATGTATTTGAGTATAAGGTTTTAGAATGTTTTATAATTCATTGTTCAATTATGTTCAATGTTTAGTAATGCCTTCTAATGATCATTGAAAATTATACAAATGTATACAGTTTTTAAGATAATTTACTCTTATTTATATTATAGTGATAAATAAGACAAATATACAATTAGTTAGAACTACTTACTTTTCTCCATTTAATGTTCAAATTTATTGTAAATTTAAAATAAATAATTCTTTCTCCCAAATGTACGCGTAGTAATTATAATTATAATTGGCTCTTATTTAAATTAAACCACAATTTCTACCAAAATGTAAAATATTTTATTTCTTCTTTCTTCCTATTTTTGTTATAATTTAGTAAAAACGACTCAGTATAATATTATACACAAATATTATTTGTATTTTTATTCGTTAGGCTGTGGTAGAATTGTGAAAATATATTTATTAGTTTCTGAGTTATTGCATTTTGAAAATGACAAAAAGCACTTTTTTTTTAGATAAAATAGTTCAGCGATTCTTAACAACAAATTTCATTCAAACCATCACCATCACATCCTCTACATCATACTGAACATTTATTGGTATATAAACTATGTACTTTCATTCGTAGAACCAATAATATGTTTTTCTAAATCAAGTTTAAGATCCTTCAATTTATTTCTTATTATTTATTATATTTATACTTATATTAACATTATTTGAATTTTACTTTATAATTTTTTAAAGTGACGTTTATATTTATACCCTACACCACCAAAGGTGGTTGGGGTATTATGCGTTTGTGCAGAAGTTGTAACGCAGAGAAAAAATTGTCGGACCCCCACCTTAAAGTATACCGTTCAACTCAGAATCACTTTCTGAGTCGATTTAACGATGTCCGTCCGTCCGTCCGTCCGTCTGGTCGGCTGGCTGGCTGGCTGTCCATGTAAAGCTTGTGCGCAAAGTACAGGTCGCAATTTTGAAGATAATTTGATGAAATTTGGTACATATGCTTTTTTCAACACAAGGACGAAGCCTATTGAATTTGGTTATGATCGGCCCATTATTTCACCTAGCCCCCATACAAATGTCCTCCCGGAATAGAGTTTTAACTCTTACAGATGCCTTAAAAATAGGAATATTGTAATGAAATTTAGTACAAATAAGTTTTATATCAACAAAAATCCGTCTGCCAAATTTCATGAAGATCGGTCCATAACTGACCATAGCTCCCATACAAACTCCTCTCCCGAAAATCACTAACGTGCATAAATCCCATACAAATGTTAGTATTATGTTAATATTTAACACAAGTAAATTGTACAAATGTGTAAAAAAAAAATTATGTGGATCGAAATGGTGTAGGGTATCATATAGTCGGGCTTGACCGACTATATCTTCTTCTCTCGTTTTATTTAATTTTTGTAATTAAAAAACGATTTTTAACTACGTATTGTAATTTAGGCATACATATATTCGGTTCTTTCTACTAAATGCATTCTTTTTAATAAAATTCTAATTTGTGGTACAACTTTAAGATTCGAAACATTCTATACAAATTTTAAAACATTGTTTTTAAGCTAAATTTTTTAGAAAACTAAAATTAAAACATCCTAAAAACTAGTTAAGAAAGGAAATATTTAAAATATTTTTTACTCGAATTATTCGGTTAATCGGCATAACTTGCTCGAATAAATTGTTACTCGAAATTCTTGATTTTAATTTAATCGAACAGTTATTTGATTTTAGTTTGTCGATTAATCGAACAAACAATATTCGAGTGAATACCCTAATAAAAACCAACGAATTTATGCATTCTTATATATTAATATGTAGAAAATGTGCACAAATATGCATTTTTTAACTTTTAATCTCTAATAGATTTCGAAGTTTATAAAAATATAACTATCTTAATTTTAAGTATCATATTTGAAGCTTCCGAATTTTTTTCTTTACAATATATATAATGTACTCAAAATACTCACAAAAAAAAATTTAGAAATCATTTGATTGAACTCCAAAAAATTGTGTTTTTGTTAAGAAAACTAACTTTTGTATCCATTATATGCAAATTTATGCAAAGATTTAAAATATAAGCATTTTTTATTAAATTCTTTTGAAATATGCAAATGCTTACTTTCCAAGTGAAAAGCTTGAAAAGCAGTAATATAATGAATAACCAGGGTTGTCAGATTTTTTTGAGCCTCTGTCGCCAAATTGTTAATCAGAAATCGCCAAAAATCGCCAAAATTATATTTGATATATATTTTTTTAAGAAAAACTAAAAACAACTTTATTTAAGAATGTTTTCTTTTCATTATATTTGAAAGATAATGGAAAATAAATTGTCAAACATTTATTGAAGATATTTATAAATTAAGGATCTTTATTTTGTTAGTCGGGGTTCATAAACAGCATTTTTCTTGCTGCAATTCTGAGTTCGTAGACGAGAGAGATAAAGTGAATGTAAATTTTTAGTATTCCCTTCTCTTCTCTCTCCTACGAACTCAGAATTACAGCAGGAAAATTTTCTGTGTGTAATCCCCGACTTAGATCAGGGGTTTTTATAAGCTCTTGCTTCGCGCCTTTAAATTTGATTATTTAAAGGTATTTCTGAAAATGCGTATGTTGAATTTCAAGTTTGAATCAAAATTAATATTCATTTGGAAAAACAGTAATACTTTCTCAATTTCATATCAGATATTATTAATGGCATATTCTCAATTTGATACCAAATGCTTTTGTTAAATCAGGCAATATTTAAAAAAATAGTAAAAACATTTGATTTCATTTAATTATAAATTTAAGATAAAACCTATGTATTTAAAAATGGATTTTAAAATTGTTAATAAATGTCTTATGCCAAGGTCAAAATATCATTCAATGTTTTATACAATTTGCAAAAATTACCAGAATGATAATAAAAATCATGCACAAACAAAAGTTTTAGAATTTTTACTCTATATTTTTTGCAACTTTATTTTATAAGTATGGATAAATAAATATACATATATGTGTTATCTGTGTAAAGAAATACTTTTATTTTTATGTTCAAGCAAAAGGTCTTAACGACCACCTAAAAATCTTTGTACGGATCCCTTGTTGAGAATCGCGGACCTCCATTTGAGAACCACCGTTTTGGATAGAAAACTACTAGTAAAAAAACGAAATAGTTTTACTATGCGAATACTTATTTAATACAATTTTAAAAATTAGACAAATAAATCGCCACCTTGTTTAGAATCGACATGTCGCAAAACTGAAAATTCAGTCGCCAAGATCTGACAGCCCTGTGAATAACAGTGTTGTTATTGTTCTTTGTATATGCAGTCAGTTTGTATATATACTAGGATGGCCCCAAAATGAAAAGTATCGATGTTCCTAACTCAAATGAAAATTTACTTCATTCTAAAATACCGTTTTTAAAAATTTTGGTCCTGACATTATCCTTTCGTGAGCTAGATCAAAATGAAAATAGGTAATTTTTTTGGGTTTTTCGGATTTTTTTTTTTTTTCATATTTCTGCCAAAGGGACAATATGAAAATTTGGTATAGAAAGAAAGGACTTTGGGACGCGCTTTTAATGACGTAACGAAAATTTAGGTCTCTAGCTGTTATATCGAAACGGTTTTTTTCCGTTTTTTAATTATCGAACTTGTTTGAATTTTATTAGAATTTTTCAAAACATAATTTACTTCTTATACAAATATCTCTATATGGGAAGGATTTATATGAATTTAGCATCAAAATGCGCGTATTTTTCTAAGCTTTTGAATTAAGTTTAAGTGAAGTACTCACAAAAATTATGCTAAAAAGTGTCTTTGTTTACTATTTGAAACACATAGAGAGTAATTCGTTATTGTAAATCACGAAGAAAAAATAGCTCTCTGTTTGTTACTTAACTGGTATAATTGTAAACAAACGCCCCACAGTGTGCGATTTCAAAAATGAAATGGAAATAATTATGGAACTTTGGAACGGCTGCTCCGATTTCCATGAAATTTCACATGGTGATAGTAGAGGTGTAGTCGAGTTTAAGTTTTGAGCTTAGACCATATAGACCTACAGGGGGCGAATCCACAGGGTCCCAAAGTTGGCCACCTCGTGTATAAAATTTATTAAAAACGATCCTGATTCATTATATTCAAAATTTTCGTCACGTCATTAAATGCGCGTTCCAAAGTCATTTCTTTCTATACCAAATTTTTATATTGTCCCTTTGGCAGAAATATGAAAAAACTCAGAGAAACCCAAAAAAGGACCTATTTTCATTTTGATCTAGCTCACGAAAGGATAATGTCAGAACCAAAATTTTTAAAAACGGTATCTTAGAATGAAGTAAATTTTCATTTAAGATGGG
The DNA here is from genome assembly GCA_951394005.1 of Protophormia terraenovae. NCBI lineage: Eukaryota > Metazoa > Arthropoda > Insecta > Diptera > Calliphoridae > Protophormia > Protophormia terraenovae. Next base: position 44,118,034 of record OX596073.1, on the reverse strand, counting down.
AAAATCGACACCACATTTTGTCTCCATACAAATGGGGCGACTTTAATATACACACATACAAAAATAAGTAATTTGGAATTGTTGTTGTTGTTTATATTTTAAAAGCAAAGCTTGCCATGATTGTTTTTTTTTTTTTTTTTTTTTTTTTGTATTCAAATTTGAAAAAAAAAAATATGTAGATTTATAAATGTGAAATAATGAAAGCATACGTTTAAGGCGAAAAATTTAATTATTTGTCGGTAAGATGGTGAATTTAGTTTTTTAATGAATTGATCTTCGTTTGATTTTATTCACGACAGATTCGGTTTGATCTACGATACACAGTGGTTCCAAAACGATTTTTTTTTTTTTTTTTATATAATTCTTTAACTTTAGAACTGCTAGATGAATTGTAATGAAATTTCGCATGGACAATCCTGAAGTGTATTCAAATTGATTTGGAAGAGAACAGATCCAGAAAATAATGGATTTAAAAGTAAAAAATTGTTAGCACCTTTAAAAAAAAAAAAAAAAAAAATCATAAAAAATCAAAATTTTTTCAAATGTTCTACTTCAAAATAATATAACTTTTTATCTAAACCACATAGTTATATGATTCTTGCACAAAAATTATTTAGAATTTTGTACAGAATCCAGGGAATATTTTAGAAAAGTTTTATAACTCAAATTGGATAGTTTTAGGACAAAAATTTAGGAGATACAGATTTATTACCAAAAAATTTGCGTTTGACCACACTGTGCGTTTTTTGCTACAGACATACCCGAGGTGACCAAGTTTGGAAGTCTACCCCCGTGACCCACTAGGGAGCTGTGCTCCTCCAAATCAATTCAAAGATACTTCAGCTCTAAACATGTTCAATTTTATTTAGATATCTCCACTGTTGCTACAAGCCATGTTCCTTGCCAATTTCTAACAAACATTCAAAATATTAGTGAACAGCTGTAAATTTTATTTACAACTCATTTGTTCCACGATTAGTAGCAAGTTTGAACTATATAAAAACAAAATTAAATAGAAATAAAATTAATTTAAATTATTATTTTTAGAAATTAAAATTGAAAGATTTCTTTGTGAATTGGTTGTTTCAATATTTAGTCGGGTAAATATTGTTTTCTTGCTAACTATCAACGTTAGCACTCAACGGCCTCAAAAAAACACAGTTATAATTATTTATGAAAAATATACACTATTAATAAGAATTTTTCACTATTTAAAACTTACCACACATGTATAGAAAGTACAAATCACAATAACCATGGGCGTAATAGTGTGTATATCAATGCCACTGACTGTAATTAAAATTTTATTAAAAATATTTTATATAAATTTTATGAATATTGCAACTTACCTTGACTAAAAGTTAAGGCAGGTACATAAACAGCAATAGGCAGCCATAAAATCTTAAGTATTTCGATAAACAATGATATGGTATTAAATTTCGATACCACTAGTTAACAGTCATTTACAAAAGTAAATACTTACAGTTTTTAAATTGAAAAGAACAGCACCAAAAAGACGCATACGGCGACTAAAACGTTTTTCAAAGTACTAGGAGAATATAAGAAAAAAATCAACATGAAAATTTGTTTCAAACTTATATGGAAAATTTAAGAAAATTATTTAATTTAGAATTTAGAAAATTTAGTTAATTTAGTTTGATATAGATAAATTTTAATCAAAATTAAAAAAAAAATAAAATGGTATTCATAATAACATTTAATTTTATTAAACCTTGTTTAAAATTCTTTTGATTTTTTTTAGCAGCTCCAGGTAATAACAATTTTTTGAATAGTTTTCCTATCGATATTTGTTTCAAAATAAATTGTATATACTTATTTTAAAAATTTACTCTATTTATATAAAATAAAAACACTTTATCCATTCTTTTTGCAAACAATATCTGAACATTTATTAACACCTTAAAGCCAAAATTTTTTTATATAAAAATTGTTTTAAATTATAATTTATAAAATTTTACTAATTAAAATTGAACTAATATTTAAATTTATAAAAAATGTTTTCTTATTAATTAATAAAATTTTTGTTATTTTTAATATATTCCTTTTCTTTCAAAGGTTTCTCTAAATCCTGTTCAATTTTATCCATATTTAAAGCCACACTATTATATTTATATTTGTTCATGTATTTTCTTAAGATGGGAGTAATTAATTTGGGATTAACTTCACTAGAGTCCTGTCGGCCAAAATATAAAGAGGACAATAGAGCCACCACAATAGTAACGACAGCACCTATGGCAGTATACCACAAAAAGGAAATATGGTGTAGAGGAGGAGTACCACTGGAGGGAGGTAAGGGCGTACTAAAGAGAAAATATAAATTTTAATAACAAATTTTTAAAAATATCTTATTAAATGTTTTTTCTTTCTACTTACCTCAAAATAGTTTGATTGAAATGTCCAAATTCATAGGTACAGCCCTCTACTGATACAGGTTTCGTGGGGAATTTTAAGCGTCCCAAGGCACTGTCAATTTGTGAACGTATGGCTATGTAGGCCATGAAAATGGCCGATGTAATGCAACCACATAAAACACTCTGGAAATTATCAAAATGAATTTATTTAATTTTAAAATCGTAAATTGCTTGTAATTGTCTTTCTAACCTCTGTCTTAATAGTAGGCATTGTCATGCCTACAGTAAATATACCCAATATAGGGCCTGTTGAAATAGAATTTACCGTTGTGGATAATTGCATAACCATACCCAATTTTTCCACCACCTTTACCAAAGCCATGGCTGAGACTCCAAATACTAAAACTACCATCCTTAAGAAAATAGCAGTTTGTCTTTCGGTAAATGGTTTTTTGCGATAAGGCTCAGCAAAATCTTTTAATAAAACTCCAGATAAAGAATTCAAACAAGTGGATAAAGAACTCAAAGCAGCACTAAATACACCCGATACAAAGAGTCCAGCTACTCCAGGAAAAGAGCCAGCAATTTGCATGACATATAAGGGTACAATTTGATCTTTAGCACGAACCAACTGAAATAAAAATAAAAAAACAAAATAAAGATTTTTATTTAATATTCTCCCTCCTCTCCACTTACCCCTGTGGTTATAGGATCACAATCATAATACGAAGCAAAAGCCAACAGACCCAAATAAATGCAAAGACTCAACAAACACACTAAACCAAATATGAAAGAATACAAAGATTTCTTAACATCTGCCATACTACCCAGGGATAAAAAGCGTTGCACAGCTGGTTGCAAAATACAAGTACCCTGCAGTTTTAATAAAGTGCCTCCCACAAATACAGCAAAGAAACCCATGCGCACAGTGGGATCAAAAGTCCATCTTAAAGAAAATTTATTAAATTATCTTAATAAAAATTAAGTAATAAAAAAAACTTACTCTGGTGCCACTAGTCTACCCGTTGCCTTATTTCTATCATATACCTCACCCAAACCACCCACATCGACAGTACCCTTAATGGCCACAAAAGCCAATGAGCCCACCATAATAAAACCTTGCAAAACATCAGTCCAAATAACACCCTTAAAGCCACCCTGTAATAAATTTATCAGTGTTATCAGAATAAAAGTTTATTTCATAAATAGTTTTTTAGATTTACTACTTACAATGCAAGTGTAAATGGTGCAGACTATACAAACTACAGGTATAATGGAGTATAAATTAATGCCAGTAACTGTAAAATAGAAAAGAGATTACTACTTGATAATCAGGAAGGAAAGAAATATTTGGCAAAAAGTTTACCTTGACTGAATGTTAAAGCAGGTACATAAATAGAAATTGGCAACCATAAAATCTAAAAGAAAGACAAACAATTAAAAGCATTTGATTGAAATTATAATAAATTTCCAGTGGCAAATTTTGGTTTCAACTGATAATATTTCTCTAATAAAAATGGTTGCAACAAAACAATAAAAAAAACATTATTTTAGAAAATTTTCTTACAAATTTTTTGAAAAATTTTATCTTAAAAAAATTTTATTTTAAAACATTTTTGTGACAAATTTTATAAAAAAAAATGTGACAAATTTTATTAAAAAATATTTGACAAATTTTATTTTAAAAAATTTTTGTGGCAAATTATGTTCAAAAGAATAGTTGCAACAAAGGAATTATAAAAATTAATTTAGAAAATTATTCTTACAAATTTTGTGACAAATATAATTAAAAAATATTTTGTGATAAATGCTTTAGGAAACTTGCGGCAAATTTTGTTTTAAAGAATGTTTTTTTTTTAATTTTTGTCACAAATTTTCAAAAAAAAAAAAAAAATTTTATTTTAAAAAATTTGTTTCTTTTAAGAATTTTTTGTAACAAATTTTATTTTAAATAATTTTTATCACAAACTTTTTTTTTGAAAATTTTTGTCACAAGTCTTGTTTAAAAAAATTTATTTTTGTCACAAATTTTGTTTTAAAAAATTTTTGTGACAAATTCTGTTTAAAAAATTCTTGTGACATATTTTTAATTGGTTGTTTTAGAAAATGTTTATGAAAATTTTGTTTTAAAAAATATTTGTAACAATTTTAATTTAGAAAATGTTCGTAACAAAAAAAATTAATTAAAAAACAATAAAAAATAAATTTTCTAAAAAATTATTTTAAAAAATTTATCTCACAAATCTTGTTTTAAAAAAATTTTGTGACAAATTTTATTAAAAAAAAAAATTATATTTTTTTAAATTTTTTTGTGGCAAATATTATTTTAAAGTATTTTATTTTAAACAAATTTTTGTCACAAATTTTGTTCCAAAAAAATATGTAAATTTAAATTTTTAGAAAATTCGTTCACAATTTCCTACTAAGAATTTTTTGGAAAAAAATTTGTTTTAAAAATTTATTTTTGAAAATTTTATTTATGTCACAAATTTTGTTTTAAATTTTTTTGGAAAAACTTTGTTTTAAAAAATTTTAGTAACGAATTTTGTTTAAAAAATTCTTGTGACAAATTTGTTATAGAAATTTAGTTTTAAAAAAATTCTGTTCGAAAATTCGTTCGCAATTTTCTTCTAACAAATTTTTATTTCACAAATTTTATTTCAGAAAATTTATGTGACCAATTTCGTTTAAAAGAATATTTGTAAAAATTTTAATTTAGAAAATTTTTGACACAAAATTTTGTTTTAAAAAATTTCGGCCAAACATTTCCTTTTTCTTCTCATTTTCTCTTCAGAAAATTCGTTTGCAATTTTTATTTTAAAAAATATTTGGAACAAATTTAATTATAAAAATAATTCATTACAAATTTTGTTTTAGAGGAGTTTTTGTCACAATTTTTTTAAGAAAAAAATTATTTTTATAAAAATTGTTCTCATTTTCGTTTTAAAAAATTTATTCAAATTATATTCTTCAATGAATTTTTTAGAAAACTTTTGTCACAATTCATATTCTAAATAATAAACAATTTTCTCCTAGAAAATTTTTTTAGTATATTGTGCTCTAAATTCTTTTTTATCACAAATTTTCTATAGAAATAATTTGTGATATGTGTTTTTCCAGGAAATATTTGTCACAAATTTTCTTTCAAAAATATTTTATCATTAATTCCTTAAAAAAAAAAAAAAAAATCTGTTACAAAATTACTTTTAGAAAACCGTTGACACAAATATTAAGCTTTATTTTTTTTCCTCTAAATTGTTTTTTACAATTGTACCAACATTTTTCCTAAAACTTTTTTTAAATTTTTTCTGAAAACAATTTTAGAAGATGTTTGTAATAATATTCTTCTACAAAATTTTTGTCTTAAGATTTCTAAAGAAAATTGTAAAAAACAAACAATTAATAGAATTTTTCTATAGAAAATTTTCTCAATTATAACAAACTTTTATTTTAGAAGTTGTCTCACAATTTTTGTTTCAGAAAATGTTTGGCACAAATGTTTATGTTTTATTTTTATTGCAAATTTTTAATAATGTTATCACATTTTTCCCAAAAAAAAAAAAAAAAATTGTCACAAAAGTATTGTCACCAATTTTTTTTTTTTTTTCTCATATTTTCCTTAAAAAAAAACAAATGTGACAAGTTCTCTCCTAGATCAGTTTTGCAGCAAATTTTCTTTTAAAAAATGTCTCAAATTTTTTTATAGAAATTTTTGAACAAAATTATAGAAATATTTTCAAAATATTTTTCAGGAAAACATATATTGCTACAATGCTTTTCACAAATTTTCTAGAAAGTATTTGTAAAATTTGTCCTTTTTTTTTTCACAAATTTTCTTTAATTTTTGTCACAATATTCTTCTGGAAAACATCTGTTATAAATTACATTTTGTCACAATTTCCACAGGTATTCTCTAGAAAATATTTACAAAATTTATTCGAATTTTATTAATATAAACTATAAATTTTCCATGGATAATTAAATTATTTTAAATTTTCTGTAGAAAAAATTATTGAATACTTTTTTAAATTTTATTACAATTTATTCAAAATTTCTATAGTTAAATATGCTTAAAATTTTCCATAGAATATTTTAAAATAATATATTTTAAACAAATTTACTGCAAATTTTCGTCAAATTTGCTTAAAATTTTTTTGTAAAAATGTTAGTGAAATTTGTTTAGAATTTTCTATAAAAAAAAAAAAAAAAAAAAAAAAATTAGTAAATTTGAAAAAAAATTTATTAAAATTAGGCTTAAAATATACCATGGGAAATTTCAATCATATTATTTTAAAATACTCTATGGAAAATTTGAGGCATATTTGACTATAGGAAGTTTGAAATAAATTATACTAAAATTTCAAAATCTTAAAAAATATTCAATAAAACTTTCTATAGAAAATTTGAAATAATTTTATAACAAATTTTTTCACAAAATTTTTTTTAGAAAATTTTTGACACAAATTTCTTTTAGAAAATTTTTGACACAAAATTTAGTTTTAAAAAACTACTATCAAAAATTTCCTTTTAGAAAATTTTTTCTTATTTTCATTTTAGAAAATTCGTTCGAAATTTTCTTATAAGATTTTTTATTTAAAAAAATGTTTGTCACAAATGTTGTTTAAAAAATGTTTGTCATAAATCTTATTTTAAAAAATGTTTGTAACAAATTGTGTTGTTCTAAAAAAATTTCGCAATTTGTAGACAATTTGAAAAAATTCTCAAGTTTTTTAAATTGTCTATAGAAAATGTTAGTCAAATTTTATTAAATTTGTCTATAGAAAATTTTAATCAAATTTATTTCAAATTTTGAATCAAATTGTGTAAAAATTACTTAGATATTGCCTAATAAATTTGTTTAAATTTAGTTAAAATTTTCTACAGAATTTTGTTGTTGCCATATTTGTTTGCTTTTGTACTTACCGATCCAATTAAAAACATTACAGATCCAAATAGCCTCAATCTGCGATCAAATCTCATTTCCAAATACTAAAAATATTCAAAATATAAAAATTTTCAAAATATGTTATTTTTATAAATTAAGTCTGATATCAAAACCATAATGTAGATACCAATTAATATATGTATTCCAACACCCAAAGATGAACACATACGTAATGACATTTAACTTTCAAAATAAATTTATTTCTTTTGTTCTTTAAAATACTTTTTTGGATATGTGTGTTCCGGTGCAGCGATTACCAAATGAGGATGTAAATTAAATATACAAATAGTGAATATTCTAGTCTTTTCCAGTAGTTTTACAGAGTTAAAATGAGCTTACAATTGCAAAGTGATAATGAATTATGAAAAATAAGCATTAATTACATATTATAATAAATAAAGTTAAAAAACCATTTTTGCTTAATAAAGTTATATTTGTTTTTATTTATTGAAATTTTAAAATGCTAATAAATTTTAAAATGCTAAAATTATTTCTACATATAATTTTAAAAATTTCATAAAAAGCTTTTGTAATTATTAAAATTGTTTTTCTAATCTTCTAATGATTTCCATTTCTTTCATCTTGAAGCTTTTGTTTTTCTTCCTGTGTGCCATTTTCCTTAGACTCATCTATTTTCTCTAGAATTTTATCCATATTCAACTCCACACTGTCATATTTATATTTGTTCATGTATTTTCTTAAAATGGGTGTAATTAATTTTGGATTGACTTCACCGGAATCTTGTTTACCAAAGTAAAGGGTGGCTAAAAGAGCAACTACAATAGTAATACCAGCTCCTAAGCCGGTATACCACAAAAAGGATATATGATGAAAGGCTCCACTGGAAGAAGTCGGCATAGGGGTGCTAAATTTAAAATTATTACAAAATAAATATTTAGCTTTAAATAATAATTCCGATAAAAAAATACCTTAATATAGTTTTATTTAAAGCAGTGAATTCATATGTACAGCCCTCTACTGAAACAGGTTTGGTGGGGAATCTTAACACCCCGGTGGCACTATCAATTTGTGAACGTATGGCTACATAAGCCATGGTCAATGCGGCTGTAATGCAACCAGTTAAGACACTCTGTAAATATATAATTAAAAAATAAAAATTCAAATTTTCTATAACAATTATGCCTATTAACAACCCACCTCTGTTTTGACAAAAGGCATAGTCATGCCTACCGTAAATACACCCAACATGGGTCCAGTAGATATGGAATTTACCGTGGCCGATAATTGCATGACCATACCCAATTTCTCCACCACCTTAACGAGAGCCATGGCTGAGACACCAAAAAATAAAACGACAACTCTTAAAATAATAGCAGTTTGTCTTTCGGTAAAGGGTTTCTTGCGATAGGGTTCCACAAAATCTTTCAAAACCACTCCGGATAAAGAATTCAAAACGGTAGATAAAGAACTTAAAGCAGCACTAAAAACACCCGATACAAAAAGACCACCAACACCAGGAAAAGAGCCAGCAATTTGCATGACATACAAAGGCACTATTTGATCCTTAGCACGAACTAACTAAAATCACAAAGAAAAGAAAATATTTAAAATAAATAAAAACACAAAAAGGGAATAATCTTACCCCTGTTGATATGGGATCACAATCATAATACGAAGCAAAGGCTAGCAGACCCAAATAAATGCAAAGACTTAGCAAACATACCAAACCTATGATGAAAGCATACAAAGACTTTTTAACATCAGCCATATTGGGTAAAGACAAAAAACGTTGAACAGCTGGTTGTAAAATGCAAGTACCCTGCAGTTTCAGCAAAGTGCCACCCACAAAAACAGCAAAGAAACCCATGCGCACTGTTGGGTCAAAAGTCCATCTTTAAAAAAAAATATTAAAATTTAAAATATTTTTTTCTTATTTTACTAAACTCACAAACTTACTCAGGTGCCACCAATCTACCCGTGGCCTTATTTCTATCATATACCTCACCCATACCACCTACATCCATGGTTCCTTTAATGGCCACAAAAACCAGAGAACCCACCATAACAAAACCCTGTAACACATCTGTCCATATGACACCCTTAATACCACCCTGTAATAAACGCAAACATCAAAATCATCATTTCAATTAACACTTGATTTCATTCCTTTACAATGATTACTTACAATGCAGGTGTAAATGGTACAAACCACACATACAATCGGTATGATTGTATACAAATTAATACCGGTAACTAAAATGACATAATTAGCACAATTAATTTCAAAGTTTAGTTGCTTAATAAAGAGTCTATTATAAAATTACCTTGATTGAATGTTAAAGCGGGTACATAAATAGAAATAGGCAGCCACAGAACCTAGATAATTATGAATTTAATAATAAAGGAAGAAATATTCAAAATGGTAACACACTAACATTTTGTAAAGAAAATATTAAATGAATCGAGAACAAAGAATTCTCCTAAGAATAATCTTAGACAATTAAAGATATTTTTAAGTAAACTCGAAGCCTCAATTAAGATAAAAATTTTCTTAATAAAGACACATTTTGTATAGAAAATTTTATCTTAATCAAGACACATTTTCTATAGAGAAGATTTTGTTTTAATAGAATATTTTCTATATAGAAAATTATGTTTTAGTTAAGATACATTTTCTATATAGAAAATTTTGTCTTAATGATGGCACATTTTCTATATAGAAAATTTTGTTTTAATTAAGACATACTTTCTATATAGAAAACTTTGTCTTAATAAAGACATATTTTCTATATAGAAAATTCTTATTAAAGACACATTTTCTATATAGAAAATTTTGTCTTAATAAAAATATATTTTCTATATAAAAAATTTTGTCTTAATTAAGACACATTTTCTATATAGAAAACTCTTATTAAAGACATATTTTCTATATAGAAAATTTTGTCTTAATAAAGATATATTTTCTATATAGAAAACTTTGCCTTAATAAAGACACATTTTCTATAGAAAATTTGATCTTAATCAAGACACATTTTCTATAGAGAAAATTTTGTCTTAATTAAGACCCATTTTCTATATAGAAAATTTTGTCTTAATTAAGACACATTTTCTATATAGAAAATTTTGTCTTAATTAAGACACATTTTCTATATAGAAAATTTTGTCTTAATGAAAACACATTTTCTATAGAAAATTTTATCTTAATCAAGACACATTTTCTATAGAGAAAATTTTGTTTCAATAGAATATTTTCTATATAGAAAATTATGTCTTAATAAAGACATATTTTCTATATAGAAAATTTTGTCTTAATGAAGGCATATTTTCTATATAGAAAATTCTTAATAAAGGCACATTTTCTATATAAAAAATTTTGTCTTAATGAAGGCACATTTTCTATATAGAAAATTTTGTTTTACTTAAGACACACTTTCTATATAGAAAACTTTGTCTTAATAAAGACATATTTTCTATATAGAAAATTCTTATTAAAGACACATTTTCTATATAGAAAATTTTGTTTTAATTAAGACACATTTTCTATATAGAAAATTTTGTCTTAATTAAGACACAATTTTGTCTTAATTAAGACACATTTTCTATATAGAAAATTTTGTCTTAATTAAGACATATTTTCTATATAGAAAATTTTGTCTTAATTAAGACACATTTTCTATATAGAAAATTTTGTCTTAATTAAGACACATTTTCTATATAGAAAATTTTGTCTTAATAAGGACATTTTTTGTTTTGATATAGAAAATTTTGTCTTAATAAAAACACATTTTCTATATAGAAAATTCTCTCTTAATAAAGAAAGAATTTTTTGTAAAAAATGTATATTTATTCTCTATAAAAAATGCGTGCTTATTTAGAAACAATTTTCTATAGAAAATTTGCGCTTATTTCGACACAATTTTCTCTAAAAAATATATGCTTTTTTCGACATCATTTTCTATAGAAAATTTGATCTTGTATAGACACAATTTTCTATAGAAAATTTGTGTTTTTTTTAAACACTATTTTCTGTAGAAAATTAGTGTTTGTTATTTAAAATTTTCTATAGAAATTTTGTATTTATTTTGACAAAATATTCCCAGAAAACTTGTGTTTATCTAGACACAGTTTTCTGTAGAATTTTTTATAGAAAAATTATCTTTGGGTACAATTTTATATAAATTTGTTTTTATTTAGATCCAATTTCTAAAATATATATATGTTTATTTGCAAACAATTTTCTATAGAAAATTTGCTTTTATTTAAACACAATTGTCTAAGGATATAATTTTAAAAATATTTTACCTTTGTGAGCTTTTCTGTGTTACCATTTTGTTTATTTAAATTTGTATAAAAATTTCTACTTACCATTCCAACTAAAAACATTATTGAACCAAACAGACGCAATCTGCGATCAAAACGCATTTCCAAATACTAGAAATATTCAGAATATTTAAAATTTTGAAATTTGTTAGAAGCCAATATTTTCTTTTGAACATAAATCATACTTTTGGACTTTGTTAACCACACATATATTTACATAACAACCGGCACCATATAGATATTTACAGATACTGTACAATTAAAACTCTATTTCGTATAGATTTAAAAAAAAAAAATAATAATAAATTTATTTTATTCCACTTTATCTAAAGAGTGTTTTTTAACAACTGTTGTATCATTATCTAAATCAAGTTTGTACAAAGGTTCTTTTTCTTTTAATTCCGTTAAATCGTTGATAATAATAGTTTCTCGGGAAACTTTAGGTAAATATTTTCTTATCACAGGTGATATGAGATCAGGATTAATATCTTCAGCCTTGGTGCAACCAAAAATTAAGCAGGCCAGATTGGATACTACACAACCAATAATGCCACCCATACCCGTATACCACATAAAGGAGAGATGATAGATGTTACGTTCAGAGGGTCTGAAAAAAAAAGGAATTATATTAGAAGTTTTGTTGGGAAATGTAGAAAAATCTTACGTATAATTTTGTCTTTCCCAATAGGTGGCATTGTCATAACCATAAGTACAGCCTTCTACAGATATGGGCAATTTTGGATGTCTGATTTCTCCACTCATTTGACCCATTTGAGCTTTCACACAAATCCAGCCTAGAGTTAAAAAGGAAACAATGCCTCCTAGAAGGCAGCTCTGTAATGAAAATAAAATATTAATGATTATTTAAGATTTTGTAATGTTTTCCCTCTTTATACCTTTTCCTTAATCCAGGGCATACATATACCGGTGACATAAAAACCCAAAATAGGACCCATAGTTACAGCTCCTGTCATGGTAGCCAATTGTAAAACAGTACCCATTTTTTCCACAATAAAAACGAAAGCTATGCAGCTTAAACCAAAAAATGCCACTATGAATCTTAATAAAAGACCATTTTGTTTTTCTGTTAAGTCAACAAAAGGCTTAACCAAATCCTCAGATATAACACAGGCCATGGAATTTAAACCAGTCGATAGAGAACTTAAGGCAGCACTAAAGACACCAGCTACAAAGAGACCCGGCAAACCAGGTATGTTACCTAAAATACGCATGACCAAAATGGTGGGTAATTGATCATCAGCCTGAGCCAACTAAAGAAAAATAAAGATAAAATTAAAAACTACTTCTTTATAATTCTTATATTTCTTCTCCTCTATTACCTTGGTACTTAAGGGATCACAATCATAATAGGTGGCATAGGTCAACAGGCCCATATAGCAGCAGCAAAATAACAAAAACATTAACAATATAGTAAATAAAATCAAACACTGTTTGACTTTATTTGAATCAGGCAAAGACATGAAACGTTGTATAGACATTTGATTTACATCATTGGATTGAATTTTATGTAAAACACTGCCCACAAAAATGGCTGACATAGAAAGACGCACTGTGGGATCCCAAGTTAAGCTAGAATTTGTCATCACAATAATTAAACTAAACTTTAATGAAAAATAAAAAAACACCTACTCTGGATATATTAAACGTCCACCCTCTAAATTTCTTTCCAAAACTTGTGTCAAGCCACCCAAATCTAAAGTGCCTTTAATGCAAATAGTTAAAATGGTACCATACATAACAAAACTTTGTACAGCATCAGTCCATACCACTGCCTTAAGACCTCCCTAAATCATAAAATGAAAAAGATAAATTGTATAATATTTCTTACCATTCCCAATCACACTTACCACACAGGTGTAAAACGTGCACACTATACACACAACTGGGGTAATGGTGTGTACACCCAAACCACTTACTTGACTAAAAGTTAAAGCGGGCACATAAATTGCTACAGGCAGATATAAAATCTTATGAAAAGAAATAAATATATTATACCCTTTCTGTAAATATAAATTTAACATTTTACACTTACCATACCCACTGTGAATAAGATGGAACAAAAATATCTTATAGACTTCCCAAAACGCATTTCAAAATACTTTAAAAAAGAAAGAAAATGTATAATTTTTTAAAATTATAAAATTTTACTTTAAATTATTTGCTAAAAATTACATACGTGCAAATGGCAGGCTAATAACCAATTTTTTTTTTTTAAACCGAAACACATGCTTTATGCTGGATATTGCCAAAGGAATTTTAGAATTTTGTTACCAATATGTTGCACTGCCTCAGGCACTTAGGAAGATTAAAGTATCTATTTAACCAAATAGGTATTTCATATAAATTCATATGAAAAAAATATTAAGTAATATTACAAAAAGTAGTTTTCGAATGCAAAATATAGTTGATATGAGATAAATTGTTCAACAAAAAATTTAAACTGAAATCTGTAAAAAATTTAGCCTAACGAAGATAAATTGAAATTTAATTGAAGCAAAATTTTTCCGCTGAAAATTTCTTTCACTTAGAAAATATTTTTAAAAAAAAAAAATCGTTTTTTTTTTTGCTATTACTTAGAATGAAAATTTTTCATAAATGAGAGACATTTTTCCAACAAAACTCCCACAAAGGAGAGAAATTTTTCAATATAATTTTTTCTCAAATAAAGAAATTTGTTCAATAGAAAATTTGTCTCAAATGAGAGACATTTTTTCTATAGAAAATTTATCTCAACTGAAAGAAATTTTTTCTATAGAAAACTAATCTCTAATGAAAGACATTTTTTCTATAGAAAATTCTTCTCAAATGAGAGACATTTTTTCTATAGAAAATTATTCTGTAATGAAAGACATTTTTTCTATAGAAAAATTTTCTCAAATGAGAGAAATTTTTTCTATAGAAAACTTATCTCAAATGTGAGAAATTATTTCATAGAAAATTTAACTCAAATGGGAGAAATTTTTCTATAGAAAATTTGTCTCAAGTTATAGTAATTTTTCTTTAGAAAATTGATCTCAAATGAGAGAAATTTTTCTATAGGATATTTATCTTAAATGAGAGAAAATTTTCTATAGAAAATTTATCTCAAATGAGAGAAACTTTTCTGTAGAAAATTTATCTCAAATGAGAAAAATATATCTATAGAAAATTTGTCTCAAATGAGAGACATATTTTCTACAGAAAATTTGTTTCAAATGAGAGAATTTTTTTTATGGAAAAATTTCAGAGAAATTTCTCAAATTTTTTTACAAAATTTATCTCAAAGAAGAGAAATTGTTCTAAAGAAAATGTATCTCAAATAGGAGAAATTTTTCTACAGAAAATGTCTGAAATGAAAATAATTTTTCTATAGAAAATTTGTCTAAAATGAGAAAACTTTTTCTATACAAAATTTATCTCAAATGAACAATATCCATTCATAGAAAATTTATCTCAAATAAGGGAAATGTTTCTATAGAAAATTTAACTCAATTGGGAGAAATTTTTCTATAGAAAAATTTATATTAAATGAGAGTCATTTTTTTATAGAAAATTTATCTCAAATGAGAGACATTTTTTATAGAAAATTTATCTCATTTGAGAGATATTTTTCTATAGAAAATTTATTCCAAATAAGAGAAATTTTTCTATAGAAAATTTTGCCTCAAATGAGATAAATTTTTCTATATAAAATTTTTCTCAAATAAGAGAAATTTTTCTACAGAATATTTATCTCAAAAGAAAGAAATATTTTTATAGAAAATTCGTCTCAAATGAGACTAATTTTTATATAGAAAATTTGTCCCAAATGAGAGATACTTTTTCTATAGAAAATTCTTCTCAAATGGTATAAAATTTTCCATAAAAAATGAAAGAAATTTTTTATAAAAAATTTATCTCAAATGAAGGAAATTTTTCTATTAAAAATTCGTCTCCATTGAGAGAAATTCTCTATATAAAATTTGCCTCAAATAAGAGACATTTTTCTATACAAACTTTATCTCAAATAAGAGAAACTTTTCTAAAGAAAATGTATCTCAAATAGAAGAAATTTTTCTATAGAAAATGTCTCAAATTAGAGACATTTTTTCTATAAAAAATTGATCTCAAATGAGAGAAATTTTTCTATAAAAAATGTATCTCTAATGAGAGAAATTTTTCTATAGAAAATTTGTCTCAAATTATAGAAATTTTTCTATAGAAAATTTATTTCAAATGAGAGAAATTTTTCTATAGAAAAATTATTTCAAATGAGAAATTTTTCTATAGGAAATTTGTCTCAAACGAGTGAAATTTTTCTATAGAAAATTTGTCTAAAATGAGAGAAAATTTTTTATAGAAAATTGGTCTCAAATGACAGAAATTGTTCTATAGAAAATTGGTCTCAAATGAAAGTAATTTTTCGTTTGAGACAAATTTTCTATAGAAAATTTATTTAGGTCTGAATTATGACTAAAATATTCGTTTAAAAAAATTCTGCTCCCAATTAAGACTTGAATTTTCTTCAAGAAAAATTTTTATCTCAGTTGAGACTAAAATTTTTCTTAAGGAATTCTTTGGCCTCAATTGAGAGTCAAGTTTTCCTTAAGAAAATTGTTTATTCTCAATTTTTTACGATTTTAGTTATTAATTTTTTTACTGATTTTTCTTTAATAAAGAGACTAAGAGAAAGTTCACAAATAACATTGCTCACAATATGTCCTATCATTCTAGTGAAAATTTTATGTTGAAAATTGTTAACAAATGAGAAAAAAAATTACAATTTGTTCGCCATTTTCAATAGAAAATAATGAAAGTTACTCTTTATTATTTTTAATGTGTTTATAGTTAAAAAAGCACCCTTATTTTATTCTGAAATTAAAGATTTCACATTTAATCTTAAAATATACCCCCGCATATTTCCTTAACTTATAAAACATTTCCACTTGTGTTTATAATACTTAAAACAAAATGTATTAATCTCCCAAATGAGATTATTTTTTAATATAAATAAAACAGAACAAAAAATAATACAAAAAAAAAAATAAGCTACAATATTTTAAATGAAATCAATCACTAAAATCTTTAGTTGATTTTGTTAAGTCACTTTTTAAATCAAAAATAATCACAGATTTTTCTTCTTTCTCAACGGTTTCGTATTCTTTTGATTTAATAAAACGACGAATGCAGGGAGCAAATAATTTACGATTCATGGTGGACACATCGTTGCGTCCAAAGACGAAGGTAGCTAAATTGCTAAAGAATACGGAAATGGCGCAACCAACAGCAGCATAGTAAGTAAAGGACATGGTGTAAATATATTGGGCAAAGGTTTTTGTACTAAAAAAGAACAAGAAATATTATTAAATATATAGAACGAATTATAAAAGAGGAATACAGGAAATGCCAAATACTTACCCAGTTTCAACAGTAGCTGCTATAGTTTTGTTGGCTAATGACATTAAAGGTTCAAAGTCATAAGTACAGCCTGCAGTGGAGACAGGTTTCTCGGCATAATGCAATTCTCCAGTAACTAAGGCTATTTGACCTCTTATACAAATCCAGCCCATAACAATAAAGGAAATTCCACAACCGGTAATTGCACACTGGGTTTGGGGAAAACATTATTAAAAAAATAAAATCATTTTATGTTTATGAAATATTTACTCTAGTGTTAATCCAGGGCATTAAAAGACCCATAACGAATAGACTTAACAAGGGACCACCCGTAACTGAAGACATAGTAGCAGATAATTGCAATACGGCATGACCTAAATATTCCACAACAAACACCAAAGCCACACTTAAAACACCCACAAATACTACTATCAAACGCATTATCAAAGCGGTTTGGCTTTCACTTAAAGCCGACTTGCGATAGGGTTTAATATAATCTTCCAAAAATACAGCAGCCAATGAATTAAGACCGGTGGAGAGAGAACTAAGAGCAGCACTAAAAACACCCGCCACAAATAGACCAGACATGCCAGGTAAAAATTCTAAAGTTTCCATAACCATTAAGGGCACCAATTGATCTTTGGCTTTAGCTAGCTGTAATTAAAAAGTCGCACCAAAATGTTACAATTCTATTAATTATATGTTTACTTTTTATTTACCTGCGTAGTTAAAGGATCGCAATCATAATAATTTGCAAAAATCAATAGACCATTATAGAAGGTACACACATGTACCAAAATTAAACCCAAGGTAAAGATAACACAACAGTGTTTAGCTTCTCGTATAGAGGGTACTGATAGATAACGTTGTACTATAACCTGATTAGCACTATTAACCTGTGTGAACCACAGAGTAGTGCCAATTAAAACGGATAATATGGAAGTGCGAGCCGTAGGATCTAAAGTCATTCTAAGTGAAATAAAATAAAAAATAAATTTATTTTAATTTTAACAAATAACAACATATGTATAATATAAGTTAAACTTACTCTGGCAATTCAATACGTCCTGTATTCCAATTACGTTCCCATACTACTGCTAAACCGCCAACATCAAAGGTACCTTTGACAATGACAAATATAATGGAACCGATCATAATCACTGTCTGAATGACATCGGTCCAAACAACAGCTTTAAGACCACCCTTTATTCGAAAAAAAAACAATATTAGTATTAAGTAGTTATAAGGCACAAAAATACAGTCATAGATTTCAAATATTTATTCTTATTTTTTTTTTTAATCCTGACCAAATACTTATATTTTTAAAAGTTGTTAAAAACTTCTTTTTAAAAAATTAGTAACAAAAAGTTTGAGCATATGCTATTATGCATGTTAAAAAAAAGCTTTTTTGAATGATAGAACATTAAAACAACTTCATTTACGACAATTATTATTCTGGGAAAAGCCTTTAAAAAAGCATTTTTACTTAACAAAAAATCATTTTATTGTCTACCATTTTTTTATTTAAAATTTTTATCGAAAGAAGCTTTGGGATAAAAAACCAAAAAAAGGAAATGTTTTTTTACGAAGGAAGTAACTTTTATTTTTATTTATTTATTTATTAAAAATTCAGTAGATTACAATTTTTTTTATGAAGAAAAATACTGTTCCCAGCAAAAACTTTGGTTGCCATGTAATGAGTTAAGAAGCTAATATAATGGCTCTCCATTACTTACACGGTAGCTAAATAACTCATTATTTTAACACGGTAATGACATTAGAGGCAACTACTTACCTCATCTCATTAGTTAAATGTCATTACAAGAAATAATAACTTTTAAGTTATTCAATAACTCATTGATTTAAAAGTCTTACTGAAGTCATTATAAGTTAAAACAAGTGGAACTAGTTGCGTTTTAGTTTACTTATAAGTAATGAAATTTTAGGACAAAAAAAGCTGTTTTCTTTTTCTTTTTTAATTTTAAACGTGGAAAGATTTAGTAAATTTTAATTTAAAAAAATTTATATTTTAAAAACTATTTTAGATTACAAATTAATTTATACACAAATTTTGTCTCGTTACATATTTTTTTATTCCTTCCTTAAATGTATTAATTGCTCAACTGAATGAAGAACCAATAAAAACTAGATTTTTAAAAACTTTGATCATACATAAGTAATTACATACTGGTTTATAAATAAGTAGTCATTAAACTACATCAATGTAATGCAGATGGTATGTTGTTGTCATTGAAAAGTAACTACATCCAACTACATGTCATTACCAAGTTTTTGCTCGGTGCATTATAAAAATCAATAAAAATTAATATTTTCAAAAATCTGTTCATAAATAATTATTTACATTCGGGTTATAAATAATTAGTTACTACGTAATGCAGTCAGTATGTTGTTGTCATTACAAAGTTACTACATCCGTAACTACATGTCATTACCAAGTTTTTGCTGGGTTGTTATTGATAGCTTTTTAAGTATAAAAAGATAGTTTTTTTTGTACGATGAAGTTAAATTAAAAAAAAAAAAAAAAATTAATTTTTTATGACAAAAAAGTTTTTATGGAGAAAAGCCTTTTCTGAGAAAATATCGTTTATATAAAAAAGCCTAATTTTTTTTTAGTTAAAAAAAGGCTTTTAAATTGTGTTTTAAGCAAAAACGTTTTTAATATTTTTAAAATCATTGTACTATGTGTTGAAATTCTTTTCCAAAAATATTTGTTTGTTTGTTTGTTTAAAAAGCTCTCTTATATTTTAGGTTATGGTTCAAAAAAACTTTTTTATTTATAAAAACAAATTTTTTCTATAATTCTGCTTTAAACTTTTAAGAATTCCTTTTCAACAAAAAACATATAATAAAAAACTCTTTTTAAACAGATTTTTTTAGAAAAGCTTTGTTGTTTTTGTATGATAATTGTTTTTTATCAATTATTTTATTTTTTCGCACAAAAGCTATTTTTAGATTAACAACTTTTTAAAAAAATTATTAATTTATTTAATTACTTGGGGTACAAAGTTTATTTAAAGTTTTATTGGTTAAAAAACTGTTCTGATTAAGCTTTTGTCTTTGTTTTCATAAAAGAACTATTTAGGGTAAGAACCTTTTCAAGGAAGCTTTTTTTTAATTTTTTATAGTCAAAAGTGTTTGGTTTTTTAAGCTCTTTAGACAGTTTTTAGGGTAAGATACTATATTTTTTATGTTGAAAAGCCCTTAAGAGTATTATAATTTTAACGAAATATTTTTAACTAAATGGTTAGCGTCGAGTCTATATTAGAGAAATTTCTATCAAGAACGTCAAATTTTTGTTTGAGTTGCAGATAATTTTGTATCTCTGTCAATTATAGAGGAAAACGTATGTCATAATAAGCCATGCAAAAAGTACCAATAACAATCAAGATGGCGTCTTTTACTAAGCATTATCAAGACAAAGTTGTCAGAGCTTGAGCGCTGACAATTTTCTTTAACGCTGCAATAACACTGACAAATTCAGTCTACATTAGACAAATCTTTATCTTGATAAAATTTTGACGTTTGTCTTGATAAAAATTTGTCTAATGTAGACTCAAAGTAATAAAACTTTTGTAAGTGAGCTTTCGTTTCTTTTTTTTTTTAAGTATTTATATATATTTTTTTTCTCTGTTAAAGCTTTTTAAATATTTGTATAAAACAATTTATTGTGAAAGAACGTTTTTGATATAAAAGCTTTTTATTTAAAAAAACATCAATAAAAATTTAGATTAAAAACTTTAAATGCAATATTTATATATAAAAAGTATTTTTTCATTCCTTCTGTTTTTTTTTTGTTTTTTTGGTGGAAAATTTTTATATTTTTTTATAAAACAAATTATTGTAAAAGAACTTTTTGTGATACAACAGATTTTTATTTTAAAAAGCTTCAGCAAAATTTTGAGGAAATTCCGTTTTTGTGATTTATATTTTAAATAAAAATTAGAAAACTATATTTTTTTTTATATTATAATTTATGTTTAAAAGTCTTTTTATTACTTTATTTTTGGAGAGAAAACATAAATTTTTTGTAGTTTGCTTTTTCTGGTTGTTTTTTATATATTTTTTCGCGAAAAATGTTTTAAAAAATTATGATTTTTAGCAATAAATTGGACGAGTTTTTTAGAAATCTTTTGGGAAAAAACTTTTGTTTGTTCAAATTAGAAAGCATTTGAAATTATTTTATTAGACATGAATTTATTTAAGATAAATGCTTAAATTTTTTTACTTTTTTAGTACTTTTTACTTAAAAAAAAAAAAAATATATATATTGAAAATTTTGTTCCTTTTTTTAACATCATCGTTTTTGTAAAGAATTGAATCAAAAGAGCTTTTAAGTAAAACGTTTGTTATTTTGATTTAGATCAAAAGAGCTTTTAAGATATTTTTATCTGAAAAAGCTTTTTATAAAAAAAGCCAAGCTAAAATTCAGACAATGGTTCTAAATTAAAATTTTAAAATACTATATAATTACTGTAGTTTATCTAACTAATGATAAAATCTCTAAGTAGTTTTAAAATATATACTTACCACACATGTATAGAAAATACACACAAGACACACTATCGGTGTTATTATATGAATATTGACTCCAGTTACTAAAAAGAAGTACAAAAAGAATATGAAGCAATCAAAAATTTTACATAAAAAAAAATTTTACAAGAATTCTTTAAAATAAACTGAAAAAAAAATATGTAAGAAGAAAATATTTTACTTTACCTTGATTGAACGCCAATGCTGGTACATAAATCACTATTGGCAACCAAATAATCTAAACGGATGTAAAATACACAGCCAGCCATATAGTCACCCACATATCCACAAAAACATTTAACAGGAAAATACCATTGAATAGTTTTCATTTTGTACCGTTTCACACACACAGAAATGTTAACATAGAGTGCATTTTCCAGCACAATCACAGCAAAGGGGAGAATTTTTCATTAGAAAATTGAGATGATAAAAAAGAGATAAAGAAGAAAACTAAATAACTTAAACAAAAAGAAATACAAATAGTTATGTTCTTTAGAAAAATACTCACCGTGCCAATGGTGAAAAGTATGGAGCCCATTAAACGTATTGTTTTACCGAAACGCATTTCAAAATACTGCAAAATATTATTATTTTTTTGTTACAAATATTTTCATTTCTCTACTTTGTTATATTTTTTCCTTTTATTTAAAATAAGTTAAATTAAAAGGAAAAACTAAAGAGGAAATTGCACTTAAACCGAAATCAACTTTTTCGATTTGTTTTTTGTTCACATATAAGAAAAATAATATAGAAAACAGAGGGAATAAATGGATTTCTTTGGATTATATTATTTATGTTTAGATTATTTCCATTGTTTTAATAAGGAATATTTGTAGAATTAAATAATAGGTAAATAAAAGTTCATTAGTTCTGTGAGCTTTAAAACAAAAAAAATAAATAAATTAAAAAGTATTTATCTGAAAATATTAAGATTTAAAGAGACTATGTAAAAATCCAACTTATAACTTACATATATAATTTTGAAATATTGAAAAATTTTCAAATATAATGGTTATTCTTAACTTTTTAATAACTATAAATTTGGTAGATGAAATTAATAGACAGCTCTAAAGTTCCTTTAGATATAGACGAGTTTATAGACTAGAATATAGTCCAGACTATATATTAAAATATAGTCCAGACTATAAACTAGACTATAAACTAAACTATAGTCCAGGCTATAGATAAGACTGTTTTCTAGAATTTAGACTACACTATAGTCCAAACTATAGACTAGACAGTAATCCAGATTGTAGACTAGAATATAATTCAGACCATAGACTAGACTATAGTCCAGACTATGGACTGGACTACAGTCCACACTATATTCTAGTCTATTCTATAGTCTAGTCTATAGTCTAGTCTATAGTCTAGTCTATATTCTAGTCTATAGTCTAGTCTATAGTCTAGTCTATAGTCTAGTCTATAGTCTACACTATAGTCCTTTCTATAGTTTATAGTCTGGTCTATAGTCTAGACTATACGCTAGACTATAGACTAGACTATAGACTAGACTAGACTATACGCTAGACTATAGACTATACTATAGACTAGACTATATTCCAGACTATGGACTAGACTATAGTTCAGACTATAAACTAGGTTGTAGTTCAGTGTACATACTAGACTATAGTCCAGACTAGACTGTAGTGCAGATTAGAGACTAGACTGTAGTCCAGGATATAGACAAGAGACTATATTATAGTCTTGACTATATATTATATTATAGTCCAGACTATAGATCAGATTAATGTCCTAATGAAAGACTATATTATAGTGCTTACAATAGACTAGACTATAATCTAAGTTATAGGCTAAACTATTTTTACTATAAATAGCAAATTCTAAACAATTTCATATAAATATTAAATTGAAATATTTTCAGCCTAAGTTAAGAACACATTCTTTTACATTTTTAAGAATATGTATTTATATAATTTATACTTTAATTGCGTTAATTAAATTTATTTTGCCACTTTCTACCCAATTTGTCTAAAAAGCTATTTTAATCATTTAACAAACATAAATAAAAATTAAAACCAAAATTTAATTTTTTTCTAAGAATTAAATTTTTCAAAGAATTAAAATTAAATAATCAATTAATTTATTAAATAAAAATCAAAAAGCACACATAAAACCTCATAACATTAATTTTACTCCGGGGAATACATATTTAATTTTTTTCTTATTCTACTACAAACAACTCTAAGTAAAAAGTAATACTCGTACAAATAAAAAAATAATTCAAACAAAATAAATATATATTAAAAAACAGCATTTTAAATCATTTTAATTCCCTACACTAAATAAACATCACTTGACGATGATAACAACGATAATGAAGCATGACATGACTCTAATGCTGTACTAAAATGATGATAATGATTTTCAAGATGACGAAGAATAATGAAGAAAAAAATTTAAAGTTCATCGTCAAGCTCATGTCAATGTACCAGTTATATAGTCAACCAATCGTCAACAATTGATAATAGTAATAGACGCTTTAAGGGTATAAGAAATCACAAGAATTAAAGAAGAAAAAATTTATTTAATAAAAAACAAATATTTATAAAACAAATAGCATTCAAAGGTCTTAAATCTCGTTCCATAGACAAAATTAAAAGCAAATGATTAAAAAATATAAGCAAGAAAAAAAATAGATAACAAATAATATATAATTGTATATACTTAAGAACAATTAGACTTTGCAAGCGTGTGTCAATAAATACATATGCGTTATAAGTGTATAGATAGATTGATAGATATTTTTTTGATATGCATGTAAATATGTACAATATGCAGAAGAAAAAAAAGCAAAAGCAAAATATACAAAAGCCAATTATAAAATGCCAATTAAACAGAAATAAAGCAAAAGCAAAGTCGTTTATAAACGACTTTAAAATTACTCTATACCAAATTAGGGATTTAAGTTTTATTTTTTAATTTCCAAAAATTTTTGAATTTTATTCAAAAAATAATACAAAAAGTAGCAAATTTTTAAAATATTTTATTTAAAAAGCAATTTCCCCTCATAGGAAACTTTTGAAAGATTTACTATAAATAGCCATTTTTAGAAAATTGACTATAAAATTTTTTTTAAATTTAATATAAATAGAAAATTTATGGAATATTTAATATAAATAGCAAATTAAAATAAAATTTATAGAAAGTTTACTATGAATAGCACATCTATAGAAAATCTACTATAAATAGCAAATTTATAGAAAATTTAGTATAAATAGCAAATCTATAGAAAATCTACTATAAATAGAAAATTTATAGAAAATTTACTATAAATAGCAAATATATAGAAAATCTACTATAAATAGCAAATATATAGAAAATCTACTATAAATAGCAAATTTATGGAATATTTATTATAAATAGAAAATTTATAGAAAATTACTTTTAAAATAAAATTTATAGAAAATTTACTATAAATAGCAAATCTATAGAAAATCTACTATAAATAGCAAATTTATAGAAAATTTAGTATAAATAGCAAATTTTTTGAAAATTTAGTATAAATAGCAAATTTATAGAAAATTTACTATAAATAGCAAATCTATAGAAAATTTAGTATAAATAGCGAATTTTTAGAAAATTTACTATAAATAGCAAATTTATAGAAAATTTATTCCATATAGCCAATTTAAAAAAAAATTAATAGAAAACTTACTACAAATAGCAAATTTAAAGAAAAATTACTTTATATAACAAATTTATAGAAAATTAACTTTAAGTAGGAAATTTATAGAAAATTAACTTTAAATAGCATATTTATAGAAAATTTACTATAAATAGCGAATTTATGGAAAATTTACTATAAATAGCCAATTTGTAGAAAATTTACTATAAATAGCAAAATTATAGAAATTTACTTTTAAAAGCAAATTTATAGAAAATTTACTTTAAATAGCATATTTATAGAAAATTTACTATAAATAGCAAATTTATATAAATAGCGAATTTACAGAAAATTTACTTTAAATAGCAGAATTATAGAAATTTACTTTTAAAAGCAAATTTATAGAAAATTTACTATAAATAGCAAAATTATAGAAATTTGCTTTTAAAAGCAAATTTATAGAAAATTTACTTTAAATAGCATACTTATAGAAAATTTACTATAAATAGCAAATTTATATAAATAGCAAATTTATAGAAAAAGTATAGAAAACTTAATATAAATAGCAAATTTATAGAACATTTACTATATATAGCAAATTTATAGAAATTTATTGTAAATAGCAAATTTATAGAAAATTTACTATAAATAGCAAATTTATAGAAAATTTACTATAAATAGCAAATTTATAGAAAATTTACTATAAATAGCAAATTTGTAGAAAATTTACTATAAATAGCAAATTTGCAGAAAATTTACTATAAACAGCAAATTTATTGAAAATATACTATGAATAGCAAATTTTTTGAAAATTTAATATGAATAGCAAATTTATGGAAAATTTATTAACTTAAAGAAAATTTACTATAATGAGCTAATTTAAAGAAAATTTGCTTTAAATAGCTAATTTATAGAAAATTAACTATAAATACCAAATTTATAGAAAATTTTCTATAAATAACAAATTTGTAGGAAATTTACTATAAATAGCAAATTTATAGAAAATTTACTATAAATAGCAAATTTATAGAAAATTTACTATAAATAGAAAATTTATAGAAAATTCACTACAAATAAAAAATTTATTATAAAGTGCAAATTTTTAGAAAATTTATTATAAATAGATAATTTATAGAAAATTTACTATAAATTGCAAATTTATAGAAATTTTACTATAAATAGCAAATTTATTTAAAATTAACTATAAATTAAATTTGCTATAAATTTTCTATAAATAACATATTTTTGTAAAATTTCTTATAAATAGCAAATTTTTTAAAAATTTCCCATAAATAGCAAATGTTTGGAAAATACCCAATAAATTGCAAATTTTTAAAAAATATATAAATAGCAAACTTTTTAAATATTTCCTATAAATAGTAAACTTAAAAAAAAACATGAATCCTATAGATAGCAAATTTAATATTATCCCTCTCTCTTTGGTGTAGAGTACACAATTTAATGCCAAGCAATACATATTTTTTAAACAAAATCTACAATTAAGCAAAATTTTCTTTTTTCTTCAAAATACTTGACTTACCTCATATGTCGATGTCAATTGTAAATTACAGAAGACGGGTAAGAAGATGTACCACGAAATGGCACCAGACAGAGCCAACGTTACCAAAATAAAAGCATATTGAGTACCATAAACATAAATCTCAGTGGAGGTACCCAATAGAGAGATGCCCGAAACAAAACTAGAAAGATAAAAAGAAAAATGAAAATTAGAGATAATTAAGAGATTTCTAGATGAATTCTTTTAAACAGAAATTCATTCCTGTAATTGATTCAAAGAAATTTAAATAAAGTCATTAAACAGAGTAAAATACGAACAATTAAGAAATTTAAAACAAATTAAATTTCATTTAGCTGCTGTTAACATATTACTTTAATCCATAAAAAATAATTTTTAATATAATAAAGGTTGGATATAATAGAGGTTTGTGTTAATTATTTTACGCTTTAAATAAAAATATGTTCTTCTTCCACTACCATTTAATCATAATTTTTAGCAAAAGTTCTCTTTTCATTGATTTTATTACTTTAACATTAATTTTTATTTCTATTTATTAAAGTTCATTTCCAGTGACCGTTATATATAAAAGAAACAAAAAGACATTTAATGCTTAAAACCCCTTAAGGGCACAAAAACAAATAGAAAAAATATTTAAATCTCAAAAACTGTTTAAAGGTTTACAAAGGAAAGAAAGAAAATAATAATAAAAAAATAAAAAATAAAAAACATTTAAAAATATTCTGTTAACGTGTTTGGAATTCTAATTACTGGTGTTCATTTTGTTTTTTTAACGTTTCTGCATATTATTTATTTTTATAAATATATATATATATATATATATATATATATATATATATATATATATATATATAAATATATATATATATATATATATATATATATATATATATATATATATATATATATATATATATATATATATATTTCTGTGCCTAAAATTTTGTTGTATTTGCCCAAGGATTTCTTTTCTATGCGTGTCTTTTGTAGTTCTCTATAGGGAGTGGAATTATGTCAGGGAGTGATGGAAATAAGTATACAAAAAAGGGCGCCATGGAAAAATATCTTATGAACTTTTACTTGTTTTGTTGAAATTATTTCAATTGCTATTTCGAATACGTGACAAAATTAGTTGAATGTTTAATGTTTATTATGTGTAAGGTTATTTGAAATTTAAATAAAAAAAATCCCCGAAATTTTAGGGAAATATAAGACCAATGGAATTAAAATGTTTTATGCAATAGTTCTGATATGAACATAAAAAATAAATGTTTATAGCTAATTATTTTTAGACTGGCTGATTATAGTAAATTTTCCAGAAATTTGTAGTGAATTTGCTAAAAATTTGCTAATTATAGTAAATTTTCTAGAAATTTGTTATTTATAGTAAATTTTCTAAACATTTACTATTTATAAGAAATTTTGTAGAGAATTTTCTAAAAATTTGCTATTTATAGAAATTTGCTATTTATAATAAATTTTCAAGAAATTTGCTATTTATAGTTAATTTTGCAAACATTTACTATTTATAGTAAATTCTCTAAATATTAACAATTTATAGTACATTTTCTAAAAATTTGCCATTTATAGTAAATTTTGAAGAATAATTCTGATATGAACATAAAAAATAAATTTTTATGGCTAATTATTTTTAGACTAGCTGATTATATGAAATTTTCTAGAAATTTGTAGTGAATTTGCTAAAAACTAGCTTTTTATAGTAAATTTTCTATTTATAGTAAATTTTCCAAACATTTACCATTTATAGTAAAGTCTCTAAACATTTACTAATTATAGCAAATTCGTTTTTTATATTTTATAGAAATTTGCTATTTATAGTAAGTTTTCCAGAAATTTGCTGTATAAAATAAATTTTCCCGAAATTTGCTATTTATAGTTAATTTTGAAAATATTTACTATTTGTAGTATATTTTCTAAACATTTATTTATAATAAATTTTATATACATATATAATATATGTAGATTTTTCCGAAAATTTCGTTTTTATAGTAAATTTCCTGAAAATTTCCTTTTTATAGTAAATTTTCTAAAAATTTCATTTTTATAGTAACTTTTCTGAAAATTTCGTCTTTATAGTAAATTTTCTGTAAATTTAATTTTTATAGTAAATTTTCTGAAAATTTCATTTTTATAGTAAATTTTCTGAAAATTTCTTCTTTATAGTAAAT
Source organism: Protophormia terraenovae (assembly GCA_951394005.1). NCBI lineage: Eukaryota > Metazoa > Arthropoda > Insecta > Diptera > Calliphoridae > Protophormia > Protophormia terraenovae. The sequence continues at coordinate 44,089,155 of OX596073.1, read as the reverse complement.
TTTCTGTAAATTTTATTTTTATAGTAAATTTTCTAAAAATTTCATTTTTATAGTAACTTTTCTGAAAATTTCTTCTTTATAGTAAATTTTCTGTAAATTTTATTTTTATAGTAAATTTTCTGAAAATTTCTTCTTTATAGTAAATTTTCTGAAAATTTCTTCTTTATAGTAAATTTTCTGAAAATTTCTTCTTTATAGTAAATTTTCTGTAAATTTTATTTTTATAGTAAATTGTCTGAAAATTTTATTTTTATAGTAAATTTTCTGTAAATTTCATTTTTATAGTAAATTTTCTGAAACTTTTACTTTTATAGTAAATTTTATTTTTATAGTAAATTTTCTGAAAATTTCCTTTTTATAGTAAATTTTCTGAAAATTTCCTTTTTATAGTAAATTTTCTGAAAATTTCATTTTTATAGTAAATTTTCTGAAAATTTCCTTTTATGGAAAAATTTCCTTTTTATAGTAAATTTTATGAAAATTTCCTTTTTATAGTAAATGTTCTGAAAATTTCCGTTTTATAGTAAACTTTCTGAAAATTTCCTTTTTATAGTAAATTTTCTGAAAATTTCCTTTTTATAGTAAATTTTCTGAAAATTTCCTTTTTATAGTAAATTTTCTGAAAATTTCCTTTTTATAGTAAATTTTCTGAAAATTTCCTTTTTATAGTAAATTTTCTGAAAATTTCCTTTTTATAGTAAATTTTCTGAAAATTTCCTTTTTATAGTAAATTTTCTGAAAATTTCCTTTTTATAGTAAATTTTCTGAAAATTTCCTTTTTATAATGTATTTTCCTTTAACACTAATCAACAAAAAAAAATTTTTTTGAGCTCCTTCAAAAAAAAAAATATGTAGACTAGAAGAAATCCCGCATACTAAACTCGAATCTGCTTTCAGTTTTTTTTTTTTTTTTTGTTTAATATTGTGCCCTAAATATGCCGATTACTCGAGTATATTTCACTATTACTTAAGAACGGTATGCACGATTTATATAAGTGGTATACCAAATTATGCGGAATAGAATTGGCTTTAAATTGCCTTACTATCAAATTTTTATCCGCTCAATAGTTTAGGAGATATTACGAAAAATGTGTCGGAAAAAATTGTTTTTTCATGCAATTTTTTCTCATGCAATAATAATAAGATTTCTTTTTTTTATTAAAACTTTTTTTTTTAAGTGAAAACATCAAAAATATTTAAGTTTATCACCTTCATCTCAAAGCTGGCAAAACTACGAGTAAATAAAGCCACGTATCATACAAATTTATGCACAAATCTTGATTGAATTCACAGATAAGTTTGGATACCCATGCATACCTATAGCTAAGTGGAAATACACTAGTGGGAAAAAAATTTTTTTTCGTCTTAAATAAAAAAAATTGGTGGATTAGATGGAGTTAAAAGTGCTAAATAAGAATCAGTTTATACTTTTTTTCTATCACGGATTGATTTTTTTTATGTGCATAACTACTATGACCCCGCTCTACTATTAGGCAGTCACACTTGTATAACTCGAGAACGGTTTGCCCAATTAAGATAAATTAAACTCCAATATATAGTGATCTAAATTGTCTTTGTGCTGAGTTTACATAATTTTTTTGTCCAGTTAATATTTCCGTAGTTATTCAGTAATTAGTACCGAAAATTTTAAAATTTATTTTTTTGAAAAGTGGTGAGTTCTGATCCATAACTCTGAAATTCTTGAGCGAATGAAAAATATTATTGACACACCTTAAAGACAATTTTCGTATGCATCCTTTGATGTATCACTTATCAAAATCGTGTAAAGGGTTCTTGAGTTATAGCCTAAGTTTGACAAACTATTCTTGAATTTTATAGTGTGACCGCATAAAAAGGTAATGATATTAGTCATACACATAAAAAAAATCAGTACGTGATAGAAAAAAAGTGAATGCAGATTATTGTTTAACTCGTCAAAATCCATCTAGTCCACCTATTTTTGTTTCAAGAAAAAATAAAAAATAATTTTTTTTTTTTGCCACCACTGTATTTCTACTCAATTGTAACATGGCTATTTTTACTTAACTGTGAATAAAAATTTCAAAAGATTTCTGCATAAATTTTGAAGATACTTGCCTTAAGCTTTAAGATAAAGATGATAAACTGCAACATTTTAGATGTTTTCATTTATTAAATGAAATTTTAGTAACAAAAAAATTTTAAATTTTGCATGAAAATGATTCTTTTCGGACATTTATTTCAAAATAACTCCGAAACTATTGACCATAAAAAAAAAAATTAATTTAATTTTTTAAGATATTTTTAAGATATTTTTAGTACGCATTTTTTGGTGTATCACTTTGATCAATCGTACACACCGTTCTTGAGTTATGAGGAAATAGACTAGAGTAATGGCCTTACTATGGGCGAAATATTAGACACGCCCATAAAAAAAATCCAGTCCTGATGGAAAAAAACTGAAAGCAGATTCGTGTTTAGCACATCAAAATACATCAAGTTCTACTATTCGTCTACGGGGGAGGATTTTTTTTTTTTTTTTTTGTTGACCAGTGTAATTTCTCTTCAATAGAAAATTTAGCAAAAATTCTTTCCAACTTCTGATTTATTAAATTATACAAACGAATACAATCCTGAGTCCATGATACAATGACCTCTTCAAGTTGTATGTTGAGGTTGTATATTAATTTACATTTCGAATTAACTTTTTTTCTGCTTTTCAACTCTCTTTAGCCTTTAGGTTATTAAAAATATTTGCACATTATTTAGGATTTTTTTTTTTTTCTTTTGATTATTATTTTTTTTTTTTTTCTGTTTATCCTACAAATATTAACAACAATTTATATTTTGTTAGCCAAAAAAAATGTGTTTCTTGTTTGTTTGATTATGCTCTTAATTTGGCTACGAAATGAAAAAGTTTTTACTTTTATTTGTCTGGTTCTTATATGGTTGGGGTTTGTTTATAAAAAATAATATACTGAACCTGACCCTGACCATGAAATCCAATTGTGGGAACACAAGCCAACCAGAGGAATAAACAAACAAAAAAAACGCAAGAAACGGGACACTTAAACAAACTTAAATAAAATGTCCTGACCAATATTGGCCTTAATAAATTTACCTCTACACGAAAACACTAAATAAACAGAAATAAAACACACAGAATTTTGTGTAAAATCTAACACTTAGTAAATTTATTTTAGCTTAAGGCAACATAATTTTTTTTTATTATATTATTAGGATGAAAGCCACAACACTGGACAACATTTTTTGTGGTGATATATCTTTGAAAATTTTTTTTAATTCTGGTACATTTATTTAGTTTTATTAAATTGCTGAATGGGAACGTATGATTAATATTAATTAGGGTAATAGTTGTTTAAATCTCAATAACTTTTAAAGTATTTAAGATTTTAAAATAATTTAAAAAGTTTTCAATAGAAAACTTTTCAAGCTGCATTTTTTAGTAATATAAAATTTTAGCCTTAATGTAATTTATGAAAAAGACTATTTCAATAAAAAATTCTTTGAAATTAAATTTTTGTATGTTTTTTTTTTTTTTTTTTTTTTTTTTTTTTTTGTTTGCTTCCTATTGTTACCCTGTGTTACTCTTTATCATTTCCACTGGCCAACTTTTAGCAACCACCTCTTTTTTTCAACGAATTGTCACACTTTTTTATATAAAGTTATTTGTGCGTGGTCTTACTAGCAAATTTGCTGGTCTCAACGAGATGGTTGACTTATTATGGTTTGTGATGTTTTGGTCTGGTTTATTATGTCGTTTTTTTTTTACTTACTTATGCTGTTATTGTCATTATAAATTAACATTTATCAAAAAGTCCATATAATTTTCTTGATAATAATAAAAATAAATTCACAATCCACCACAAAATAAAAAGAATTATTATGGCTCTTGTAAATTTTCACAATGGGAATAAAAAAATTTATTTTTTTTTCTTATTTTTAATGAGTTTTAAATTGCCATTTAATGGAATTTTTTTATTACAACACATTGCAACATAAGTATATAATTGAAAAAAAATATTGACAGACACACGATATTAAAAGTTTTATAAAAATAAGTAGGTGTTGAAAAAAATAATAATAATTGTTAAAAACTGAAATATAGTACACAGAGAAAACAGATTCATTGTGGCAACCGAATTTTTAGCCAATCGAATCCGTTCGGTTCTGACTACTATCTTATAAATCTTTTGTGGGTACTGATTAGTTCGATTCTGAATACTAAATAATTTAGTTGCATGTACAAAATTATTGGTACTTGCAACTGTAAACTCATCTGAAAAATTCGGTTCTTGATATGGAATCATTCGATTGGAAAAATAAGTTTTGAAAATTTATCTTTATTTTTAAAATAAAATATTTAAAAAAATTAATTAAATATCTTTACAATATATCTTTACAAATATTCTTCTACCCAAATATGTCCGGCTTCCCTTTTTGGACCAAAACTAAGCTCTTCTTTCTTCATTATACAAATACTTTTTTTTAAACCAAATGGTAAGTTGGTTGGATATTCTTCTACTTAAAATATGTCCGGCTTCCCTTTTTGGACCAAAACTAAGCTCTTCTTTCTTCATTATACAAATACTTTTTTTAAACCAAATGGTAAGTTGGTTGTTGAAGACCTGAATGGAATTAAGAGTAAGCTTGATGAAAATAATGCCAGAACACGTTCTTGTTATTTAAATGAAATACAACAACTTACTTGCGTTAAAGTAACTTTTTGCCTGCATCACCAAGCCTGTAGAGAAACATACGGTGCTGGTAAATATCTGAGCTATTACTTAAGTTTTGCTCTCATTTTTTTTTTTTTATATTTTTTTTAAATTCTTTCTTGTTTTAATTTTTATTTTCTACAAATATTAATTTAATTTATTTTGTTAGAATTGTCAAAAAAACATTCTAATAATATTTGATTACAATAACAAATTTTCTCTTGTTGAGATTTCCGAATTTGTTATCAAAACTACAACCGAATATTGGAAGTTATTATGATTAAATTAATAACCCGTATATTAAATATCAATTGCTATATTTAAAAACATATTTTTAAAAGAAATAATTATAATAAAAAGTAAAATTTTGTTTGCAACCACCAATATTCAGTATTATAGTTAAAATGAGTGCTTTTACATCTACCGAATTTGAAAAAATCATTTAAAATATTGGCATATTGGTTATGGAAACCAATTTTATAATTCTAAGAAAATTAATACAATTATAGTTATATATTTACTGCTGTAAAAATTAAAATTCTTTCAAGTTATGGAATTTATAATAATTGCAGCAAATTTTTAGTTTATAATATTCAATTTTAATAACTCTAAAAATTTTCCAACTGATCTTTTTTCTGTGTGTAGATAAACTAAATATGATTGACAATTCCTTGGAGTAAATTTAATATGTTATATAGCAGCTAATTTGAATATGCCTCCTGAGAAAAATGATAATCTGAAAGTAAGTGATTTAAAGTTCAAAAAAGTATTTTCAAATATATTTAAATTACAACAGTTACTACTGTAAATTAAAAGTTGTTACTAGCAAAGTCTTGCAAATATTATCGATTACTTTTTAAAATAATAAATGATTTATAATTATACACATTTTCAAAAATAAAAATTTAGGTTTTATAAGAAAGTATGGAGTTAAATCAATTATTTAAATGTAGATTACAACGTTAAAGAAACATATAGACAATAAAACTTCAGATGGTCAAATAAATCTTTGATATCTATACAAAATATTAATTTTTAATTTTCAACTCATGCTAAGCATTTGAGTATTACTTGTATTTATTAAACAATCATACGCATAGTATACTCTTTCTTATTTAACATTAATTTTTTCCAAAAGTGTACATACTTTATTGCTCATAACTTCTAAACTATACATTGTAAAATTCTAATTTTTATTTCATTTAATAGAAAAAGATATTGACTGTACATTGACGTATATAAAATTTACCTCGAAAGTTCTTGGTTCAAAATCGATAATATAAAAATCAAAGCTGAATATCTCAAAAACGGTATTTTAAAATTCTTAAAAATTTGTTTAACTTCTTTTATTTTTTTATAAAAATTAAATAATTAATCGGCTTTCAGTTATTTTTCTTATTGTATATTAATTGGTAACAATAAGAAAAATAATTAATAATTAATCAAATGTAGATAAAAATAAGTGATAATTTGAATAATTTTTTTCATAGGCTGAATTTCAATTAATAAAATAATTGAATATGTATTAATCGTAATTAAAATTGGATTTTAGATTTTTCTATTTAAAATCTGAATTTAATTATTAGAATAAGGACTTTGTCATTTTGCTCAGTATTCGTGTGCCAAGTTTCACGGTAATAGCAAAACCAGTTTTTCTTTAAATATAAATTGAACATAAAACACCTAATCTCATAATTAAAATCTCATAAAACAATTGCTAGGAAGTCAGGTGTATCACAAAATAAATTTTTTCGGGTCATAATATTATACAATGATGTCATAACCACTGAAAGGAAAACAGGGTAAGGAAAAAATTTGTATCTTCAGACTGTAAGACTTGCTTTGAATCTTTGTCAGAAAAGTAAAAAATAGCGTGAAAATACTTCAGACGAAATTTTTCAGAAATTTTATTGCTACATAATTGATGATGAAACATTCGTACTGGCTGACTTTTTGGCAACTTTGTGTACATATGGTGAATGTGATTTTTACATCAATACATATATGTGTCCAAAAGGAAAAACTACATAACTTGAGTTATGTTGTTTTTCGTTTTTTTTTTTAATTTTTAGAATTCTTGTATTCCATTACATATTGTATAAATTTTTCAGAAAAATCTATTCATTACTTTAAGATATAGTAGTTTGAAAAACAACATAATTTAGTTGATTTTCCTTTTTTCGAAATTATCACATGTTATTTTTTCATATTTCCTATATCAAAGTTCATGACTGAATTCAACATACTTATTTCAAATATGTGCTTTTTTAAGACATAAATTTTATTTTTATAATATTTTAGAAAAAGAATAAGTACATAATTCAACATATTCATAATATATTTTAAAATTTCATTTTGGAAAAAATGTATAACTTGAGATATCATTTAAACAAAATATAAATGTTATAAAAGGAAAAACAACACCATACTTTATTGCTATATTATTCGATAACCAGTATACACATTGGTTCCAAAAATATATCAAATATTTTTTATACGAATTGCGGATATATTTACACGGAAGGTAATTTTAAATTGTATACATGTGACCTTTAATTTAAATTTTAAACCTTAAAAACGGTTTCTATTTTGTCACAGATATACATAAATAAAATTTTACTAATACATTCATAGCGTTACGTACTTTTGATATCTGCGTGAGGTACCAAATGAACAAGTTTCCATACTAGTTCCTATACTATGTAATAAACTTTGAAAAAAACAATAATCCTTTATACTCATTTTAAAGTCTTGACTTTGAAATTTTTTACCACTAAACGAATTGAGATAATTCCAAAATATTTACAACAGATTATGTCGGAATATATGAATGTTACAATATTTCTAAAAAGTTGTTCATTTATTTATTAAACAAAATTATTTGGGAAAATACATAAAAATAGTTGTATTGTAAAGTATTTAGTATCTTTGAACTCTTAAGATTAAAGAGAATTACAATTAATAGAAATAAATTAAATACGATCAAATTACTTCAGATCATGACCTAATAAAAATTTAAAATTTAGATTTAAAGAATGTTTTTTAAAAATAATATTAATATTTGAACTAAAATTTAATTTAAACGAACAGAGATATTCCAATGAAATTTTTTCATAATGCAGACAGACCAACATGTTTAAAAAACATAAAATTAAAAAAATCCCATTTGTTTGTACTAAAATATCCAAAACCTCAGTCCGTTTAAAGTTTGTTTCAAAAATTTACGTTTTCATTGAAATGATCACACAGACGTACGTTGGGGTAAAATATTTCAAAGGTAGCGAATAATTAAATTTTATTACACAATGCACAGTGGGCAGAATCGAAAATTTTTGGAAATAAATCTGTAACTTCTGATCGGCTGGTTGGATTTGGTATATGCATAGCAGACGAGTATACAATGTTATGTTTGGAAAGAGACCCAACAGACCCCTCAGGGGCGGGAGGCTAAGGGGCTCAAAGTAGGGTACCTCTGACATAAAAAATTTAATCACTTTCAAAATTTTTCTCGTCCGATTTCAAATATTTGTATATATTATTGTAGGCCCTGATAAGACCTACAGAAAACATGCTGCATGTCTTATTTATCTTTTATAGTTTTAGGGTTATTTGCATTTTAATTTTTAAGTACCTCAATTTTGCATGTTCTTGGTCCAGTTATTTTCATATAAATATATCCTAGTATTTCCGACCGATCTAATGAGTTTTTTTTTTTAAACTAGTTAAAGAACAAAATTATCTATTGAATAAAAAAAATTAATCTTTACCGAGTCCAAAAATAAACGATTTTGAATTTGAAATTGCAAAAATTATGACTTTTTGTGTTTTTTTTTTTTTTTTTTTGGCGTAAAAGTATCTGCACTCTTATTTCTCTGAAAGAAAATTTTATATGACATATATCTAGTCAGATTTCGATAAAATTTAGCAATACTATATGTTTGGCAACCATAAATTACTTAACCAAATTTCAAAGGAATTTGTTCACACTAGACCACAGTATCCATATAAGATACTTCCCGATATTCATTTTAAGTGCAAGTCACATAATAATTTTACCTTCAGATTCAAATTTGACACAACTAGTTTTTATTTATAAGATTATACAATTTTAGGGGCATTAGAAACGGAGGCAACACAGTGGTATGCATGAAAAAAAAAATATTTTTCCCAAATTTGAATAAACTTCAGAATAGTTTTCACATGTATTTACACTTTTTTTAATTATTGAATCATAAATAAGTATTAATAAATTTCATATTCACCAAAGAACAAAATTAAGAAAATAAAAAAATCTTTATATATATTTTCATCATTATTTCAATAATATTGTTCGGTGGGTTATAATATTAAAACATATTTAAAGTGTAGAGAAAATTACCTTTTCAACGATACCAATTACTTATGTTAAAATACTGCGATTTATTTAATGCCACGTTTGATATACCTTTGCCCCTATGTGTAATGTTGGGTACCGAATTAAAATAAACAAAATTATGTGTCGATAGCAATTAAAATCATCATAATAGATTATGTTATTTTCATGTCAAAGTTAAACATTTTTTTACATTTTGGAAAAAGATTAAAATGTACAATTATTATAAAATTATATTTTGTCTAAATATTTTTATTATTATTATAATTATTATTATTATTATTATTCTTTTTTTTTTTTTTTTTTGAAAATTGTCCTAAAATACACTAATTTTTAACTTTCATGAAAGGCAACTTCAAATGTTATAGGATGTTTGTGCTGACAATTTTCAGAAAAATATTAAATATTATCAACTTTAATACTGTGAAAAAAAATTCGTGCGCATATATAGCCCGACTTGAGAAATTATTATTATTATTTTTTATTTATTTTTTTTTATTTTTTTTTTTTTAACTCCAGCAACTGTCAGTATTTCAAGATCGAGCATTTTTTGAAATAAATCTTTAGCTTTTAGTCGGCTGGTTGGATTTACGTAAAATTTCACATAGGCGTTGCAAAGAAGAATAACATTTTAAGTTAGGAAAAAAAATCCTGCACACATTTCATGAGGGCTCAAAATAGAGTACTAATGACATAGAAAGGTTTAACCACTAGTGAATTTTTGTTCCTTACCCGATTTCACGGATTTTTATATCATATTAAATCTGTTGATAAATCCTTTAAAAGACATGTTTGCATGTACTATTTTTCTTATATATATTCTTGAGGGATTCACAAAGTGTGCTATCATGTTGTATTGTCATAATGTTATAAAATTTTACAAAGGAAAAGCAATAACAATATTTTTTATAGATTGAAATATTTTAGGATATATGACAATACGACATGAGAGCACATCTTGTGAATCCCCAATATATTTATATTTTTTTGAAACTTCAATAATCTAAATTTTTCAAGATCTTGGACAAGTTTTTTCCATATATAGCCTAATATTTTCAATCGATTTATTTTATACAATTAGTTAAAAATCAAAATTATCTATCGAATAAAGGAAATTAATAAAAACAAGCACGAATATATTCGGCCCGGCCGAATCTATATACCCACCATCAACTTTTTCTAATTTTACGTTATATGGAAGGCGGCGGTAAAGTGGGCGGTCCACGCCCATTTTTTGATTCCGAGTTTACATTTGTCCTTGAACTATTTGAACACAATTTCGTTCATTTTTACCTTATATGGGAGGTGTGCGGTAAGGTGGGCGGACCACGCCCATTTTTGGTATCCGAGTTTATATCGACCCCCGAACTATTCATACAAAATTTCGTTGTCGTACGTACTTTTATTGAAGAACTATAAGCAGAAAAGTATGAAACGGACACCCTGTGTTTCTAGTTTTTAGCCCGTAACTTTTTTGTTTATTAACCGATTTTTCAATACCAAACAAACCTTATATAAGACAAATATTTATGCCAAATTTCATCCCCCTACGTTGCTCCGTTCGAACTCTATCCTGCTTTCAACAGACAGACAGACGGACAGACGGACAGACGGACGGACATAGCTAGATCGACTCAGAATCTAACCAGGATCCAGAAAATATATACTTTGTGGAGTCTTAGATGATTCCTTTGACATGTTATATACGGAATGACAAAATCAATATACCCCCCATCTTTTTGATGGTGGGTATAAAAATAAGCGATTTTGTATTGGAAAGTTTGCAAGAATTAACAAATAGATGGAACCTTAAAATTCCAAAAGTACATTTTTTACTTTCCGATTAATATATAAACCAAATGTAAATATTAAAGTATTGTATCACCTTTCCTGGATGCACCATTTTCAACCGATTTAACACAAATGTATAAACGGAAAGACGGACATTACCATTCTGCCGAATAACGTCATTTCTTGAGTGAGACTTTTTCGTCGATAACTATATTTAAATTATAAAATTCATTTGATAAAACTTAAAAATTTGATTTAATTATGATTTTTTTTAATCTTTAATTTCCTTGTAATTGCTACATAAAAGGAGGCAATTTTTTTTTATTTTATTTTTAAATTTGATAATTCTACCCTAAATTTATACCCTTCACGTAAAATGAAGAGTATAATTTTTACAAAAATCTTTAAATATACATCCAAGACATCAAATGATTGTTTGTTAAAAAATAACTTTTGATAATACTTGTCTGTTCGTCAGTCAGTCTGAGTGTTGAAATGGATTTTTTGCAATAAATACATTGCTCTTGCAGTACATACAGGTAACCCTCGATTTACGCGATACTTCATTTAGGCGATTTCCAGATATACGCATTTTTATTTAACGCGGACTTGATTAACGCGTTTAAACAATAATGGCAAACCTTAAATTGCGCGAAATACAGTACTATACACTGAATCGTCTGCAGAAATGTTTATTGAAAAAAAAAGATTATTTTAGGGAAATAGGATCCAAAATAAAATAATATCGAGATAATTTAAAAGAAACAATTATATTACTGCCCAGAAAAAACGATCAAGTGCTTCCAAAAAGGACCATTTTCAGTACTTTAAAAGTGGAACAAAGTGGATATTTTGAATTTTTAGCGGGAAAAAGATTAATAATTTCTAAGGAAGTTAAAATTTCACAAATTCCAAAACAAAACTTTTGTAAAAAAAAATTGTATAAACATAGTTTTAAGAAAAGTTCTGTAAAAGAAGTGATCCAGAACACCTGTACACCTCTTTTTCACCACTAAGCACTTTCTTCCAATGACAACACAATGTTAAATTCATAACTTTTTCAGCTCTTTTTCATTTCTTTTTTGCTGCATAATAATAAATATAATATAATAGATTACCAAAATAGTATATTAACAAAATAAAAACAAGCGCGAATGTTATATTCGGCTCGGCCGAATCTATATACCCACCATCAACTTTTTCAAATTTTATGTTATATGGGAGGTGGGCGGACCATACCTATTTTTTGTTTCGGAGTTTACATTGGTCTTTGAACTATTTGAACACAATTTCACCTTATATGGGAGGTGGGCCCCCAAACTATGTATTCAAAATTTCGTTATCGTACATGCTTTTGTTTAAGAGATATCTGCAGAAAAGTATGAAACGGACACCCTGTGTTTCTAGTTTTTAGCCCATAACTTTTTTGTTTATTAATTGATTTTGGCCATTTTTAATCCCAAACAAATCTTATATAAGACAAATATTTGTGCCAAATTTCGTCCCACCAAATATATACTTTGTGGGTTCTTAAATGATTCCTTCGACATGTTACACACAGAATGACAAAATCAAAATCTTTTTGATGGTGGGTATAATAATATGACTGATATGTTTAATTGCAATTGCTTGGAACAACCTGAAAGCAATTTTTGACTATCAATAGCATTTTCACAAAAATAATTAATTCAAGGAGAATCTTCATCAGGTGATCTTAAAGCCGCTGAAACATTTCCATCATATTTTAAATCAATTAATAAATTATGGTATGATAGTCGATACTATATGTTAAAATATAGAAAATCGTTTGAACCAATAATAAATAAATTATTTCATTTATTTTAATTTAACGCCATTTTTAGGTCCCAAACTAAAATTTTTTAATTATTTAGTGCATTAATTTACGCGATATATAGAAATTCAGGTCCCAAAATGTAAATTTGTATTTACTCTGAACCTTGTTTTGCGCGTTTTTAATTTACACGAACTTTCTCAGGTCTCGAATTTATAAACCGGTTAACCGAAAAACCGATTTTTTCTTAAAATTTCGGTTATTTGCGAACCGGTTAATTTGAAATATTCAATTTCGGTTAACCGGTTTTAAAAATTTGCTAAAAATATAACTGAATTTCCTCCTTTTGTTATTTTTTTCTGAATTTAAAATATAAGAAACTATTTTCAAACTACTAAAAATGCTTGCTGTTTGAGTTAACAAGTAGTCAGGTGATATATTTACTTGTTGGAAGTTAAATATATTTTAAATCTTTTTGTATAATAAAATCAGATAGATAATTAAACATTACATTTACAAAAACTTTAATTTTATGCGAATGAAATTTCCCAAAAGAAGAAAATAACATTAAACCTACTAATGTTCAGCTTAAGAGAAAAATAAGATTTTATATAGGATAATAGGAAAAAATAAAGACTTCAAAAGTAGAACTAAGTGCAGAAAATGTACTTTTAAATGATTAATAATTCTTCTAAACAATAAAAACATATATTTTCTTTTTTTTTAGCAGAAAAAATGTTAATTATTTTACCAATTTTATACATATATTTTTATTAATTACATTTTTTTATAAAAATTATGTAAACATTTCTTTAAGATAAATTTCTACAAAAGCGGTGAATATAAGTCATAATATAAAGTACATTATCCTAGGTCTGAAGCTTCCCTTTTGTTGAGATGCTTTAAAATTTCGATAATTTAATATTATCTTTAAATTAGAAAAATTTAAAACAACACTAATATTAAATATTCTTTATAGAATAATTTTAGATGCCAAGAAAAATTGTTTTTATAAATTAAAAACTAATCTAAAGACTGAAAAAAAGTATTATAAACTTTTGATGTAAATCAGTCGCTGTTTATAAAGAACAGTTTTTATTATTTGGTGCATGGTTGAACCAATAAGTTGAAAAACACTATTTTTAACCAAAAATATTTTTATTAAGCTTCAAATTAGAGCAATTATTAAAATGTCGGTTAACCGGTTTAACCGGTTTTTAAATAGACGGTTAACCGAAAAACCGGTTTTTAAATTTTATCCAATTTTCGGTTAACCGTCAAACCGGTTTTTCGAAAAGTCGGCTTTTTATAAACACTACTCCGGTTCCAACAAGCCGCGGGTTATCTGTATATAATATGTAGTCTCGAGAATCTTGGTATTAAAATTAAGCGAAATCCGTTCTGAAATGGGGGAATTATAAAAAATTTTCCAGACCAATCCCAACAATTTTTCCAATTTGTTCCTTTTTTTAAGTTTTGCACAAATTTACCTACATATTTGATTTGTTTTTAAGCAAATCATTTCATTTACATATTTTTTGACTTTAAGGAGGATTTATTAAATACATAAAATACTTTTCTCTTATTTAACCATAATTTCCCAAGAAAAAATACCATAACATTATATAAACAATAATTTCTAAGAATGTATGTATTTACGTTTTAATTTATATTTTTTTGGAAAAATCCTATTTAGTTTGAAGAAATTTAGCCCCAGGAAAAGTCCATATATTGAAAAAGATATTAATTTCAATATCAATGTCTTGTTCATTAACAATTTTCTAATGAAATTCACATCATTATAGAAGAAACTAAACAAAAAAATTCAAATAAGATGAACTTTTGCAAGACAAATAGAAATAGGTAAATTAAAGAAATTAAGAAAAACAAAATAAAGGAAAATGAAAATCAAGAAACAAAAATTCATGCTTACCTGGCCACCAAAGACAATGATACTGGAAACACTTTCATTTTACGACCACCCACCAAGTAATCTAATGCCTCTGAACCACGACGATGTTCAACATTTGGTTGTTTCTTATTCTTCTTTTCAATAAAACCAAAATAGAAACCAATGCCGGCACAAACGATTAACATCAAAACGAATACACAATAGTCCATCACACCAAAATGTTGCAAAGATGTGCTCAAATCGGAAACATTAAGAATCTTATCACCATTCTCATTATGATATTGATGACCAGAGGATGCACTTGATGATACAGTTGAAGTGGTTGTCGAAGAAGCCGTTGAAGATGATGTTGTTGTTGTTACTGCAGCCGTAGCAGCTTTTGTTGCTTCTGTTGCTGTGGTGGTAATTAAGGTTTTCATAGTTTCCTTAATACTTGACATAGTTGTAGCTACTAGTTTCTCTACTGGAGGATTGTTATTTAATATATCGCTAGCAGTTGTTGTACTGCTCATTTTCCTTAAGGAGTTAAGTTAACTTTTTATTGAATAAAGTAGGTGCTTAACTGTGGTGTTGAAAGTGGTGGTCTTGGTTTCGGTTTTGTTTAGATATTGTTAGTTTAATTTATTTTACCTCCTGCTGAGTCTGTTGACATCAATGTTGGTAAATGTTTTTTTCTATGGAAAGGTTTTTTTCTTGTCTCCCCCTTTGACTTTCACTTAATTAAATTTTGTTGATTTCGTTTTGGTTTTGGAATGTTGAGATTTTTTTTTTCTTTCTTTACTTTGGTGTTGTTGCTGATTTAATTCACATTTAAAATGCTTTTTACTTTTATTTATTCTATTTTCAGCTTTTCTTTTTTTTTATTAAGATCTGTAATCGATTTTTATTGAATTAAATTTTTTTTTTTCTATTTTTTTTTATTTTATTTTTTATTTTGTATTAAATATATTAGAGCCTTTGTAGCTCAACTTAATTGTATTTCACTTGAACTAATTTAATTTGGAATTTTATTATATTAATGGACAATATAGATTATAGATTTCTATTTAAATATTTTTTTCTCCGCTTAACTATTAAATTTAAGCAAATTAATTGAAACACAAGTTAAAAAAAGTGAAACGAAAAATTTTATATAAATTGCAAGAAATAAAATTGGAGAAAAAATAATTTTAAATTTGCATTAATTAAGAACTGCAACTCAGTCTATTTAAAAAAGTACCCTTTTTTGTACACTAAAATATAGAACAGACCAAAAACCAGACTATAGTCTAGACTATAGATTAAAAGATTAAATAGACTACTCTACATATTAGATTATAGACTACACTGTGGACTTGACTGTAGAATATTCTATATACTAGACTACCAGTCTAAAGTTCATACCGTAGATATGACATTACAATAGACACGATGCCATAGATGAGACTATTTATGAGACAATGAACTAAAACCAGTCTATGAAATATAAAAAATTAAAAAAAAAAATCACAAAAAGTGCATTGGCTTTAAAATTTAAGTGTATTTTTTCATATCAGTTTTGTGGTGCTACTGACCTGGTTTTTAAACATAAGTATATTATTTAGAACGTGAGTAATGTAATTCATGCATCATCAAAAAAGTCTTATCAAAATTTGTCGTTTTTCCCAAAATCAACTCATGTGGTACACGAGTTAGGTTATTATGTAGGTTATCACTTTTTTCAAAACAACAAGCGAGAATGTTATATTCGGCCTGGCCGAATCTATATACCCACCATCAACTTTTTCAAATGTTACGTTATATGGGAGGTGGGCATTAAAGTGGGCAGACCACGACCATTTTGTTTACGAGTTTACATTGGTGATTGAACTATTTGAACACAATTTCGATGAAGTTTCACCTTTTATGGGAGGTGGGAGGATCACGCCCATTTTTTCCGAGTTTATATCGACCCACAAACTATTTATACAAAATTTCGTTACCATACAAAAAGTAAAAGCTTATTCTTATTTAGCACATTAAATTCCATCTAATCCACCTATTTTTTTATTTAAGATAAAAAAAAAATTTTTTGCCGACTGAGCTATTTCCACTTAACTGTAGGTATGCATGGGCATCCCAACTTAACTGTGAATCCAATCAAGATTTGTGCATCAATTTTTATGATATGTGGCTTTATTTACTCGTAGTTTTGCCAGCTTTGAGATAAAGATAATAAACTGAAATATTTTTGATGTTTTTACTTTTAAAAAGAAGTTTTATTAAAAAAAAGAAATCTTGAATTTTGCATGAACAAATTTTTTTCCGACACTTTTTTCGAAATATCTCCTAAACTATTGAGCGGATAAAAATTTGATAGAAGAGCGATTTAAAGCATACCGTTCTCAAGTAATAGTGACATATATTCGAGTCATCGGCATATTTAGGGCACAATATTAGACACGCCCACAAAAAAAATCCCGACCTGATGGAAAAAAACTAAAAGCAGATTCGAGTTTAGCACGCGGAATTCCATCTAGTCCATATATTTTTTTTTTTTGTGAAGGAGCACTAACAACATTTTTTTTGTTGGCCAGTGTTATTAAATTAATATTATAGTTATAGATATTAAATGTTTCTGAAAAATATTATTAAATTCATATACTTTATCAGATTAATGAATTTAATCTGTTAAATACTATTCATAATTAATATACTTTTACTTAATTCATTATTAGGTCAAATGTTAAGTATGTGTATTTAACACTATTTTTTTTTTTTAAAAAGACTTAAGAGAAAACTTTTAGCAACAATGTAAAGATTTTAAATTTAAACTAAGCTTAGTTACTCATGGACATTACAAAGCTTACTGTTAGTATAACACTTATTTAAAGTGAGCTTAATAATTAGAGATTCTTAATATTACAACAATGACGTCACTCTCTGTCTTATTTTAATTTTTGTTGTCTCTTTTATAAAGTAAATTCTTGATGTTTAATAAAATAAGTAGAGGGCAATTATATAGCACATTTACAAATTATATACATTAATATTAAATGCTGATAATGATGCAACAAATTTTAATAATTAATTTGATTAAACTGTTGCACAAATGATGGAATTTTAGGTTAAGATTTTATCTTTCCGTAAAATCTATCTTTTATTTTTTTACGATTTTATTTAAGATCTTCATTTTTGTGGGAATAATTGTAGTCAATTTCTTCGTTGAAGGTGGGAATAATTATAAGTAAGATTCCCAGGGAGCTGTTGGTGCAATATTACAGAGGATGCATAAAAAGTATGATGAGAATTTATATGGCTATTTTCAGTAGTAGATGTTTATTGGTTAGGTTTATAAATTATTGGACTTTGGTAACTTATTTGTTGACAATTTTTAAAAACCTGGTGATGTACATTTTGTATTAAGTTGTTGAGCACTTCTTGTAAAAACGATTTATAAATTGCATCGGATCAATTAATGGTAGCATCTTAAAAAGTATTTTGTATTTAAATACAATTTATTAAAACCCAATTTTGAATTGGGTTTTTAAACACTTTATAAAATCTTATAAAATTTTATTCAATATAATAACTTAAAAAAAAATGACTAAATTTTATGTAATTAATTTAGTTTTCTATTTTCTTATGGCAATTTTTATAAGAGCAACTTTACGCTTTAAAATTTCAGTAAAAAAGGGACTTGATTAAAAGCTCGTTCTTACCTTTTCTTACCTTTTATAATTAATTTCCAATTAAAACAGTAATCGATATCTTAACAGTGTTGCTAACATATCAACCATAATGTCCCAAAGTTAAGAGAAGACATATATTATAACAATTTATAAAACGTTTATGACATTATGTCAACTATGTTGTGCTGATGATGTCAGCATAAATGTAGCATAATTAATAATTACTTAACATAACATACATATATTCCATCAATACTTTCCTTATGTAAATGTTATTATAACACAGAAAAAAGTAAAAATGCACTTCAATAACGAAATTTGTAATATTAATTAATTTTTAATTGATTTTACTCCAATCATCAAAATGATAATATTAATAACTAGAATAATTGATATTATTATTACTTCTTTTCCTTAAATAGATGTAATGAGCTGAACATTTTTGAAAATTTACTTAAATTTATTTTATTTCTGTACTTTTATAGACAAATATTTAATTTTTCTTTATATTTTATTAACAGCTGTCAATTTATTAAAAAACAAAACTGAAAACCAATTAGAAAATTAATTATATTAATAAATCATATAATTAAATTCCAATACGAAGTTAATTAATAATTTTATTAAAAAATTATTTGAAATATTTTTTTCTGTGTTATTATAATCTTATAATTTTTTATTTGAACATTTTGTAAGGTTCTCTTAGTCACTTTTTTTTATTTTTACATGAATAAAATTTACATATAGAAAAATTTTATATTTGTCTAAACTTTTCCTGATTATGAAATAATTATTCAAGAATCTTTTTTTTATCTTCTTAAAACCAAAAATTCTTTTCGCAAAATCTGTTACAAACTAGAACCCAATTAGAACTGAACTAGAACTGAATTAGAATTGAACTAAAACTGAACCAGAACTGAACTAGAATTGAACTAGAACTGAACTAGAACTGAACTGGAACTGAATTAAAACTAAACTTGAAATGATTCGGAACTGAACTAGAACTGAATTAGAACTGAGCTAGAACTGAATTAGAACTGAACTAAAAATGAACTAGAACTGAACTAGAATTGAATTAGAAATTAATTAGAAATGAAGTAAAACTGAACTAGAACTGAACTAGAACTGAACTAGAGCTGAACTAGAACTGAACTAGAACTGAACTAGAACTGAACTAGAACTGAACTAGAACTGAACTAGAACTGAACTAGAACTGAACTAGAACTGAACTAGAACTGAACTAGAACTGAACTAAAACTGAACTAGAACCGAATTAGAACTGAACTAGAACTGAATTAGAATTGAACTAAAACTGAACCAAAACTGAACTAGAATTGAACTAGAACTGATCTAAAACTTAACGAGAACTGAACTAGAATTGAACTAGAACTGAATTAGAACTGAACTAGAACTGAATTAAAACTAAACTTGAAATGATCCAGAACTGAACTAGAACTGACTAACAACCAAATTCGAACTGAAATATAACTGATTTAAAACTGAACTAGAACTGAACTGCTATATTCGAATATTGATATATATAATTTTCTAACATTGCCCGAAATAATCTTAAAATTCGAAATTTCGTTATGAGCAGAAAATAAAATGAAATAAAATTTTGAATGTTTTATATGCGAAAAAATCGTATTTAATTAATTTCGAATATCTGAAACTGATATACTACCTTATTAGAAATAATATTAAAATTCAAGCAGAATATAAAATGAAATCAATTAGTGTTAGAGAAATTCGTACTTAATTTTAAAATAAAATTTTGAATATTTTATATGCGAAAAAAATTTATTTAATTTTGTATTTCTTTAATTTATAAAAAGTATTAAATTTAATTTCATTTCATATTTCTTTAATTTATATAAAGTATTCAATTTTCGAAAAAATTAAAGCTAATTTCGAATATTCGAAACTGGTATTCTAACGTTCTAACTTTGCTAAAAATTATGTTAAAATTCAAGCAGAAATATAAAATGAAATAAAATTTGTAATGTTCAAAAATTCACACTTGAATCAATTTTCGTAAAAAGTAAAAAAAAAAATAAAAAATATTTCAGTACAATATAAAAAGAAATTTTATTATACAATTTTTTCACAACCAAAAAATTAAGTTTTGATTTTTTACTTTCGATATTTACATATACATATGTAAAAATATTTTACAGAAATGTAAAAGCCTTGTTCGAATTTTCGAACATAGTGAAATAAGTTGCAAATTTCAAAAGTATTTTTTATGCAAAATTTAATATATGCCTAAAATTCGAAATAAATTTTAAGTTTTTGAAATTGAAAAAAAAGAAAATAAATTAGACGATTTAAAATATCTAAAAAAATGGATTTTATAAATTTTAACTGTTATAATTTTCTTTTTTTTCGAACTCAATTTTTAGTGTTTGAACTTTGAAATAAAGTTTTAAATTTCGAAAATATAATAATATTTAAAAATTTTATATAAAAAATAAAATGTACATATATTATTAAAAATATTGAAAAAACAAAAATTAAAAATTTAATATTTTTAAAATTTATACTAATTTTTGAAATTTTCGGTTGTACTTAAATTTTATGGTTTAAGAAATGCTTAATAGCTTTAAATAAAATTTCAAAAGGGCAAAAATCTGGTTAGTTTAAGGCGATTAAAAAAAAAAAAAAAAAAAACAATTTTGTGTCATTAACAGAGAAGACAAAAAATGCGATATAAATGGTGTTTGCAGCAAAAAGATATTAAGAAAAAAGCAACAAATTGAAGCCAAAAAGCAGCAGCAAAAAAAGCATATTTTTAAAGGATTTACTGCAATAAATGAGAGCTTCTTAGCGTAGTTTCTATACTAGACAAATTTTTATCAAGACAAACGTCAAAATCTGAATATTATTTTTTATTGTTACAGCTGAATTCGCTTTATTGTTGTTTTAATGCAACTGTTGCCGCCTTCAATAAATTCGAGTTAATTTTGACGTTTGTCTTGATAAAAAAAAATTGTCTAATAAACATACTACGTAACGCTTTATGATGATAAATTTGAGAAACTTCATCCAATATCAGTGAATATTGATAGGCCGGAATTAAATATAAATTTCGAATAAATACATCATAGGAATTTGGTTCAGGTTATTTGAAATACTGCATTAAATTCGTTGACTTGCTTTTTATAAAAAATCGGTTAATAAACTCAAAAGTTATGTGCCAAAAACTAGAAAAACTTGTTTTCGTCGTAACTCCACATACTTTTCGCCAATATCTTACTGTTGCGTTATCTGGTTCCAATAGGAGTATTACTCGAACTGGTGAACAATTTTATTCATCAAAGTATTAATAAAGACAAAAATCGTTCAAATAAATGTTGAAAATCTGATTATTTTGGCCAAAATTCTTCAAAAGAAGCTGCTTTTGTTTCAAAAAATGTAAAATAAGCATAAAGGCGCAAAAATCGGAAAAGTAGCAGAAAAAATCAAAAACGCAACAAAAGAGCATAAAAAGGCAAAAAAAAGCAAAAAAGGCATTTTTGTCTTCTCTGGTCATTAAACATTCACTTAGAGTCCACAAAACATATTACTTTCATTAAAAAATCCCAAAAATGTTCATAAACTATTCTTGTTTCCATTAAATTAATTCAAGTTATAATACAGAAACTTAAAAAATTTATAATTTTAAAATATTTTGTTTTAATTATTAAAAAGTTTTAGTTATTAAAAAATCGTTTTATATACTTTTAAATTTCAAATTAAATTATTATTATTATTATTTTTAATTCATCTCTATATCATTTAATCACATCATTTCACTTTTTATCACAAAACTTCAAGGACCTTTACAGGATAATATTAATATTTTATACGCTTTAAATTACACACACTTTATTTATATTCACCAAAACCGTCAACGGTTACAAAACGACAAACGTTTAATTGACACGACACTTTTTGTAAATTTTTGCACTCAAGATCATCCGCACTTTACAAGTTCATGTCATGAACCAACGATCGGCCGCAAGTAACTGAAATTCTTTCTAATTTGCAACACACACAAAATCTAGATAGACAGAAGTCACAGATACTTTTCACAAAAGAAAATAAAAAATAAATAAATCTTAAGAATATTATAAATTATTTTATTTTTTTATTACATCAAATACAAATGAAAATGCCATAGATCGACAGGCAGACATACAGACAGACATAAAGACAGTCACTTAGAGACACTGACAGATAATTCTTTTGTCGTCACCTCACAAAAAGAAAATCTTTATAAAAAAAAACTGTGAATGAAAAGGAAGATACTTAGAAGTGATCGTATAATCACAGTCAGTAGTTAGATTATTTTATTATATTTATTATCTTGTGCTTTTTTTTATTATTTTATTTATACAATTGTTTAATTAAGCTACATAAATTAACAGCAGCAATAACTAGGCGAGTTTAACAGCCTCGAAGTATTTTTAAACATATATTTTTACTCTTATAGAAATTAAAATGACAAAAAGATAAAGTTATAATTTTTAGAAGAAAAATTAAGATTTTAGTTTTTTGGTGTTTAGACTTTAGTTTAATCCAAATAGCGCCACAATTTTTTTTAAAGTGACTTAATAAAATTTCATAAACAAAAATATGTTAAAAAATTTTATTAATTAAAAGAATTTCATCCTTTTATGGAGGATTTAAAATGTTTAATTTTAGCTTAAAAAAACTTTAAAAACGTGTAAATATAAATTGGGCCTTGACCTTTTTATTTATTCATGACTTATTTTTTTATTTTGTAGTGAGTCTTAACTAAAAATAAACGTAATTCAATTATTTATTAAAAAGTGAGTCTAGATTACAAATACATGCAAAAAACTATTCTTGTTTAATAAAAAACACACCCACAAAAAAAAAACTACCAAATAAAAGGTAATGTTTATACCCCTAATTGGCATTATCTATATTAACACCGATTTTTTTATACTCTTCACTGGTACTTAAAATTTTCCATAAGATTTTTCTCAAATTATTAAAATTATAAATATTTGTCTTAATGCTAATTAATAAATAGAATAAAATTCCGAAAATTGTCTAAATAATTTTATATTCTATTTCATAGTCCAGTTCACTGTAGAATTCATAGTCTTTTTCAGAGTTTAGTTTATAATGTAGTTCATAGTCTAGTTTATAGTCCAGTTCATAGTCTAGTTAATAGCCTAGTTCATAGTTTACTTCATAGTCTAGTTCACTGTAGAATTCCTAGTCTAATTCATAGTCCAGTTCATAGTCTAGTTCAAAGTCTAGTTCATAGTCTACTTCACAACCTAGTTCATAGTTCAGTTCATAGTCCAGTTCATAGCTTAATTTATATTTTAGTTCATAGTCCAGTTCATAACTTCATTCATAGTTTAGTTCAAAGTCCAGTTCATAACTTCATTCATAGTTTAGTTCATAGTCTACTTCATAGGTTAGTTCAGTTCATAGTCTATTTTATAGTTAAGTTCATAGTCGAGTTCAGTTCATAGCCGATTTGAGTTCATAGTCTAGTTCATAGCTTAGCTCATAGCTGAGTTCATAGTCTAGTTCAAAGTCTAGTTCATAGTCCACTTAATAGTATAGCTCATAGTCTAATTCATAGTCTACTTCATAATTCAGTTCATAGTCCAGTTCATAGCTTAATTCATATTTTAGTTCATAGTCCAGTTCTTAACTTCATTCATAGTTTCATAGTCCAGATCATAACTTCATTTATAGTTTAGTTCATAGTCCATAACTTCATTTATAGTTTAGTTCATAGTCCAGTTCATAACTTCATTTAGAGTTAAGTTCATAGTCCAGTTCATAACTTCATTCATATTTTAGTTCATAGTCCAGTTCTTAACTTTATTCATAATTTAGTTCATAGTCCAGTTCATAACTTCATTCATAGT
Organism: Protophormia terraenovae; assembly: GCA_951394005.1. Taxonomy (NCBI): domain Eukaryota; kingdom Metazoa; phylum Arthropoda; class Insecta; order Diptera; family Calliphoridae; genus Protophormia; species Protophormia terraenovae. Next base: position 44,065,020 of record OX596073.1, on the reverse strand, counting down.
TTAGTTCATAGTCCAGTTCAGAATTTCATTTATAGTTTAGTTCATAGTCCAGTCCATAACTTAATTCATAGTTTAGTTCATAGTCCAGTTTATAACTTCATTCATAGTTTAGTTCATAGTCCAGTTCATAACTTCATTTATAGTTTAGTTCATAGTCCAGTCCATAACTTCATTCATAGTCCAGTTCAAAACTTCATTTATAGTTCAGTTCATAGTTCAGTTCATAGCTTCATTTATAGTTTAGTTCATAGTCCAGTTCATAACGTCATTCATAGTTTAGTTCATAGTCCAGTTCATAACTTCATTCATAGTTTAGTTCATAGTCCAGTTCATAGGTTAGTTCAATTCATAGTCTAGTTTATTGTTAAGTTCATAGCTTAGCTCATAGCTGAGTTCATAGCTTAGTTCGTAGCTTAGCTCATAGCTGAGTTCATAGTCTAGTTCATAGTTTAGTTCATAATTTAGTTCATTATCTAATTCGTTTGTATTTCATAGTCTGCTTGATAAACTAGTACAGTTCATAATCTAGTCATAATATAGTTCCTAACCTATTTTACAGTTTAGTAAATGGCTTAGCCAATAGTTTAGTTCACAATCAAATACATAATCTATTTCATAGTTTAGTTCATGATCTAGTTCATGGATTCCCAAATAGGGGTCAGTAGAAAGTTTTTAGAGGGTTCGCGAAAAAGGCTAAAAAAGACTATAAATTAATTTGCTTTTTTTTTTTGCAAGTTTAAACATCTAACTAAGTCACTAAGTTCATATGTATATTGTCTAATACTTGTAAGTGTTTCCCAAGGAATAGAAGCCTGATTGAATCATGCTAAATGCAAGAAATGCTTATATAATAATTGGGAGCAGATCAAGCTGCAATTTTTTGATTTTAAAAACACTTAAATTTATCCAAAAGCATCGAATTATTATGGATGATGAAAAGGGGAACCACTATGAAAAAAAATCGACACCATGGCACCCAGGTAAGGGATCTATGTCTGGGATTTTTCGCGTTCGTTTCACCATGTTTTAACAACGCATAAACAATCACGAGAGACCTGTGTTAAACACAATTGATCAGTCTGAAAAGAGCTTTGAAAAATACGACCAGACTCAAGTCCATGACTTTCCCTCATGACCGTGCTCGTCCTCATGTTGCGCGACCAGTTAAAAGGTGGTTTTATTTATTAAAAAAAAAATAATGAACATACCAATATATTTTCATGGAGACCCTGCAAACATTTTTTTATTCAATTTGCATTTATGTTATTAAAGAATTCAAATATGTCTGGAGGTCCGCAGGAAAATTAAAAATTCCTGAAAGGGTCCGCAAGGTAAGTCATCGTGGGAACCCCTGATTTAGTTTATAGTTTTAAAAATAAATCACAGTTCATTCCATAGTTTGTCTTTTTCAGACTGCAGTTCATTCTTCTGAACAAATTCATACACCAAAGTCTGTCACTTGAAATAACACTAAACAAATATATTCCGCATTTCTAAAAACATTAGCAACGCAATTTTCCTTTAAGTTAATGCATCATATCTCATACCTATATATTTACTTACATCTAATGTAACCTTTCTAGCAATGTGAAATTTTCCTGATTTAACTTGTTATTTCTCATTTCATTTCCTTTAAAAAATTCTGTAATAAAGATGCTTTACTTTGTCATATTTCAACTAAACTTCCTTCTTATCAATATAAATAAAGCCTAATGACGTCAACTAAACAAAAAAAAAAAAAAACAAAAAATAATTGAATAAAAACTGTTATTAGATAAAAAAAAAAAAGGAGAACAGCTTATGAAATTTTAATTTATAAATGGAAATCTTTCCTTTTTTTTTTTTTTTTTTCTCAAATATGACGGTTGACATTTTTATAATAAAATTCATTAACACATGGCTAATAAATCTTAACGGATAAGGTGTGAATCCAAAAAAAGAAACGCAAAATGTGTAATAAGAAATAAGTAGCTTTATAAATTATTTTAGGAGATAACAACACAAACCAAAACCTTCAGTAGTAGCTAGAGGTTAATAAAAAATATTTAGATTAAATTTAGCTAAAATTATTTAGTAACCTTTTTGATAATTTAAATAACAATATTGAAATTTATTGCAGTGTTCTACTAGCCAGCAAGGCCAGTTTTTTTTTATATGTTAAATTTTCTATCCTATAAATATTTTCTACTTACATGTTAGTATTTACATATGTATGTGTAGAGAAAATTTAATATTTGGTTTTTTATTTGTTGTATGACCCAGTAAATTTTATCTTTAATTCTACAAGAATTACACACTACATGTGACTTTATTTAGTATCTCAATATAAAATACAACAATAACAATAATAACAACTATTTACAATAATAGATAGTTTAACATTTTAACTTAAGGCAACAATACAGATGAGTAAAAAAAAAACGAAAAGAAAATCTTTACATTGACATTATTTAATTTTTTTCCAACTTCCTATTTGTTCGTGTGAGTACTTACACATATGGATATATACATATTGTGTGTATTGCCATTGTTATGGTAGTTGTGTTATAACACATACCAATAAATATCATGAAATTCTGCTTTATCATTCTAGCCCAGCAAACAATCTTTTTAATATGGTATATATAATATAAAATACTCTATAATAAACTAAACTACAGACTATAAGGGGTGTGGTTTAGTACGTAGGTGCCCAATGGGTAAGTCGTGCATGTTTTTTAATGCGGATTAAATATCTTTGAGATTCCACAGCTCCACCGTACAAAAAAAACAGACTAGACTATTGGTTAGACAATAGATTCGATTATAGATTAATCTATAGACTAGAATTTAAAGTAGGCTATAAACTAGAGTATAAACTAAACTATTGTCTAGTCCATAGACTAGACTATAGACTAGTCTAAAGACTAAACTATAAACTAAACTATAAATTATATATAAACTAATTTTTAAACTAGACTATAAACTAAACTATAAATTATACTATTAACTAAACTATAAACTAGACTATAGGCTAGAATATAAATGAGACTATAATCTAAGTTATAGACTAGACTATAATCTAAACTCTAGACTAAACTATAGACTGGAATATAGACTAGACTTTAGACTGCAGCTTAAGCTTTAGACTAAACTATAGAATAGACTATATACTAAAACATAGACTAGACTATAAAATAGACTATAGACTATAATATAGACTAGACTACAGACTATACTATAAACTAAACTATAAACTAGACTATAAATTAAACTATAAATTAGACCATAAACTAAACTATAAACTAGACTATAGGCTAGAATATAAACAAAACAATAATTTAAGCTATAGACTAGACTATAAACTTAACTATAGACTAAACTATAGACTGGACTATAGACTAGACTTTAGACTGCAGCCTAAGCTTTAGACTAAACTATAGACTAGACTATATACTAAAATATAGACTAGACAATAAACTAGACTGTATACTAAACTATAGACTGGACTATAGACTAGACTTTAGACTAAGTATGTACTAAAATATAAACTAGACTATAAAGTAGACTATAGACTAGACTATAAAGTTGATAGTCTAGTTTTTAGTTTACAGTCTAGTTCATAGCTTAGTTTGCAGTCTAGTTCCTAGTCTATCTCATAGTTTATTTCATAGTCTACTTTATAGTTTTTTCTAATTTATGGTGTTTAAAATTCATTACAATTGCTTGCTGGTAATTTTCTTACAATTTATTAGAATTTTTATTGCTCTTTTTTATCTTTTTAGACTCTGTATGAGAGGGTAAGTAACTGTATATGAAACTCTGCAGGCAGGCGGCATTAGGCATGTCAAGTGCATTTTTAAGTTCTTTTGTATACATATTTTTATCGTAAATAGTAGTTGTTATTTTTAGTTTTGTTTATTCATTTTTGCTTTCGAACATACAAATTGTCATTGTGTTTTAAATAGCGAGAATAAAAAGGGAAAAAGTAAATAAATAGCATCAACAAATTCTTTGTCAATTGTTATTTAATGCATTTAAGTAACATTTAAATACACTACTAAACTAAAAAGCACTAACAAATTTATGAAGTTTTCGGAAGAAGAGAAGAAATTATTGCTAGAAACTTATTTTATGTAGATTTTAGCAAAAAGAAAAAACCTAACAGGAAAATAAAGATTTTGAAAAAATATTTTTATATCAACTTAAAACTATCCAAATACTAAATCCTTCGTTAAAAAATGGACAAAAATAAAATTCATACAATTTCTAAATATATTTATTTAATTAAATTTGTCTAAACAAATCAAAGCCATGTACTTATGTACCTATGTGATTTCAAGAAAAAAAAAGCTATCTTTCCAAATAATCTGTTTCTGTGTCTAGACAAGCTCCTTGTTAATCATATCCAAATAATAATCTTTAATTTTAATACAAAACATTTGCTTTAAAATGATGTGATAGATAAACAGTGCTACTTCTTTGAAACTGGATTTAATATTATTTTTTTATTTTAAACTGTAATCTTTCATCTTTATTCTACAAAAGATGTTTGGCATTTTTTGGTAATCTTTACAAAAAGGTGTTTTTCTACACTTTGTTTTAATTATTTTATTTTTTAATATAAAAAAGATGTATAAAAATGATATTAAAGTCATTGTCCTTTTTGTTTCAATAACACTACACGTTCCCTAACTTTGTTTGGAGTAAATTAAACTAAATTAGAAAAATTATTTTTGAAACCTTTACTCTTCTCACTTTTTTATTTTTTTTTTTTTTATATCACTTTTTTTAAAGGATATTAAGTTTTTTTATTTTGTAAAAAAGATAAAATTGTTGTTGACTTAAAAAAAATTAATTTACATATTTATGAAAATTGTCTATGAAAAGGATGAAAAAAACAATACAAATAAACATAGATATTATTCAATCTTAATGACTAAGACCAGACTATTAACAAACCAGAGACTAGACTAGAATACCGAACAGACTTAAGAATATAGAGCAAACTATAGACTAGCTTATAGAATAAGCTATGTATTCTATAAGCTATAGAATAATATAAAACACACTATAGGCTGGTCTATAGAATACTATAGCATACACTATAGATTTGTCTATAGAATATACTACACAGTGCGGCAGAATTGAATATTTTTGGAAATAAATCTGTAACTGCTAACAACCTAGTTGAATTTACATAAAATTGCACATATTCATAGCTAGTGTTTATAAAAAACCTACTTTTCAGAAAATCAGTTTAACTGTTAACCGTCTTATAAAAAACCGACTAAATCGGCTAACTGACATTTAAATAAATAATTTATTTAGAAGCTTAATAAAGTAAAATAAAAAAAGTTCAGTTTCAGCTCAAAAGCACAACAAAATGCGTTTTTTTCATCAAGAGTAGCCAAAGGCAGAAAGAGGCACATCACAAGCACATTTTAATGTGTTTGTGTATTTTATTTGTTTACGATCTTTGTTGCGAATGTGTTTGTTGTAGATATCACACAAAAAAAATAATAATTTTATCTTGCGCTCTTTGTTATGTGTTTTGTTTCTGCTTCACAATACTCCTTTCATTTCTGTTAGATAAGAAATTAAAGACTTGTGGTATATTATAATGTACTGTTCTCAATTATTAATTTGGTGAGTTCTTACACCTATTACCTAGTTTTATATAATGTGTATGTGCTTAATGGTCCTACATCCACTTTCAGGTACACTAATAGTCGTTTTGTCCATCCAAGGACTTGTTTTGGTCAAAAATTAAAGGTTACATAATTGTCAAAAACTCCCATATAGGAATTACTTTCATGTGTTACTGTCCAGATAATTTTTAGAAAAATTTGGATAAAAGATTTTGTATGGTGTTTTCCATACTTATGGAAAGCTACGTCAGGTCTAAGGTATTATATGGATTGATTCGACTGATTAAACACTTATCAATCATTTTGTTTTGTATTTCCTTCTGCAGTTTTTTGCGATGCATGTCATAATATTCAATGTCAAAATATCCAAGAAAAATATCATAAAATCCTATTCAGAAAATATTTGATTTAGCGAAGCCGTTGTCTGAATCACACCGGAGCCTACTGTCTTGGAAAGTGTTTTAATCCAGACAAAAATCATAACCTGACAAAAGGTAGAACCATTTTTATCTTAAGGATGGTTGATTTCATAAATTTTATGATAAAATGTATTACTTTTTTTTTTTTTTTGTTTCATGAAGTCCATATACATTATAGCATTAAACATTGTGACATACTCCCGTTAATTGCATAAAGTTTGGCCAGGCGCGGATCCAGCTCAAGCTTTTGGGGGAGGAAAATATAATGATTTTCTTAACTATTGCCTTAAATTGTATTTTTCATTAAGTGTTTTCATTTTTTGGAGGGAAATTTCCCTTTTTCCCTCCCCGTGGATCCGCGCCTGAGTTTGGCCAAATATGGAATAACGCTGAGGAAGATGGTAATTATAAGATTTATTTATTACAAACATCTAAATACAAACATACATATTTCCATTAAATTTATTATAATTTTTTATTTTTTTTTCTTTTCATTGAAGAAAATAAAGCAATTCTTTTTTGTATTTGGATCAGCCTAATATTCAATATAATCTATGGATCAAAAGTGAACATTTTTTTATGACAATTTACTTTTTTAGACATTATCTTCTTAACGACAGATCCCAAATTAAATCAAAATAGTAGAATATACTCCTTTGGGTCTAATTTAAAATATTTAAATAATAAACATTAAAATAATTGATTGGCTGATATAAAAAATAATAAAATCTATAAAATATGAAAGTTTTCACTTTTGCACCACTTACAAATTTTTATTAACAACCACGTCTACCTCTGTTTTAAATTTTGCGAATGAAATAACATGAAAATATATAACTCAGCTAAGATCGTCTAGTGTTAAAATAAACTTCTTAAGATTCTGTTATAAATATTTAAATACGAAATAGCCTGATTAAGTTCAGAAATCAAAAAAAATTAAAAATATGTTTCAAGGTAGTTTTTCTCCAGAAAAATTTGCAAGGTCACGAAATTATCTCAGACGTTGATAATAAAAATAAAGAAACGTGAAATAAATTAGGAATTTTTGAAAAATGACCGATTAAGAGTATTTAGAAACTGAGATGCTGAACAAATTTTTAGACTGCTGGCATCAGGGAAAATTAAATCACCCAAAAATCCTATTCAAACTAATAACTGAAATGCTAGTGTTTGGACACGATCACGATATCTTCAGAAAAATAGCGCTATTGAGAAAAAAAAACAGAGAACAAAACTAATCATCAGACAAAGTTTAGTGCACCTTATAAATTCGCGAAAATACTATAAATTCTGGACCGTGAAAAACTGGAATCAAGTTCAGACGACAGAAAAAACAAACGCAAATATATTTTCGTGTTAATATAACAACTTATTTCGGTTCATATAAGAATCGCATCCCAGTATTACACGCAGAGAAAAAACATTTCTCAATATGGTTGCCCCAACAATATTATTTTCATTGCAGAAGAATTTTTCCGTCGCAAACATTCTTATTGTTGAATATATTTTATTTTAAAAACAATTTTTTTGCAGCAATTATACATTTGTCCTCAACTCACAATTATATTGTTGGCACAACATGTTAAGCAATATGTTTAAATTAGAACCACATTATTGTTGTTAAAATTGCATGTGCAAAAAAAATATTTTCAATACCTGAATATATTATTTTGTTTATAATTTTGAATTGACAATAAAAATGTTTGTTTTGTATTGGCAACAATATACATTATTAGTACTTGACAATTAGTATACTTGCTGATTTTTATTCAGTTTAGTGTGCTTCTTGCATAGAGCTAGTTGTCTGTTGGCAAGTTAAAAATGTATTAGAAAATATACTGAATGCATATTTAAAAAAGTGAATTATTTAAAATAAATTATTTTAATTAAAGTTAAATTAGAAATAAATGTTTCTTACTGCGAAAATATTTTGAATGCATAATATACAAAGAAAACTACATAATTGGTTATCTTCGGAGTGCTAAAAAAAAATGTGTCAGCTTGTACGAGTACTCAAGAAATTTGTTAGTTTTCATCGTTCACAGGTGATAAATTTATCGTTTTATACCAAAGTGATTTATTTTACATAACTAAATTATAATTAATTTTAATAAAAACTTCCATACGATAAATTAATTGGCTTTTATTTATTTTTAGGCATAATAATTGTTTCTCGACGCTAAGTACAGTTATTGTGATTCAACATATTATTGCTGTATACATGAATCAAGTATATATACAACAAAAATATTGTTGTAGTTTAACAATATTTTTATTATGATTTAACCATATTATTGTTGTATATATGAATCAAGTATATATACAGCAAAAATATTGTTGTATATCAACAAAATTTTTTTTTATTTAACCATATTATTGCTGTATACATGAATCAAGTATATATACAACCAAAATATGGTTGTGGATCAACAATATTTTTATTGTGATTTAACCATATTATTGTTATATACATGAATCAGGTACATATACAACAAAAATATGGTTGCAGATCAACAATATTTTTATTATGATTCAACCATATTATGGTGCTACATCTAACCATAATATAATTTACAAACAACCATAAAATCTAACCATAATATGACAGTACTCGATTATAGTTGCTATTCACCATATTTTTTCTTTGAAAACTATAGAACGAAGGGGATGGTTTTCTAAGGGTTTAGGGAAGTTTCACATACTTAAAAGTTGATCCGATAGTACTAATTATTAGCATTGCGTGCTAGGAACATTTCCCTGCACGGTTTGCGAAAAATTTGTCAGCTCCTGGGAATATAATGTTGAAGACACAGTATTATAGAATTATACTGATCCCAAAGTCTAAAAACAAGTCCTTACTTATTCGAACTTGTCGAAGACTCGCTTAAAACATGCAGCAGAGGGATCCGCTAAAATCCCAGACTTTAACTCATTTAAAAATGTGTGATTCGCATTAAAACTAAAATTGGGATACGTAAAATTGCCACCAAGGATTATAAAAATATAGTGAATTAAAATTGCCTTTAATCATTGTGAAACATTTTTGAAGACTAAGACATATCATATTATGGATTTAATTCGCAAAAATAAATGCATGACCTAATTTTAAAAAATATGTTTAAGTTTTTTTCTTAGATGGAGCAATACTGAACACTTTTATATTTTTGTAATAACGAAACTCATTTTAATTAATTTTAAAATGTATTATGTTACACAAAACGCTGATGAAATTACACTATTAATTATATTTTGTATTACTTCACTAGTTGAGAAGATAGAGCCCAAAAAAGTAAATAGTCACAAGTTGGCAAAATTAATACACTATATTAATATTTTATAAAAAATAATATTAAAAAAAAAAAAACGAGAAAGATTATCATAGTCGGTCAGGCCCGACCATATGATACCCTACACCATTGTGTATGTACATCAAAAATTGGGGAAAGGTATTTTATGGGACCTGTGTATGTAATGCATATTTTTATAAAACATAAATATGTATTATATTATATTAATACTTACTAACATTTATATGGGATTCTGTACTTTAAGATGCTTCCGGACGTGGGACTTATATGAGAGCAGAGCTATGTTAAATTATGAACCAATTCTCATACAAATTAACACTGTAGTTTCTACCTATAAAAAACTTATTTGTGTCAAATATTAACATATGTGTTAAAGTGATTTTCGGAAGAGAGGTTTATATGACAGCTATGGTCAATTATGTGCCGATCTTCATAAAATTTGACACAAAGATTTTTATTTATATAGAACTTACTTGTGCAGAATTTTATTAAAATATTTTATAGTGGTTAAACCCTTTTTCCGGGAGGACATTTGTATGGAGGCTAGGTAAAATAATGGACCGAACATAATAAGTTCCAATAGGATCTAATAGAAGATGGTGTGCTAAATTTCATTGACTTATCTTTAAAATTGCTACCTGTAGTTTGATTACAAGGTTTACATGGATATACAGACGTTCAGACGGACGGACGGATATCGTTTAATCGACTCAAGAAGTGATTCTGAGTCGAATGGTATATTTTAAGGTGGTAGTCTGACGGTTTTTTTTTATGTGTTACAAACATAATACCCCAACCATCTATGGTGGCGTAGGTTATAAAAATCCTAAGTGTAGTCTCCAAATAAGTAATTGTTTGACTAATAAGGCGACATATTTGACACCTTAACAAACATTCTTAATACACCACACACATGTGCTGGCATTAGCAACATTAAAATTAATCTAACAAATCTAAATAAAAGTATTTTTTTTTTTTTTAGAAATACATACATACATTTGTATAAAAAATATAAAAATGTTAAAATCATTTAATTAAATAAGCTAAAGAAAGGCAAGTTTGACAACAACAAATGACACCTGTGCAGATAAAAATCTTTCTGAAAAAAAGTAATCAACTACAAAAATGTATGTGAGAAAAATTAATAATGCAAAAAAAATATTCCCAAAAATACAAGATAATTGAAAGAAAAGATACAGAAAAAGAAATAAAACTAAGAAATGTCAGAAACAGATTTACAAAATAAAAATAAAATTAAGATGAATGCTGTAAAGTTGCTGGAATTATTTTAAATGCAATTTTATACTTAATATCAAAATAATAATGATAATAAAATTCCAAGAGACAAATCCTCCATTGAAAGAAAAATTAAAAAAATCTTGTGCAAACTTTGAAAATTTCATCTTAAATTGTTTTCTTTCGTTAATTCTTATTTTCGTTAAATATTTATTTATAAAATTTGTCATTTAATATCTTTTGGGGATTTTCCTTTTTCTTAAAAACATAATTCACTTTATGAGCATAAAAGAATTATAGAATTATAATTCTTAAAGGTGGGTGTTTTTTGTCAATGTTAAACCACAATTAAAGCGTGACGTGTTAACAACGAGCTATAAATAAAAAAATAAATATAAACGAGTGCTAAGTGTTAGCACATTTTTATTTTAAGTACATACATACGTTAAAGATAAGTGGTTTATTTATGAAGCAAGTCAAATATCTAAAGTTAAAAATAAAATAAAAGTTATTTTGAGTTTAAGAAATCTGTTTACTTACATTGTTGTTACATTTAAGCTTATATTTATATACCTTTTATAAATTCTACATCAACATTCCAATTATATTCCTTATGTAAAAAATTCTTATGTAAAGTAACAACTCTTACGCTAAAAGTAACAGTTGCATTTTATTAAACTCATTAATGAGTTCATTTTTAATGGAAGCTCATAAAAATCATAGAATTATAAATAAATATGAAACGGTAGGTAATAATTCAGTGATATAAATGTCAAACTAATTATCGCTGCAATAAAAGTTCAATAGAGCTCATTAGAGGGAGGAAATAAAAAAATAAAAAAACCCAAAAAAGATATTTTTTCCACTGATTTATTTAGTATTGAGATTAAGTTATTGGGGTTTTAAATATGTTTTCTTTTACTTTTAACTTTAACAGGAAATGTGCTTTCCTTGTAAATTTAATTAAATTTATATTTTGGTTACCTTATTTTGAAATAAGTAATATTTTTTAATGCAAATATTTATTTAGTTTCTTAATGAGCTTTCTTTTTAATAAATCAATTTGTTAGTTAATGTTTACTTCTTAATTTCAGCCAACACCCTGAAAATTGGCCTTTACATGTTATAAATTTAAAAGGGATTAATCATGTCTTTATATAAAAACTGTTTTCTTATGTTTTCTTTAATTTGTAATAAGTAGCAAATAAAAAGCAAACAGTATATGTTTATGAATGTTTATTATTAGAATAAAATTATGTTACGATAACACTAAATAGAAACATCACAAAAATGGTAGCGAATCAACAAATTACCAAAAAAAAAAAACACAAGGCATTTGCCAATATACAACAACAGAATACAAAATAGACGATATATTAGACTGTAAACTATAGTCTAGGAAATATTATAGTCTAAATTATAGACTAGAATATAGTCCATTCTATAAACTGAAAAATAGTCCAAACCATAAACTAAAATACAATATAATACAGACTAAAACTAGAACATAGTCCGGACTATAGTCCACGCTAAAGACTAGAATATATTCTATACTACAGACTAGAACAAAGTCTATACTATAGACAAAAATATAGTCCATGCAACAGACTACAATATAGTCTATACTATAGATGAGAATATAGTCTTTACTATAGACGAGAATATAGTCTATATTATAGACTAGAATATAGTTTATTCTATAGACTAGAATATAGTATATTCTATAGACTAGAATATAGTATATTCTATAGACTAGAATATAGTCTATTCTATAGACCAGAATATAGTCTATACTATCGACTAGAATATAGTCTATACTATAGACTAGAATATAGTCTATTCTATAGACTAGAATATAGTCTATACTATAGACTAGAATATAGTCTATACTATAGACTAGAATATAGTCCACTCCATAGACTAGAATATAGTTTATTCTATAGACTAGAATATAGTCTATACTATAGACTAGAATATACTTTATTCTATAGACTAGAATATAGTCTATACTATCGAATAGAATATAGTCTATACTATAGACTAGAATATAGTCTATACTATAGACTAGAATATAGTCTATACTATAGACTAGAATATAGTCCACTCCATAGACTAGAATATAGTTTATTCTATAGACTAGAATATAGTCTATTCTATAGACTAGAATATACTCTATTCTATAGACTAGAATATAGTCTATACTATAGACTAGAATATAGTCTATACTATAGACTAGAATATAGTCTATACTATAGACTAGAATATAGTCTATACTATAGACTAGAATATAGTCTATACTATAGACTAGAATATAGTCTATACTATAGACTAGAATATAGTCTATACTATAGACTAGAATATAGTCTATACTATAGACTAGAATATAGTCTATACTATAGACTAGAATATAGTCTATACTATAGACTAGAATATAGTCTATACTATAGACTAGAATATAGTCTATACTATAGACTAGAATATAGTCTACACTACAGACTAGAACATAGTCTATAATATTGACGAGAATATAGTCTGTCTGTACTAAAGACTAACATATGGTCTATACTATAGACTAGAATATAGTCTATACTACAGACTAGAATATAGTCTATACTATAGACTAGAATATAGTCTATACTATAGACTAGAATATAGTCTATACTATAGACTAGAATATTGTCTATAATGTAGAATAGAATATAGTCTATACTATAGACTAGAATATAGTCTATACTACAGACTAGAATATAGTGTATACTATAGACTAGAATATAGTCTATACTATAGACTAGAATATAGTCTATACTATAGTCTAGAATATAGTCTATACTATAGACTAGAATATAGTATATACTATAGACTAGAATATAGTCTATACTATAGACTAGAATATAGTCTATACTATAGACTAGAATATAGTCCACTCCATAGACTAGAATATAGTTTATTCTATAGACTAGAATATAGTATATTCTATAGACTAGAATATAGTCTATATTATAGACTAGAATATAGTTTATTCTATAGACTAGAATATAGTATATTCTATAGACTAGAATATAGTCTATTCTATAGACCAGAATATAGTATATACTATCGACTAGAATATAGTCTATAATATAGACTAGAATATATTCTATTCTATAGACTAGAATATAGTCTATACTATAGACTAGAATATAGTCTATACTATAGTCTAGAATATAGTCTATACTATAGACTAGAATATAGTCCACTCCATAGACTAGAATATAGTTTATTCTATAGACTAGAATATAGTTTATTCTATAGACTAGAATATAGTCTATTCTATAGACTAGAATATACTCTATTCTATAGACTAGAATATAGTCTATACTATCGACTAGAATATAGTCTATACTATAGACTAGAATATAGTCTATACTATAGACTAGAATATAGTCTATACTATAGACTAGAATATAGTCTATACTATAGACTAGAATATAGTCTATACTATAGACTAGAATATAGTCTATACTATAGACTAGAATATAGTCTATACCATAGACTAGAATATAGTCTATACTATAGACTAGAATATAGTGTATACTATAGACTAGAATATAGTCTACACTACAGACTAGAATATAGTCTACACTACAGACTAGAACATGGTCTATAATATTGACGAGAATATAGTCTGTCTGTACTATAGACTAACATATGGTCTATACTATACACTAGAATATAGTCTATACTACAGACTAGAATATAGTCTATACTATAAACATGAATATAGACTAAAATATTGACTATAATACAGTCTATCTATACTATAAACTATAATATAGTTTGTCTATACTATAGATTATTATATAGTTTGTCTAAACTATAGACTAGAATATAGTCTATACTCTATAATATAGACAAGAATATAGTCTATGCTATAGACGAGAATATAGTCTGTCTGTACTATAGACTAAAATATACTCTATACTATAAACTAGAATATATTCTATACTACAGACTAGAATATAGTTTGTCTATACTTTAAACTAGAATATATTCTATACTACTGACTAGAACATAGTCTATAATATAGACGAGAATATTTTGTGTCTGTACTATAGACTAAAATATAGTCTATACTACAGACTATAATATAGTCTATACTATAGACGAGAATATAGTTTGCCTGTACTATAGACTAATATATAGTCTATACTATAGACTAGAATATATTCTATACTATGGACTAGTATATATTATAGACTATAATATAGTCTATACTATTGACTATATTATAGTTCATACAGACTAGTATAGGCTATAAGTCTATAGTATAGACTATATTATAATATAGTCTATACTATAGACTATAATATAGTCTATACTATAGACTAAAATATAGTCTATACTATAGACTAATATATAGCCTATACTATAGACTAAAATATAGTCTATACTATAGACTAGTATATTCTATAGACTAGAATATAGTCTATACTATAGACTAGGATATAGTCTATACTATAGACTAGAATATAGTCTATACTACAGACTATAATATAGTCTATACTATACTGTAGACTATAATATAGTCTATACTATAGACTATAATATAGTCTATACTATAGACTATAGACTATAATATAGTCTATACTATAGACTATAGACTATAATATAGTCTATACTATACTATAGACTATAATATAGTCTATACTATACTATAGACTATAATATAGTCTATACTATACTATAGACTATAATATAGTCTATACTATAGACTATAATATAGTCTATACTAAAGACTATAATATAGTCTATACTATAGACTATAATATAGTCTATACTATAGACTATAATATAGACTATAATATAGTCTATACTATAGACTATAATATAGACTATAATATAGTCTATACTATACTATAGACTATAATATAGTCTATACTATACTATAGACTATAATATAGTCTATACTATACTATAGACTATAATATAGTCTATACTATACTATAGACTATAATATAGTCTATACTATACTATAGACTATAATATAGTCTATACTATAGACTATAATATAGAATATACTATAGACTATAATATAGTCTATACTATAGACTATAATATAGTCTATACTATAGACTATATACTCTAGACCAGAGGTTCTCACAAGACCTCGCTTCGCGACCCCCTTTTGATATTGCAATGGAAGCGCGACCCACTACAACTTTGACTAATTTAAAAATTAGAAAAAATGTAAAGATAAAGTAATTTAAAAAAATAATATTAATAATTTCGACATTTTTTTCTTTTAATATTAAGAATTTTAAGAATATTAAGATCGAATCTCTGTTTTGAGGGACAAAAGAGTAAAAAATATATTTTTACATAAAAATGTACGTTGAAGAAAATTTGTTTAATATTTTTAGGGCTTCGGAGCCAACAAGCGGATATACTTTGCTATATTTCAACTATTTAAGATTGTTTTAAATCTGTTGATCCAAAATTAAATTCAAACGAATTTCAACTCTTTTTTAAATGAACCTGGTACTTTCTTAATACTAACATTGATAGTACTTTCTGTTTTTAAATTATAATGTTGCTTAAGCAAATTTTCTTTATATAGCCGGGAAACTTAACGATAAAATAAAATGTTTGTGTACTGAAAAAAATTTTATAAAAAGATAAAATAAAAGTAGAATTTCATGTGAAAAAACTATAGTTTCATCAAATTTAAGTGAACTACATATTTATCTTTTTAATTAATTGTTTACCCTGCCACATCGTAAAGTTTTCTTTATACTGTGTCATTGGACAGAAGTGTCCGGTAGACAAAAATTTTGTAGGAAGATCCCTCAAACGATGCGTAAAAATTTAAAAAAAAAATTAAAATTGATCTTCAGTTCCCTACCATCGATTGAAAGTCACGGGTCTAGAAAATTTCGGCTAAAAAATAGTATTGAGTTGGGTCTTGAAATGGGTATCATTTGCCAATTATAACAAAAACATTTTAACAAATTTTCACAAAAATGTTGGTTCCTAACCGTAATAAAAATATCGAATTTGTTTTTCATAAAAAATTTATAATAATTTTATAATTTTGTTCCCTTTATGGCTAAAATATTAAAAATTAGCATTGTAGTAATAAGTACTGTTGATAATATATGATTTTCCAAATTTGTTCAAAAAAATGTTCATCAAACGTCTTCTAGCGAAACAAAATCCCACGGAAAAAATATTTAAAATAAATATTTTTTCCATAACCAGCATAAATTTACGAATTTTTTGATACCTAGTTCGATTAAAAAATCAAAATTTTTTTTTACTAAAATGTATGGGACCCAATACCCAAGCAAATTTTTACGCATCGTTCGAGGGGTGTTCCTATATCGACACTCTATTGGACAGCATTACTTTCTTCGTTTGATTATAGTTGTCTTTTTGAAGCATAATATTTTCAATTAAAGATTTCTTCATTAGTAGTTTCTAAAAAGAACTCATTTTACGCTTGTCTTTAATTTAGATATATTTTGTAAAAACATGTATTTCCATTTTAAATAGCTTTATGTTTTTAGTGGAATTTTCATTTGAACTTGTAAATAATATTTATATTAAAAAATTTTATGTTTAAGAATATGTTTCGGGAACTCTTCGCGACCCCCCACTAATGTACTTACGGACCCCTTGTGGGTCGCGGACCCCCATTTGAGAACCGTTGCTCTAGACTATATGCAATAATATAGAGACTATAGACTAGAATGTAGTCTAGTTTATAGGCTCAAATGTAGTCTATTCTATGGACTAAAATATAGGCTAATCTAGACTAGAATACTAAAATTAGTATATATAATATACATTAATAACTGGAATATATTGTTGACTATGTGATGCACTGTAAACTATACTATAAATCAGACTATAAACTGTACCATAGCTGAGACCATATACTAATCTTAAGACAAGATTATTGACTACAGTTTAAACTGGGGTATAGATTAGACTAAAAGCTAGACTATAGACTTAAGTTTAAATATATCCATAAATTAAACTACATCCATCCCTGCAAAAACTTTGGTTACAATGTAATGAGTTAAGAAGCTAATATAATGGCTCTCCACTACTTACACATTAGCTGAATAACTCATTATTTTAACACAGTGATGACATTAGAGGCAACTACTTACCCTATATATTACTTGGATGTCATTGCAATAACTAATTACTTCCAAGCTGTTAAACAGCGCATTGATTTTAAAGCATTACTGAAGTCCTGATTAGTAATAACAATAGGAATTAGTCACATTTTAGGTTATAAATAAGTAATGAAATTTCAGGACATAAAATATTTTTTTGTTGTTATAAAAATATTTGTTAAATTTTAATTTAAAAGATTTAATAACAATCTAAAATGTAATTAAAATAAATGTAATAAAAATAAACAATTTTAGATTATAAATTAATCCATACGCAAATTTTGCCTTTCATATGTATCCATGCTTCAAATATCTGAATTGGTAACTGCATTATAAAAATCAATAAATACTAATATTTTCAAAAATCTGATCATAAAGATCACAGTATGTTGTTGTCATTACAAAGTAACTACATCCACAACTACATGTCATTACCAAGTTTTTGCTGGGCATTGTTTTATATTTTGTTTTAACCTCCAATATTGTAAAAACTTTTTAAGCTATTTCTTTATTTATAATTAAAGTTTATTATTATTATTATTATTTTTACTTGAGATTTTTATATTCTTTCTCTTCATATTTATGCATTATTTCAATGATTGGCTCATTAAGATATTTACGCACTTCCATGTGAGTATTAAAGTCACCATGATTCCATGTAGGATCATCCATATGATGCATTATGCGATTGGGTAATAATGCAGCTAAACGTTCAACATCTTCTACAGCAGCCATTTCATCATTATCACTATACCACAAATGTAATTCGGCTGTAATAAGTTCAACGGGATAGTCGGGTGGTAAAGGTTGGCCATAAATTTTCATATTTTTTGCCAGACCAAAATCGTATTGGCAAAAACGAGCCGATTGTTGTTCCTGCATATAGTGGCAAATTTGATTAGTAGAAGCCCCAGCAGGATGAGTTTGGGCTGTTATTATAAAGGCAGTCTGTAAAACGATTTTTTAGTTGGAATATACAAATGTTTATTATTTTTGAGGTAATAAATACCTGATTAGAATTACTTTCAGCACCTTGCACTAAATAGGCCATGGAATTACATAAATTTTGATATTTTGATTCAGGATTACAAGCATTATAGCCCAGTTTAACAAACAAATCATTATAAGGCAAAAACTCTTGACTATCAAAGAGAGCTGCATATTTGTTAGCATGACCCAAATAGGGAGCCAAAGTTCTAACCAATAAATCTTCCATATTATTCATAAAAGCTACTGGTGCCAGCATGTGAGCAGTTTTAATTTTTTCATTATACTCGGGCCGAGTGGAGAGTAATACAAAAAATGCTGTAGTACCCTGGGAATGACCTACATAATGTATGGCCTTTTGACCACTAATGGACAAAGTGTAATCTATCATGGCTGCCAAATCATAATGACCTATCTCATGCCAACTAAAACGCCAGAAATAAGGATGATTCACTGAACGTGATATGTGATTACGGGAATAAGTATTACCTCTGGCATTGCCTAGCCAAACATCAAAACCTGCATCAGCTAAAAGAAAAGCTATGCCATCATTGGGACCATTAAACATCCAAGCATCAGAACAACTAAATAAACCATGTTGTATTAGTACTATGGGTCGATGTTTATTGGCATTTTGTAATTTATGAGAATAGGGTATACGGAACATGGTGATAATGTAGCCATCATCGGTAATAGTACGATGAGTTTCGGCAGGATAGCCATGGCCAGCAATACGATCAGCCTGCAGGATTTTTTTAATAAATTATTTAATTAAAATATATAATCATTGAATTGCTTACCGTTGTTATTCTTGGTTTTAAGGTAATTTGTGCCTCGGGATTTTGAAAATATTTTAAAAGACTAATATCATTAGCTTTAGCACTTAGAGCTGCTAAGGCTATTATATTAAACAGGTAAAATAAAGTCCTCATCGTTTAACTGCTAATGTACAACTGTAAACTATTTCATATACTTATTATTTGAAATCTAAAAGAAAGTGATCAAAGGCCCCCCATATAGGTTATAATATTATCAATTCTATTATATTTATAGCCAAGATTATCTGTTCAGATAAGTTAATATTGTTTTGTTTTAGATAATTCCATTTATAGGCCACTTAAAGTTGTTGAATTATTATTACTTTATAAACATAGTGAGCTGCTAATTTAAATATATTGTCAGGGTTCTTGTTCTTGTTAATTTAAGAAGTTTTTGTGCTTCTGAATTTATTTTGAACTAAATTTTTTGTAAATAATTTTTACTAAAAATTTAAAAATTCCGACGTCAAAGAAAAAACTTTAATCCAAGGAAACATTTGATTTTTATAATCTTCACCACAGTTGTGACTATAAGTTTGTCATTATATTTGCAAATTTTTCAATATTCATCCGAACCACATAAAGTTTATTACAGAAATAACAATGTTTATATGTCCGTCCATCTATCTATTAAAATCGACTTTCTAAATGCGTCCGATATCGAATACATATGTTTTAAACATCCACATATTGACCAAAATTCTCAAAATGTTGCTATTATGAATCATAAAATCTGTCCATTAATGGAGATATTGCCAAAAAACTGAAAAAATCGCCAAAATGAAAAAAAAAGTCAAATAAAAAACAAAACCGCCAAAATTAAAATTTTAATGAATAAAATCGCCACAAAAAAATTATAAAGTCGATACAACACTGCTAAAGGGTATTTAACAAAGTTGGCTACCGTTACCGCTAAAAAACCTATTCAAACTCACTACCGTTACCGCTAACAAAGCTTTACCGAAATAATTGGTAATACCGTTACCACTAAAATACCGTTACCAAAATAACTAAAATTACCGTTACCGATAAAATACCCTTACCTAAATAATTCAAAATGCCATTACCGTTACCTTTTCACCTTTTTGAATCGGTTGCCAACCTTGTTATATAATATTAGGAGCAGCCAAATATTGCGCTCTGGCATTCTTTTTTATTTATTTTTATTTTTTTCTAACCTATTGGTCATGATCGATCACAAATTTCTATTTAATAAAATGATTTAGTATTTATTTTCACCAAAAAAAAATATAAAAAAAATATGAAATAACGATATCTTGTGCAATCAACATTCTGAAAGCCTCCGCATAAAAAAAATCTTGGGATCTCCATTATAAAGTATAACGTTCGACTCAGAACGTTATACTTTAACAGTCCGGCTGGCTGTTCATATAAATCTTTAGATTTTTTTTGATACAAGAACCAAGCCTATTGAAATTGGCTATTATTGGTCCATTATTTCACACAGTCTCCAACAAATGTCCTACCGTAATTATAAAATTCTACATCCGAAAATTACTTTAACAGGCATAAATCTCATATACTAAATATTAGCATCAAGATATTTTTTGACACAAATTAGAAAACAAATTTTATGAGAATCGGTCCGTAACTAGTCATAGCTTCCACATAAGAACCTCCTCAGAAAATTACTTTAACCGCCATATGTTCCATATTTCAATTTTCAGGAAGGCACGAAAAAACAAAAATATAACATTCCCAGCAAAAACTTGGTAATGGCATGTAGTTACTTTTCAATGATAACAACATACTGTCTGTATTACATGAACGTAGATTAGTAACTACTTACTTTTAAGCCGATATGTAATCTATTACTTGAGATCAGATTTTGAAAATGTCGTTTTATCAATCTTTTCATTTAAATTATAAAAAAAATATATAAATATAAATAAGAGTGAGGCAAAACATAAAAACACATTAATTACTAGTTTTTCTGTGTTGTACGAAAATTTTTTTGGTGAAAATTTCGACAATAAGTTTTATAGTATACGGACATGTTTTGTATTTAAAAGAGACTTTAAAGCGAAAGTGGAAATGAAATCCATCTTTCGTTTTTAATTTAAAAATAAATCGAATGAAATTATTTTTGATTTCATTTTAGTTTTGTTCCACTGAACTGTTTACTGTCAGAAAGAAATATTGTAATAAAAATAAAAAATAAAAAATTGAAAAATTTATTAAATTAAAAAAAAGTGCGTTTTTATTAAAATTTGTGGAATTTTTCAAGAAAAGCAAGTTGGTTGTTAAGTAGTGATTCTACTTCAATAAAATTTCTAACTTTTGGTCCCTATTTATGCAATTTATTTGAACAAAGAACATGCTGGAACAATTATTATTTTAAGACATTTGTTGAAAGCTTGCCTGTTTTCTGCGGTGGCTTTTTTACAATCTCCGAAAACCTTAATAAATTTGGAATCTTATATGTAAGTAAAACATAATTTCTTGTTTTAATGTTTTTCTTCACCCATATATTTACATATTTTTACCATTTGACTTAGGATCACTTTGTGAATCGATTTAAGAATGTTCGTCCCTTCTTTTGGCAGCCTGGCTATTCAAGTAATACTTTTCGCAAAACCCACTATTTCAACTTTCGCAACTTTGGCCGAAATTATTTTAACAAAATTGGCGCAAATAGTCCATAATTGACCACAGCTTTCCTTACATTTGTCCTTGTAATTTGTTATAAAATAACCGTTCAAATTAGAATCACTATCTCAGTTGATTTAAAAAAGAGCGACCGTCTGTTGGTTAGCTGGATGCCTGGCTATCAGTCGATGTAAGTCTAGTGATCAATAATTATTTTAATATAGAGATGAACCTCATTCAAATTGACTATGATCGGTTCATTATTTCACCTAGCCTCCATACAAATGTTCTGTCTGATTAGATGCATTAAATTTTATATAAACGACATCTGATTGACAATTTAATGAAGATCGGTCTATAATTGACTATGTAAACTCTACATCCAATAACCATTTTAAAGTACATTTATCACATTGTGTACATTAGTCCTTAAATTCTATATTTTTTCTTAATAAATGTTATAAATTTCACTTAGTTTTTTTTTTCGATTTGGAATCATATTCTTGAAAATTTTATGAAACAAAATGAAACTAAATTTTCCAAATTCGTAACACAAACTAAGTGAAAATTGTAATTTTGAAAGGAAAATGAAATGTAGGACATAGCCGATAACCATAAATAAAACTTTTGTGAATTATTATTATTATTATTTTAAATATTTATTTAATTTTGTAAATTATTTTATATAAAAAATTACATGCAAATTTATGATTAATCTAAAAGCTTTTTAAATTTTAAAATTTCTGTATACAGTAAAGTTGTTGCACTCTGTAATTTTAAAATATTAATTTATTTACGTTTTAAGTAAATAAATTTCTAAAATATCAGCTTTTTATTTTTCCATATTTCAGTACTTATTTGTAACCGATAATGTAACTAGTTACTATTCATTTTGATAATAATGACTTCTGTAATACTTTGAAATTAATGAGTTATTGATTAGCTTCAAAGTAATTATTTCTTGTAATGATATCTAAGTAATGACTTTCTGAAATGCCTACCTATAATACTATAGAGTAAGTAGTTGCCTCTAATGACATCACCGTGTTAAAATACTCATTACATGGCAAGCATGGCAAGTTTTTGCTGGGTTTAAAAAAAAAAATAATCTATTTGCTAATTTATGTATACAATTTAAAATACTATTTCCTTTCGAGCTTTTATTTATATTTAATAGATCAATTCACTTATCAGCAAACATTATTTTAATTTGTCAAGTGTGCCTCTAAACAGGGGGCACAATTAAATATTTGTTTATTATTTCTTTTCTTTTAATTTGTTTAATCTTTTGTTAGATAGTAACATATAAATAAGGTTCTCTAAGCCATTTATTCAAAAACAAATCAACAACAATATTTGTTATCATTATTTAAATTTTCTGATAATTGGGGTGCATATTCTTTTAACACGATTAAGATAATACCATAATAATATTAAAAAAGACAAAAATGTTAACAAAAAAAAACAAAAAAAAATGTACAAATATTTTTTTTTTTTTTTTTCTTTTTGCTGAAAATTCAATATTTCTAGTTTTGTTTTGAACTTATTTGAAATATTTCTTTTCTAGAAAGACTTTTTAATATCACTTCGCTCAAGATGGCTTAATAAAGCAGTAATTACTTCATTATGTGACTAATATCTAGCAAAAAACGATCAATTGCTTACAAAAAATATCATTTTCACCACTTCCAAAGTAGAACTAAGTAAAAATGTTGAGCTTTTTTGGAAATTAAGAATAATTACTTCCAAAAAAGTGAAAATATATGTAATTTTAGCTGGAAAAGAAGTTATTTATTTACAATTAAAATTTATAAAATATTTTTACGTTTAAAATAAAACAAACAAGAAAGAAATGTTTTTTAAATCCTAATATTTCACTAGTTATTTGTTACCCAAATTTATAATTTATAATTTCATGGTAGTCATGAGTTACTGAACTGCTTGAAAGTAATTAGTTATTGCAATGACATATAAGTAATGTATATGTTAAGTAGTTGCCTCTTATGTCATCACCGTGTTAAAATAATGAGTTATACAGCTACTGTGTAAGTGGTAAAGAGCCATTATAATAGATTCTTAACTCATTACATGGCAATCAAACAGTTAAAACTGAATTTTTATAAAAAAAAATTATAAACATGGTTCTAAGAGAAGTACTTCAAAAGCAATGAACAAGAAGCATAAAAGAAGAACATCAAACCAATGACAACCATGGGTTAAAAAGAGAACTTCTACATATTTTTTCAGCACTAAGTACTTCCTTCAAATGATTACATAATATTAGAATCATAACTTTAGTTTGTTTTCAGTTCCTTTTTTTTTTTTTGCTGAGTATACAAATATTCAAAAATCATCAAAATTATTGTTATATACGTAAAGCTATTAGGAATCAGTTAACTTAAATAATTTTTTATAAATTTTATTAATTTTTTTATTTAGTTTAATACCTACTTTACAAGCAAAGTTTATTAAATTACAATATGTAAATAATGAATAAATACTTATAATCTACAATAAAACCTATTTAAACTAACACCTCAACTTGGGTGGCAATTTTTTAATTTGATTATTTTCTCCCACTTTCAAAACAGCAGACATACCCAACAAAGTTTGACGCTCCAAATGACACTGATACATCCAGAAACCGGGATTATCACTTATGAAACGGACAATAATATAACCTAAAGCAGGAATTTGTATAGAATCCTTTTCAACTGCAGGGAAATCTTCAGGAGCCCGCTTCAGAAGGCCCCGGCGATCAAGATCTTGGATCTGGAAATTAAACAGATAAAAAGGAAAATAAATTTTTTGTATTTTATTTAAAACAAATTATAAATTATAAATTATAAATTATAAATTATAAATTATAAATTATAAATTATAAATTATAAATTATAAATTATAAATTATAAATTATAAATTATAAATTATAAATTATAAATTATAAATTATAAATTATAAATTATAAATTATAAATTATAAATTATAAATTATAAATTATAAATTATAAATTATAAATTATAAATTATAAATTATAAATTATAAATTATAAATTATAAATTATAAATTATAAATTATAAATTATAAATTATAAATTATAAATTATAAATTATAAATTATAAATTATAAATTATAAATTATAAATTATAAATTATAAATTATAAATTATAAATTATAAATTATAAATTATAAATTATAAATTATAAATTATAAATTATAAATTATAAATTATAAATTATAAATTATAAATTATAAATTATAAATTATAAATTATAAATTATAAATTATAAATTATAAATTATAAATTATAAATTATAAATTATAAATTATAAATTATAAATTATAAATTATAAATTATAAATTATAAATTATAAATTATAAATTATAAATTATAAATTATAAATTATAAATTATAAATTATAAATTATAAATTATAAATTATAAATTATAAATTATAAATTATAAATTATAAATTATAAATTATAAATTATAAATTATAAATTATAAATTATAAATTATAAATTATAAATTATAAATTATAAATTATAAATTATAAATTATAAATTATAAATTATAAATTATAAATTATAAATTATAAATTATAAATTATAAATTATAAATTATAAATTATAAATTATAAATTATAAATTATAAATTATAAATTATAAATTATAAATTATAAATTATAAATTATAAATTATAAATTATAAATTATAAATTATAAATTATAAATTATAAATTATAAATTATAAATTATAAATTATAAATTATAAATTATAAATTATAAATTATAAATTATAAATTATAAATTATAAATTATAAATTATAAATTATAAATTATAAATTATAAATTATAAATTATAAATTATAAATTATAAATTATAAATTATAAATTATAAATTATAAATTATAAATTATAAATTATAAATTATAAATTATAAATTATAAATTATAAATTATAAATTATAAATTATAAATTATAAATTATAAATTATAAATTATAAATTATAAATTATAAATTATAAATTATAAATTATAAATTATAAATTATAAATTATAAATTATAAATTATAAATTATAAATTATAAATTATAAATTATAAATTATAAATTATAAATTATAAATTATAAATTATAAATTATAAATTATAAATTATAAATTATAAATTATAAATTATAAATTATGAATTATAAATTATAAATTATAAATTATAAATTATAAATTATAAATTATAAATTATAAATATTACTTACCCTTCTCAGATCATTAATACTTCCCAAAACCGCCTGACCCACCAAACGGAAAGTGTAGCCATGTATATGGAAAGGATGCGTAGAGTCCATGTAATTTGCCACCACCAATTCAATCGGACGATAGGCGGGAACTCTTAGAACATTTGTACACTCACAATTATTATACTGACAATTACGACCAGCCAATTGGAAGCCCGTGCGATTACAATAGAAATTATCCTCATAATAAAGATTACGACCCTGCAGCAAGGAAACCTGAGGCAAGGCAAACGTAATGTCATCTACTTGGAACAGCTGTTCACCAATCTGATCGCGACGTGTGCCAAAACTGGTGTAGAAAGTTTGAAATTTTGTGTAAGTAGGCCAGGGTATAGGATTTAGTGATCTCAAACCTGCTGTAGGAATTTCATTTGCTTTCGGAGGTGTGGTATCTTTAGTATCTACACCATAAAACTCAGGTAAGGCATTAAGGTGTACACTAGTTTCTGGCGCTAGACGTCCATATAAAGCTTCCGAGATTTGACGCAAAGGATTTTTATTACGCGAAGAACCACGATAGTGTAAAATAGCTCCTTGGTAGAGGCTATAATTGGCACAGTCATTGTAACCTTTAACCCTAATCCAATAGTTACCAGGATATTGATTGGCCTCTAAAACAAAATCAAATCTTTCGCCCGAAGACATAAAGAATTTGTCGGCATAAATTGGTTGTATATCATTACCATCGGTGGCTATCATTAACATTTTATGATTTTCTATGGAAAATTCCACAGGACAATTGAAAACACCATTGCTTATAACACGCATGCGATAACGCATATTAGGGGAGACTCTTAAACGTTCATATCTATTGCGTGAATCATTATCGGGCCAGTTATTGAGATGATTGCGTCCCTTACCATTAATAAGTATATTGCGGGGTCTTAGGTAGTCATAATTGTAGATAGTATCTTGTATGACAAGAGTATGTTCGATGAGATCATAATCATAAAGATGAGCGTGTCTATTATTCTGTTTCGTTTGTCTGATAACAAAACTGCCGGCTATACCTAAAGATCTTTGCCAACCCAAATTACTATGATACCACATTGTGCCACTACGATCTGCTGGGAAGGAATAGCGATACACTTCCGAGGGTTGCACAGGATATTGTGTTATATAAGGAGCCCCATCACTTTCAGGAGTTTGAGACATATGTAAACCATGCCAGTGCATGGTAAAGGCCTCAGTTAAATAATTTAAGACATCCACTATAATGGTATCATTTTCACACACTTCCATAGAGGGTCCTGGTACTTGACGATTAACAGCCATTACACCGGTAGCTACACCATCACCATATATACATTGTTCTTGTTCACAAGTACTAGGATCATACATACATCTCTGACATTCCGGACCCAAAGTTTGATAATTATGCACTACTAGACGATAATAACAAGACAACGATTCTCCCTGCTTACACACTCTCCTACAGGGATGTCTATCAAAACTGCCATAGGTAATATCCTCAGAATTGAAGCTATCGCTTAGTACGAAATTTTGAGGTCCATTACTTTTGTTGTTCTTGTTGCTAAAGGGATTTGAAAATCCCCAGTATATACGAGAAATATTAAAATTATCCAATACTATGGGCAATTCTTTAGTGTCAGAATTTTCATTTTCCAATTGATTTTTAAACTCCAATTCTTTTAAATATTGAAAATATTCTGAATTTTCAAAATCTTCTTCTCTTTTGGATAAACTTTCAATATTATTAAATTCATTATCATCCTTAGCTCTTAAAATTTCACTTTTTATCACTAGAGCTTGTAGGAATATAAATAAAAATGTCCACTTCATTTTTTTACTTTTTTGATAAAAACTTTTACTTTCTTTTTAATATTTTAATGCTTTTAATATTTATTATTTTCTTCTTATTTTTAATTCAACTGTTCATTTTAAAATCCCGTAATCAACTGACCACCATTTGTTTGATAAACTAACAAAGAAAGTTAAGTTAGTCATTTATGTTGGGATTTAAATAACATTTTGTTAAGCCACTTTATTGGACCTAAACCATAACTCATTTTGTATGCCGGTCTGCTAAATGTTCCACTAAATGTGTACGGAATATTAATTTCATTTTCAACAGCTAAAAAAATTCATTATAGGAGGAAGAAAAAATGTTTGTTTTCTATATTATTAATAAAAAAAATTATGTATAAGCCCTATTTTCATTACAAGTTTTATTATTTGTTTATAACCATATTTGCACTATTGTACAAGTTTATACACATATAAATTATGCAATTTTATTATTGTACGATTTAATATGTAAGGTGGTCACCTTAATAGGTATACAAATTATAATGTGTTGTATACTTTCAGGTGTTTATAAGAAAATAGTACAGTGGTCTATGAACTAAAAGCAACATGGTGTTTTTAGTAAAAACTTTATACAGATAAACAGTTATTTTTATTTTTTATGAACCACAATTTTTTGGATGAAAAGAAATTTTTTGGTACATTTTTGGGAGGTTTAAATTTGATTTGAATTATTTCTCTGAGGAAAACAATTTAGGAAAATTGTTTAAAAAATCTAAAGTAATATTTTTTAAATAAGTAATTTTTTATTAATGATTTTAAGTACCAAAATTCTCAAATGTATTTTCGATGTATTTACAATAATTGGACTACATAAAGATTCCCAATTAAAGCGAAAATTATACTACATAAATATCCATGATTAGAGCGATAATTCGACTTTATTAAAAAATCAGTGTTGAAGCAAAATGAGACTATAAAAAATTCACGTTTAAAAATAAAATTAGACCAATAATAGTAACCAATATCAAAACGTGGATCATATAATGATCCACGATTAAAACTGAACTGGACCTAATAAAGATCTTCTTTAATACTAAACTTTGGCTAAGTATATAATGATTAATGCTAAAATTGGTCTGTATAAAAATACATGCTTAAAGCTATAACTGGAAAGTTTCACAATTAAAGCGAAATTTAGACTATTAAAAGAACCTTGGTAAAAACAAGTTATATAACTAGCCACTATGAAAGCGAAAATTAAACTACTTATAAAAGTCCTCTTTTATTGCAGAAAAATGAAACAGTTTATCTGTCTTTCTTCTATATATATACATATATAAAAAAGAATCTGTGTTTGTACCTTGTAGACATCTAAACTGCTGGATCGATTTTCTTGAAATATTCACAACACCGCACAGTGTCACATTTGGCAATTTTAGAACAACAAAAATTAAATTTTGGAGATATTGGTCTGAAATTGTATATTCTGTTAGTAGATAAGGCCGTTAACATTCCCACTAAAAATGGGCGCGTAGAATCACTGCCACTACCATACTAAAAAAAATCATTTATTTGTATGAATTTCCTGCATATTTTTGTAAATTTTATTAAAATAAGGAATATTTTAAAAGTAGGCGTGACAAGATCTAATCACATCAATCATAGTGTAACACTTGTATAACAAATTTTCAGCCTTTATCATAAGATGTTTAAATAATTCTTAAAAAATTGCTAAAATTTAGGTACCTGTTAATTTTTTTCTAATATTTTAAAAGATCACAAAAAGTCGCAGCCAAAATTCTCAGATATAATTTTATAGATATCATTTTATATAACAATTGTATTTTTAAATTGGAACTCGTTGGAACTTTTTTGTTCCAGTCCATTAAAAATGGAATTTCCCAAAAAATATATTTTTTAATAATATGATATATTTTAAATAAAAAGCAGTATGTTCAGTATTTATTTTTTAACCTAGAAAATTATAACAGAATAATTTGGATATATTTATTATTACATACCAAAAAAATCGTCAATATCTGCAGTATTTACTGAGATATATGAAATTAAAGTTAACATACTTCTTTACAAAAGTTCTAAATAAAATTAAAATATTTTTAAAAGTTGAAACATTGAAAGTCCCTAATTCGCGCTATAGACACTTACAAATACTTTTAGTATTTTTTCCATAATATATGATATGTTTACTAATAAATGCGAGAAAAATTACTTTAATAAATAAGCTTTTATTTTCGTATTTTTTGTCGTTCCAATTTGGATAAATGTGACACTGTGCACCGCACGTTGGGGTAAAAGGGGTAGAAAATGGCGCTTAATTCAGGGACAGGTGATATCAATATTTTAATGATGGGGATCTATTTTTATATTTATTATTAGGTAAATAAATGTATTTTTTGAATTTTAGGATTTTTTTTGGCAGAATGGTAATGTCTGTCCGTCCGTCTATACCTTAGGATTAAATGGGTCTAAAATCGACGCATTATTCAAAGAAAGGTGATATGAATATTTAAATGGTCATGATTTAATATTTAATCAATTAGTTAGTAAAAAAAGATATTTTTAGAACTCTTGAATTTGTTTTGGCAGAATAGTAATGTCCGTCCGTCTGTCTATACATTGGAAAAAATGGGTCTAAAATGGCCGCATAATTCAAGAAAAGGCGATATCAATATTTTAATAATCACAACAAGTTTTGTTTTTTATTAGTTAGTTAAAAAATATAAACTTTAAAAATGGTAAAAAAATGTACCATTATATCTCTACAATCTTTTTTGGCTAAATGGCAACATCCGTCCATCTGTCTGTACATTGTGAAAAAATAGATCTAAAATGGCCGCTTACTTCAAGGAAAAGTATTTTTATAACCACAACTTGTTTGATTTTTACTAGTTAGTAAAAAAATGCATTACAAAAATCTTACAAATTTTGTTTTGGCTGATGTGTAATGTCCGTCCGTCTGTCTATACATTGGGGTTAAATATGTCAAAAACTAAGCATACTTCAGAAAAAGTGATATCAGTACTTTAGTGATCACTTTTGACTTTATTATTTATTAGTAAGTAAACAAATTAATTTTTAGAATTCTAAGGCTTTCTTTGCAGAATGGTAATGTTTTCATACAAAAAAAAATCGTCATCAGTGAGAATAATCAACTGCGGATTGTGGTAGGTCTATATGTTTTATTTTATACTTTTTCCCCATACTTGATTGGATCGGAACTTATCAAAATTCTATTAAATATATCTTCGTTTGATTTTTGTCTACTACATTTTCGTGAAAAATGTTTCCGGTAATTTTTTAAATCTTTTTTTCTTGCTTCTTGGGTGTCTCGGAAAGTTGGCCATTTCGTAGAGGAGCATGTTTTATAATTTCTGGGCCGTGAATAAAAAACTTGTGGAGGATAGGAGACATACAATACCATGGATATTTATCAACGTAGTATCTGGCTGTATTGTTCGCATAGTTCCTGAATTTTTCAATAGTAAATACCAAGTACCAATATAAGACACATCACTTTGTAGAATATAAAAACATTACATGAAATCATGTTCATTTTAACTGAGTTCGACTGTATTAAGCAGTAAAATTATTTTGTTTATTTAAAATAATTGTACAAAACAATAACAAAAAACAATAGTGAAATAACGAAAAATAAAACAAAGTAAAAAAATAAAAAAAATCTGCACTTAACCTGTTTTTGGTTTGGAGCAACTTGAGTTTTTTCACAAAAATGTAAATTTCTAAAATCGGGCAAAATATGCGCACGATTTTATTTCAGAATATTTAAGTAGACAATATGTAATATTTTTCAGAAAATTTTTCAGAACAAAAGTCTTGTTATATTTTTAGTTACATTCCATGAAATTTGAAAATTAGTGCATTTTTGGACTATTTTCAAAAAAATAACAAAAAATACCAGGACAAATTCTTGCATAAAAGTAAACTCAAATACCTGTAGTTGATGGTTCCATTTTAAAATTTTTCTTTAAACCACTTTTTATTAAAGAAAAATTCACCGAAAGTTCATGAAAATTTAATTTTTTTTAATTTTTTTAATTTAATTTTTTGCCGGACGGACGGACATCGTTAAATCGACTCAGAAAGTGATTCTGAGTCGAACGGTATACTTTAAGGTGGGGGTCCGAAGATTTTTTCTCTGCGTTACAACTTCTGCACAAACACATAATACCCCAACCACCTTTGGTGGTGTAGGGTATAAAAATATGTTTTCTTTTTCTATGCATCTTCGGAAGTTACCGTTATTTTACTTAAGCCGTTTGGTTTTGCCTGTGCAAAATAATAGCAGCAAAATGATAAACATTGCCAAATAGTATTACTGTTTTATTATTTTGGATCCTTTTGGTTTTTAAGTAAATTATATAGCCGTGTTCGGCACATACACTGAAATTTTGTTTTTAAAAAAATTTTAAAATTGGTGGCGGCAAGCACTTTATTCCTAGCACCCGTACCTTATTGGTAAAAAATACTTTCTGAAGGTAAAACATACAAATTTCTCCAAAAATTTTGTGGAATATTCTCCCGCTGTTATTAAAAATTTAAAAAAATATAATCCAAAACAATAAACACGAACTCGCATGTAAAAAAATCGTCTAAGTGACTTCATGCGCAAAAAAAGAATGGTTAACCCAAACACATTTGTGACGTCCACTAAGGCAAAAGAGGAGTTAGAGCTGAAAGTTGATGCGTCAACTATTTTTTGACATTTCCAAAAATAAAATCTGTAAGCAAGATTTCAAAGGAAAGTGCAATTTCTAAACTACAGACAGGTACGCCCTTATTTCGCGATACTTTACACCGACTGGCCGCAAACGAAATGGCGCACTTTCTCTGCACAAATGCGTCCAAAGTAGTTCTTTTTGGTGCATATGGGACGCATGGGACAAAAAAATATGTGACGCACTGTGTGTGATTAAAAAAATGAAATGGAAATAATTATGGAACTTCGGAACAGCTGCTTCGATTTCACATGGTGATAGCAGAGATGTAGGCGAGTTTAAGTTTTAAGTTTGGACCTATAGACCTACAGGGGGCGAATCCACAGAATCCCAAAGTTGGACACATCGTTATAACATTTATTTTATAAAAATTTTTTCATCGGATGAAAAAAAATGAAAATAATTTTATACTTATTTTGTACACAGCTGTATATATTTATTAATATAATGAATTTAATTTTCTAGGATTTTATTAAAATTCAGTAAAATTTTTTTTTTTTTAAATTTGGAAAAAAAAATTATTTAACATTTCATTTTGAACTCTAATTTAAAATAGACACAATTATTTTAGTTTATGGAATATTTTTATTCACATTTATTCACATAACATTTATTAAAAACGTTCCTGATTCCTTATATCTGAACCGATTTCAAAGATTTTTATATGGGAGGATTCTGTTAGTCGATATCTACAAATTATCGTATGCCTATATTATCTCTTTTTGTTTAAGAGATATTAAGCTTCAAAAATTAAAATTTTTACTTTTTAGCCTGTCTTGGTGAAGTTTTTTCGCTACAGCGGGTCCAATTTTAACCCGATTTTTCATTAAAAATAAATAGAAAAATTGTGTAAAGAAAGAATTTTGAAAAGATATTTACGGAGTCAAAAGTCACAAGCATTTAAATTTAAACTTTAAACTTTAAAAAAGTGGTAACATTCTTTTTCTGTTATATAAAAATTTTCTTAAGTAACATATATAATATTTATATTTTTCTGAAAGACAAATAAACACAAAATACTTTAAAGGGAAAAATGCTTTCAAGAATCGAATTTTGCGAGAACCAGGGTTTCCCAAATTTGACCTATTTTTCCAAATAATTTCGAATTTTCGGCTTAATTTCTCAAATCGCAAAGCTGGAATCAAAAAAAGGTTATACTTTTTACTTAGTCTAAAGTGTTTTAATTTTTTTCACAATAGAAATTTTTGCTCCCCGTTATCGGTTGGAAAGATATAGCACTTTACCGCCCACCTCCCATATAACGTAAAATTTGGTGGGTATATAGTAGGGTATCCAATCGATTATTCGGTTATACGGTTAATTTTTGGTCGATTAACTGTCCGAATAATTTAAAACTGTCCATTTTCGAATAACGAATAAACCGAATAATTTGTGTCGAATAACCGGTTAACCGAAATGTAGTTTTCTCGAGTTATAAATTAGAAAATTTTTTATTTTTATGATAAATTTATGTATACTACATCTTTTTAAGAGGTCTATTGCATTCCAGTAAAAATAAATAAACATAATTTTTAGTGGGGTAATTTTTCTTCTGCTTTAGAAGTAATAAAACAGTATTCAATATATATAGAAAGATTTAAACGAATTGTTCTGCTATAAGACTTTGATATTCGGATGTTATTTCTCCAAAAAAGAAAATAACTGAAATAAATGACAAAACAATATTTGCAAAACAATGTAACAAAACAATGTTATGCAATTTTCTTTATTAAAATAATAACAAAAATTCAAACTAATTTCCTGGAGTCGATAAAAAAATTTGGTTGTTCATTGCAATTTTGCACAAAATCGTGAATATGGCATGACATAACACAGGTATCAAAAAATTCATTGAAAATTATACGAATTTTTACTATTTCTGGATCACAAATTCAGTATCATACTGACTTCTTTGGATGCTTTGTTTTTGGGATAGAATGTTTTATAAAAAGCGTCAAGAAATAATATAAATAATTAAACTTTACTCAAAGTAATGTTCTTAAGTAAATTCAAAGTTTTACAAGTCATAATACTTTTAATTATCATCTCCTAAATGCACCCAAAAAATATTAATGTAGACTCGATTAACAAAATATCATTCTTACACGGAAAATATACTTACATGAAAAATATATTAAATAAAGCGGAATAAGTAGAATATTTTATAGTATTAGCTAAAAAATGAAAATTTTTCATACAAATAGGAGAAAATAATTACGAAATGATCTCCTTTTAAAACAATTTGATCTTATATCATGTTTCTAAGTAACTATTTAAATAGATTAAAAGCTATAATTTGTGTAATTTATTTGTTTTACATGTATAACAAAGGTTATTCGGTTAATCGAATAATTTGTCAATAATCGGCTATTAACCGATCAACTTTTAACCTCGAATAATTATTTGTCGAATAAACCGATTAATGTAAACACCCGAATAATTGGATACCCTAGTATATAGATTCGGCCAAGCCGAATATAAAATTCTCGCATGTTTTATGCTATAATGAATACCTAATACGAAATATTAAAACACAAATTCATAAACAAACAATATAAAAGGACATAACCAATTAACAGCAAGGCCCAAAGGTTAAATTTATTAATTATCTTAAAATTTTATGAAAAATTTTAATATTTTGTGCAGGAATTTGACTAAATGTGAATAAAAATATTCCATAAACTAAAATAATTTTGTCTATTTTAAATTAGAGTTTAAAATGAAATGTTAAATAATTTTTTTTTTTCCAAATTAAAAAAAAAAAATGTTTTACTGAATTTTAATAAAATCCTAGAAAATTAAATTCATTATATTTATATTTATACAGCTGTGAACAAAATAAGCATAACATTATTTTAAATTTTTTTCATCGGATGAAAAAATTGTAATAAACAATTTCATTGAATAAAAAAATATTTTTGAAACAAAACAAAAGTATGAATAAAAAAAATCATTTCAAATTTTTTCATACTATTATTCTCATCATGATGGATGGGATTTTAGTTTTAATCGAAATCTTCATATAAAAATAGATTTTTGGTCTGAAACATAAGTGATCACAGATTGAGCTTATTTTCTCAAAAAACGCAGTATTTACTGAGTTATAAGGGATTTTAGTTTTAATTTTATGAGACATAAGTGATCACAGATTAAGCTTATTTTCTCAAAAAACGCAGTATTTACTGAGTTATAAGGGATTTTAGTTTTAATCGAAATTTTCATATAAAAACCGATTTTTGGTATGAAAGGTAAGTGATCACAGATTAAGCTTATTTTCTCAAAAAACGCAGTATTTACTGAGTTATAAGGGATTTTAGTTTTAATCGAAATTTTCATATAAAAATCGATTTTTGGTATGAAACATAAGTGATCACAGATTAAGCTTATTTTCTCAAAAAACGCAGTATTTACTGAGTTATAAGGGATTTTAGTTTTAATTTTATGAGACATAAGTGATCACATATTAAGCTTATTTTCTCAAAAAACGCAGTATTTACTGAGTTATAAGGGATTTTAGTTTTAATCGAAATTTTCATATAAAAATCGATTTTTGGTATGAAAGGTAAGTGATCACAGATAAAGCTTATTTTCTCAAAAAACGCAGTATTTATTGAATTATAAGGGATTTTAGTTTTAATCGAAATTTTCATATAAAAATCGATTTTTGGTATGAAACATAAGTGATCACAGATTAAGCTTATTTTCTCAAAAAACGCAGTATTTACTGAGTTATAAGGGATTTTAGTTTTAATCGAAATTTTCATATAAAAATCGATTTTTGGTATGAAACATAAGTGATCACAGATTAAGCTTATTTTCTCAAAAAACGCAGTATTTACTGAGTTATAAGGGATTTTAGTTTTAATTTTATGAGACATAAGTGATCACAGATTAAGCTTATTTTCTCAAAAAACGCAGTATTTACTGAGTTATAAGGGATTTTAGTTTTAATCGAAATTTTCATATAAAAATCGATTTTTGGCATGAAACATAAATGATCACAGATTAAGCTTATTTTCTCAAAAAACGCAGTATTTACTGAGTTATAAGGGATTTTAGTTTTAACCGAAATTTTCATATAAAAATCGATTTTTGGTATGAAACATAAGTGATCACAGATTAAGCTTATTTTCTCAAAAAACGCAGTATTTACTGAGTTATATGGGATTTTAGTTTTAATCGAAATTTTCATATAAAAATCGATTTTTAATATGAAACATAAGTGATCACAGATTAAGCTTATTTTCCCAAAAAACGCAGTATTTACTGAGTTATAAGGGATTTTAGTTTTAATCGAAATTTTCATATAAAAATCGATTTTTAATATGAAACATAAGTGATCACAGATTAAGCTTATTTTCTCAAAAAACGCAGTATTTACTGAGTTATAAGGGATTTTAGTTTTAATCGAAATTTTCATATAAAAATTGATTTTTGGTATGAATCGATTTTAGTTTTAATCGAAATTTTCATATAAAAATCGATTTTTGGCATGAAACATAAATGATCACAGATTAAGCTTATTTTCTCAAAAAACGCTGTATTTACCGAGTTATAAGGGATTTTAGTTTTAATCGAAATTTTCGTATAAAAATCGATTTTCGGTATGAAAGGTAAGTCATCACAGATTAAGCTTATTTTCCCAAAAAACGCAGTATTTACTGAGTTATAAGGGATTTTAGTTTTAATCGAAATTTTCATATAAAAATCGATTTTTAGTATGAGTATAACTCAGTATTTACTGAGTTATAAGGGATTTTAGTTTTAATCGAAATTTTCATATAAAAATCGATTTTTGGCATGAAACGTAAATAATCACAGATTAAGCTTATTTTCTCAAAAAACGCAGTATTTACTGAGTTATAAGGGATTTTAGTTTTAATCGAAATTTTCATATAAAAATCGATTTTTGGTATGAAACATAAGTGATCACAGATTAAGCTTATTTTCTCAAAAAACGCAGTATTTACTCAGTTATAAGGGATTTTAGTTTTAATCGAAATTTTCATATAAAAATCGATTTTTGGCATGAAACATAAATGATCACAGATTAAGCTTATTTTCTCAAAAAACGCAGTATTTACTGAGTTATAAGGGATTTTAGTTTTAACCGAAATTTTCATATAAAAATCGATTTTTGGTATGAAACATAAGTGATCACAGATTAAGCTTATTTTCTCAAAAAACGCAGTATTTACAGAGTTATAAGGGATTTTAGTTTTAATCGAAATTTTCATATAAAAATCGATTTTTAATATGAAACATAAGTGATCACAGATTAAGCTTATTTTCCCAAAAAACGCAGTATTTACTGAGTTATAAGGGATTTTAGTTTTAATCGAAATTTTCATATAAAAATCGATTTTTAGTATGAGTATAACTCAGTATTTACTGAGTTATAAGGGATTTTAGTTTTAATCGAAATTTTCATATAAAAATCGATTTTTGGCATGAAACATAAATGATCACAGATTAAGCTTATTTTCTCAAAAAACGCAGTATTTACTGAGTTATAAGGGATTTTAGTTTTAACCGAAATTTTCATATAAAAATCGATTTTTGGTATGAAACATAAGTGATCACAGATTAAGCTTATTTTCTCAAAAAACGCAGTATTTACTGAGTTATAAGGGATTTTAGTTTTAATCGAAATTTTCATATAAAAATCGATTTTTGGCATGAAACATAAATGATCACAGATTAAGCTTATTTTCTCAAAAAACGCAGTATTTACCGAGTTATAAGGGATTTTAGTTTTAATCGAAATTTTCGTATAAAAATCGATTTTCGGTATGAAAGGTAAGTGATCACAGATTAAGCTTATTTTCTCAAAAAACGCAGTATTTACTGAGTTATATGGGATTTTAGTTTTAATCGAAATTTTCATATAAAAATCGATTTTTAATATGAAACATAAGTGATCACAGATTAAGCTTATTTTCCCAAAAAACGCAGTATTTACTGAGTTATAAGGGATTTTAGTTTTAATCGAAATTTTCATATAAAAATCGATTTTTAATATGAAACATAAGTGATCACAGATTAAGCTTATTTTCTCAAAAAACGCAGTATTTACTGAGTTATAAGGGATTTTAGTTTTAACCGAAATTTTCATATAAAAATCGATTTTCGGCATGAATCGATTTTAGTTTTAATCGAAATTTTCATATAAAAATCGATTTTTGGCATGAAACATAAATGATCACAGATTAAGCTTATTTTCTCAAAAAACGCTGTATTTACCGAGTTATAAGGGATTTTAGTTTTAATCGAAATTTTCGTATAAAAATCGATTTTCGGTATGAAAGGTAAGTCATCACAGATTAAGCTTATTTTCCCAAAAAACGCAGTATTTACTGAGTTATAAGGGATTTTAGTTTTAATCGAAATTTTCATATAAAAATCGATTTTTAGTATGAGTATAACTCAGTATTTACTGAGTTTTAAGGGATTTTAGTTTTAATCGAAATTTTCATATAAAAATCGATTTTTGGCATGAAACGTAAATAATCACAGATTAAGCTTATTTTCTCAAAAAACGCAGTATTTACTGAGTTATAAGGGATTTTAGTTTTAATCGAAATTTTCATATAAAAATCGATTTTTGGTATGAAACATAAGTGATCACAGATTAAGCTTATTTTCTCAAAAAACGCAGTATTTACTCAGTTATAAGGGATTTTAGTTTTAATCGAAATTTTCATATAAAAATCGATTTTTGGCATGAAACATAAATGATCACAGATTAAGCTTATTTTCTCAAAAAACGCAGTATTTACTGAGTTATAAGGGATTTTAGTTTTAACCGAAATTTTCATATAAAAATCGATTTTTGGTATGAAACATAAGTGATCACAGATTAAGCTTATTTTCTCAAAAAACGCAGTATTTACAGAGTTATAAGGGATTTTAGTTTTAATCGAAATTTTCATATAAAAATCGATTTTTAATATGAAACATAAGTGATCACAGATTAAGCTTATTTTCCCAAAAAACGCAGTATTTACTGAGTTATAAGGGATTTTAGTTTTAATCGAAATTTTCATATAAAAATCGAAAAATTTCATATATAAGGGATTTTAGTTTTAATCGAAATTTTCATATAAAAATCGATTTTTGGCATGAAACATAAATGATCACAGATCAAGCTTATTTTCTCAAAAAACGCAGTATTTACTGAGTTATAAGGGATTTTAGTTTTAATCGAAATTTTCATATAAAAATCGATTTTTGGTATGAAACATAAGTGATCACAGATTAAGCTTATTTTCTCAAAAAACGCAGTATTTACTGAGGTATAAGGGATTTTAGTTTTAATCGAAATTTTCATATAAAAATCGATTTTTAATATGAAACATAAGTGATCACAGATTAAGCTTATTTTCTCAAAAAACGCAGTATTTACTGAGTTATAAGGGATTTTAGTTTTAATCGAAATTTTCATATAAAAATCGATTTTTGGTATGAAACATAAGTGATCACAGATTAAGCTTATTTTCTCAAAAAACGCAGTATTTACTGAGTTATAAGGGATTTTAGTTTTAACCGAAATTTTCATATAAAAATCGATTTTTGGTATGAAACATAAGTGATCACAGATTAAGCTTATTTTCTCAAAAAACGCAGTATTTACTGAGTTATAAGGGATTTTAGTTTTAATCGAAATTTTCATATAAAAATCGATTTTTGGTATGAAACATAAGTGATCACAGATTAAGCTTATTTTCTCAAAAAACGCAGTATTTACTGAGTTATAAGGGATTTTAGTTTTAATCGAAATTTTCATATAAAAATCGATTTTTGGCATGAAACATAAATGATCACAGATTAAGCTTATTTTCTCAAAAAACGCAGTATTTACCGAGTTATAAGGGATTTTAGTTTTAATCGAAATTTTCGTATAAAAATCGATTTTCGGTATGAAAGGTAAGTGATCACAGATTAAGCTTATTTTCCCAAAAAACGCAGTATTTACTGAGTTATAAGGGATTTTAGTTTTAATCGAAATTTTCATATAAAAATCGATTTTTAGTATGAGTATAACTCAGTATTTACTGAGTTATAAGGGATTTTAGTTTTAACCGAAATTTTCATATAAAAATCGATTTTCGGCATGAAACATAAATGATCACAGATTAAGCTTATTTTCTCAAAAAACGCAGTATTTAATGAGTTATAAGGGATTTTAGTTTTAACCGAAATTTTCATATAAAGTTATAAGGGAATCGCTTTTTGGTATGAAACATAAGTGATCACAGATTAAGCTTATTTTCTCAAAAAACGCAGTATTTACTGAGTTATAAGGGATTTTAGTTTTAATCGAAATTTTCATATAAAAATCGATTTGTAATATGAAACATAAGTGATCACAGATTAAGCTTATTTTCTCAAAAAACGCAGTATTTACTGAGTTATAAGGGATTTTAGTTTTAATCGAAATTTTCATATAAAAATCGATTTTTGGTATGAAACATAAGTGATCACAGATTAAGCTTATTTTCTCAAAAAACGCAGTATTTACTGAGTTATAAGGGATTTTAGTTTTAATCGAAATTTTCATATAAAAATCGATTTGTAATATGAAACATAAGTGATCACAGATTAAGCTCATTTTCTCAAAAAACGCAGTATTTACTGAGTTATAAGGGATTTTAGTTTTAATCGAATTTTTCATATAAAAATCGATTTTTGGTATGAAACATAAGTGATCACAGATTAAGCTCATTTTCTCAAAAAACGCAGTATTTACTGAGTTATAAGGGATTTTAGTTTTAACCGAAATTTTCATATAAAAATCGATTTTTGGTATGAAACATAAGTGATCACAGATTAAGCTTATTTTCTCAAAAAACGCAGTATTTACAGAGTTATAAGGGATTTTAGTTTTAATCGAAATTTTCATATAAAAATCGATTTTTAATATGAAACATAAGTGATCACAGATTAAGCTTATTTTCCCAAAAAACGCAGTATTTACTGAGTTATAAGGGATTTTAGTTTTAATCGAAATTTTCATATAAAAATCGATTTTTAATATGAAACATAAGTGATCACAGATTAAGCTTATTTTCTCAAAAAACGCAGTATTTACTGAGTTATAAGGGATTTTAGTTTTAATCGAAATTTTCATATAAAAATTGATTTTTGGTATGAATCGATTTTAGTTTTAATCGAAATTTTCATATAAAAATCGATTTTTGGCATGAAACATAAATGATCACAGATTAAGCTTATTTTCTCAAAAAACGCTGTGTTTACCGAGTTATAAGGGATTTTAGTTTTAATCGAAATTTTCGTATAAAAATCGATTTTCGGTATGAAAGGTAAGTCATCACAGATTAAGCTTATTTTCCCAAAAAACGCAGTATTTACCGAGTTATAAGGGATTTTAGTTTTAATCGAAATTTTCATATAAAAATCGATTTTTAGTATGAGTATAACTCAGTATTTACTGAGTTATAAGGGATTTTAGTTTTAATCGAAATTTTCATATAAAAATCGATTTTTGGCATGAAACGTAAATAATCACAGATTAAGCTTATTTTCTCAAAAAACGCAGTATTTACTGAGTTATAAGGGATTTTAGTTTTAATCGAAATTTTCATATAAAAATCGATTTTTGGTATGAAACATAAGTGATCACAGATTAAGCTTATTTTCTCAAAAAACGCAGTATTTACTCAGTTATAAGGGATTTTAGTTTTAATCGAAATTTTCATATAAAAATCGATTTTTGGCATGAAACATAAATGATCACAGATTAAGCTTATTTTCTCAAAAAACGCAGTATTTACTGAGTTATAAGGGATTTTAGTTTTAACCGAAATTTTCATATAAAAATCGATTTTTGGTATGAAACATAAGTGATCACAGATTAAGCTTATTTTCTCAAAAAACGCAGTATTTACAGAGTTATAAGGGATTTTAGTTTTAATCGAAAT
The DNA here is from genome assembly GCA_951394005.1 of Protophormia terraenovae. NCBI lineage: Eukaryota > Metazoa > Arthropoda > Insecta > Diptera > Calliphoridae > Protophormia > Protophormia terraenovae. The sequence continues at coordinate 44,022,089 of OX596073.1, read as the reverse complement.
TTTCATATAAAAATCGATTTTTAATATGAAACATAAGTGATCACAGATTAAGCTTATTTTCCCAAAAAACGCAGTATTTACTGAGTTATAAGGGATTTTACTTTTAATCGAAATTTTCATATAAAAATCAATTTTTGGAATGAAACGTAAGTGATCACAGATTAAGCTTATTTTCTCAAAAAACGCAGTATTTACTGAGTTATAAGGGATTTTAGTTTTAACCGAAATTTTCATATAAAAATCGATTTTTGGTATGAAACATAAGTGATCACAGATTAAGCTTATTTTCTCAAAAAACGCAGTATTTACTGAGTTATAAGGGATTTTAGTTTTAATCGAAATTTTCATATAAAAATCGATTTTTGGCATGAAACATAAATGATCACAGATCAAGCTTATTTTCTCAAAAAACGCAGTATTTACTGAGTTATAAGGGATTTTAGTTTTAACCGAAATTTTCATATAAAAATCGATTTTTGGTATGAAACATAAGTGATCACAGATTAAGCTTATTTTCTCAAAAAACGCAGTATTTACTGAGTTATAAGGGATTTTAGTTTTAACCGAAATTTTCATATAAAAATCGATTTTTGGCATGAAACATAAATGATCACAGATCAAGCTTATTTTCTCAAAAAACGCAGTATTTACTGAGTTATAAGGGATTTTAGTTTTAATCGAAATTTTCATATAAAAATCGATTTTTGGTATGAAACATAAGTGATCACAGATTAAGCTTATTTTGTTTTAATCGAAATTTTCATATAAAAATCGATTTTTGGTATGAAACATAAGTGATCACAGATTAAGCTTATTTTCTCAAAAAACGCAGTATTTACTGAGTTATAAGGGATTTTAGTTTTAATCGAAATTTTCATATAAAAATCGATTTTTGGCATGAAACATAAATGATCACAGATTAAGCTTATTTTCTCAAAAAACGCAGTATTTACCGAGTTATAAGGGATTTTAGTTTTAATCGAAATTTTCGTATAAAAATCGATTTTCGGTATGAAAGGTAAGTGATCACAGATTAAGCTTATTTTCCCAAAAAACGCAGTATTTACTGAGTTATAAGGGATTTTAGTTTTAATCGAAATTTTCATATAAAAATCGATTTTTAGTATGAGTATAACTCAGTATTTACTGAGTTATAAGGGATTTTAGTTTTAACCGAAATTTTCATATAAAAATCGATTTTCGGCATGAAACATAAATGATCACAGATTAAGCTTATTTTCTCAAAAAACGCAGTATTTAATGAGTTATAAGGGATTTTAGTTTTAACCGAAATTTTCATATAAAGTTATAAGGGAATCGCTTTTTGGTATGAAACATAAGTGATCACAGATCAAGCTTATTTTCTCAAAAAACGCAGTATTTACTGAGTTATAAGGGATTTTAGTTTTAATCGAAATTTTCATATAAAAATCGATTTTTGGTATGAAACATAAGTGATCACAGATTAAGCTTATTTTCTCAAAAAACGCAGTATTTACTGAGTTATAAGGGATTTTAGTTTTAACCGAAATTTTCATATAAAAATCGATTTTTGGTATGAAACATAAGTGATCACAGATTAAGCTTATTTTCTCAAAAAACGCAGTATTTACTGAGTTATAAGGGATTTTAGTTTTAATCGAAATTTTCATATAAAAATCGATTTTTGGTATGAAACATAAGTGATCACAGATTAAGCTTATTTTCTCAAAAAACGCAGTATTTACTGAGTTATAAGGGATTTTAGTTTTAATCGAAATTTTCATATAAAAATCGATTTTTGGCATGAAACATAAATGATCACAGATTAAGCTTATTTTCTCAAAAAACGCAGTATTTACCGAGTTATAAGGGATTTTAGTTTTAATCGAAATTTTCGTATAAAAATCGATTTTCGGTATGAAAGGTAAGTGATCACAGATTAAGCTTATTTTCCCAAAAAACGCAGTATTTACTGAGTTATAAGGGATTTTAGTTTTAATCGAAATTTTCATATAAAAATCGATTTTTAGTATGAGTATAACTCAGTATTTACTGAGTTATAAGGGATTTTAGTTTTAACCGAAATTTTCATATAAAAATCGATTTTTGGCATGAAACATAAATGATCACAGATTAAGCTTATTTTCTCAAAAAACGCAGTATTTACCGAGTTATAAGGGATTTTAGTTTTAATCGAAATTTTCATATAAAAATCGATTTTTGGCATGAAACATAAATGATCACAGATTAAGCTTATTTTCCCAAAAAACGCAGTATTTACTGAGTTATAAGGGATTTTAGTTTTAATCGAAATTTTCATATAAAAATCGATTTTTAATATGAAACATAAGTGATCACAGATTAAGCTTATTTTCTCAAAAAACGCAGTATTTACTGAGTTATAAGGGATTTTAGATTTAACCGAAATTTTCATATAAAAATCGATTTTTGGTATGAAACATAAGTGATCACAGATTAAGCTTATTTTCTCAAAAAACGCAGTATTTACTGAGTTATAAGGGATTTTAGTTTTAATCGAAATTTTCATATAAAAATCGATTTTTGGTATGAAACATAAGTGATCACAGATTAAGCTTATTTTCTCAAAAAACGCAGTATTTACTGAGTTATAAGGGATTTTAGTTTTAATCGAAATTTTCATATAAAAATCGATTTTTGGCATGAAACATAAATGATCACAGATTAAGCTTATTTTCTCAAAAAACGCAGTATTTACCGAGCTATAAGGGATTTTAGTTTTAATCGAAATTTTCGTATAAAAATCGATTTTCGGTATGAAAGGTAAGTGATCACAGATTACTGAGTTATAAGGGATTTTAGTTTTAACCGAAATTTTCATATAAAAATCGATTTTCGGCATGAAACATAAATGATCACAGATTAAGCTTATTTTCTCAAAAAACGCAGTATTTACTGAGTTATAAGGGATTTTAGTTTTAATCGAAATTTTCATATAAAAATCGATTTGTAATATGAAACATAAGTGATCACAGATTAAGCTTATTTTCTCAAAAAACGCAGTATTTACTGAGTTATAAGGGATTTTAGTTTTAATCGAAATTTTCATATAAAAATCGATTTTTGGTATGAAACATAAGTGATCACAGATTAAGCTTATTTTCTCAAAAAACGCAGTATTTACTGAGTTATAAGGGATTTTAGTTTTAATCGAAATTTTCATATAAAAATCGATTTGTAATATGAAACATAAGTGATCACAGATTAAGCTCATTTTCTCAAAAAACGCAGTATTTACTGAGTTATAAGGGATTTTAGTTTTAATCGAATTTTTCATATAAAAATCGATTTTTGGTATGAAACATAAGTGATCACAGATTAAGCTTATTTTCTCAAAAAACGCAGTATTTACTGAGTTATAAGGGATTTTAGTTTTAATCGAAATTTTCATATAAAAATCGATTTTTGGCATGAAACACAAGTGATCACAGATTAAGCTTATTTTCTCAAAAAACGCAGTATTTACTGAGTTATAAGGGATTTTAGTTTTAATCGAAATTTTCATATAAAAATCGATTTTTAGTATGAAACATAAGTGATCACAGATTAAGCTTATTTTCTCAAAAAACGCAGTATTTACTGAGTTATAAGGGATTTTAGTTTTAATCGAAATTTTCATATAAAAATCGATTTTTGGCATGAAACATAAATGATCACAGATTAAGCTTATTTTCTCAAAAAACGCAGTATTTACCGAGTTATAAGGGATTTTAGTTTTAATCGAAATTTTCGTATAAAAATCGATTTTCGGTATGAAAGGTAAGTGATCACAGATTAAGCTTATTTTCCCAAAAAACGCAGTATTTACTGAGTTATAAGGGATTTCAGTTTTAATCGAAATTTTCATATAAAAATCGATTTTTAGTATGAGTATAACTCAGTATTTACTGAGTTATAAGGGATTTTAGTTTTAACCGAAATTTTCATATAAAAATCGATTTTCGGCATGAAACATAAATGATCACAGATTAAGCTTATTTTCTCAAAAAACGCAGTATTTAATGAGTTATAAGGGATTTTAGTTTTAACCGAAATTTTCATATAAAAATCGATTTTTGGTATGAAACATAAGTGATCACAGATTAAGCTTATTTTCTCAAAAAACGCAGTATTTACTGAGTTATAAGGGATTTTAGTTTTAATCGAAATTTTCATATAAAAATCGATTTTTAATATGAAACATAAGTGATCACAGATTAAGCTTATTTTCTCAAAAAACGCAGTATTTACTGAGTTATAAGGGATTTTAGTTTTAATCGAATTTTTCATATAAAAATCGATTTTTGGTATGAAACATAAGTGATCACAGATTAAGCTTATTTTCTCAAAAAACGCAGTATTTACTGAGTTATAAGGGATTTTAGTTTTAATCGAAATTTTCATATAAAAATCGATTTTTGGCATGAAACACAAGTGATCACAGATTAATCTTATTTTCTCAAAAAACGCAGTATTTACTGAGTTATAAGGGATTTTAGTTTTAATCGAAATTTTCATATAAAAATCGATTTTTAGTATGAAACATAAGTGATCACAGATTAAGCATATTTTCTCAAATAACGCAGTATTTACTGAGATATAAGGGATTTTATTTTTAATCGAAATTTTCATATAAAAATCGATTTTTAGTATGAAACATAAGTGATCACAGATTAAGCTTATTTTCTCAAAAAACGCAGTATTTACTGAGTTATAAGGGATTTTAGTTTTAATCGAAATTTTCATAAAAAAATCGATTTTTGGCATGAAACATAAGTGATCACAGATTAAGCTTATTTTCTCAAAAAACGCAGTATTTACCGAGTTATAAGGGATTTTAGTTTTAATCGAAATTTTCGTATATAAATCGATTTTTGGTATGAAACATAAGTGATCAGAGATTAAGCTTATTTTCCCAAAAAACGCAGTATTTACTGAGTTATAAGGGATTTTAGTTTTAACCGAAATTTTCATATAAAAATCGATTTTTGGTATGAAACATAAGTGATCACAGATTAAGCTTATTTTCTTAAAAAACGCAGTATTTACTGAGTTATAAGGGATTTTAGTTTTAATCGAAATTTTCATATAAAAATCGATTTTTGGCATGAAACATAAATGATCACAGATTAAGCTTATTTTCTCAAAAAACGCAGTATTTACTGAGTTATAAGGGATTTTAGTTTTAATCGAAATTTTCGTATAAAAATCGATTTTCGGTATGAAAGGTAAGTGATCACAGATTAAGCTTATTTTCCCAAAAAACGCAGTATTTACTGAGTTATAAGGGATTTTAGTTTTAATCGAAATTTTCATATAAAAATCGATTTTTGGCATGAAACATAAATAATCACAGATTAAGCTTATTTTCTCAAAAAACGCAGTATTTACTGAGTTATAAGGGATTTTAGTTTTAACCGAAATTTTCATATAAAAATCGATTTTTGGTATGAAACATAAGTGATCACAGATTAAGCTTATTTTCTCAAAAAACGCAGTATTTACTGAGTTATAAGGGATTTTAGTTTTAATCGAAATTTTCATATAAAAATCGATTTTTAGTATGAAACATAAGTGATCACAGATTAAGCATATTTTCTCAAAAAACGCAGTATTTACTGAGTTATAAGGGATTTTAGTTTTAATCGAAATTTTCATATAAAAATCGATTTTTAGTATGAAACATAAGTGATCACAGATTAAGCTTATTTTCCCAAAAAACGCAGTATTTACTGAGTTATAAGGGATTTTAGTTTTAATCGAAATTTTCATATAAAAATCGATTTTTGGCATGAAACATAAATAATCACAGATTAAGCTTATTTTCTCAAAAAACGCAGTATTTACTGAGTTATAAGGGATTTTAGTTTTAACCGAAATTTTCATATAAAAATCGATTTTTGGTATGAAACATAAGTGATCACAGATTAAGCTTATTTTCCCAAAAAACGCAGTATTTACTGAGTTATAAGGGATTTTAGTTTTAATCGAAATTTTCATATAAAAATCGATTTTTAGTATGAAACATAAGTGATCACAGATTAAGCATATTTTCTCAAAAAACGCAGTATTTACTGAGTTATAAGGGATTTTAGTTTTAATCGAAATTTTCATATAAAAATCGATTTTTGGCATGAAACATATAAAAATCGATTTTTCGTATGAAACATAAGTGATCACAGATTAAGCTTATTTTCTTAAAAAACGCAGTATTTACTGAGTTATAAGGGATTTTAGTTTTAATTTAATGAGACAAAAATGATCACAGATTAAGCTTATTTTCTCAAAAAACGCAGTATTTACTGAGTTTTAAGGGATTTTAGTTTTAATCGAAATTTTCATATAAAAATCGATTTTTGGTATGAAACATAAGTGAACACAGATTAAGCTTATTTTCTCAAAAAACGCAGTATTTACAGAGTTATAAAGGATTTTAGTTTTAATCGAAATTTTCATATAAAAATCGATTTTTGGTATGAAACATAAGTGATCACAGATTAAGCTTATTTTCTCAAAAAACGCAGTATTTACTGAGTTATAAGGGATTTTAGTTTTAATCGAAATTTTCATATAAAAATCGATTTTTGGTATGAAACATAAGTGATCACAGATTAAGCTTATTTTCTCAAAAAACGCAGTATTTATTGAGTTATAAGGGATTTTAGTTTTAATCGAAATTTTCATATAAAAATCGATTTTTGGTATGAAACATAAGTGATCACAGATTAAGCTTATTTTCTCAAAAAACGCAGTATTTACAGAGTTATAAGGGATTTTAGTTTTAATCGAAATTTTCATATAAAAATCAATTTTTTTTATGAAATATAAGTGATCACAGATTAAGCTTATTTTCTCAAAAAACGCACTATTTACTGAGTTATAAGGGATTTTATTTTTAATCGAAATTTTCATATAAAAATCGATTTTTGGTATGAAACATAAGTGATCACAGATTAAGCTTATTTTCTCAAAAAACGCAGTATTTACTGAGTTATAAGGGATTTTAGTTTTAATCGAAATTTTCATATAAAAATCGATTTTTGGTATGAAACATAACTGATCACAGATTATGCTTATTTTCTCAAAAATCGCAGTATTTACTGAGTTATAAGGGATTTTAGTTTTAATCGAAATTTTCATATAAAAATCGATTTTTGGTATGAAACATAAGTGATCACAGATTATGCTTATTTTCTCAAAAATCGCAGTATTTACTGAGTTATAAGGGATTTTAGTTTTAATCGAAATTTTCATATAAAAATCGATTTTTGGTATGAAACATAAGTGATCACAGATTAATCTTATTTTCTCAAAAATTGCAGTATTTAATAAGTTATAAGGGATTTTAGTTTTTATCGAAATTTTCATATAAAAATCGATTTTTGGTATGAATCATAACTAATCACAGATTATGCTTATTTGCTCAAAAATCGCAGTATTTACTGAGTTATAAGGGATTTTAGTTTTAATCGAAATTTTCATATAAAAATCGATTTTTGGTATGAAACATAAGTGATCACAGATTAAGCTTATTTTCTCAAAAAACGCAGTATTTACTGAGTTATAAGGGATTTTAGTTTTAATCGAAATTTTCATATAAAAATCGATTTTTGGTATGAAACATAAGTGATCACAGATTAAGCTTATTTTCTCAAAAAACGCAGTATTTACAGAGTTATAAAGGATTTTAGTTTTAATCGAAATTTTCATATAAAAATCGATTTTTGGTATGAAACATAAGTGATCACAGATTAAGCTTATTTTCTCAAAAAACGCAGTATTTACTGAGTTATAAGGGATTTTAGTTTTAATCGAAATTTTCATATAAAAATCGATTTTTGGTATGAAACATAAGTGATCACAGATTAAGCTTATTTTCTCAAAAAACGCAGTATTTACTGAGTTATAAGGGATTTTATTTTTAATCGAAATTTTCATATAAAAATCGATTTTTGGTATGAAACATAAGTGATCACAGATTAAGCTTATTTTCTCAAAAAACGCAGTATTTACAGAGTTATAAGGGATTTTAGTTTTAATCGAAATTTTCATATAAAAATCGATTTTTTTTATGAAATATAAGTGATCACAGATTAAGCTTATTTTCTCAAAAAACGCACTATTTACTGAGTTATAAGGGATTTTATTTTTAATCGAAATTTTCATATAAAAATCGATTTTTGGTATGAAACATAAGTGATCACAGATTAAGCTTATTTTCTCAAAAAACGCAGTATTTACTGAGTTATAAGGGATTTTAGTTTTAATCGAAATTTTCATATAAAAATCGATTTTTGGTATGAAACATAACTGATCACAGATTATGCTTATTTTCTCAAAAATCGCAGTATTTACTGAGTTATAAGGGATTTTAGTTTTAATCGAAATTTTCATATAAAAATCGATTTTTGGTATGAAACATAAGTGATCACAGATTAAACTTATTTTCTCAAAAATCGCAGTATTTACTGAGTTATAAGGGATTTTAGTTTTAATCGAAATTTTCATATAAAAATCGATTTTTGGTATGAAACATAAGTGATCACAGATTAATCTTATTTTCTCAAAAATCGCAGTATTTACTGAGTTATAAGGGATTTTAGTTTTAATCGAAATTTTCATATAAAAATCGATTTTTGGTATGAAACATAACTAATCAGAGATTATGCTTATTTGCTCAAAAATCGCAGTATTTACTGAGTTATAAGGGATTTTAGTTTTAATCGAAATTTTCATATAAAAATCGATTTTTGGTATGAAACATAAGTGATCACAGATTAATCTTATTTTCTCAAAAATTGCAGTATTTACTAAGTTATAAGGGATTTTAGTTTTTATCGAAATTTTCATATAAAAATCGATTTTTGGTATGAATCATAACTAATCACAGATTATGCTTATTTGCTCAAAAATCGCAGTATTTACTGAGTTATAAGGGATTTTAGTTTTAATCGAAATTTTCATATAAAAATCGATTTTTGGTATGAAACATAAGTGATCACAGATTAAGCTTATTTTCTCAAAAAACGCAGTATTTACAGAGTTATAAGGGGTTTTAGTTTTAATCGAAATTTTCATATAAAAATCGATTTTTTTTATGAAACATAAGTGATCACAGATTATGCTTATTTTCTCAAAAAACGCAGTATTTACCGAGTTATAAGGGATTTTAGTTTTAATCGAAATTTTCGTATATAAATCGATTTTTGGTATGAAAGGTAAGTGATCACAGATTAAGCTTATTTTCCCAAAAAACGCAGTATTTACTGAGTTATAAGGGATTTTAGTTTTAACCGAAATTTTCATATAAAAATCGATTTTTCGTATGAAACATAAGTGATCACAGATTAAGCTTATTTTCTTAAAAAACGCAGTATTTACTGAGTTATAAAGGATTTTAGTTTTAATCGAAATTTTCATATAAAAATCGATTTTTTTTATGAAACATAAGTGATCACAGATTATGCTTATTTTCTCAAAAAACGCAGTATTTACAGAGTTATAAGGGATTTTAGTTTTAATCGAAATTTTCATATAAAAATCGATTTTTTTTATGAAACATAAGTGATCACAGATTATGCTTATTTTCTCAAAAAACGCAGTATTTACAGAGTTATAAGGGATTTTAGTTTTAATCGAAATTTTCATATAAAAATCGATTTTTTTTATGAAACATAAGTGATCACAGATTATGCTTATTTTCTCAAAAAACGCAGTATTTACCGAGTTATAAGGGATTTTAGTTTTAATCGAAATTTTCGTATATAAATCGATTTTTGGTATGAAAGGTAAGTGATCACAGATTAAGCTTATTTTCCCAAAAAACGCAGTATTTACTGAGTTATAAGGGATTTTAGTTTTAACCCAAATTTTCATATAAAAATCGATTTTTGGTATGAAACATAAATGATCACAGATTAAGCTTATTTTCTCAAAAAACGCAGTATTTACAGAGTTATAAGGGATTTTAGTTTTAATCGAAATTTTCATATAAAAATCGATTTTTTTATGAAACATAAGTGATCACAGATTATGCTTATTTGCTCAAAAATCGCAGTATTTACTGAGTTATAAGGGATTTTAGTTTTAATCGAAATTTTCATATAAAAATCGATATTTGGTATGAAACATAAGTGATCACAGATTATGCTTATTTTCTCAAAAATCGCAGTATTTACTGAGTTATAAGGGATTTTATTTTTAATCGAAATTTTCATATAAAAATCGATTTTTGGTATGAAACATAAGTGATCACAGATTAAGCTTATTTTCTCAAAAAACGCAGTATTTACAGAGTTATAAGGGATTTTAGTTTTAATCGAAATTTTCATATAAAAATCGATTTTTGGTATGAAACATAACTGATCACAGATTATGCTTATTTTCTCAAAAAACGCAGTATTTACTGAGTTATAAGGGATTTTATTTTTAATCGAAATTTTCATATAAAAATCGATTTTTGGTATGAAACATATGTAAGTGATCACAGATTAAGCTTATTTTCTCAAAAAACGCAGTATTTACTGAGTTATAAGGGATTTTATTTTTAATCGAAATTTTCATATAAAAATCGATTTTTGGTATGAAACATAATTGATCACAGATAAAGCTTATTTTCTCAAAAATCGCAGTATTTACTGAGTTATAAGGGATTTTAGTTTTAATCGAAATTTTCATATAAAAATCGATTTTTGGTATGAAACATAAGTGATCACAGATTATGCTTATTTTCTCAAAAAACGCAGTATTTACTGAGTTATAAGGGATTTTATTTTAAATCGAAATTTTCATATAAAAATCGATTTTTGGTATGAAACATAAATGATCACAGATTAAGCTTATTTTCTCAAAAAACGCAGTATTTACAGAGTTATAAGGGATTTTAGTTTTAATCGAAATTTTCATATAAAAATCGATTTTTGGTATGAAACATAAGTGATCACAGATTAAGCTTATTTTCTCAAAAAACGCAGTATTTACTGACTTATAAGGGATTTTATTTTTAATCGAAATTTTCATATAAAAATCGATTTTTGGTATGAAACATAAGTGATCACAGATTAAGCTTATTTTCTCAAAAAATGCAGTATTTACTGAGATATAAGGGATTTTAGTTTTAATCGAAATTTTCATATAAAAATCGATTTTTTTTATGAAACATAAGTGATCACAGATTATGCTTATTTGCTCAAAAATCGCAGTATTTACCGAGTTATAAGGGATTTTAGTTTTAATCGAAATTTTCTTATATAAATCGATTTTTGGTATGAAAGGTAAGTGATCACAGATTAAGCTTATTTTCCCAAAAAACGCAGTATTTACTGAGTTATAAGGGATTTTAGTTTAAATCTCAAAAAACGCAGTATTTACTGAGTTATAAGGGATTTTAGTTTTAATCGAAATTTTCATATAAAAATCGATTTTTGGTATGAAACATAAGTGATCACAGATTAAGCTTATTTTCTCAAAAAACGCAGTATTCACTGAGTTATAAGGGATTTTATTTTTAATCGAAATTTTCATATAAAAATCGATTTTTGGTATGAAACATAAGTGATCACAGATTAAGCTTATTTTCTCAAAAAACGCAGTATTTACAGAGTTGTAAGGGATTTTAGTTTTAATCGAAATTTTCATATAAAAATCGATTTTTGGTATGAAACATAACTGATCACAGATTAATCTTATTTTTTCAAAAATCGCAGTATTTACTGAGTTATAAGGGATTTTAGTTTTTATCGAAATTTTCATATAAAAATCGATTTTTTTTATGAAACATAAGTGATCACAGATTAAGCATATTTTCTCAAAAAACGCAGTATTTACTGAGTTATAAGGGATTTTATTTTTAATCGAAATTTTCATATAAAAATCGATTTTTGGTATGAAACATAAGTGATCACAGATTATGCTTATTTTCTCAAAAAACGCAGTATTTACTGAGTTATAAGGGATTTTAGTTTTAATCGAAATTTTCATATAAAAATCGATTTTTGGTATGAAACATAACTGATCACAGATTATGCTTATTTTCTCAAAAATCGCAGTATTTACTGAGTTATAAGGGATTTTAGTTTTAATCGAAATTTTCATATAAAAATCGATTTTTGGTATGAAACATAAGTGATCACAGATTAAACTTATTTTCTCAAAAATCGCAGTATTTACTGAGTTATAAGGGATTTTAGTTTTAATCGAAATTTTCATATAAAAATCGATTTTTGGTATGAAACATAAGTGATCACAGATTAATCTTATTTTCTCAAAAATCGCAGTATTTACTGAGTTATAAGGGATTTTAGTTTTAATCGAAATTTTCATATAAAAATCGATTTTTGGTATGAATCATAACTAATCACAGATTATGCTTATTTGCTCAAAAATCGCAGTATTTACTGAGTTATAAGGGATTTTAGTTTTAATCGAAATTTTCATATAAAAATCGATTTTTGGTATGAAACATAAGTGATCACAGATTAAGCTTATTTTCTCAAAAAACGCAGTATTTACAGAGTTATAAGGGATTTTAGTTTTAATCGAAATTTTCATATAAAAATCGATTTTTTTTATGAAACATAAGTGATCACAGATTATGCTTATTTTCTCAAAAAACGCAGTATTTACTGAGTTATAAGGGATTTTAGTTTTAATCGAAATTTTCATATAAAAATCGATTTTTGGTATGAAACATAAGTGATCACAGATTAATCTTATTTTCTCAAAAATTGCAGTATTTACTAAGTTATAAGGGATTTTAGTTTTAATCGAAATTTTCATATAAAAATCGATTTTTGGTATGAAACATAAGTGATCACAGATTAATCTTATTTTCTCAAAAATTGCAGTATTTACTAAGTTATAAGGGATTTTAGTTTTAATCGAAATTTTCATATAAAAATCGATTTTTGGTATGAAACATAAGTGATCACAGATTAAGCTTATTTTCTCAAAAATCGCAGTATTTACTGAGTTATAAGGGATTTTAGTTTTAATCGAAATTTTCATATAAAAATCGATTTTTGGTATGAAACATAAGTGATCACAGATTAAGCTTATTTTCTCAAAAAACGCAGTATTTACAGAGTTATAAGGGATTTTAGTTTTAATCGAAATTTTCATATAAAAATCGATTTTTTTTATGAAACATAAGTGATCACAGATTGAGCTTATTTTCTCAAAAAACGCAGTATTTACAGAGTTATAAGGGATTTTAGTTTTAATCGAAATTTTCATATAAAAATCGATTTTTGGTATGAAACGTAAGTGATCACAGATTATGCTTATTTGCTCAAAAATCGCAGTATTTACTGAGTTATAAGGGATTTTAGTTTTAATCGAAATTTTCATATAAAAATCGATTTTTGGTATGAAACATAAGTGATCACAGATTAAGCTTATTTTCTCAAAAAACGCAGTATTTACTGAGTTATAAGGGATTTTAGTTTTAATCGAAATTTTCATATAAAAATCGATTTTTTTATGAAACATAAGTGATCACAGATTATGCTTATTTGCTCAAAAATCGCAGTATTTACTGAGTTATAAGGGATTTTAGTTTTAATCGAAATTTTCATATAAAAATCGATTTTTGGTATGAAACATAAGTGATCACAGATTAAGCTTATTTTCTCAAAAAACGCAGTATTTACAGAGTTATAAGGGATTTTAGTTTTAATCGAAATTTTCATATAAAAATCTATTTTTTTATGAAACATAAGTGATCACAGATTATGCTTATTTGCTCAAAAATCGCAGTATTTACTGAGTTATAAGGGATTTTAGTTTTAATCAAAATTTTCATATAAAAATCGATTTTTGGTATGAAACATAAGTGATCACAGATTAAGCTTATTTTCTCAAAAATCGCAGTATTTACTGAGTTATAAGGGATTTTAGTTTCAATCGAAATTTTCATATAAAAATCGATTTTTGGTATGAAACATAAGTGATCACAGATTAAGCTTATTTTCTCAAAAAACGCAGTATTTACAGAGTTATAAGGGATTTTAGTTTTAATCGAAATTTTCAGATAAAAATCGATTTTTTTTATGAAACATAAGTGATCACAGATTGAGCTTATTTTCTCAAAAAACGCAGTATTTACAGAGTTATAAGGGATTTTAGTTTTAATCGAAATTTTCATATAAAAATCGATTTTTTTATGAAACATAAGTGATCACAGATTATGCTTATTTGCTCAAAAATCGCAGTATTTACTGAGTTATAAGGGATTTTAGTTTTAATCGAAATTTTCATATAAAAATCGATTTTTGGTATGAAACATAAGTGATCACAGATTAAGCTTATTTTCTCAAAAAATGCAGTATTTACTGAGTTATAAGGGATTTTAGTTTTAATCGAAATTTTCATATAAAAATCGATTTTTGGTATGAAACATAACTGATCACAGATTATGCTTATTTTTTCAAAAATCGCAGTATTTACTGAGTTATAAGGGATTTTAGTTTTTATCGAAATTTTCATATAAAAATCGATTTTTGTTATGAAACATAAGTGATCAGAGATTAAGCTTATTTTCTCAAAAAATGCAGTATTTACTGAGATATAAGGGATTTTAGTTTTAATCGAAATTTTCATATAAAAATCGATTTTTGGTATGAAACATAAGTGATCACAGATTAAGCTTATTTTCTCAAAAAATGCAGTATTTACTGAGTTATAAGGGATTTTAGTTTTAATCGAAATTTTCATATAAAAATCGATTTTTGGTATGAAACATAACTGATCACAGATTATGCTTATTTTTTCAAAAATCGCAGTATTTACTGAGTTATAAGGGATTTTAGTTTTTATCGAAATTTTCATATAAAAATCGATTTTTGGTATGAAACATAAGTGATCACAGATTAAGCTTATTTTCTCAAAAAATGCAGTATTTACTGAGATATAAGGGATTTTATTTTTAATCGAAATTTTCATATAAAAATCGATTTTTGGTATGAAACATAAGTGATCACAGATTAAGCTTATTTTCTCAAAAAACGCAGTATTTACAGAGTTATAAGGGATTTTAGTTTTAATCGAAATTTTCATATAAAAATCGATTTTTGGTATGAAACATAACTGATCACAGATTATGCTTATTTTTTCAAAAATCGCAGTATTTACTGAGTTATAAGGGATTTTAGTTTTTATCGAAATTTTCATAAAAAAATCGATTTTTTTTATGAAACATAAGTGATCACATATTAAGCATATTTTCTCAAAAAACGCAGTATTTACTGAGTTATAAGGGATTTTATTTTTAATCGAAATTTTCATATAAAAATCGATTTTTGGTATGAAACATAAGTGATCACAGATTAAGCTTATTTTCTCAAAAAACGCAGTATTTACTGAGTTATAAGGGATTTTAGTTTTAATCGAAATTTTCATATAAAAATCGATTTTTGGTATGAAACATAACTGATCACAGATTATGCTTATTTTCTCAAAAATCGCAGTATTTACTGAGTTATAAGGGATTTTAGTTTTAATCGAAATTTTCATATAAAAATCGATTTTTGTTATGAAACATAAGTGATCACAGATTAAGCTTATTTTCTCAAAAATCGCAGTATTTACTGAGTTATAAGGGATTTTAATTTTAATCGAAATTTTCATATAAAAATCGATTTTTAATATGAAACATAAGTGATCACAGATTATGCTTATTTTCTCAAAAAACGCAGTATTTACTGAGTTATAAGGGATTTTAGTTTTAATCGAAATTTTCATATAAAAATCGATTTTTAATATGAAACATAAGTGATCACAGATTATGCTTATTTTCTCAAAAAACGCAGTATTTACCGAGTTATAAGGGATTTTAGTTTTAATCGAAATTTACTTATAAAAATCGATTTTTTTTATGAAATATAAGTGATCACAGATTAAGCTTATTTTCTCAAAAAACGCAGTATTTATTGAGTTATAAGGGATTTTAATTTTAATCGAAATTTTCATATAAAAATCAATTTTTTTTATGAAATATAAGTGATCACAGATTAAGCTTATTTTCTCAAAAAACGCAGTATTTACTGAGTTATAAGGGATTTTAGTTTTAATCGAAATTTTCATATAAAAATCGATTTTTGGTATGAAACATAAGTGATCACAGATTAAGCTTATTTTCTCAAAAAACGCAGTATTTACTGAGTTATAAGGGATTTTATTTTTAATCGAAATTTTCATATAAAAATCGATTTTTGGTATGAAACATAAGTGATCACAGATTAAGCTTATTTTCTCAAAAAACGCAGTATTTACTGAGTTATAAGGGATTTTAATTTTAATCGAAATTTTCATATAAAAATCGATTTTTGGTATGAAACATAAGTGATCACAGATTAAGCTTATTTTCTCAAAAAACGCAGTATTTACTGAGTTATAAGGGATTTTAATTTTAATCGAAATTTTCATATAAAAATCGATTTTTTTTATGAAATATAAGTGATCACAGATTAAGCTTATTTTCTCAAAAAACGCAGTATTTACTGAGTTATAAGGGATTTTATTTTTAATCGAAATTTTCATATAAAAATCGATTTTTGGTATGAAACATAAGTGATCACAGATTAAGCTTATTTTCTCAAAAAACGCAGTATTTACTGAGTTATAAGGGATTTTAATTTTAATCGAAATTTTCATATAAAAATCGATTTTTGGTATGAAACATAAGTGATCACAGATTAAGCTTATTTTCTCAAAAAACGCAGTATTTACTGAGTTATAAGGGATTTTAGTTTTAATCGAAATTTACTTATAAAATTTGATTTTTGGTATGACACCTAAGTGATCAGAGATTAAGCTTATTTTCTCAAAAAACGCAGTATTTAGTTTTAATCGAAATTTTCATACAAAAATCGATTTTTGGTATGAAACATAAGTGATCACAGATTAAGCTTATTTTCTCAAAAAACGCAGTATTTACTGAGTTATAAGGGATTTTAGTTTTAATCGAAATTTTCGTATAAAAATCGATTTTTAGTATGAAATGTAAGTGATCACAGATTAAGCTTATTTTCTCAAAAAACGCAGTATTTACTGAGTTATAAGGGATTGTAGTTTTAATTTTATGAAACATAAGTGATCACAGATTAAGCTTATTTTCTCAAAAATCGCAGTATTTACTGAGTTATAAGGGATTTTAGTTTTAATCGAAATTTTCATATAAAAATCGATTTTTGGTATGAAATTTAAATGATCACAGAGTAAGCTCATTTTCTCAAAAAACGCAGTATTTATTGAGTTATAAGGGATTTTAGTTTTAATCGAAATTTTCATATAAAAATCGATTTTTGGTATGAAACATAAATGATCACAGATTAAGCGTATTTTCTCAAAAAACGCAGTATTTACTGAGTTATAAGGGATTTTAGTTTTAATCGAAATTTTCATATAAAAATCGATTTTTAATATGAAACATAAGTGATCACAGATTAAGCTTATTTTCTCAAAAAACGCAGTATTTACTGAGTTATAAGGGATTTTAGTTTTAATCGAAATTTTCATATAAAAATCGATTTTTGGTATGAAACATAAGTGATCACAGATTAAGCTTATTTTCTCAAAAAACGCAGTATTTACAGAGTTATAAGGGATTTTAGTTTTAATCGAAATTTTCATATAAAATCGATTTTTGGTATGAAACATAAGTGACCACAGATTAAGCTTATTTTCTCAAAAAACGCAGTATTTACTGAGTTATAAGGGATTTTAGTTTTAATCGAAATTTTCATATAAAAATCGATTTTTGGTATGAAACATAAGTGATCACAGATTAAGCTTATTTTCTCAAAAAACGCAGTATTTACAGAGTTATAAGGGATTTTAGTTTTAATCGAAATTTTCATATAAAAATCGATTTTTGGTATGAAACATAAATGATCACAGATTAAGCTTATTTTCTCAAAAATCGCAGTATTTACTGAGTTATAAGGGATTTTAGTTTTAATCGAAATTTTCATATAAAAATCGATTTTTGGTATGAAATTTAAATGATCACAGAGTAAGCTTATTTTCTCAAAAAACGCAGTATTTACTGAGTTATAAGGGATTTTAGTTTTAATCGAAATTTTCATATAAAAATCGATTTTTGGTATGAAATTTAAGTGATCACAGATTAAGCTTATTTTCTCAAAAAACGCAGTATTTACTGAGTTATAAGGGATTTTAGTTTTAATCGAAATTTTCATATAAAAATCGATTTTTGGTATGAAATTTAAGTGATCACAGATTAAGCTTATTTTCTCAAAAAACGCAGTATTTACTGAGTTATAAGGGATTTTAGTTTTAATCGAAATTTTCATATAAAAATCGATTTTTATTATGAAACATAAGTGATCACAGATTAAGCTTATTTTCTCAAAAAACGCAGTATTTATTGAGTTATAAGGGATTTTAGTTTTAATCGAAATTTTCATATAAAAATCGATTTTTGGTATGAAACATAAGTGTTCACAGAATAAGCTTATTTTCTCAAAAAACGCAGTATTTACTGAGTTATAAGGGATTTTAGTTTTAATCGAAATTTTCATATAAAAATCGATTTTTAATATGAAACATAAGTGATCACAGATTAAGCTTATTTTCTCAAAAAACGCAGTATTTATTGAATTATAAGGGATTTTAGTTTTAATCGAAATTTTCATATAAAAATCGATTTTTGGTATGAAACATAAGTGATCACAGATTAAGCTTATTTTCTCAAAAAACGCAGTATTTACTGAGTTATAAGGGATTTTACTTTTAATCGAAATTTTCATATAAAAATCGATTTTTGGTATGAAACATAAGTGATCACAGATTAAGCTTATTTTCTCAAAAAACGCAGTATTTACTGAGTTATAAGGGATTTTATTTTTAATCGAAATTTTCATATAAAAATCGATTTTTGGTATGAAACATAAGTGATCACAGATTGAGCTTATTTTCTCAAAAAACGCAGTATTTACAGAGTTATAAGGGATTTTAGTTTTAATCGAAATTTTCATATAAAAATCGATTTTTGGTATGAAACATAAGTGATCACAGATTATGCTTATTTTCTCAAAAATCGCAGTATTTACTGAGTTATAAGGGATTTTAGTTTTAATCGAAATTTTCATATAAAAATCGATTTTTGGTATGAAACATAAGTGATCACAGATTAAGCTTATTTTCTCAAAAAACGCAGTATTTACTGAGTTATAAGGGATTTTAGTTTTAATCGAAATTTTCATATAAAAATCGATTTTTAATATGAAACATAAGTGATCACAGATTAAGCTTATTTTCTCAAAAAACGCAGTATTTACTGAGTTATAAGGGATTTTACTTTTAATCGAAATTTTCATATAAAAATCAATTTTTGGAATGAAACGTAAGTGATCACAGATTAAGCTTATTTTCTCAAAAAACGCAGTATTTACTGAGTTATAAGGGATTTTAGTTTTAATCGAAATTTTCATATAAAAATCGATTTTTAATATGAAACATAAGTGATCACAGATTAAGCTTATTTTCTCAAAAAACGCAGTATTTACTGAGTTATAAGGGATTTTAGTTTTAATCGAAATTTTCATATAAAAATCGATTTTTGGTATGAAACATAAGTGATCACAGATTAAGCTTATTTTCTCAAAAAACGCAGTATTTACTGAGTTATAAGGGATTTTATTTTTAATCGAAATTTTCATATAAAAATCGATTTTTGGTATGAAACATAAGTGATCACAGATTGAGCTTATTTTCTCAAAAAACGCAGTATTTACAGAGTTATAAGGGATTTTAGTTTTAATCGAAATTTTCATATAAAAATCGATTTTTGGTATGAAACATAAGTGATCACAGATTATGCTTATTTTCTCAAAAATCGCAGTATTTACTGAGTTATAAGGGATTTTAGTTTTAATCGAAATTTTCATATAAAAATCGATTTTTGGCATGAAACATAAGTGATCACAGATTAAGCTTATTTTCTCAAAAAACGCAGTATTTACTGAGTTATAAGGGATTTTAGTTTTAATCGAAATTTTCATATAAAAATCGATTTTTAATATGAAACATAAGTGATCACAGATTAAGCTTATTTTCTCAAAAAACGCAGTATTTACTGAGTTATAAGGGATTTTACTTTTAATCGAAATTTTCATATAAAAATCGATTTTTGGTATGAAACATAAGTGATCACAGATTAAGCTTATTTTCTCAAAAATCGCAGTATTTACTGAGTTATAAGGGATTTTAGTTTTAATCGAAATTTTCATATAAAAATCGATTTTTGGTATGAAACATAAGTGATCACAGATTAGGCTTATTTTCTCAAAAAACGCAGTATTTACAGAGTTATAAGGGATTTTAGTTTTAATCGAAATTTTCATATAAAGATCGATTTTTGGTATGAAACATAAGTGATCACAGATTATGCTTATTTTCTCAAAAATCGCAGTATTTACTGAGTTATAAGGGATTTTAGTTTTAATCGAAATTTTCATATAAAAATCGATTTTTGGTATGAAACATAAGTGATCACAGATTAAGCTTATTTTCTCAAAAAACGCAGTATTTACTGAGTTATAAGGGATTTTAGTTTTAATCGAAATTTTCATATAAAAATCGATTTTTGGCATGAAACATAAATGATCACAGATTAAGCTTATTTTCTCAAAAAACGCAGTATTTACTGAGTTATAAGGGATTTTAGTTTTAATCGAAATTTTCATATAAAAATCGATTTTTAATATGAAACATAAGTGATCACAGATTAAGCTTATTTTCTCAAAAAACGCAGTATTTACTGAGTTATAAGGGATTTTACTTTTAATCGAAATTTTCATATAAAAATCGATTTTTGGTATGAAACATAAGTGATCACAGATTAAGCTTATTTTCTCAAAAATCGCAGTATTTACTGAGTTATAAGGGATTTTAGTTTTAATCGAAATTTTCATATAAAAATCGATTTTTGGTATGAAACATAAGTGATCACAGATTAAGCTTATTTTTTCAAAAAACGCAGTATTTACTGAGTTATAAGGGATTTTATTTTTAATCGAAATTTTCATATAAAAATCGATTTTTGGTATGAAACATAAGTGATCACAGATTAGGCTTATTTTCTCAAAAAACGCAGTATTTACAGAGTTATAAGGGATTTTAGTTTTAATCGAAATTTTCATATAAAAATCGATTTTTTTTTATGAAACATAAGTGATCACAGATTATGCTTATTTTCTCAAAAATCGCAGTATTTACTGAGTTATAAGGGATTTTAGTTTTAATCGAAATTTACTTATAAAATTTGATTTTTGGTATAACACCTAAGTGATCACAGATTAAGCTTATTTTCTCAAAAAACGCAGTATTTAGTTTTAATCGAAATTTTCATATAAAAATCGATTTTTGGTATGAAACATAAGTGATCACAGATTAAGCTTATTTTCTCAAAAAACGCAGTATTTACTGAGTTATAAGGGATTTTAGTTTTAATCGAAATTTTCATATAAAAATCGATTTTTAATATGAAACATAAGTGATCACAGATTAAGCTTATTTTCTCAAAAAACGCAGTATTTACTGAGTTATAAGGGATTTTACTTTTAATCGAAATTTTCATATAAAAATCGATTTTTGGTATGAAACATAAGTGATCACAGATTAAGCTTATTTTCTCAAAAAACGCAGTATTTACTGAGTTATAAGGGATTTTAGTTTTAATCGAAATTTTCATATAAAAATCGATTTTTAATATGAAACATAAGTGATCACAGATTAAGATTATTTTCTCAAAAAACGCAGTATTTACTGAGTTATAAGGGATTTTAGTTTTAATCGAAATTTTCATATAAAAATCGATTTTTGGTATGAAACATAAGTGATCACAGATTAAGCTTATTTTCTCAAAAATCGCAGTATTTACTGAGTTATAAGGGATTTTAGTTTTAATCGAAATTTTCATATAAAAATCGATTTTTGGTATGAAACATAAGTGATCACAGATTAAGCTTATTTTCTCAAAAATCGCAGTTTTTACTGAGTTATAAGGGATTTTACTTTTAATCGAAATTTTCATATAAAAATCGATTTTTGGTATGAAACATAAGTGATCACAGATTAAGCTTATTTTCTCAAAAAACGCAGTATTTACTGAGTTATAAGGGATTTTAGTTTTAATCGAAATTTTCATATAAAAATCGATTTTTGGTATGAAACATAAATGATCACAGATTAAGCTTATTTTCTCAAAAATCGCAGTTTTTACTGAGTTATAAGGGATTTTAGTTTTAATCGAAATTTTCATATAAAAATCGATTTTTGGTATGAAATTTAAATGATCACAGAGTAAGCTTATTTTCTCAAAAAACGCAGTATTTACTGAGTTATAAGGGATTTTAGTTTTAATCGAAATTTTCATATAAAAATCGATTTTTATTATGAAACATAAGTGATCACAGATTAAGCTTATTTTCTCAAAAAACGCAGTATTTATTGAGTTATAAGGGATTTTAGTTTTAATCGAAATTTTCATATAAAAATCGATTTTTGGTATGAAATTTAAGTGATCACAGATTAAGCTTATTTTCTCAAAAAACGCAGTATTTACTGAGTTATAAGGGATTTTAGTTTTAATCGAAATTTTCATATAAAAATCGATTTTTGGTATGAAACATAAGTGTTCACAGAATAAGCTTATTTTCTCAAAAAACGCAATATTTACTGAGTTATAAGGGATTTTAGTTTTAATCGAAATTTTCATATAAAAATCGATTTTTAATATGAAACATAAGTGATCACAGATTAAGATTATTTTCTCAAAAAAACGCAGTATTTACTGAGTTATAAGGGATTTTAGTTTTAATCGAAATTTTCATATAAAAATCGATTTTTGGTATGAAATTTAAATGATCACAGAGTAAGCTTATTTTCTCAAAAAACGCAGTATTTACTGAGTTATAAGGGATTTTAGTTTTAATCGAAATTTTCATATAAAAATCGATTTTTAATATGAAACATAAGTGATCACAGATTAAGCTTATTTTCTCAAAAAACGCAGTATTTATTGAATTATAAGGGATTTTAGTTTTAATCGAAATTTTCATATAAAAATCGATTTTTGGTATGAAACGTAAGTGATCACAGATTAAGCTTATTTTCTCAAAAAACGCAGTATTTACTGAGTTATAAGGGATTTTAGTTTTAATCGAAATTTTCATATAAAAATCGATTTTTAATATGAAACATAAGTGATCACAGATTAAGCTTATTTTCTCAAAAAACGCAGTATTTACTGAGTTATAAGGGATTTTAGTTTTAATCGAAATTTTCATATAAAAATCGATTTTTAATATGAAACATAAGTGATCACAGATTAAGATTATTTTCTCAAAAAACGCAGTATTTACTGAGTTATAAGGGATTTTAGTTTTAATCGAAATTTTCATATAAAAATCGATTTTTGGTATGAAACATAAGTGATCACAGATTAAGCTTATTTTCTCAAAAATCGCAGTATTTACTGAGTTATAAGGGATTTTAGTTTTAATCGAAATTTTCATATAAAAATCGATTTTTGGTATGAAACATAAGTGTTCACAGAATAAGCTTATTTTCTCAAAAAACGCAGTATTTACTGAGTTATAAGGGATTTTAGTTTTAATCGAAATTTTCATATAAAAATCGATTTTTGGTATGAAACATAAGTGATCACAGATTAAGCTTATTTTCTCAAAAAACGCAGTATTTACTGAGTTATAAGGGATTTTAATTTTAATCGAAATTTTCATATAAAAAGCGATTTTTGGTATGAAACATAAGTGATCACAGATTAAGCTTATTTTCTCAAAAAACGCAGTATTTACCGAGTTATAAGGGATTTTAGTTTTAATCGAAATTTACTTATAAAAATCGATTTTTTTTATGAAATATAAGTGATCACAGATTAAGCTTATTTTCTCAAAAAACGCAGTATTTATTGAGTTATAAGGGATTTTAATTTTAATCGAAATTTTCATATAAAAATCAATTTTTTTTATGAAATATAAGTGATCACAGATTAAGCTTATTTTCTCAAAAAACGCAGTATTTACCGAGTTATAAGGGATTTTAGTTTTAATCGAAATTTACTTATAAAAATCGATTTTTTTTATGAAATATAAGTGATCACAGATTAAGCTTATTTTCTCAAAAAACGCAGTATTTATTGAGTTATAAGGGATTTTAGTTTTAATCGAAATTTTCATATAAAAATCGATTTTTGGCATGAAACATAAGTGATCACAGATTAAGCTTATTTTCTCAAAAAACGCAGTATTTACTGAGTTATAAGGGATTTTAGTTTTAATCGAAATTTTCATATAAAAATCGATTTTTAATATGAAACATAAGTGATCACAGATTAAGCTTATTTTCTCAAAAAACGCAGTATTTACAGAGTTATAAGGGATTTTAGTTTTAATCGAAATTTTCATATAAAAATCGATTTTTAATATGAAACATAAGTGATCACAGATTAAGCTTATTTTCTCAAAAAACGCAGTATTTACTGAGTTATAAGGGATTTTAGTTTTAATCGAAATTTTCATATAAAAATCGATTTTTGGTATGAAACATAAGTGATCACAGATTAAGCTTATTTTCTCAAAAAACGCAGTATTTACTGAGTTATAAGGGATTTTATTTTTAATCGAAATTTTCATATAAAAATCGATTTTTGGTATGAAACATAAGTGATCACAGATTGAGCTTATTTTCTCAAAAAACGCAGTATTTACAGAGTTATAAGGGATTTTAGTTTTAATCGAAATTTTCATATAAAAATCGATTTTTGGTATGAAACATAAGTGATCACAGATTATGCTTATTTTCTCAAAAATCGCAGTATTTACTGAGTTATAAGGGATTTTAGTTTTAATCGAAATTTTCATATAAAAATCGATTTTTGGCATGAAACATAAGTGATCACAGATTAAGCTTATTTTCTCAAAAAACGCAGTATTTACTGAGTTATAAGGGATTTTAGTTTTAATCGAAATTTTCATATAAAAATCGATTTTTAATATGAAACATAAGTGATCACAGATTAAGCTTATTTTCTCAAAAAACGCAGTATTTACTGAGTTATAAGGGATTTTACTTTTAATCGAAATTTTCATATAAAAATCGATTTTTGGTATGAAACATAAGTGATCACAGATTAAGCTTATTTTCTCAAAAATCGCAGTATTTACTGAGTTATAAGGGATTTTAGTTTTAATCGAAATTTTCATATAAAAATCCATTTTTGGTATGAAACATAAGTGATCACAGATTAGGCTTATTTTCTCAAAAAACGCAGTATTTACAGAGTTATAAGGGATTTTAGTTTTAGTCGAAATTTTCATATAAAAATCGATTTTTGGTATGAAACATAAGTGATCACAGATTATGCTTATTTTCTCAAAAATCGCAGTATTTACTGAGTTATAAGGGATTTTAGTTTTAATCGAAATTTTCATATAAAAATCGATTTTTGGTATGAAACATAAGTGATCACAGATTAAGCTTATTTTCTCAAAAAACGCAGTATTTACTGAGTTATAAGGGATTTTAGTTTTAATCGAAATTTTCATATAAAAATCGATTTTTGGCATGAAACATAAATGATCACAGATTAAGCTTATTTTCTCAAAAAACGCAGTATTTACTGAGTTATAAGGGATTTTAGTTTTAATCGAAATTTTCATATAAAAATCAATTTTTGGAATGAAACGTAAGTGATCACAGATTAAGCTTATTTTCTCAAAAAACGCAGTATTTACTGAGTTATAAGGGATTTTAGTTTTAATCGAAATTTTCATATAAAAATCGATTTTTGGCATGAAACATAAATGATCACAGATTAAGCTTATTTTCTCAAAAAACGCAGTATTTACTGAGTTATAAGGGATTTTACTTTTAATCGAAATTTTCATATAAAAATCGATTTTTGGCATGAAACATAAATGATCACAGATTAAGCTTATTTTCTCAAAAAACGCAGTATTTACTGAGTTATAAGGGATTTTACTTTTAATCGAAATTTTCATATAAAAATCAATTTTTGGAATGAAACGTAAGTGATCACAGATTAAGCTTATTTTCTCAAAAAACGCAGTATTTACTGAGTTATAAGGGATTTTAGTTTTAATCGAAATTTTCATATAAAAATCGATTTTTGGTATGAAACATAAGTGATCACAGATTAAGCTTATTTTCTCAAAAAACGCAGTATTTACTGAGTTATAAGGGATTTTATTTTTAATCGAAATTTTCATATAAAAATCGATTTTTGGTATGAAACATAAGTGATCACAGATTGAGCTTATTTTCTCAAAAAACGCAGTATTT
This sequence comes from Protophormia terraenovae, assembly GCA_951394005.1. Classification (NCBI taxonomy): domain Eukaryota; kingdom Metazoa; phylum Arthropoda; class Insecta; order Diptera; family Calliphoridae; genus Protophormia; species Protophormia terraenovae. Next base: position 43,995,743 of record OX596073.1, on the reverse strand, counting down.
ACTGAGTTATAAGGGATTTTAGTTTTAATCGAAATTTTCATATAAAAATCGATTTTTGGTATGAAACATAAGTGATCACAGATTATGCTTATTTTCTCAAAAATCGCAGTATTTACTGAGTTATAAGGGATTTTAGTTTTAATCGAAATTTTCATATAAAAATCGATTTTTGGTATGAAACATAAGTGATCACAGATTAGGCTTATTTTCTCAAAAAACGCAGTATTTACAGAGTTATAAGGGATTTTAGTTTTAATCGAAATTTTCATATAAAAATCGATTTTTGGTATGAAACATAAGTGATCACAGATTATGCTTATTTTCTCAAAAATCGCAGTATTTACTGAGTTATAAGGGATTTTAGTTTTAATCGAAATTTTCATATAAAAATCGATTTTTGGTATGAAACATAAGTGATCACAGATTAAGCTTATTTTCTCAAAAAACGCAGTATTTACTGAGTTATAAGGGATTTTAGTTTTAATCGAAATTTTCATATAAAAATCGATTTTTGGCATGAAACATAAATGATCACAGATTAAGCTTATTTTCTCAAAAAACGCAGTATTTACTGAGTTATAAGGGATTTTAGTTTTAATCGAAATTTTCATATAAAAATCGATTTTTAATATGAAACATAAGTGATCACAGATTAAGCTTATTTTCTCAAAAAACGCAGTATTTACTGAGTTATAAGGGATTTTACTTTTAATCGAAATTTTCATATAAAAATCGATTTTTGGTATGAAACATAAGTGATCACAGATTAAGCTTATTTTCTCAAAAATCGCAGTATTTACTGAGTTATAAGGGATTTTAGTTTTAATCGAAATTTTCATATAAAAATCGATTTTTGGTATGAAACATAAGTGATCACAGATTAAGCTTATTTTTTCAAAAAACGCAGTATTTACTGAGTTATAAGGGATTTTAGTTTTAATCGAAATTTTCATATAAAAATCGATTTTTGGTATGAAACATAAGTGATCACAGATTAGGCTTATTTTCTCAAAAAACGCAGTATTTACAGAGTTATAAGGGATTTTAGTTTTAATCGAAATTTTCATATAAAAATCGATTTTTTTTTATGAAACATAAGTGATCACAGATTATGCTTATTTTCTCAAAAATCGCAGTATTTACTGAGTTATAAGGGATTTTAGTTTTAATCGAAATTTACTTATAAAATTTGATTTTTGGTATAACACCTAAGTGATCACAGATTAAGCTTATTTTCTCAAAAAACGCAGTATTTAGTTTTAATCGAAATTTTCATACAAAAATCGATTTTTAATATGAAACATAAGTGATCACAGATTAAGATTATTTTCTCAAAAAACGCAGTATTTACTGAGTTATAAGGGATTTTAGTTTTAATCGAAATTTTCATATAAAAATCGATTTTTGGTATGAAACATAAGTGATCACAGATTAAGCTTATTTTCTCAAAAATCGCAGTATTTACTGAGTTATAAGGGATTTTAGTTTTAATCGAAATTTTCATATAAAAATCGATTTTTAGTATGAAATTTAAATGATCACAGAGTAAGCTTATTTTCTCAAAAAACGCAGTATTTACTGAGTTATAAGGGATTTTAGTTTTAATCGAAATTTTCATATAAAAATCGATTTTTAATATGAAACATAAGTGATCACAGATTAAGCTTATTTTCTCAAAAAACGCAGTATTTACTGAGTTATAAGGGATTTTAGTTTTAATCGAAATTTTCATATAAAAATCGATTTTTGGTCTGAAACATAAGTGATCACAGATTAAGCTTATTTTCTCAAAAAACGCAGTATTTACTGAGTTATAAGGGATTTTAGTTTTAATCGAAATCGATGATGTACAGTTTGATTGTTATTCTGATGCAGATTTTTTAGATGTTTTGGAAAATGTTGTAAATTGTGTCATAAGCAGAGTTATATCATTTGCTTCAGACAATGGTTTCTGTTTGAATCCTAACAAAACGAAGTTGATGGGGTTTGGGTTTGATACTAGTAACGTTAAGATTCAGATTGATAATGTTCCTGTAGAATTTGTTGGTAAGATGAAATGTCTTGGTCTTATAATGGACAATTTATTAAATTTTTCACCTCACGTTGATTTTTTATCTTCCCGTGTGTCTTTTCTGTTGAAAAGATTAAACTCGTTAAATATTTATTTACCCTGTGCAATAAAGGGAAGGGTTGCTACGGCTATTCTGATGCCGCATATATTATATTGCACTGAAGTTATTTCTGGTGCTGGGTGTTACACACTGGGGAAATATAGACTCATATTTAACAGGATTATTCGTTACATTTTTAATTTGAAAAGGCGAGATCATATATCTCAACATATACTTAGTTTCTTTGGATCGTCTTTTGTTAACTTTATCAATATTAGGCTCTTACTATTTTTTTTATAAATCTGTCTTAAGAGGTTGCCCGGGATATATTGTGGACAAATTTCATTTTACCCGCTCCACGAGAAATCCACAGATAATTTTTCCTATTAGACGATTCAATACATTTGGTAAATCATTTCAGGTACGAGTTTCAAGGGTTTGGTATTTTCCATGCCACTTGAACTAAGAAAATTTTCTTATTCGGTGTAGGTTTTTAAATCGAAATCAATTGAATATGTGAACACTCAGGATTATGGAATGTTGTAGAAGCACAATTTTTTTAAAATATAATTGATTATATAGATGCTCCAGCTTTCATTATGGTTATATTAGATATTGATCTCATTTTAATACAAATTGTTACCATTATTTATTATTAATGTTAGTTAATAATTATTTATTTTTGTTATTTACTTTTACTTTATTTTATTTTTTACTTTTTATTGAAATTTGTTATTATTTTTAGTAGTTTTGATCTCCTAAACTAATAAAGATACAAAAAAACTTGAATAGTTATCGTTATTCATTTAAAAATTAATCGGACACGTATCTGGTACTTATTTTAAAATCGTCCCTTTTATGGAGAAAACGGGTAAAAACTGTATTTTGGTACTTTTTTGGCACCATATGTATCTTTGAAACTAATAAACATACAGCAAAAAATTACATCGTATTCATAACTTATCAAAAAATGACAAATACAAATTTGGTACTTTTTAGAAATTCGAACGTTTAAGGGGTAAAAATCGTACCTATTTTTGGTACTTTTTTCATAAAACATTTTTTTTTTTTATATTTATTGAAATATTCATATGAGTATTTTAATATGGGATTTCACTACAATTTAGAAATTCATTGGAATAAAATTGTTTATACTTCGATAGGTGAAAAAAGTACCATAAGGGGGGGGTAGGAGCGGGAAATTATATTTTATTCAAACTCAATAATGAATTTACAGTTATATTAAACTTAGAAACATGAAATTAAGTAAATGTAGTCCTATTTGGATAAGAATTCAAAAGAGTGGAATTTGTGGTACTTAAAGATACATGGTCCTGTGGGTAAGAATTCAAGATTAGGGACTTTGTGGTACGCTTTTGTTCTTCTAATGGTACTTTTTGAATTTCCTGTAATATTTAACCTAGAAAACATGGTAAAGAATTCACAAGAGGGGTCTTTGTGTTTTTTTTTTTTTTTTTTTTTTTTTTTTTTTTGTTCTTCAAATGGTACTTTTTTAATTTTCTATAATTATTAACCTGGAAACATGAAATTAAGGACATGTGGTTCATGAGAATCCGTAAGAGGGGACTTTGTGGTACTTTTTTGTTCTTCCAACGGTTTTTTTTTAATTTTTCTTTAATTTTGAACCTAGAAACATTACAAATATGTGGTACTAAGTAAATGAGAATTTATAAGAAGAATCTTCTAATAGTACGTCTTGAATGTTCTGTAATATTCATCCTAGAAACATTAAATTGAAGATGTAAGGTCCTAAGTGAATCAAAATCCTTAAAAGTGATTTTGTGGTTCTTTTTCCTTATTCTAAAATACTTTTTCATTATTTTAATATTTATTTTTCGTTATTCTAATATTAGAAACCCATCAAAAAACGATCAGGAGCTTCCAAAAAAGAACATTTGCACCACTTCAAAAGTAGAACAAAGTGCATATTTTAAACTTTTTTGGAAGTTCTTAATAATTACTTCAAGAAATGTGAAAATAAATGAAATTAGCTGAAAAAAAGGTTAATAATTTCTAAAAAAATTTAAATTTTATAAATTTTAATGCATTTTTATTCACCCCTTTCATGAATACTTTTTCCCTCAAAATGTTTTCCCTTTCCCCAAATTTGCAATCGTGAAAAAATTCCCCGTGAATAATTTCATGCTAAAAACAAAATTCCCCTAATCGTGAATGATTATTTTCCCCCGATTTTTTTTCACATTTCCCTTTAATTTGTTCACTTTATTTTTGCTGGGGAACAGAACAGAAAATGTAAGTAGATCTTCTTATAATTCGGATATAAAAGTTATTTTAAGGGCACGATCAGTTAATAAGACACAAACTGATATATTGATCAACATAAAATAGAATTATTGTTCCAATTCTAAACATATTGTACACTTTAATTTGTTATAATTATTTTTTTATTTTCCTTTGGGTTTCCAAAAATTAGCCGAATTATTTTGCTACATAAAAGTTAAATAGTACAATAAACTAATATTGCAATAAAACTATCACTCCAATACTAAATATTTTGCTTTGTTTTTATACCCTACACCACCAAAGATGGGGTATTATGTGTTTGTGCAGAAGTTGTAACGCAGAGAAAAAATCTTCCGACCCCCACCTTAAAGTATACCGTTCGACGCAGAATCACTTTCTGAGTCGATTTAACGATGTCCGTCCGTCCGTCCGTCTGGTCGGCTGGCTGGCTGGCTGGCTGTCCATGTAAAGCTTGTGCGCAAAGTACAGGTCGCAATTTTGAAGATAATTTGATGAAATTTGGTACATATGCTTTTTTCAACACAAGGACGAAGCCTATTGAATTTGGTTATGATCGGCCCATTATTTCACCTAGCCCCCATACAAATGTCCTCCCGGAATAGAGTTTTAACACTTACAGATGCCTTAAAAATAGGAATATTTTAATAAAATTTAGTACAAATAAGTTTTATATCAGCAAAAATCCGTCTGCCAAATTTCATGAAGATCGGTTCATAACTGACCATAGCTCCCATACGAACTCCTCTCCCGAAAATCACTAACGTGCATAAATCTCATACAAATGTTAGTATTATGTTAATATTTAACACAAGTAAGTTGTACATATGTGTAAAAATAAAATTATGTGGATCGAAATGGTGTAGGGTATCATATAGTCGGGCTTGGCCGACTATATCTTCTTCTCTCGTTTTTTTTACTTTTCTTTGAAATATTAGTATGTGCGTGTATATTTTTGAAAAAAAAAAAAAAAAAACTTTAATTTGATTTTTATTTTAATTTTCTTCCTTTTTACATTCACTGAGAACTGATAGCGGAAAAAAATGTTCACGGGAGATTCACGATAGCATTTTTCCCTTCGAGGGGAATACAAATTTCATGGGAACAAAATTTCCACTTGTTATTCACGATAGGGGTGATTATCTTTTAATAAGGCTAAAACTGAATTTTTTTAAAAAATTTCATAAACATAGTTTAAAAGGGAGTATTTCAAAAGAAATAAATAAGAAGCATAAAAGAAGAACATCCTACCAATGACAACCATGGGTTAAAAAAAAGAACTTCTGCAGCTCTTTTGCACCAGTAAGTACTTCCTTCCAATGCAAACACAATGTTAAATTCATGACTTTTTCAGCTCTTTTTCAGTTCCTTTTTTGCTAGGAATCTAATATTAAAAAGATATTCTTATTTATGAATGAGAATTCTCATGCTCTATTAGTCACATTCTTTTATACTAAAAAAAAAAAATAATAAAAGAAATTCTTTGGTAGTGTTTTAACTTTCGGACGTTAAAGATGATAAAAATTGATACTTTATTGGCACCCAACGAACTTTCTAAGCCAAAAGCATAGAAATAAATTTAAAATATTATCCCTTTTATCAGAAATATATCAAACATGCCTTTAGTACTTTTTGAAAATCCCATACTTTTTTTTTTTTTTGTTTTATTTGAATTTTTTTGTACTTTTTTAAGTAAAATATTTAAAAAATGTATTGTTGTTAAATCCGATACAACACATTATTAAAAATGTTCCCGCGGGTGTTAAAAATCTTATTTTAAATGTGTTATATTGTATGGTTTTTGTAAAAAATTTCCGCTAACGAAGTAGCTCATTATTAATATACAAGTTTGGAAACCGATACCGTTATTTATACCGATTAAAGACCGTTTAAAGTTGGTTACCGTAACTGATACCGATACCGAAATTATTATTTTGTTAAAAATACCGGTATTCGAATACCGTTTCCCTCTGTACCGGTATATACCGGTATTTTAGTTTCGGTATTTTAAAAATACAAATTTTCAACATAATATTATTCTTAATAATAAGAGTTTATTTAATGTAATATTTATAGAATATTGTTTTAAACAGGACATTTATTGTTCACTTCTTTGTTATATAGATTGCAATAAATATATTTTTAAAGAGGTTTCAATGTCTTTTACCTAATGCGAATTCTATTTGATAAAAAGTCTTACTACATTTGAACATACTGTTGAAAGTATTGATAGGTTCTTGATATTTGCTTCTATGAAGATTCTTTCCTTTTCTCGGGAAGTTTGCGATTTTTCATGTCTTTCTCTGATGTAGTTTTGTCCGTGATTTCCGGGAATTTTAAAAGCACTTAAGTGAAAGAAAACTGCATGAATTTCAACAATAGGTAATATATTTTCGAAATTTGTTTAACGAATATAATATAACATGCTAAATCCAGCTGGGAACTATGTATACATATAATTTCATTACTCTTTGAATTTCTTGTATAGGATGAATCTTAGGTATGGATTCAAATAAACTTCGTGTCAGCACTAAGAAGCTGCAATAAAAAAACTTAAACTTATTGAAAGGATCTTGTAGGCATCTTAAATATACGCTATAAATTTTTCATTGGTATGGACAACATCCGGAATTAATCTCTAGAAATTTTGAAAAAACATTTAGAATGTTAAGAGAAAAAGATAGTCATGTCAGACCTTATAGCATTATGTTCCAATTATTATAAGAAGTTGACATTTTTCAAAAATATTTTATTCGATCACTTTCACAATTTAGGTAAGTACGTTTCAATATATCATACACTTTAATTATTTGCAATATTGTTGATGGAACAGCCTATTGAATCTACAGACAATTTTATACCATTTGAACTAACATTTAAATTACCTCAAACGGTTTCGGTTAAGACGTTCATCAGCCACTGCTTTAAAAATTATTAAACTCGTGTTTCGAAGCTTGTGTAAAAATGTTTAAATAAAGTATATGAAATGTCTTTCATTTTCTGGCTCAAATACGACATTTTTTAATACATGTCTGATATATGTATGAATTACGGTTCTGCGGATATCCAAAAACGCGTTTCACAATATATAAGTCAGAATTCATTTAATTTGTAAAATCAGTACAATAACAATTGTTTAAATTTCTTATTTAATCGCAATACCGGGGAGATCAAAAAGTCTGGGAAATTTTCTCCTGAGCGTTTTCAGAGTTTGAATTACATTTGAATTTCTTACTTTCATTCAATCATGGTTATGACGCGTCGTTTTAATCCTGCAACTTTAAAAACTTCTAGTGAGTAAATGGAACATAATTAGTACTTTCTTGCTAGAGCACTATTTCTCCTCTACAAAATTTCTCGTCCAAAATTTCTTTTCATAGTATTCTGTTTTTTTTTTTTTTGTGCTACTCCACAGATCTTTTACACAATTTTACATTTTTCAATTTTATAATAAAATTAGCCTTTTTTTGAAAAAAATTTTTGCAAAATGAATTGAACGATTTTTGTCTTTATTAAAATTTGTGGTAAATACAAATTTTGTCCAAATTTTTAACTTCACTGTACTGCAAAAAATTATACCAATTTGTCTTTAAGAAGTCAAGTTTAATATTCCTAAATGCTTTGTTGCCATAAAACAAGCAATTGTAAAAATTTTATGAAGTTCTCTAACGGAAAATATTCATATTTCAAACACTTCAAGAGAAAATTATTAAATTAAATATACAAATATGTAATTTAATCATTTTTTCGCGAAATTTAATTAAAAATTATTTAAAAATTTTACTTTTTTAAGATTTTTCTAGTTTTTTTAATAATAACGGTATTTACCGGTATTTTTGTTTCGGTAACGGTATACCGATACCGATATAATTTAAAATACCGTTATCGATACCGTTACCGAAATAAAAATAAATTGAGTACCGATACCGTTATTCATTTCGGTTTCCAACCTTGTTAATATAATAATATTAAAATAGAAAGATGGATGTCGAGATCAATTTTTAATAATTAAGACTATAACTGAAATTATTTAAAATATTTCTTGCATGATATTAATTGAAAAACAAATTATTGAAAACTATATGGTATTGTAAAACATTTTATTTAAACTCAAGAAAAAGATATTCAACAGCTTTTTGTGCTTTATTTATATTAACTTTATATAAAATATTCATCAGAAAGGTCCTGAAAAATAAACTGAAATCATTAAATTTTGTACTTCGTTGCGTATTATTAATATTAATTCCATAAAAGTTATAGGAAATCTTTAATAACTTTTAAAATATTTAAGATATTTTTAACAATTAAAAGATTTTATATAAATAAATAAACAATTAATAATATTATAATTTAATAAAACAATACATTTAAAATATACAAAGTAATCTATAAAATTTATTCTAGTCAAAATAAACTTTAAAAATATATTTTAATATATTTTTTTAACATCTTCCAATATTTTAGTGTATTAAAATAATGAAAAAAAATAAAAATTCAAATATTTTCAAATATTACCTAATCTCCGTTATTAATTTCAAGTTAAGCACAATATTCACAACACTCACTCATTTGCTTAATATAAACAAACTAATCAAATTAAGAGTATAAACTAATAAGAGTTTTAGCAAAATTCTTTCTCTAAGAGCATCACAACATTGAGATTACACATAAAAAAAGACCATGATAATAATAAAGTTAATTGAATTATATTTTAAATAATCTTATCAATGGTTCAGTTAGTCTCTTATAAAGACGCACTTAAAGACTTTCACGCATCAAAACAAAACTTTGTTGAAATGATTTTAAAGAAATTCATAAATATAACAATTGTAATTTGTTTAATAATAAAAAACTCTGGATCGCAAGTAGTCCTGGGCGTTTATCATCATGGTTTATCTACAAATACCGGTAAAATACTAATAAAGATATAGAAATTTAAGAATTACAAAAATATTTTTTTATAACTTAGATTGTTTAACTCCTGATCGTATGCGTGGTTCATGTGTGCCCGCTGCTAAATGTCGTCGCATAGAATGGATGCTGCAAAATTGGTCTGATCCCTATCCCCAGCATATTGTACAATATATAAGACAAACACATTGTGGCACTAGAGGAGATATAGTAATTTCTTAAATTATGTAAAAAAATACTTAATATAATTAATTTTGCCAATCTTTTTTTAGCATTTTAATTGTTGTGCTTTTTATGATATAAAAGGTCATATTCAACAGCCTACACAAAGTTCCTTTACATCGCCTACATATGGCCCTTTAGAACATAATCTTCATCATCCTTTTCATTCGGGTCAGAGCCAACATTTGCCAAATTTTTCTCAACAGTTTCATCATCATTCCACCGCTAACATTAGACAACAACAACAGCCTTTAGGTGAACGTATTTTACGTTCTATGCCTTGTGGTCGCATTAATGGTGATCGTATATCGCATGGTGAAATTGTTAGACTATCAGAATTTCCTTGGATGGTTTTACTTGAGTCTGGAGGTGTTAAATCTAGACAAAGATTTCGTTGTGCTGGTACTTTAATTACCAATCAATATGTGTTGACAGCGGGCCATTGTGCAGAGGCAAAAAATGATGTGTGAGTATTGGAAATTAATATTTTGTTGAAATCTTGAATGCTTTAATTGCAGTATATAAAGGGGAACGATTAAATATATAAAAGTTAGAGTATAAAGCGTAAATTGTACTATATAAAGATCGAGAAATGGAGGGAAATTAAGATTATAACAAAGAGTCTATGTTTATCTATAAAAAGTCCACAATTGAAGTGAAAATTTTACTGTATTAAGATACATGATTAAAGCGAAAATTAAACTATATAAATTTAGAGCAATAAAGATAAAGTTAGACTATAAAAATTTCCTCTATTAAGGCGAAAGATGGATCCACAATTAAGTCTAAAGCTGAATTATGTAAAGATCCATATTTAAAGCGAAAATTGGAATTATAAAGAACCAATATTGAAGCGAAAATGTATCTATATAAAGATATAGGATTAGAGAGAAAATTTCACTATAATATGACCAATGAAAACAGCGAAAATTGGGACTATACTAAGGTCCAAAATTAAAACTAAAATCGCACTAAGTAGTGAGATCGAAAAAATCTTAACATATATAAAATTCAATCTTTTGGAAACGATTGATCTTAGATTTTTTTTTTTTTTTTTGTTAATTTACTTGATATTATATCACAAAAAAATATACATTTTTTAGTTCTAACCACTAATGAACTCATGGACCTTTTTTGGTAACCCATCCATTAGAGATTTGATAGTTGTTTCAGTCACTTTTTTGGAACAGTTTAACTGCCTGTTTCTCTAAATGCGAACGAAAGTTTCGTTCGAGTAAATGTATTGAAAACAACAAATAATTTTAAAATTTATTTGTTGTTTTCAACATATTTAGTCGAACGAAACTTTCGTTCGCATTTAGAGAAACAGGTAGTAAATATTTGTGCTCATTTTTTTAACTATATAAAAACTGATAGCGAAATAAAAAAAGTAATACAAAAACGACAATACGGCGAATTCAATAATTTTGTATACATTGAGTTTGACATTTCAGCGTCTAACCAAAAATTTGGCTTATATGCAGTTTGACAGTTCTAAGTACTAACAAGCGCGAATGTTACATTCGGCCCGGCCGAATCAATATACCCACCATCAACTTTTTCAAATTTTACGTTACATGGGAGAAAACGGTAAAGTGAGCAGTAAAATGGGCGGACCACGCCCATTTTTTGTTTCCGAGTTTACATTGGTCCTTGAACTATTTTAACATAATTTCGTTGATTTTCACCTTATATGGGAGGTGGGCGGTAAAGTGGGCGGACCACGTCCATTTTTGGTTTCCGAGTTTATATCGATCCCCGAACTATACGTACAAAATTTCGTTATCGTACATACTTTTGTTGAAGAAATATCAGCAGAAAAGTATAAAACGGACACCCTGTGTTTCTAGTTTTTAGCCCATAATTTTTTTCAATCCCAAACAAACCTTATATAAGACAAATATTTGTGCCAAATTTCGTCCCCCTACGTTATCCCGTTCGAGCCCTATCCTGCTTTCAACAGACGGACAGACGGACGGACATAGCTCAGAATCTAACCAGGACCCAGAAAATATATACTTTGTGGGGTCTTAGATGATTCCTTCGTCATGTTACATAAGGAATGACAAAATCAATATAGCCCCCATCTTTTTGATGGTGGGTATAAAAAAAATTCGCCGAAGCGAAAATTTAACTATTCAAATATCTATCATTAAAACATGAATTATACTACAACAATGGAACTGCACTTAAATCGAAAATTTTACTATAAAAACTTAAATAAATAATAGGAAAACTGGTCTATATAAAGATACAAATTAAGGTGAAAATTTTACTACATGAAGATTCAATATTGAAGTGAAAATTAGACTATATAAAGATTCTCGAATTAAGTGCAAAATTAGACCCAAGATTAAAGAGAAAATTGAACCATATAAAAATCCACTGTGATGGTTTAGGCAAAAATTTGAATTAACTGGACTAAATAATGTCCACGATTAAAGCGAAAATACAACTTAAAGTAAAATTAGAGGATTAAAACAAAAATTTGACAATCAAAGCTAAAATTAGACTTTAAATCTAAAATTGAAATAAAACGAGATTGAGTTCTATATTCGGCTTTGCAAATCTTATATGCCCTTCACCCAAGTTGCTATCTTATATAAAAACTAATATATTTTAAAATTAATGAAACAACAACACCAAATGAAAACAACCCAGGAAAAATTTTAGAACATGTTCTAAAATTATTAGTTCTAGAACTGGTGTAATTGGAACCACTTCAGATTCTTTAATAACATCCTCAGAACTAGTGGTATCACAACCAATTCTGACACTAATGGTGTAGAATTTTATTGTGATTCTAAATTCGTTTTAAGGAATGGTTTAGAGAAGTAGTGCTTATGAACTAATTCTGTATGTCTCTACGTCACTTCTAAGAACAAATTACTGGTTGTCGAATGACTTCTTAGAACTGTTTAAAAAAACTTGTATAAAAAAATTTCAAAAATTAAAAAAAGAAAAAAGAGTATTTACAAAATTAAATTGATTTTAAAAGTGGCCTTTAAGAAAAAGCCCATTAGAATTAAAAAACAGGTTCTGAAACCGTTCTCGTATGCTTCTATAGAACTAGTTCTGAATGTGACAATTTCGAACAGAAATCATTGATTAAAGACGTAGTTCTAGAATAGTTCCATAGAATGGGTACTGGCTAGCTACCACTTGCACAGAACTAGTTCTGGAGGTGACAATTTAAAAAAAATCATTGGTCGTAACGCCAAAATATAACAAGTACAGGCTATTTTCATGTACTCTGGAACTAGTTGTAGAACTAATACAATTTTTCATGTGATCACAGAAAAAAGTAAAAAATAAAATCCATCATCAAATAAGGAGTGAGATCGAAAAAATCTTAATACACATTTTGCCTCATAACTTTTTTCGGAATCAATGTTCAAAATTTTTTTTGATCTAGTTATCATGGAAAAATACTTCAGTTATTATTTTTAATAACAACCATGTTAATTTGTCCTTATTTTAATCAAAATAAGTGACGAAAAAGATTTACGTCCTACAAGTTATTAAAAAATTTAAGAAAATCCAAATAGGTCTTAGGTGGCCACAGAATTAAATGTCGTCCGTAAAACCGTTTCTAATGTTATTAAACAGTATCAGGAGAATTTGACTATTGATGTGAAACCTAGTTTGGTAAGAAAAAAGGGCCACATGATATTGGGAAGGCCAGAAAATTGAAGACATATTAAAAGGAACTCCAAACACATCTGGTAGAAAATCAGCTCAGTTTTCTCAGTGCTTCAACTATTTGGTGCGAAAATTTAAAGCTAATGGGAAAGTTGATAGTTGAAAGTTCAAAAAATTCCAAACTGGAATTCTGCAAAAAAAATTACAAGCCAAAAATAGGACTCGGAATTTAAAACCAAATTTCATACAAAAATACTCAAGCTGTATAATTGACGAAGAAACGTAGGTGCTGGCAGAATCTTCGCAGCTTGTGTCTCAAAAATTTTTATTGCTAATGCTCGAAGCAATGTTGGAGATAAGTTTAAGACCCAAAAGCAGCAAAACTTTCTTACAAAATTCATGGTATGACAAGCTTTTTGCAGTTGCGGCAAAACAGGAAAGTCATTTGATACATTCGGATCTTTAAATACCAAAATATGCATAAAGGAATATTTGCAAAAAAGACTTCTTCTTTTCTTAAGAAAGCACAACGTGTCCACATATTTTTGGATCCATTTGGTATCATGTCACTACGGTAAGAAAGCTCTGGAGTGGTACCAAATCAATAACATAGTTTTAGTACCAAGAGAGGTTAATTTTCAAAATTGTCCATAGCTTAGACCAGTGGAGAGATATTGAGCTCTTGTGAGAAGTGAATTCAAGAGCACAAAAAAGGTGTCCCAAAATACCGAAGATTTTAACAGAAGATGTGCACACTGTTCCAAAAAAGTGACTGAAGTAACTATCAAATCTCCAAAGAAAGGGTTTTCAAAAAGGGTCTACAATTTTATAATTAGTGGCTAGAACCATAAAAATTATATATTTCTGTGATCTGTGCTAAATTATCAAATGATTAAAAAAATAATGAAAACTCTAAGATCAACCGTCTCCAAGTTATTGAATATTATGTATGTTAAGAATTTTTCGATCTCACTCCTTATGTTAATAAATATTTCATTTAATTAACAGCTATTTTTAAATTTGCACCTCTCACCAAAATGATTATATCAATTACTAAAAACTTTAAAAAATGAAAAATAGAAAAAAATTTCCAATTAAAAAATAAATTAAATCAGTTAAGTGGATGATTGAATGAATTAAAAATTTAAATGAGAAATAAAATCTTACTTAAATTTGATTATTATTTTAGTTTTATTTGAATATATTTATTAAATTTTTAAGCAAAATTAATCAACTGCGTTAATTGAAAAATATGTGGTAATAATTTTTTCTGTCGAACATTAATTTAAATAAAATTAAATTAAAAAAAAATGATACAATTAAATAAAAAAGGTTATTTTGAAAATATATATGGGCCGTTATCAAAAATGTTTAACTTGGCTGAAACTGTTTTAAATTCTTAATAAGTTTTTTGGTAATGATATTTTAAACAAATTGATTACAGATCTGAACTCACAAGACTTTAAACTAATAAAGTGCAACATTTTAGCACTATATGTTTCTTTTTGTAATCATAATTGTTGTTCAAAGTTCAAGAACATATAAAAACTGCTAAAAATTACTTAAGTTTTTCCAATTCTTCTATAATTTTTGTTCGCGCGTTTATGCTTTTTGATCTTATTCTATCATAAATAAATTAATCGGACTTTCCAGATAAATCCTGCATCATCTTTGTTGTTGTGCAGACTTTCAACAGTTAAATGCAGGGTAGTTGAGTTTTGATGACAAATTTTTTAGTTTTTTAAATTTTTCAACCGAATACAAAATTTGGGATAGGTATTGATACTTGTTGCAATTGTGCGTATTTTTCGGTATATCCAGTTGATGTGCTCGAAATAGTCAACGTAGTAGATAGTCTCAAAGTTTGGAAAACAAGAGCGAACATTTTTTAAAAAGTCAGTTTTTCGCGAGGCACATTCACTGTTTCATATGCAATGGCATGGATTAAAAAAATATTTACTTTTGTTAAAAAAGGATCACAATATTAAATAGCATTTCTTTGTAATAAACTCTAACAAAATATATTTTCATTCAATATATGGAGAAATAATTTAGATTCGATCCCCATTTTTGGCAAAATTTTTAAAAATAGCGATTTTTATTGAAAAGAAAATTTTTTAAATTGTACTAGAAAATCCTAACACCATCAAACATTGAAAATATCATAAATTTTATTTGAGTAACTCAGTAGGTTTTGATATTACTAATTTTGACCAGAATTATACATAAAATTCTAGTTTGTAAAAATTTGTTCAACTTAAAACCGCCATAACTTTCGCGCCCTTCACATGAAATGATTAACGCGAACTGATACTACATGCATTCGAGTCACATTATATTTATACTAAAGGATTTTAATGTGCCTCTTTAGCTTATATTGAGGGTTCAAAAAGTCAAAAAAACGGGTTTTGGCTGATATCTGAGTTAATATCGACCAATTACTCGGTTCTTTATGGACCGATTTGCTTTATTCAAAAAACCGAAATTTTGGAAAAAATATTTGTGACCGTTCAATATAACAACAAAGTCTGTATAAATCTTCAAAAAATGTAAAAATGCATTTTAACCGATATCTCTCTTACTAATGGTCCGAATAAGTTTATTTCTTCAGCAAAAAAAAAAGCTAAAATTATTCGAATTTTCTGTGAAAAAATATAGACCTTATTTTTTCACAGGGGATTCAAAAAGTTTAAAAAAAAAGTAATTTGATATAGCAGATTGTTGTTGTTTTTTAGTGCCCATAAAAACAACAACAATATACAAAGCTACCATTAAATAAACTTGAAGCAAAGAATTTGCCAATAACTCGGTTGTTTATGGACCGATTTGTTTGATTCAAAAAAAAAACGAAATTTTAGACAAATATTTATGACCGATCTGTATAAGAACGAAACCTGTAGCTTATATAGAAGCTACTGGCCGATATCTCAAATACTGATTTTGTTCATTTAATTTAGTAAAAAAATTTAAAAAAAATTATGATTTTATCGTGTAAGAGTCGCTAGCTTGTATAGGAGCTTAGAAAACCAATTTTATTAGCGTTCTTCTAAGGAATATTCCCTATAATTTGATGTATAACAATTTAATTTTCCGTGACATATAAAACTTTAAATCGGAGTAGAACTTGCAAAATTGAGGTTGAGAGATAAATAGCACAGACAAGGCCTACAAGAATATATAAAAATGTTAAAATATTGCAAATTGGACGAGAAACAAAAATTTGGCAATATATTAAAAATTGTATATGTCAAAAGTACCCTAGCTTAAGCCTCCTTAGCTCCTCTCCTGAGGAGTCTGTTGGGTTCCCCTTTCAAACTTAACATTGTACACTCCTCTGCTACGACAATACCAAATTTCAAATAGAACCTGCCGATTAGAAGTTACAGATTTATTTCTAAAAATTCTGCTCCACTGTGCTGTGATGAATATAAAAAATACGATTAAATGGTATAAGAAAAGATCTACGATTAAAGCTAAAATTATACTATACATGTATGTACAATTAAAACTAAAAATGGTCTATATAAAAAACTACATATCAATTTTAACTAATTAAATTCTTTAGCGTTAATTATTTTTAACCCTTCGTCTTACAAACTGGTCTGGCCAGACCAATTGCTGATTTAAATGTTCTTTTCATATATTTATAATTAAGCTAGAGACTTAAAATTTCAGGTACCCTCTTACAATTTTGTTTTCTAACGAAAAAATCAGAACAATAAATCTAACTCAAGGATAGTTATGAGGATAAATTAGTGTACTTGTCACATTCGTAACAAATATGGTCTGGCTGGACCAGTTATATTTTGTGTGGAAAATTATGTCGTTTGACGATGTTATTCGTTCTTTTTTATTGTATTTTATTTTATTTAAAACTTTTAAACTGAACTCTCATCAGTTTACACATGTTATTTTATGATTTTCCACCTATTCGTTCATATTTTGTGTTATAAGAGAATTACCGATAAAACCTCAAATGTTTGAAAAGAAAAATTGTATACGTTTGTAGACTCAAAACAAGGAGAAGAACGTGAAGTTTATCGATGGGAAAATATAATATCTTGCAAAACTATGTACTAGTGATGCTGGAATATAGTTATACAAATGTAATAATATAAAGAAATCACAAAAATTTCCATTAAAATATATAGAATTACAGAGCTGGTCTGGCCAGACCATATTTGTTATGAATGTGACAATTGAAACATCTGTATGACAAAGGGTTAATAATCCTTAAAATTTATTCTTAGAATCTCCATACGTCTGGGTGAACATAACCTTAAATCCGAACATGATTGTGAAAATTATTCTTGTGCTCCTGCCTATGAAGATGTAGCCATTGAAAGTATTATTTTGCATCCCGATTATAAAGCCAACAACTTACAAAATGATATTGCTTTAATACGTTTAACAAGACCAGTACAATTTCAAAGTAAGTTTTTTTTTATTTTTTTTTTTTTTTAATTTAAATAATATTAAAAACAAAAAAAGTAATAAACAATTAAATTTAAAGGTCACATAAAGCCAGTGTGTTTGCCACTGGATGCTGAAATGTATGAACAGGTACCCACAGAACAAATAGTAGCCGGTTGGGGAGTAACCGAAAAAGGTAAGAAAAATAACAAAATATTTTAATAAAAACCAATATAATAAAATGTAAAAATATTTGTTTCCATTTACTTTTTGAAATACTTCCTGAAATGCAGGGCTCCATTCTGGGAACGTTTTATGTAGCTTTATTATATTCATTTGTCCATTTACAAACAATATATTGACGAATATTTTCTTGTTTTTAATAAAATTAATTTGAAAAAATTTGTTTACAGAAAAAAATTTTTTTAATATAATTTTTTTTTTCTTTTGTTTTTGAAGTTTTGTTTTAAATTTGTTTACATTTTCTTTTACTTTTCATTGATTGACTTTACAGGGTAAATAAAATTGAGAACGAACTTTCTAATGATTCTACCTTTAGTAGTTTTATCATGATAAAAACAATATTGAAAAGTAAACATTTTTTATAACCCCTAGTCTCCACGCAGACATTTTTGTGTCCGCAATTGTCAAATTCTATCTCTCTCTTCAAAATGTTACGTGTGGACCAATAAGAAATCTATTGCGCAATCTATTTCGCAATAAATGTTTAAACACAAAGCTGAGCAATAATGTTTAACATAAGCTGTCAAATTTATTGTTCTTTTTTAAAATTTGAACTTTTTTAACAAAACAAAGATGGAAAATGAATTAATTTTGTTTTAAAAATACAAATAAAAAAATAAAATAGGAGAAAAAAATTAAATTTTCGTTAAAAAAAGACAAATTAAAATATAAATTTCTCATGTACGTTTTCTCATGTACGTTGTTCCCGTTATTCTGCCGACGTTATTTCTTATGTTAGGAAATAAAAATGTCTGCGTGGAGACGTAGAGTAAAGTAATATTATCAATTAAATTTTGAGCTGCGAAAAATATAATTAATATAAATTGCCTTAAAATATACAAAATTTGTTAATAATTAAAACTTTACTCAATTCTTCAAAATAAATTAAAATTTTTTATATTTAAATAATAAATATAAAAAAAATATATATATCGTCCGTTCCACGAAAGAACGCCCAAGATTATTTTTTATGTCTTCCGATTTTAATAATATTTGGCATACGCATATCCTATGGAACCATTTAAATATCTCCTTTTTTAATCATTTATGAATTTTTATTCAGGATCAAGTTCATTATTGTAATAATTTTTCTAGAATACAGAAAAAGATTTATTAGACACTAGCAGGATGGAGTGCATTTTCTGATCCGCTACGATCTTCTTCAGCATCCATTGTGCCTTTTAGTTCTTTCATTTAACTCACACTTTTGAAGAATTAGAATACGTCCATTTTTATTTTTTTGAACTTTGAAAAATTCGCGAATTTATTCGCTTAAGGAGTTATAAACATTTAATGAACATTTTTTTAATAATAAAAATAGTAGATTTTCTAGTCCCAGAACAGATATTTTTCATTTTATAGTAAAGATATTGCTTTTTAACATATTGAAAAAAAATTAAAATCGAAAGGGTAGAAATTTTTCAAAAATGCATCCTAAAATTGCTTTTGCATTATGAATGCATTTTTAAATTGCAATATAATTTCTAAATTACCACATTAAAAGAGGACATATTCATCTTCCATTAAAATCCGTTAATAACTATTAGAGTTATTGATGTTTAAAGTTACACACTTTTCCGATTTTTTTGACTTTTCGAAAAATTAAAATCGTGAATAAATTCGCGAATTTTTTAAAATTCAAAAAAATAAAAATGGAGATATTTAAATGGCTCCATAGGATATATGCGTGCCAAATATGAACAAAATCGGATGACTCTCCGTCAAAAAATTGGCGCTTTTTATAAATCTTTCATGGAATGGACGATATATTTTGAATGTCTCAAAAAAAAAAAAAAAAAAAAAAAAAAAAACATTTTTTGTACTGCAGGACGTATAATTAATATTAATTCCCTTAAAGTAATATGAAACCTGTAAAAAATTTTAAAATATAAAATAGTTGCATTTAACTAAAATGTTTTTTTTTCATATCTCTTTAGGTTATGCCTCTGATATTTTACTTAAAGCCTCAATACTCGTACAACCTTTGGCGGTCTGTCAAAATCTCTATCAACAAAATCCTCCTTTTTCAAATGAAAAATTATGTGCTGGTGGTGTAGATAAACGCAGTACTTGTAGAGCTGATTCTGGTGGTCCATTATTCACTGCTATTCCTTATGTTAACTCTAAAAGACGTTATGTACAATTTGGCATTACTTCAGGTGGAAGTTCTGCCTGTGGTGGTAAACATAATTTACCGGGGATTTATACAAATGTGAGAACATTTATACCTTGGATAATTGCAAATATTTATTGAAATTATGTTTGGAATTTAAATTTGAATTAGAATTTTATGAATGAAATAATGTTGAAAATATATTGTAAATTAAGCAATTGTATTTGTTTAACTTTATTTAAACAAACTAATTAAGTTTTATTTTTTTATTTAAATTTTTAATAGAATTTTATTGTGTCAGATTTTCACACATGATAGTTATTTGGCTTAATGTCTATCGTTCATCTGTCGTCAGTCATATTTTTTATTTATTTTGTTGATTGTATAGCTGGTGTTGTTGTTGATGGCGTGTTTAGAAACATAAACTCATTAAAGGTTGTTTTTTTTCGGATTTGAAATAAAATTTGATATAGAGTTAAGGTAAACAGTGGTTTAAGAGGGACAAATTTGAATTGAATTTTATTCGAAAACATAGATTAATAAACAGATTTTTCTAATTTAGTGTTTGCAATTTTGATCAATTAAATCTAAAACTGATCTATTAAATGGGCTGTAATTAAAGTTTAAATTAGACTATAAAGTTCTACAATTGAAGAAAAATTTTGGTTAAAATAAATGAAACTAAAATTCAACTTTATAAAGACCATCAATTAAAGTTATATAGAACTACAAAAGGATCCACATTTTAAACTTAAATTAGATACTATAAAGATATAATTAAAACTATAATTGGAAAATAAAGAATCCTATGATTCATACTAAAATTAATCTATAAAAATCCACTATTAAAGCAGAAATTAGATTATATAAATTTTTCCGATTTAAGCCCAAATTACAATAGCGCGTAGTCAGCAGCAGTGTGTGCTGCCATAATCAGCTGATCATTTAGAATGCACTGTTTGTTATGGTGTTGATTACATTTGGTCAGCAGCAGTTTGCAGTGCTGTTTCATTTAGCCCTGTTTCTAAATTCACTGCGCTGCATTCAGATTGAGAGCGAGACAAAAAGAGTGAGCAAATAAATGAGAGGCTAAAATACACAAGTAGAATAAAGCTAGATGGTGGTTGCAAATTGTGGCTGCCTACGCTGAATTGTAATTATAACGGCAGCATCATGTTGTACTGACAGTGAACAGCTGATCATTTTTGCTGATACTGTTGCTGACTACTGTAATTTGGGCTTAAAGCTTAAATTGAAATACACATTTTTTTGTTAATTTTAATAAAAAATCTTAATTACTTACAAATGCAATCTCTCACCTTTGTTTTCTTCTTAGGATTTAAAAAATATTCTCCTAATCGATCCATTAAATTATATTTCGATAAATAAACAAAATGGCTTAAATTAGATTTTTTTATTTTACAAAATATTTTGTTAAATTTTTAATTAATAAAAAAATTAAATTTGATATAGAAATTAAAAAAAAAAAAATCATTTAATAATGTTTAATTCTGAAAATAAAGCTATGCACATTTTTCAAATATTTGACAAAATTTGCGTGACCACTAGTTCCACAAAAAAAATATTTGCCGTTGTTTGATCTTACAAATGTTTTGTAAGAAAAAACAGCATGAAAAAAGATTCGGTAAAATATCAGCTATGATTAATGATAAGTAAAAATATTCTCCAATTAAAATGGAGAAGCTAAAAAATATTTTATATAGTGTTTACGTCATTTCAGTCATATATTTGACTAGTCTGAACATACCTTAATTTTATTAAAAATCCTAATTTAAAAGATCATAATTTTTTCAAAAATTTAAATTTATTAAATTAATAAAAATTTTTAACTACATAGGAATTTAAAAAAAAATAGTATTTAGCCATTTTTAATTCTGAAAACGAAATAGAAAGATATAGTCGATCAAGCCCGACCATATGATACCCTACACCATCATGTATGTGAATAAAAATCGGGGAGGGGTCATATATTAGACCTGTGGCCAATTGTGGATCGATACTTTTACTAAGTGTTTAATAAAATATGTATACAAATACAGAATATTACGTTGATACTAAAATTTATATGATTTTATGCATTTTAGAGCGATTCCCGGAAGTGGGTTTATATGGGAGCTATTATAAATTATGGAACGAACCTCACAAAATTTGGCACTGTAATTTCTACTTAAATAATACTTATTTGTGTCGAATATTAATTTGATACTGACATTTTTATGAGATTTAGGCACGTTAAAGTGATTTTCGGAAGAGGGGTTTATATGGGAGCTATGGTCAATTATGCACCGATCTTGATGAAATTCGGGACATAGGTAGACGCTTATATAAGACTTCTTTGTACTAAATTTTATTAAAATAATGCTATATTTAAAGCATTTCTGATCGCTAAACCTCTATTCCGGGAGGACATTTGTATGGGGCTAGGTGAAATAATGGACCGATCATAACCAATTTCAATATGCTTCGTCCTTGGGCCAAAGCAATTATTCGTGCCAAATTTCATCAAGATATCTTCAAAATTGCGATATGTACTTTGTTCACAAGGTTTACATGGACAGACATCCAGCCAGCACACCAGACAGACGGACGGACATCATTAAATCGATTCAGAAAGTGATTCTGAGATCGGTATACTTTAAGGTGGGGGTCCGAAGATTTTTTCTGTGCGTTACAAACATCAGCACAAACGCTTAATACCCCAACCACCTATGGTGGTGTAGGGTATAATAAGTTTCTTAAAAATCCTAATAAAAACAAAATTAATTTAAAAGATCATATTTTTCAAAAATTTGACCTTAGACATGCGTTTCTTTCATAATTTACGAAATATTTTTTTCTAACTTTATATAATACAGTGCAAGCTCGATTTTCGCATCTAATTAAAAACCAGACCTGTCGTGAAAACTGAATTTTCGCGATAACAGAACCCAACATTTTTTAGAAAAATTGTATGTAATTTTTAAAATTAGAATTGTGAGATTTTGAGTTGCTTTTTTGGCAAATAATTTTTTAAAATAACAGCCGAATCACGTAGTACATAGTTGTCGGCTTATCATTTTCCAATGCCCATTGTCCCATGACCACTATCGTATAAACCCTCCGATTCCGTATCTGATAATTCCATTTGCTCCTCATAACTTTCCACATGAAATTCTTCTTGAATCCAGTTGTTTATGTCAGCATTCGTGAAAAGATGTTCCATACCAATTTGAGCTACAAGTGTACCAGTAGTTGGAAGATCTTCAAGCAAGTGGGTGAGCAGTTGTTTTTATAATTTAATTTGACCAAGTTGATAACGTTTTTATCTAACGGTTGAATAAGCGCAGTGCAATTAAATTCTTCGTTCCTCAACTGGGTGACACGTCGCGTTATCTAAAAGTAAAACTGCTTTTTGCGGCAAACCTTTTGAGGCCAAAAATTCTAGGACCTAAAAAATGTTTACTTATGAACAACTTACATTTACTAATTGGCGAAAATTAACTTACGTGGGGAACAAATTTGTGATGGAACCAGTTCTTTAATATAAATGATGTCATCGAGGCGTTATTACTGGAGTTGTATATTACAGGATTATTGAAAAAGCATTTAAAGGCTCGTGGGTTTTTCGATTTTCCAACAACCAACAATTTCAGTTTGTCTGTGCCATTCGCATTTGAACAGGGCAAAAAAGTTATTCGCTCTTTACATATTTTTCTTCCGGGAGCCGTTTTCTCATTACATGTGACAAGAGTGTTATTTGGAAGCATCCTATAATATAAACCGTATTCGTCGGCATTGTAGATTTGGTGAAGTGTCAACCCATGCTCATCAACGTAATCCTTAAAATCTTTCACATATGGATCAATAAGATGAGGTTTTTTAAAAATCTAATTCCATGTCAACGCTTAAATTTCTTCAACCATCCTTCACTGACATTGAAACCTGTATTGGTTTTATAAATTTTGAAATACAAATGACTGGCTTTTGATCGTAAAATCGCTACTGATATTGGAACATTTGTTTTACAAACCACTTATAAAAGCGTTTTTTTCCATTCTTGGGTACTCAGCTATCTTTAAGGTGCAACGTTTGCCAGGGCCACTTTCGTACGAACTTTTTTAATGAATTTTCTTGCTTTATAATGCGGTAAACTTTTTACCACTTTTTAATTTTTTTAAAATCTCTAATTTTCGGCAAATCGTGGGCTTCAAAATATGTTGAACTTTTCCCATATTAAGAGATGTATTTACACAACAAATGACACGAATAAACTGACAAAATTTAAGATCAAAATCATCCAAAAAGGTTAATATACCAAAAAACGAGGATTTCCATTTTTTGGTTATAGACATTGTAACCAAATTTAAAAAAGCAGATAAAAGTCACGAAAATAGAACCCGTTTTTCGTAAACTGTCGCGATTATAAAGCCTGAAATTTTAATGGGTAGTCGGGAATACCGAGCTTGCACTGTACTACAGAAAAATAATTTATTATATTTCCATAAATAAACATTAGAGGTTTGGATTGGATTTTCTTTAATTTTACAAAATATTTTGTTAAATTTTTAGTGAAAAACTTAATAAAAGAATTGACCTTTGACCTAGAAATTTAAAAAATCTAATTTAAACATGTTCAATTTTGATAATAAGTTTGTCGTTGTTTATAAATTTGACCTTTGACCTGTATTTTTAAATTTACGTAATATTTTTATTTATTTAATCCCATAGAAAAATAATTAATTACATTTCTATAAATAAACAAAATGATTAAAATATATCTCCTTTAACTTCTTGCAATGTTAAAAGCTTTTTGATGAAAAAAAAATTTATTTCATTTAGAAAATTTTAATGAAATTCGTAAATTTCCTCTTAATTATAAATTTATCACACAAAAATTCATTCGTTCCACATTTTTTTGTTTTGTTTTTTGGACTAAATGAAGACTTATTACTTTAAAAAATATTTCATTAAATTTTTAATGAAAAATTCCAATTAAGAAAGAAAATTATCCTTTGACCAAGTAATTAAAAAAATTTTAATTTAACCGTGTTTAATTCTGAAAAATATCCTAAAAATACTAATAAAGCAGCTAATATATCTTCAAATATTAATAAAAAAAGAAATCATAATTGTTTTTAAATTTTTGTTTTTTTCAACAAAAGTAAAGTTTATTATTTTTTTTTTTTTTTTTTTCAAAAATAAGTTCTTTAAGTAATCAGTTAGCATTAACTGCAAGAAACCCAATAAAGAAACTCGTGGCTCGATTGAAAATATTATGTTTGATGTAGACAACAATGATCAAATAAAGAAAGTGATGCTGTCGAATGACACGATATAAAAAAACTACGATGTGGCATAGAAAACATTAAATTAAAAAGATATTTCACTTTAATTTGATGAAACTATAAATCTTTTACATGAAACCCTATAATTTTTTGTAAATTTATTATGCCAATAACTTTTTTATAAAGTCGTTTCAATGCTCTTTTCATAGAATCCATGTGAAATAAGATTGTTAAAATTTTCTCGATCACAAAACTTTTATTTCACAGAGAAGTGTCCGGCCTCTAAAAATACATTTTACTTAAACGACTTTATAATTCAAAGACGGAAAAGTCCTTTTAATACAGTTATCGATAAAATACCAGAATCATTTCAAAAAGAGTTAAAATGTAACTCATGTCTTAAATTTTTATTCTGAATTAGCAGCTTTAAAAACATTTTAGTTAAAATATATCAAAGTATATCCGCTTATTGGTTTTAAAGTCCTAAAAGTATTAGAACAATTTTCAACATAAATTTTTATGTGGAACTATCTTTTTTACTCTTTTGTCCATCAAAACAAAGTATCGATCTTTTGTGTTCACCGAGAATATTAAAAGATGTGCATTAATATTAAGGATATCATCAAGCAAACACAATGTCGCATTATTTTATCTTTACATAACATTTTATCTGATTTGTAAACTAATCTGAGTTGTAGTGGGTCGCGCATCTATTGTAATGCCAAAAGAGGGTCGCGAAGCAAGATCTTGTGAGAACCCCTGCTATATGGGGTCTTAAATGATTTTTTCGACATGTTACACACGGAGTGACAAAATCAATATAGCCCCCATCATTTTGATGGTGGATATAAAAAGTTAAATAGTTATCGTTATTCATTTGTAAAATAATCGGATAAGTGTCTGGTACTTTTTTGAAATTCGGCTCTTTTAGTGAGAAAACGGATAAAAGCTGTAATTTGGTACTTTTTTGGAACCCTATCTATCTCTTAAACCAATAAGCATAGAAATAAAATATGCATCAAATTAGTATCTTATCGAAAATTGGCGAGTACAAGTTTGGTACTTTTTGGAAATTCGAACGTTTAAGGGGTAAAAATCGTACCTGATT
This sequence comes from Protophormia terraenovae, assembly GCA_951394005.1. NCBI lineage: Eukaryota > Metazoa > Arthropoda > Insecta > Diptera > Calliphoridae > Protophormia > Protophormia terraenovae. Next base: position 43,969,412 of record OX596073.1, on the reverse strand, counting down.
TTGGCAATTTTTTCACAAAATATTTTTTTCTTTTTACTGATACATACATATGAATATTTTTTTTAACATTCAATTAGTACAATTTAGAAATTTATTGCAATACAACTTCGTCACATCCAAGGAGAATAAAAAGTACCAACAAGGGGATAAAATTGGGAAATGAAATTTTATTCAAATTATTAATAACTAAATATTAATAACTAGAATAATTGATATTATTAATATTTATTTTCCTTAAATAGATGCAATGAGCTGAAAATTTTTGAAAATTTACTTAAATTTATTTTATTTCTGTACTTTTATAGACAAATATTTAATTTTTCTTTATATTTTATTAACAGCTGTCAATTTATTAAAAATCAAAACTGTAAACCAATTAGAAAATTAATTATATTTATAAATCATATAATTAAATTTCAATATAAAGTTAATTAATAATTTTATTAAAAAAAATACATTAAATCTAGAAACATAAAATTAAGTACATGTAGTCCTAATTGAGTGAGAATTCACAAGAGGGGATTTTGTACTTTTTGAATTTTCTATAATATTGAACCTACAAATATGAAATTAAAAAAAATATGTGGCCCTAAGTGAATGAGAATCCAGAAAAGACTTTTTGTATTTTCTATAATATTGAACCTACAATATGAAATTAAAAATATGTGGTACTTTTTGTATTTTCTACAATATTGAACCTGTAAACATGAAATTAAATATATAAGATCCTAAGTGAATGAAAATCCATAAGAGGGGACTTTGCGTGTTTTTTTTTCAGAATTTACAAAATACTAAAAAATAAAAAGTAATTAATTAATTACATTTCCATATTTAAAAAAATTAATTCAAATATATGACCTTTAACCTCTTTTAATTTAAAAAGCACTTTAATTCCTAAAAATATATTTTTTCAAAGAAAAATATCATCTGAGAGACTATACACAATTTAAAGTGTGAAAAATCTTAAACATATTTCACTTAATTATGTGCCATATTTTAAATCAAATTTATCCCAAAAAAATTCGTCCATTCCAATACAATGTTTTTAACTAAGTGTAAATTAATTCAAAAGACCTCTGATGTAATTATACGAAAATTTATATTTCAATTCAATATGAATTGAAAAAAAAAAAAAAATAATAAACTCCAATGAAAGAATTGCATGCAATTTATTAGTTAATCTAACATTATTGACAATATCAAATTATGTGATCATTACGCCAACTAAACATACATATTTGAAAATCACAAAATGTTTTTGTTGTTTTTCTAAACAACACTCAACACCTGAGGCCAAATACCCCTAAAACTATAGATACCTACCCACCCACTAACACAATTCAATTTAAAACGCAACAAAGGGATTTTTAGCAAACAAAATTAGGGAGATAGAGTTAAAGAATTTATAAAAATAAACATAAAGGTAAATAAATTTCCTCTCTAATTAAATCAAGCAATCAGCATGAAATTCAAACTCATTCATAAGTATTTAACAAACTAACTGTCAATATACTATTAATATTATATTTAAAAAATAATTTAGTTACTATTTAACTTTAAAAGCGAACGGTCACTCGAACGGTCTTCTAAAAAAATAAATCGCTAACAAATCAAACAATTTTTATATTCATTATATCTACACGTTTATTTACTCGCTTGCTTCCAATTAAATTGTAATCATGTCATTTCTAACGGTTCATTCATCAATTCACGTATTATTGAAATTTGTTTTTTGCATAATTATCTTAATTTCAAATAATTTAAATGATCATACCACTGCGGCTCAAAGTATTCTAGAACGTTTTCGTCCCACTTCAAATATTTCAGCTGCCGGTGTTGGTGATGAACAAGTGAAAATTGTTTCCGGCACAAAAGTAAAACGTTTTGAACGTTTTACAGTGCCACTGGGTGGAACGGTAAATTTATTGCAACCCCATCAGCCCTCTTTTTATTATGTACGTCCGCATTTGGATTATTTTAATAATTTTAGACATTATTTTGTAACAGGTTGGCCATATTATCCCATACGGGTAAGATTATAAAAAACAGAGTTCTAAAAGAGAGAAGTCATTAAAAAAAAATCCATTAAAACAAAATTTAATTGATCATAAATACATATTTCTACAGAAAAAAGTGCTTATTTATGTGAAGATCTACGATTAAGTAAAAAATTATAACAAAAAAGTATAAATTGGTCTATATAGAGTTGTACGATTAAAGCTAAAATTGAATTTAATAAAAATCTACAATTAAAGCTAAAACTGGATTATTTATAAATCTCCAATGAGACTATATAGTAGACTATGTCAAGATCTATTAATTGAAAATAAAATTTGACAACATAAATTAAAGCTAAAATTGTATTCTAAAAAATTATAAAAACTATAACTTAATTAAAAAGGTATTACAATTAAAGCTAAATTAAGACTACATAAAAACCTAAAATAAATCAAAAAAAATAAATATCTGTAAAAGTATCAAGATCTAAACTTAAATAGACTATAAAATAACGGTTAAAGGTTAAAGCTAAAACTGGACTATAAAAAGTTTTGCAAAAAAGGTTATTTTAAACATAAAAAAATTGATTTATGAGGAAAATCAAAAAATTTTAAATTTTAAGTAAAAATATAAAAGCTGTGGAAGTTTGAATTTAAAACTTTAAAAAAATTCTTAAAAATAGAGCTATGGCTTTATCAAAATCAAAACAACGTGATTTTATAGAACTTCTAAATATTATCAGCACATGCACAGTGGGGTCAAACAAAAATTTTTTGGTAATAAATCTGTATCTCCTAAACTACTGTTCGGATCAAATTGAAATGTATGGAAGAGTTGTAGAGGAGGACCTAAGCTTTCAAAAAAATCGTCTGTGAAGAAAAATCTCACCCTGTGATAATATGAGATAAGCTACAGGGTGTCAAAGTTGACTATCTCGAGTATGTTAAAGCTTAAAAAATCGTAACTTCAACAAATGAATTCCGATTTTAAAAATTTTTATATTTCAGTAAATTGCTTGGCAGATAAAGAAAAAATGAGCTTCCTCGTCTAAGTTATATCCGAGCAGTAGTTTAGGAGATACAGATTTATTACCAAAAAATTTGCATTTGATTCCACTGTGACATGTCAAAATGTATTACAGAATCTTCAATATTTATCGAAATATACTGAAAAGAATTTTTATTTTTTTCATAATTTCATAAATAGCAAAAAAAAAACGAGAGAAAAAGATATAGTCGGTCAAGCCCGACCATATGATACCCTACACCATTGTGTACGGTATAATTCGGGTAGGGGTCCTTTATTAGACTTGGAGTCAAATGTGGACCGATACTCATAAATGTAAAATAAAACATACGAATTCAGAATATTACGTTGATGCTGACATTAACATGAATTTATTCACTTTTGGGTGAAATGGGGCCTTATATGGGAGCTATGGTAAATTATAAATTATGTTCATATAAAACTTATTTATGTCGAATATTAACTTGATACTAACATTTTAATGGGATTTATACCCGTTAAGTGATTTTCTGAAAAGGGGTTTATATGGGAACTATGGGTAATTATGGACCGATCTTTTTAAAAATCGCCACACTTATTTGAACTTATATGAAACTTATATGTGCCAAATTTCATAAAAATTTTGTTTTATTTAAGGGATATATGATCGTTAAACCCTTTTCCGGGAGGACATTTGTATGGGGGCTAGGTGAAATAATGGACCGATCATAACCAATTTCAATAGGCTTCGTCCCTGGACCAAAGGAAACCTGTGTACCAAATTTCATACATTTTGGTTCAAAATTGCGACCTGTAGTTTGATTACAAGGTTTACATGGACGGTCAGACGGACGGACAGACATCGCTAAATCGACTCAGAAAGTGATTCTGAGCCGATTGGTATAAATTAAGGTGGGTCTTAGACCAATATTTTTTGGTGTTACAAACATCAGCACAAACGCATAATACCCTCCCCACCTATGGTGGTGTAGGATATAACTATGTTGTTTTAAAATTTTGGAAAATTATGAGTAATAAAAGACATATCATGGGAACGTTTTCTGAAAAAATATGTGAATATCGGTTTTAGTTTGAAAAAATTTGTTGTTTAAACATTACTACTCATAATTTTAATTTTAAAAAAGCGCGATTTTAATTTTTTTATAAGTGAATTTTAGCAAAACTTTTAACTTGTTTCTTATTTGCTGATAAATTTTACATCGAAAATTGGCTTCATAGTTTCAAAATTTGAACTATATTGCGAAACATGTGATGTTAAGAATATGTTTTATTTTGATGCCATCTGAATTTTAATATTAAACAAATAAATTGCTTTCAATTAACATAAATATTAACATTAATTATACTTCGCGATAGTTGTCAGCAAGTGTAGCCGTATAAACGACGTTTCTCAAATTTTTTTTTTTTTTTCATAATATCAATTTTAATCATTAAAATTGTTCTTTACATAATTTATTAATAAATGCGGTTTACGCGATATTTCAGACAATTTCTATAAAATATTTACACCAATTATATGAAAGTTTTTGAAGATGCTATCCCATGTCTGGTTTCCTGGCATCAACGAGATATATATCAAACTGTAGGTAATCAACTCCTCTTTAAAATTATGCCCTCTAAAATTAAATTTACCGAATGGCGCAAATTTTCTATCAGAAAAAACTGCAAAAAAAAGTTTTTGGTTTAATTTTTTATCACCGCATAACTTTTCAGCGGATAGTAAGATGGATACTTATTATACAACAAATATTTCCTAAGTCTTATCTTTCGACTGGTTAATTGTTTAAGTCAATAAGTTGTAAATTGTCAGTGCAAAACTAAAATGAATTCAAAAATCCTCGAATGTTTCAACGTATTTCCGTGAAATTTTGCGCGAATGGTTTAAAATATTTTAAAATGATTTAAATTAGGATTACTTAGTTATTTGGTAATATCTACAAAAAGCCATCAACACTTTTCCTAATTTTAAAACAAACTTTGACAATACAAGACACTTAAATTTAGGTTTTGTTGCACAGGCTGACTCCAATAACAAATGGAGACACACTTGGATCCATAGTTCCCTTTGTGTTACCTGAAAAGAATGAAAGATAGAAGAAAGTCAAGAAATTATAGATCGAAAGAATGAAAGAGTAAAAAGAAGAGAAAGGAAGAGAAAAGCCCAGTTTAAACAGGAAGTGGACGAAGAAAGAGAAAAAGGTGTCCTAGACCGTGCAGGCCATATGCATTTATCTCGTGAACCAATTTGATTTTATGATAAACAAATCCAGCTTATATAGAGCCATATCCGATAGGTCCCTAAGATCATCAAAGCGTGGCCTACCCAGAATACACTGCATGCTATTCTCCAGAGCAGGGCAACCACATATAAAATGTGTTATAGACTCTTTCTCGTCTATATCATGACAACTTCTACAGTAGTCATTGTTCCCAAGTCTCAATCGACTCGCATGCCTACGGAACCTGCAGTGTCCAGTCAGCAGCTCAATCATATTCCTGAGCCGCTCGCTACTATGACCCAATAGGAATAGAGTCCTTTTGTGGTTCAAATTTGGTCATAAAATCCTAGATACTGAGCAGGAGTTTGTGACCACAACACCTCAGCCCTATGTAGAAACACTCGCTTCACATGAAGCTTACAGATCGCCAAGGGGACTCCACACAAACGATCAATGTGACCATCATTTAGCATTGACCCCCTTTTCGCCAGAGAATCAGCAACAACATTGCCTCTAAGAACCCCGTGTCCTTTCACCCAGATGAGTGTTAAATTTGAATGTCTCGCCATCCCATTCAGAGATGCCCGGCATTCATGGACAAGTGTCGACGTGAAGTAGACACCAACCAGGGATTTAATAGCAGGTTGGCTATCAGTACGAATATTCTTATTAGAAATCCTGTAATACTTAAGCCAGTTCATCGCCCTTTTAATAGTCGAAAGTTCAGCCTAAAGAATACTACAACCATCCTGGAAGCCTGGTACCAGTTTCCTCGATAAAGAAACCAACGCCTACTCGATTCCCGTTCTTAGACACTTAAACTAGGTTTCAAACAATTTCGAAATTTTTTGATTTTCCTCTAATATGTATAAACATTGAACTTAAGCTAGAATTGGACTACAAAAGTTCTACGATTAAAGAAGAAATTGGACTATGAAAAAATATTTTATTATGTATTTTAAAAAAACCTCTGTAAAAAGCTCTACGAATTAAGCTAAACTTGTAGTATAAAAAGTTCTAAAATAAAACTATAAAAAATTTACGATAACATTTAAGGTTGGGCTATAAAAGTATACATAATTAAAGCTTAATTTAGACTACATATCTAAATATCTACCTAAAATTGAACTATAAAAGGATAAAAGATTAAAAATAAAATTGTTCTTTAAAATTGATTTTTAAAGATCTACAAAAAAAAAAATTAATAAAAAAAAAAATTATACAATTGAACCCTTAATTGAACTGTTATTACTGTTACTACGTTTATACGCACTTCTTATTTGAAATTAAAAATATTGCTAAATTAAAAATAGCCCCATAAACGGTCAGTTAATATTTTATTTGCAGAAAATTAAGTCACGAATACAACGCCTGATTATTGAAACTAAATGCAAATAAATTAGGCGTATAACAGCAGTATATGTAAAGACTGCAATCAAAGCAAAAATTTAATCATAAAAATTACTAAATTTGAAGCTAGTTTTGAACTTTATAAATTTCTACGATTAAAGCTAAATAAACTATAAAAGAATCTAAAATAAAAACATAAATTATTCTATAAAAAGATCTATAATTAAAGCTTAAATTGGACTCTTATATGTATAAAAAACGACAATTAAACTAAAAGGTCTAAGATTGATGCTTAACTTGCACTTTATAAAATGGTACGATCAAATCTAAAATTGAACTATAAAATATGATCTACAATTAAAGCTTAAACTTGTTCAAAGCTTTTTTAACGAAAAATTTTATTTTTAATTGGCCTAAAAACTCATAATCATTGTGAATCATTTCCTCATTAAACAAATAACAATTAAAATTCTGCTCTTAATTCCTCATAGGTGGCCCCTCAATGGCAAGCTGGAGCTAAAATAACTGGTAATGGTATCGATGGTATGATAACCTTTCAACAACTGCCCTATAACAATGACATCAAAGTTACTTTAAATGCCACTGGTATACCAGCGGGAAAACATGCTCTACACATACACACCTATGGTGATCTAACGGATGGTTGTAAGTCAACCGGTGGCCAATTTCCCAATAATTTTGTGAGTAAATATTAAATTATAACGAAAACAAAAATGCTGTATTATTTTAATCGTTTCCATTTCAGTTGGGCAACATCGATGTCAAAGAAGGCGGTGAAGTAAATGTGGCCTTTATTAGTGTGTACATAACTTTATTCGGTTATAATGGCATAATAGGACGTTCTATTGTTATACATGAGAAACCTATTGATTTGAATACAGCTTTAAATGCTGATATATTTTCTTCGTCCTTACATGCAATATCCGATGCCCAGGCTTTTCAAAATGAGGAGAATTCAGTGGGAGAAATAATAGCTTGTGGCATTATAAGTATTATGGGAGTACCAGTAGCTACGGATAAATAAAATACTTTTTTAAAAAATAAATACATACATATATATTTAATTTTAAGATTTTATATAAATATATATAAATTATATAAAATATAAATTTAATTTTAAGATTTTCAATAAAACAAATACATTAATGCTTTGTGTAAATCATTTTAAGTAAAAAGAAAAAATTTTGAAATTTATCATATCATTTTAAGAAGCATATTAAGTTTGATGTCAAAATCAAAGAGAAACAAGAGACGAAACTAATTGTCAAAAACCTAACTCATGCAACAACAAAATACATGTAATCAAATACATTTTGTTGTTGCCAAAAGAAAATAAAAACAAATTTTTGTTTACAAAAAAACAATTTTATTTAATTGTCAATCGAGAATTTCGTCTCTATGTATTACTCTATGGTCAAAATGTACTAAAAGTAAAACATTACCGAATTTTCCATGCCTGATCAGTACCGTTATTTTTCGAATAATAACAAATATCACTAAAAAAAGTACTCAATCCTTTCAAATTGCACTTAAACTTATAACTTTTAAGAACTTTTCTTAAAAATAAAAAAAAACAAACATGTACGACTTAAAACAATCCCTATTAGCCTGTGGCTACACTGGACCATGTGAAAATTTAAATTTGCTCAAGTGGTGCATACGTGCTGGTGCCAGTTCACAATTTTTTAATGATTTAATCTACTGGTTGGAAACACAATTGAATTTGGTAATATCAACACAACAAGTGCGTGATAATATTACACGTTTATTTAGCATGTTACGCCATTCGATTTTAATGAAACCCAGTTATGGTTCAGATGCAGCCATTAATCCAAAAGAGTTTCGTTTACAAACTTTGAAGGTGTTGATACGTCAATTACAATTGCGTAAATTACCCGAACGTGTGCAGCACTTGGATGCTGGAAGTCCCCAGAGGGATCGTGATAATCCTGTACGGCAGGATTTAAGACGTTTGACAATAACATTAAATTTGAATAAAAGATCGAATGGAGGTGATTGGAATCAACGACTGGTGCGTTGTAATGGAAATTTATTGGAAGCATAAATAGATTATAAAATGAATGTGGAATTTTAATTTAAGAATATAAATAAAGAATGATATAAAATTTATTACTGTAATTATAATAGACTTTCGATTGAGGCCAGTGTTAGGAGTTGACAGAGATCGTAATTAAAGCTAGAGTTGAACTAAACAAAAAACACTTCTAATAAATACGAACAATTTAAAAATATTGATTGAGATCAAAATTATATTTCTGTATTTTGAAATTATAATTTTTTTTTTAGGTCAACACACTTCCCAGCAAAAAACGATGAAGTTATTCCAAAAAAAAGAAAACATTTTCACAACTTCAAAAGTGGAACAAAGTGCATATTTTAAACTTTTTTTGAAGCTCTAAATAATAACTTCCAAAAAAGTGAAAATAAATGAATTTTTAGCAAGAAAAATGTCTAACAAAATTTAAATTTTACAATTTTAAAGCATTTTTATTATTATTTAATAGGGCAAAAACAGTTTTTTTATTAAAAAATTTTGTAAACATAGTTTTAAGAGAAGTGCTTCCATGGCAATGAACAAGAAGTATAAAAGTATAATAGTTCTTTTTTTTCTGAGTTTGTACAAGATTTTCCAAATGTTTGTTCTTTAAGTTACCCCTTCAACAGAATTGTACCATTGAAGAGGAATTATTTGGCCTCGGAATTATCCATAACGACATCACTAATTACGGCAAACGCCTGAGGAGCCTCCTCCGAAAAAACTGCCTTCGACCCACAACTTCGCCCAGGAAGCCGGAATCCTCGAATTCAATTCTATTCGTATTCAAAATTGAGTTTTGTTTGGTACCCCACCACGCTAAACCATAGAAATTTCCAGAATTCAAAATAATTGCATATGGTTATTGCAAAGCCTCGAAGAACCGTAACGCGGTACAGTTATGCGACGCGTATAACATTAGCCAAATGCGAGAGTGAAGGCAAAAAAACAAAGTACAGCCTGATCGCCCTTAAGCGATAATGACGATGACGCGGTAGATGTTTATCCACCCAGAGCTGCTTTGCGACTCCTCTTCCAAATGTTTTATTTTTTATTTTATTATATTTTTTTTTTTCAAATAAATGCATCCAACGACCGCAGAATACTTTATTTTCAATAAGTTCACATTTTGTGCTAAATATCTTTTACAAAATGTAAAGGTTCATGGAACCAATTTATGGATTTTTGGCAGTAAGACTGCCAAATTTGTGATTTTGTCACTTGAATCACACAAAACTGTCGCCATGACTTTGTAGTCGATCACTTTCGGCATCATCGTCGTCAGTTAACCCAAAGAAAACAATTGTGCTGAAGAAAAAAGTATAAACATTTTAGCTTGTTTGCTATATGTTTCTAACCAATATAGGGGATCAAAAATGTCTATTACCGAAAAATATTAGATATTAAAATTTTTTTCCAGTTTTGCGATTTGAGAAATTTGGGCCATTATTTCAAATAGGCTTGGTTACATATATATTGAAAAAAAAAATAGGTCTAGTTAGGGAGACCCTGCTCCAGGCATCAATCTTGGTAGTGGAAAATCTCCACTACCACTATGTAAAATTCTGTTAAAATCGGACAAGCCGTTCGGAAACTGATTTATTTATTTTTTTTACTTTTTTTTTTTTTGTGAAATTGGTCACTGTGTAACTTCAAAAAATTCACTTCTATTTTTAAAAAATGTACAAGGAAGTAAATACACTTAGAATAGCTGCTACAAAACAAAGTTACGCAGTAATTGAAATGCTCTCATGTTCTAGAATTTGTCTATTTAAAGGTCATGAGTTGAAACTAAAGGTGCTTTTTTTAGACATCTATGATTGAAGCTACATTTGCATTAGCTATATGAAATTGAAATTCAACTATATAAAGATTTACATTAAACTATATGGAGTTAACCAGCTAAATTTATACTAAAGACCTATGATTAATGTTACAAATGAATTAAGTCCATTTAGCCTTTATTTTGAGGAAATTAATTTTTCTTTTTATTTCTATTTAATTTTTGTTTAATTTTCTCAATGTATTACTTTTAATTAAATACTTTTATTATTTAATTTATTTGTGTTAATTTCTATCGGCATCAATCATATTCATTTTAAATTCAACAATTCGTAGATTTAATTATAATATTTATCGTCTATGGCCACCGCCTCCACCACCACGATTATAGTTTGAGCGTCCTCTATAGCTTCCACCGCCTCCTCCTCCACGATTATCGCGATCATTATTTTGATAATGACCGCCACCACCTTGGTAATTACCACCACCACCCTGATAATTACCACCGCCGCCACCACCTTGATTCCAACCAGTTCCCTGAACTCGTCCACTGCCCTGTATCCAGTTCTGATCACGTTGTGGCTGATCATAGCTTTGTTGGTATTGCTGCTGTTGTGGCTGTTGAGATTGATAATGATGTTGTTGAGGTTGACGCTGAGGTTGAGAATTTTGCTGCCAATTACCACCGCCACCACCACCTCCTCCTCTGCCACCACGGAAGTTGCCGCCCCCACCACGACCGCCACCACCTCCTGCCGGTCCAGCAGATCTTTGTTGTTGCCATGAAGGCATTTCTGGTGGTGGTGGGGCGTGTTCATGAGCTCTACCACCACGATCGGGAACACTGCCAATAATATGCTTCTGCAGTTTTGTGGCCGTATTCTTACGCACATTAGCCGAACTGGTTTTTTCTATAATAGCCAAATCAGCCCTAGCAGCCAGCAAAGCTACTATATTCGTATCCTCACCACCGAATTTCAAATAATCCATATCTTTTAATTTCTTTTGGAAACGTTCAACAATTTCATTTTCCCGTGTTTTCATTTTATCAGACCATTGAAAACTTTGCACGGTCACCTCTAGACGCGTTAACAAAACTTGCCTTCTTAAATTATACTCCTTATCGAGATCTTCGTAAATCTCTTGTAATTTTTGCCACTGAGCATCAGTCAATGGTTTGTTGGTCTTAAGTAGAGGTTCACTTACCACTCCTGGTTTCACTGCTCTCATACGTTCCTCTACCTTAAAATTCAGCTTGTCAAACAAAGCTTTAGGAGAAATATTTTCCGGTGGCTTGCCCAAACATAAATCTTTTGTCAGCGACTCCAAAGCTCTGGCAGTATTTGTTTCACTTTTTGGTATTACATACGACTGCTCAGCAGGTTTCAAACGTAACACCATTCGAGTGGCCATCAATTCAGTTATCAAAAAATCTATTAGCTGCAGTCTATCCTCTCTAGTCTCGAATCTCTCCGATAGGGGTCCGGTTACAAAACGACTATAAGGACAGCCCAATTCTTTAAGCATAGCCGACAGCTCCATGGCAAATTCACTGGGATCATCACATTCTTTGCTCACAGATTCATCGGTTTTTCGTAAAATATGTAATTCTTGTGCCAGCCATGCTACAACCTCACGAAATTCCACACTGCGTGTACCACCCTCGAGGGCACGAGTGAGCTCATCATTTTGCAAACATTTGCCCTTGTAATCGAGAGCGTTGAGAGAATCTATTATTTCAAGCTCAGTTTCCATGGAAATAGTATTTAGTAAAATATTTTATTCAAGTTTTTATTCGTTTTTTGCAAAATTCGTTGGAAAATATGTACACAAAAAAATTTTTAACATGACAGCTGCAGAGACCTGCGCCGAACGATTTTAACGGCGGCGGCTTTACTAAAAATTGTCGGCGGCGGCTCAAAATCGGCTGTTAGCCGGCTGAGAGGTGAACATAACAATTTTTTATTTCCTAGTTTTTGCATCGTCTTATGTTGTTGTTGTAACCAGGGCTGTCAGATGTGGCGATTTTTCGCCAAACGTGGCGATTTTTAATTGCTCTTGGCGACTGAATTTTCTGTTTTGCGACATGGCGAATTTTTTGGCGATTTTTAACAAGGTGGCGATTTATTTGGCTAATTTTTAAAATTGTATTAAGTAGGTATTCGCATAGTAAAACTATTTCGTTTTCTAACTATCCAACGTCTATTTTTAGTATTTTTCTATCCAAAACAGCGGTTCTCAAATGGGGGTCAACGATTCTCAACAAGGGGTCCATACAAAGATTGTTAGGTGGTCGTTAAGACCTTTTACTTGAACATAAATTACAAGTATATAAACAGATAACACACATTAATTTATCCATACTTATAAAATGAAATTGCAAAAAATATAGAGTAAAAATTTTAAAACTATTGTTTGTGCATGATTTTTATTATAATTCCGGTAATTTTTTCAAATTGTAGAAAACATTTAATGATATCTTGGCATAAGACATTTATTAGCAATTTTAAAATCCATTTTTAAATACAAAGGTTTTATCTCAAATATATAATTAATTGAAATCAAATGTTTTTACTATTTTCTTAAATATAGTTTGATTTAACAGAAGCAATTGGTATCAAATTGAGAATATGACATTAATTTTTATCTTTAAGTATTAATTTACTTTTAGATTAAGAATTATTTAGGAATAACATTCGATATGAAATTGAGAAAGTATCACTTTTTTTTAAATGAATATTCATTTTTATTAACTTGAAATTCAACATACGTATTTTTAGAAATACCTTTAAATTATCAAATTTAAAGGATCGAAGCAAGAGTTTGTAAAAACCCCTGATCTAAGTCAGGGATCACACACAGAAATTTTTCCTGCTGTAATTCTGAGTTCGTAGGAGAGAGAAGAGAAGGGAATACTAAACATCTACATTCACTTAACTTCTCTTGTCTACGAATTCAGAATTGCAGCAAGAAAAATTGCTGTTTATGAACCCCGACTAACAAAATAAAGATCCTTAATTTATAAATATCTTCAATAAATGTTTAACAATTTGTTTTCCATCATCATTAAAATATAAATATTAAGATTTTATAGGCCATAATGAAAAGAAAACGTTATTCTGTTAAAAATATAATAAATTTCAATAAACTTTTAAAATTGTTGAGCTAAAATTGAGCTATCTATGTCAAAAAAGTGTATTGAAATTAATATTTTTGAATTATAATTAGTTACTGAAATTATCATTGACTTTGTTGACGCTGAATTTACATTTTAAAATTACATAAAATTTGAAGCACTAAATATTTTAGTTGTTTTTAGTTTTTCTTAAAAAAACACATATATAAAATTTAGTTTTGGCGATTTTTGGCGACTTCTGATTAACAATTTGGTGACAGAGGCTCAAAAAAATCTGACAACCCTGGTTGTAACAGCTACAGTTACATATTTCTAATCGGGGGGTTTGCCTGATGGTCAAGGATAAGAAATTGTGCCACTTCTTTGGGATGAGTCCACAAATCCATTGGACTGAGTGAAGTGGGGTTGGCCGGAAAGCTAAATATGTGGTGGGTGTCGTGGGGACCCTGTCTACATGCTGGGCATATATTAGGGACGTCACGGTCTATGCGAGACCAGTAGGCATTGAGCCTGTTGCTCCATCCCGACCTTAGTTGTGCCAGAACAACTCTTGTCTTCCGCGGCAGGTTCTTCTCATTTTCTGCGATAGGCGGTGGGCGGCCTCCAAGTACGACATTCATACGGTAGCTTGCAACCGCGGAATTTGTGGCGTCTCTATGAATGTCGTTCAAAGCTGCAATATACGAGGTACGATCAAAAGGATCCTGCACATACCTTTGTATGTTCTCCTCGTATATGCGAAGGTCTTTTCTGACATGCCTCGGGGGAGTCTCCAACTGTGTGAAGTCGAAGTTTGGATGACTTCTCCGATGACATCCCAGAAGGAACTGCTGACTTAACATCACGTTGTGTTCCTTAACCGCAAGAAGATCTCGTGTAGATGGTGTGGTGAGGAGATTTGTAAATAGCCTGTTACGGTTCTTAAGGCTGTATTTTGGCAGCTTTGAATATCTCTCCACTGGGTGTCACTCAGCGAAGGAGTCCACACCATAACTTGCATCGTCTTATAGAGCACATTGGTTCACAAATGTGATTCCAAGTCCCATTAGATGTAAGGGGATCCGAAGACCGTTTGTTTGAACATTATTTATAAGTATTTCCTAAAAGATTTATTACATACATTTTTGTATTTTTGTACTTCTAAAGTGTCAAAACGGAAGACCGTTTGTTTGAACATTTTTTATATTTTTAAAATTATTAAAAAAGTATATATGATCTTGACACAGATCTTCTCCCTACACATGTAAAATTTCAAGCTGGAGTAGTATTGTTAGTGGAAATTTTTAAAAATACCTACGGCTGATAAAAAAACTGATTTTTTCCTACGCGTCCAAAAAATTTTCCCTACAAAAAATCCCTACATATTTTAAATACTAAAGTAAATAAAAATGCTAATTATCAACCTCCAAAAATTAAACTTTAGAAAATTATATTTTACTATGAGCTCATTTACATTGGGGATTTTCCCTGGAAAAAATCGCTGCAACTTTTACGTTTGTAGACAAGAGGTGTAGAGAATCAAGCGGGGTAAGAAAAGTTGCAAGTCGTCACAAAGCCAAAAAATTTAATGAAATTTTTTCAAATTTATTTAAAATTTGTATGATTTGTTGTTTTTTGTCAAACATTTTTGAAAAAATTTCCCAATACAAATTTATATGTGTAAATGCAGGAGGGATTTGGAAGCAACTTCAAAACAAAATATCATTAAAAAATGCTACGATAATCCCCAATGTAAATAGGCTCTATGTCTACTGATATGTATATTTTAATTCATTGCGTTTTTACTATTTTATTAACAAAAAATATCTGATGAACGAGCCAAGTACTAAAGATTTTTCCTAAAGTTAGCGGGTTAAGCTATTTCTGTTAGATAGATCAAAATGATCCAAACATTTTGTTTAATTTCTTATTCAAAAATTGTTCTTCAGAATAATATTTTCATAATAGAGGATCAAATTCTACATTTTAAATTTTATATTTAATGATAAATATAATATTGAAAAATGCAGAATACAGATGTTTATTCCAAAAAACAAATTGACTTGTTTTTTCATGTACTTATTCAATATATTATTCAACACAATAAAAACAACTAAATTTCCACACAGGGAAGAAATTTTTAGTATTTATAACAAGCACCCGAAAACGTTTTATTTTTATTTTTCAATCAATATAAATATTTTTTTAATGTTCAAAATGTTTTTTTATTTGTTGAAAAAAATATGTAGAAAATAAAAAAATCATGATGGATTTTTATTATTTTTTGAACATTAAAGATTGTTTTTCGATTGAAATAAAAATAAAAAGATTGTTTTTTAAAAATCCGGTCTCTGATTTTTAATACATAGAAAATTTTTTAAAAAGGGATTTGTAAAAATTGTCGAAAAGTTTACAAACAAAAAATTATAAATTAAATTTATATTTGTTCACATTTATTATTTGTTTAAAAATTTTATTTTTGGAATTAGAGCTCATTTACATTGGGGATTTTCCCTGGAAAAAATCGCTGCAACTTTTACGTTTGTAGGCAAGAGGTGTAGAGAGGCAAGCGGGGTAAGAAAAGTTGCATGTCGTCGCAAAGCCAAAAAATTTCATGAAATTTTTTCAAATTTATTTTAAATTTTTATGATTTGTTGTTTTTTGTCAAACATTTTTGAAAAAATTTCACAATACAAATTTATATGTGTAAATGCAGAAGGGATTTGGAAACAACTTCAAAACAAAATATCATTAAAAAATGCTGCGATAATCCCCAATGTAAATAGGCTCTTAGAAAGTATTTGTGTGTAAAATTTTTATTTAAATCAACAATTTATCAAAATATTTTGGCAAACGAAAAACAGGCCAAAAGGAAAAACATAATAAAATTATATGTGAACAGTGATGCTTAAACTTATTTTGTTTCTTAAAAAACTACACCACTTTTAATGGTATTTTTTTAAAAAATCAATTGAAAATAGGATTTTCTATTTAAATTTTAGAAAAGATCATTGGCAAATTAGATTTTTCATTAAAATTTTTGAAAATAACAATTGAAAATGAGATTTTTCATTTAAATTTTAGAAAAGAACTGTTAAAATGTCTATATTTCATTAATATTTCAGAAAAGATTAATTGAAATTACAATTTCTATATAAAATTTGGAAAAAATCAATTGAAAACGAGAGAAGAAGATATAGTCGGTCAAGCCCGACTATATGATACCCTACACCACTTCGATCTACATAATTTTGTTTTTACGTATATGTACACAACATACTTGTGTTAAATATTAACATAATACTAACATTTGTATGGGATTTATGCATGTTAGTGATTTTCGGGAGAGGAGTTTGTATGGGAGCTATGGTCAGTTATGGACCGATCTTCTTGAAATTTGGCAGACGTATTTTTGCTGATATAAAACTTATTTGTACTAAATTTCATTAAAATATTCATATTTTTAAGGCATCTGTAAGTGTTAAAACTCTATTCCGGGAGGACATTTGTATGGGGGCTAGGTGAAATAATGGGCCGATCATAACCAAATTCAATAGGCTTCGTCCTTGTATTGAAAAAAGTATATGTACCAAATTTTATCAAATTATCTTCAAAATTGCGACCTGTACTTTGCGCACAAGCTTTACATGGACAGCCAGCCGACCAGACGGACGGACGGACGGACGGACATCGTTAAATCGACTCAGAAAATGATTCTGAGTCGAACGGTATACTTTAAGGTGGGGGTCGGAAGATTTTTTCTCTGCGTTACAACTTCTGCACAAACACATAATACCCCAACCACCTTTGGTGGTGTAGGGTATAATTAAGTTATCTAATTAGCATTCAGAAATGAACAATTTTAAATAAGTTTTTATATTTTAAATTCAGAAAAGAACAAATGAAACTAATTTTTTTATTTTGAAATATAGAAGAGAACAATTGAAATTGAAAAAAATTAATTGAAATTTAGAACACTGAATAAGACTGACATTGAATGATGAAATAATGTAAGGTCAACTTAATTTATGTAACCTTTAAGCAAATAAAATTAAGAGATTGTATCAAATCCATCTGGAGTGTAAAGTTTTAATTACATTACATAAAATGATTCCTTATGCAAATTTCATTCTATATATTATTTCAGTTGAAGTTCTGAATTTAATTTAGTTTTTTTTTTTTCAAAATTTCAATTATATTTTTCTACCTTTTAAATGGAAAATCTTCTTTTAAATTGTTCTTTTCAAAAATTTAAATAAAAATTCCAATTTAAGTTGTTATTTTCAAAATTATAAATGGAAAACCTAAAAAGTAATCTTTTCTCAATTCTAAATAAAAAGTCTCACTTTCAATTGGTCAATTCTGAAATTTATATGAAAAATATAAATTGCAATTATTATATTCTGAAATTAAAGGAGAAATATTATTTTAATATGTTCTTTTCTGAATTATAATAAAAAAAAAAATCATAAATTAAAATGATATTTTCAAATTTTGAATTGGAAAATCTCATTCTCATTTGTTCTTTTCTGAAACTGAACTCAAAAACCTCATTTTAAATTGCTGTTTTCAGAATATCATATAGAAAGTTCTTATTTTAACTTAAAAATGGTGTAGTAAAAAACATATGTGTCTGAACATAATATTAAATAACATATAACACAATAACTCAAATAATATACTTTGTGAATTGGGTAAGTATGTATTTAGTTCATATTTTTTAAAATATTCAATATTGATGTATTATATAAGGAGTGCGATCAAAAAAATCTTAACACACGTTTTGCTTCATAACTTTTTTCCGAAGCAATTTTTAAAATTATTTTATCATTGAAAATATGTCAGTTATTATTCTTGAAGACAACCTGTTGATTTGTTGTGAGTTTGACCAAAATGAGTGACAAAAATGATGTACGTGCTATAAACTATTAAAATTTTTCAAAAAAAAAAAACAAATTGGTCCTACAAATAATTGGTCAAAGAATTAAATGTCCGCTATCATACTGTTTTCAACGTCATTAAACAGTATCAGGTGAATTCGACCATCGATAGGAAACATGGTTCAGAAAGAAAAAAGTCCACATGATATTGGATGGCCAAGTAAATTGAAAGTATATTGAAAAACACATCTTGTAGAAAATCACCCCGATTAGCTCAGTACTCTGACTATTTAGTGCGAAAAGTTAAAGCTAATGTGGAGTTAAGAACATATAAATTCCAAAACGACTGGAATGCTGCAAAAATGTAGAAGCTAAGAATAGGACAAGAATAGGAAATTAAAATCAAATTTCATACAAAAATACTCATGTTGTATAAATAACGACTAAACGTATGCACTGGCAGATTTTTTCCAGCTTCCGGGTAAGAATTTGTATGTTACTGATGCTCGTGGAAATGTTGAAAATAAGTTTAGGACCAAAAATCTAACGAAATTTCCTAAAGAATTCGTGGTGAGGCAAGATTTATGCAGTTGCGGCAAAAGAACCAAGTTATTTGTTACAGTGGGTTCTAATAATACATCAAAGAATTTTTGCAAAAAAATATTTGTCCACATATTTTTGGCCCGATTTGGCATAATGCCACTACGCACAGTGGGGTCAAACGCAAATTTTTTGGTAATAAATCTGAATCTCCTAAACTACTGGTCGGATCAAATTGAAATGTATGGAAGAGTTGTACAGGAGGACCTAAGCTTTCAGAAAAATCATCTTGTAGTCACCCTGTGATAACACGATATAAGCTACAGGGTGTCAAAGTTGACTACCTCGAGTATGTAGATTTTTATATTTCTGGAAAGTGCTTGGCAAGATAAAGAAAAAATAAGCTTACTCATCTAAGTTATCTCTTACAATTAAAAAGATATTTACGCTTGAATTTTGAATTTTTGATTTTTTGGTTCGACTTTCTTCCGTTTTTCGGGAATAAGTCCGGAGATATATTCTGTAATTTGCTACATATTTCAAAATAATATGCTAAAAGAATTTTTGGATTATCTCAATTCGTCTAGACGTGAAAAATATTCAAAGTCAGCACTCTGAAATTGGCATGAAAAATGGCTATTTTTTTACAAAAATATAGTACAATTCATTCACTTTTTTCTCAAAGTTCCGTTAATAAAAAAATTGTTTCCTTATTAATTTCAAAAGATAAGGCTTCATAAATGGTTAATAAAGAAATTTTGAATTGATTTAAGTTTGCACCCTACATCCAGCATTGGCCGAACATTGTCAATTTTAAAAAATTGTTTCATTTTTATCGATTAATAAAAAAAATGTCACGCGAGCTTTTTTAAATTTGGTACCCATATTTTTTATAGAAATAGATTTAGAATGATTTAACACTAAACTGCTTCCCGCCCGGCCAAAAACGAATGCAGGAGTGGAGATTTTATGTTAAAAGTCAGTTTTTTTAACGACTATTTTTAAAAGCATATTAGCATAATATTTTTAATATTATTTCTTATGTAATGTATAAAACACAAATCAAGCTTTCATTCCTAAAAAAATCAATAAAATAGCTCCAATAACCTATTTTTGGTAATTTTTCAAAAATATATATTTTTTTTTTTTTTAAATAGCTGAAAATCCAAAAAAAATTAATTTTTTTAATACAACTCCACTAATTTTGCAAATACTTTAAAAATGTTAAAAGAATATAGAAATAGACTTATTTACCAATTCAACGATATATAAAATGTTGATATAGGTCATTTTATAATAGTAATATAATGGCCGCAAAACTACCAAGTCACGTCAAAAGTTGCAAAATTCACTATTTTGTTCCGTATTTCCATATGTGTGTATACGTAACACTCAACTGCATTGCTTATTTTTGTTACGAGATAATAATATTTTTTTCTACTGAAAAAGTTTTTAAAATTACCTAAGTACATAAATAAGTATATTTTCCTTCGTTTTTTATTACATTTTTTTAAGTTTTAAAATAATTTATAAATTCATAAATATAATTAATGTATTATAACAAAAATTATTTTTTTAAAATCGCATAGGTACATTTTTTGACGTACCTGTTTAACACTACAGGTCATAAAAATAAACTGAATGAAATTGGGGGTTTTGAGCAAAAATTTAAATTTTTTAATTCATTTTTGCCTGTCACCATTTACCTGATATAAATATTCTTTTTCTATATATAAGTATCCTTATAAATATGCAGATTTATTAGTGAATTTGCCATTATGGAGATTACATTAAAACACTTTTATATTTGCAAAGTAATCTGGGATAATCTATCTGATATTATCAATCGTCCAGAAAAATAGGAAAACTCATTGATACAGTAGTATCTTTTGGTTTAACTCTTACTGCAGAAGACAGTTTAAAGCTCGAAAATTTTTATAAATCATACGAAAAAAGAATGCAATTTTCAGATTGGTCAATACCAAAGTTCAAGAAGAAAAATGAAGAGTGGTTGGAGGGAGAAATACCAATTTTCATCGGAAAGCAGAAAAAGGGTCGACCAAAAAAAGTTACGATGAAGTCCAGCTAAGAACAAAGAGGACCAAACAGGAATCTATTCTAAATTCACATACGAATGCCAAAATAAAAGATACATTTAAAGCTTTAGTAACACGTACGCAACCAAAGGAAGTAGAAAAAGTTATAGATGTGTTACCAACAGCTTCTCCCAATCGATTACATCAGATAATCCAAAGCATAGTGACACCGAAATCAACATCGTCCTTTACCTCTGAAGATGCTTTAGCTCTAATATTAAATTTAGGATTATCAAGAAACCAATACGAGATTTTGAGGAAATCTGTAAGCGAAAAAGGATATGATATCTTTCCCAGTAGCAAGTCAGCGAGAGAAGCGAAAAGTAATATTTTACAGCCTATGGATCACCCGGTTAATGCTTCTGTTAAAAGTGCTAAAGTTAATATATTACAACTACTTGAAAATACTGCCTCTAGAATTATATCTACCTTCAGCAATGATAACATTGAAAAATGCAAAGACTCTGAACTTATTTTAATATTCAAATAGGGCTGCGATGGAACATCAGGATTTTCGGAATACAAACAACTGGATGGAAGTAATTCTTTAAATAATAATTCCTCGCTGTTTATAGCGTCTCTGGTACCACGCTTAAATAAGCCTTCCTCATCGACAAGAAATGACTCGCTTTTTGATGATATATGGATAAATTTAACTCCAGGTTCCAAATTTTTGTGCTTTTTGATTACACAAAAGAAACCACGGTTACAATAAACGGCATTGTCAACCAATTGGAAGAAGAAATTAAAGCAATATATGTAAAAGTATCAAACAGAACTATTAAAGTTACATTTCAAGAACAATTAACGATGATTGATGGAATAGTTGCAAACGCTATAACAGATACAACATCTACATGGAAATGTAATATATGTGGAAAAATAAGTTCACAATTTCAGGATAATTCTGAAGTCCTTGTTAATAAAAATTCTTTAAAATTTGGAATATCACCACTCCACGCAAGGATAAGATTTTTGGAGTTCTGCTTACATCTTGCATATGATATGAAGTACAGAAATATTCCCGGGCAGGAAAATGCGACAGTAAAAAACAATTTAGAACTTCACGAATTACGAAAAGAGGAGAAGAAAAGAATTCAATTAGAATTCAAAGAACAACTCGGATTAATAATTGATAAACCTCTACATGGCTATGGAAGCTCAAATGATGGAAATACAGCAAGACGTGTCTTTGAAAATCCGGAACTCACATCTTCAATCACAGGCATTGACTTAAATATTTTGAAGCGTTTTAAGATTATATTGGCAGCCATTAATAGAAAAAAACAAATTAATGCGGACAAATTTAAAATTTTTGCTTACGAAACTAAAGAACTACTTAACATTACATACCCCTGGAAATCAATGTCTCCAACAATTCACAAAGTATTGGCTCATGGTAAAGAAATAATAGAAAATAGTATTTTGCCATTGGGAGAGCTAACAGAGGAAGCACAGGAAGCCCGAAATAAAGATGTTAAACATTTCCGACTCTTCAATACCCGAAAATGTTCGAAAATAGCGCAAAATATGGACTTAATGGAATATTTATTAATATCATCAGATCCAGTTATATATTTTATAAAATCAGAAACGTTTGATGTTTCTGATTATTTTCAAGAAAATCTCTAATAATATCTTCGATAATATATTCTTAATAAAATAAATATACGGGATATATGTATAATAAGTATGTAAATATGTAGAACAAATTAAATAAACATTACTCAAATAAAGAATTTACTACTTTATAATAACAAATATATACCTACGTAATACATTAGAAAACTAAAATGTATGGAAATACGGAACAAAATAGTGAATTTTTAAACTTTTGACGTGACTTGGTAGTTTTGAGGCCATTATATTACTATTATTAAATGATCTATATCAACATTTTATATATCGTTGAATTGGTAAATAAGTCTATTTTTATATTCTTTTAACATTTTTAAAGTATTTGCAAAATTAGTAGAGTTGTATTAAAAAAATTATTTTTTTTTTTTTGGATTTTCAGCTATTTAAAAAAAAAAAATATTTTTGAAAAATTACCAAAAATAGGTTATTGGAGCTATTTTATTGATTTTTTTAGGAATGAAAGCTTGATTTGTGTTTTATACATTACATAAGAAATAATATTAAAAATATTATGCTAATATGCTTTTAATATGCTTTTAAAAATAGTCGTTAAAAAAACTGACTTTTAACATAAAATCTCCACTCCTGCATTCGTTTTTGGCCGGGCGGGAAGCAGTTTAGTGTTAAATCATTCTAAATCTATTTCTATAAAAAATATGGGTACCAAATTTAAAAAAGCTCGCGTGACATTTTTTTTATTAATCGATAAAAATGAAACAATTTTTTAAAATTGACAATGTTCGGCCAATGCTGGATGTAGGGTACAAACTTAAATCAATTCAAAATTTCTTTATTAACCATTTATGAAGCCTTATCTTTTGAAATTAATAAGGAAAAAATTTTTTATTAACGGAACTGAGAAAAAAGTTCATGCCAATTTCAGAGTGCTGTCTTTGAATATTTTTCACGTCTAGACGAATTGAGATAATCCAAAAATTCTTTCAGCATATTATTTTGAAATATGTAGCAAATTACAGAATATTTTTAAAAAATTTTTTTCTCATATATCTCCGGACTTATTCCCGAAAAACGAAAGAAAGTCGAGCCAAAAAATCAAAAATTCAAAATTCAAGCGTAAATATCTTTTTAACTGTAAGATATAACTTAAATGACTAAGCTTATTTTTTCTTTATCTTGCCAAGCACTTTCCAAAAATATAAAAATCTTTAAAATCGGACTTCATTTGTACAAGTTACGATTTTTTTTAACTTTTACATACTCGAGGTAGTCAACTTTGCTTATCTCGTGTTATCACAGGGTGACTACAAGATGATTTTTCTGAAAGCTTAGGTCCTCCTGTACAACTCTTCCATACATTTCAATTTGATCCGACCAGTAGTTTAGGAGATTCAGATTTATTACCAAAAAATTTGCGTTTGACCCCACTGTGACACACTTGATTTTATAATATTGATAATAATATAGATTTATTTAAAATGTTTCAATATTTTTGAAAATAAATTTATTTTCAAAACAATAATATCCCAGGAAAAAATGTATTAGTTTTTACTTACAAAATGCGTGTAAATGGCTTTTACATCTATTGAAACTTGTTATGATCGGTCCATTATTTCACCTAGCTCCCATACAAATATCCTTCCGGAATAGGTATTTAACGACTATCAATACAAGTAAGTTCTATATAAATCTTTGTGTCAAATTTTATGAATATCAGCCCGAAATTGACCATAGCTCCCATCTCTTCCGAAATTTACTTTAACGTGCATATATTCCATACATATGTTGGTATAAAGTTAATATTATTAATAAACAAATAAGTTTTATATAAGTAAAAACTACAGTACCAATTTTTATGAGAATTGGTCAATAGCTCTCATATAAGGCTCACGTCCGGGAATCACTTTAAAGTACAGAATCCCATATAAATGTTTGTATCAATATAATATAATGCATATATATCTTATAAAAATATGCATTACATTTAATGCAGGTATCGGTCCACAATTTGATGTGCATACACAATGGAAGTCGGGATTGACCGATATGACCTTTTCTTTATCTTTTTTTATTTTTTATATCTAACCTCATTAATTCAAAAACAAAACCAAAAAGAAACTGTTATTTCAAATACCTTTTTTTTTGGAAATATATTTTTTTATTATTGTTTTTTCCTTTATAATTTAATTTAAATAAACATTGTATTATATTTGCAAGCAAGTTTATTTTATTAATGTTTTGTAAATAAACAAAACAAAAAGTAAATTAAATATTTTTTTATTATTATTGGCTTAATAAATATTTCTTAAATTAAAGAAAAATATAATTTTATGGTATAAACTTTATAATAGGAGTAAGATAAATTTTTATATAGTTTCTTAATTTTAATAGTTGTAATTATAATGTTTTGTAGTAGTTATTACAAATTTAATTTTAATATAAATGATTACAAGTATATATATTTATTATATATTATTATGTAATTTATATAAATATATATGTAATTTATTTATTATTTTTTTTTTTTTTTTTTTAAATTAACTTATAATTATTGATTCAAGGATGATGTTGAAAATGCTAAATGGTTTATTAGTGTAAAATACAACAGTATGTAGTTTTAGTATAGTTTTTCGTTTTTATGTTATATTTTTGTTTTATTTTTTTATTTAAATACATCTTGAACATAGTACGTACATACATATATTTTTGAATACATTTTTGTTATTTATATTATTTTATATATATAATATAAGTTTCACTATATTAATAGTATACATGATGACGAATTTTAGGTTTCGCTTTTTAATTATACGTTTCTATTTTATTTTTTATTATTATTTTATTTATTGTTTTTTTTTTTTTATTTTAAAAGCTTATTAAGCTTATTTTTTGTAACATTTATTTTTCTTTTCATTTTCTTAATTTTTCAAATTAGAAAAGCTTTTTTTTTTTATTAAAAATTTTTCATTATTATTTTTATTTTCTTCAAAGCTGAATTTATTTTGAATGCATTTTATTTAAAATTATTTTTTAAAACAATAAATACAATGAGTATGGTTATATAGAACACAAATTAAACTTAATATCTTTTATTTTCATAGGAAAATTAATTTATAGAAAAGGATTTCCTTAAACTATTATTACTAAACATTTCTAATTGGATAATTTTATACATGATACAATGAATAACAAGGTACAATCATGATACAATGAATAACAAGGTACAATTATTAGAGAGGGAGTTCTCAAATTTATTTTCCTTAAAAAGTCAGTCAAAAGAAAATGTAAAAAATAAAGAACACTTAAAAAAAATTAAAATTTGATATCGAAATTATAAATTGTGAAAAATGAACTTTTTATGTGAAAAAACTAATATGTGTATAACGAATTGTGCACAGAATATCATTTAGAAAAATATACATGTTAAATTTCGCAAAATATCCAACAAATATTTCCACATTTCAAATGTAAACGAAACATATTTAAATTTTTTCATGTGTATTTTTGTTTTAGATTTTTCAATTATTTGACTTTACATGACTTGAAAATGACAACTTTCTCTAATAATTCTACCTTGTTATTTATTGTATCATGATTTTATAAAACGAAGGGAAATTTCTCTTCAAAAATTTATATAAAACTAACAAATAAATATAGGACCTGAAAACAAAACGAAAATTTGTTTCGATAACTCTTTTCGACGAAATCCTCCCCAAAGACGAATAGTTGAACTTGATGCATTTTGATGTGCTGAACACGAATCTGCTATCAGTTTTTTTCCATCAGGTCTGGATTTTTTTTAATATTCGTGTAGTATATTTCCTTATAACTCAAGAACGGTGTGTACGATTGACATAAGTGATACACCAAAAGATGGGGACTTAAAATCTTCAAAACTCCTAAATTAAATTTTTGTATGTGCTCAGTTTCGAAATTATTTTGAAATATGTGTCTAAAAAAACTTTCAAAATTGATGCATAAATCTTTTATTCACAGTTAAGTAAAAATACCTGTTACATACAACTGAGTAGAAATACAGTGGTGGGCAAAAAAATTTATTTTTTTATTTTTTCTTGAAACAAAAATAGGTGGACTAGGTGGATTTTGACGAGTTAAACATGAATATGCATTCACTTTTTTTCTATCACGTACTGACTTTTTTTATAGGGCATGACTAATATCATCACCTTATTCAGCGGTCACACTATAAAACTCTAGAATGGTTTGTCCAATTTAGACAATAACTCAATAACCGTTTACACTATTTTGATAAATGATATGATTAAAATAAATACGAAAATTTTCTTCAAGGTATGTCAACAATATTTTGTATTCGCTCAAGAATTTCAGAGTTATGGATCAAAACTTTCACCATTTTCCAAAAAGAAAATTTTAATTTGTTCGTTACTAATATTAACTGAACAAAAAATTATGTAAATTCAGCTTAAAGACAATTTAAGTCGCTATATATTGGAGTTTAATTTATTCTCGAGTTATACAAGTGTGACTGCCTAAAGGCGGGGTCATAGTAGTCATGCCCATAAAAAAAAAATTAATACGTGATAGAAAAAAAGTAAAAGCTGATTCTTATTTAGTACGTTAAATTCCATCCAATCCACCTATTTTTTTTTTTTTTTATTTAAGACAAAAAAAAATGTTTTTTTTTGCCCACTATATAGTTTATCTCCACTTAACTGTAGGTATTCATGGGTATCCTAAATTAACTGTGAATGCAATAAAAATTTTTGCATCAATTTTTATGATATATGGCTTTATTTACTCGTAGTTTTACCAGCTTTGAGATAAAGATGATAAACTGAAACATTTTTGATGTTTTCACTTTTAAAAAGAAGTTTTAGTAAAAAAAAAAGAAATCTTGAATTTAGCATGAACACATTTTTTTCGGACACTTATTTCGAAATATCTCCTAAACTATTGAGAGGATAAAAAAAAGTAGAACGACTTAAAGCCAATTTTATTCCACATATTTTGGTGTATTATTTATATAAATCGTGCATACCGTTCTCGATTTATGGTGAAATATACTCTAGTAATCGGCTTATTTAGGACGCAATATTACCTGATGGGAAAAAACTGAAAGCAGATTCGAGTTTAGCATGCGGAATTCCATCTAATAAATAAATAAATTTGAATTTATTTTTTTATTTTATTTTTATTTTTTATTTATTTATTATTTTCAATGCAGTATAAACTCGATAATCCGGATAATTGATTTCAGACCTCTATCCGAATTATCAAATTATGCGGATTATCGAGTTTTTTTTCTGGTAGTTTTCGTCTAAGATAAACATTAAAATATATTTGCTTTCTAGTGTTTCAAACATTTTAAGAATCAACTTCAAGTTTTCCATCTAAAAACATTGCATATTTTAAGTTTTTCAAAAGTGAGAGTAAAATGAAATTGAAAAAAGATTCGGCTGTGCCGAATCTTTGATACCCTTCACCATATTACCATCTTACCATCTTATCGACATCATATTACCATATTACCGACAATTAATAAAATTTTCGCCTTAACGTATGCTTGCATATTTTCTAAATCTAAACTAACTAAACTATTTGTCTATACAAAAAACAAAAAACGTCACTAATAGTCATTACAATGCTTAATACACATGTTTGTGTATGTATTTATGTATATTCTTAACAGATATGTTTTAGTTTTTAAAAATAAACAACTACAATTCCATATCTATTTATTCTTGTACAGACTGCATATACAAAGAACAACAACAACAACACTGTTATTCATCATATTACTGCTGTTGATAACTAAACTACTTGTCTATACAAAAAACAAAAAAACGTCACTAATAGTCATTACAATGCTTAATATACATGTTTGTTGGTGTATTTATATTCTTAACAGATTTGTTTTTGGGCCATAACTCTGTTGATTATGAACGAATTTGGTTTATTAAAAAAACCGAAATTTTATAAAAATATTTATGACTGATCTATATAAAAATAAAAATCTATAGCTTGAACAAGGGCTTCAAAAATAAAAAATTCGTTTTCCCCGATATCTCAGTTATTACTGAACCGATTTATTTATTTTTTTCAGAACAAAAATTCAGAAAATAATTTTCGAGCCCCCTTTAAAAATTCGAAGTCCCTGGTATATGCAGAGGCTTCAGAAACTAAAAAACCGGTTCTAAAAACCGGTTTTTAAAGCATATCTCCACCATTTATAAACCGATCTTCCTGATTCAAAAAACTGAAATTTTATAAAAATATTTGTGACCGATCTGTATAAAAATAAAAATCTATAGCTTAAACCAAGGCTTCAAAAAATAAAAAATGCGTTTTGTCCGATATCTCAGTTATTACTGAACCGATTTATTTCATTTTTTCAGAACAAAAATTCAGAAAAAAATGTCCGAGAATTCTTTGTAAAAACGAAGTCCGTAGTGTATACAGAGGCTTCAGAAACTGGAAAACCGGTTCAAAAAACCGGTTTTTTTAACATATCTCCGCATTGTATGAACCTATCTTGCTGAATTCCAATAGCAAAATTCTCGAAAGCATTTCCGATCGTTTGACATACATATTATATATGTCAGTTATCGGTGGGCTTCATAAACGCCATTTCAACCGACACACGGACGGACGGACGGACGGACGGACATGGTCCAATCGTCATCGCTTCTTACAAGGATTCCGAAAATATAAACTTTTTTGCTCTCCGACGAAAATTGTGGAAATTACAAACGGAATGACAAACTTATATATACCCTTTACACCTGTGGTGAAGGGTATAAAAAGGAGAACTTTTGAGAAAGCAAGAGAGTGAGTGAACAAATAAATGAGAGGCTAGAATACACAAGTAGATCAAAGCTAGATGGTGGTTGTAAATTGTGGCTGCCTACGCTGAATTGTAATTAAAACGGCAGCAACATGTTGTGCTGACAGTGATCAGCTGATAATTTTTGCTGATACTGTTGCTGACTACGCGCTATTGTAATTTGGGCTTAATAAATAATTTAATTGAAATTTATTCGAAAATTTTTTTCTGTTTACTATTCGTAATTAAAATAGCATTTTAGATTTTTCCATGATATAAAGAAAAGAAGGTAGTTCCAATCAATATTTTGTTTACAAAAATAAGGATTTTTGAAGTTTTATTTTTGTAAACATTTTTATCAAACATTGCCAGATTTTTAAAATGAGTTTCTAATTTCAAAGAATTTTTGTAATAAATTTGTGTAACGATATTATAAGACAATTTTGGAATTGTTGCAAATATATGAATATAAAAAGAAATTTCATTTTAACAAGAATATATTTTAAGATAATCTGAAAATGGATGTTTTGAAAAAAATAAAAGAAAGCACTACAAATAAACACCCAAACATAGTCTTTCTGCGAGATTTCAATCCATTTAATGCAAAAAAAAACAATTTCAAAACTACACAGTCTTCTAGATATCGCGTTTATTTTGGAGAATTTCTTCTATGGATTGTACTATGTCAGGATTGTTTTCATTTCACTGCCTCACATTTAGTTAGGCTAAATCTTTTAGCAAACAATAATTATTATCCAAACTTTTGTACTACAGTGGCAGTGAGCATGGGAGTATATAGCAAATATTACAGGCACTGTTTTATTTAATTGTTTTTCAATAAATGGGAACTATCTTTTTTCGCCGATTAATAACTATTCCCTAAGGCAACATAATAAATGGTTTTAAATTTTTATTGATTCAACAAAAAGACATGTTCACTCTCATAGTGGTAATCCATTAAAATCAAAATATATGTTAATCCACTAATGTATTTATGCCTATGAACCAAATTGCAAACAGCTTATTACTTTTGGGGAATTAAATTTACACATTGCTGCACTTAATGGTCTTATATTTTGCTGGTTACTCTTCCTTGGGCTCCACAGATCTTAGGCTTTGACTGCATTTCATTCAATATTTAGAAAACAATTTATCAATTTCTATTTTTTACAATTTTAAATAATTTTTATTATTTTTTAAATTTATTTATGAAAAAGTCAAATTTTATTTTAATACGGTAGCCATAGAATAGAACTAGAAGTTTATGTGAGAGCCACCCTATACTAAATTTTCAAAAAATTTACTCATTTTTTTTGAAAATACAAAAACAAAATATATGTGACTACATGTATTTTGTTTTTGTATGAATTAGGTTTCTGACAATTGAATTAGGTTTTTTTCTCTCACATAAATATCTAGTTGTTAATCTATGACGGTAGCTTTAATTTAACTAAATGTCATAATCCTTAAGCATGTCAGAAAGTGATATTAAAATAATATAAACAGAATGAAACTACCTCCTTTTCTTTATATCATGGATTTTTCTATGAAAAATTTGAATTTAATTTATTAGAATACATAAATTTATTTAATTATCAAAATATTTTAAATCATTTTAAAATTCTGATAAATAATTTAATAAAAAATGTTTCGAAAATATTTTTTTTCTGTGAAATTTTCTTTTATAATATCAGGCCACCAATTAAAATATTTAAATCTGAACTGAATATTTAAATCTAGAATTGAAATATAATTAATCTCAAATTAAAATAAATCTAAAACTAGGGTTGCCCGACGGCCTTGAATGAACTTGATTGTCAAGATATTTTAGAAGTTGTCAAGTTACAAGTTTAATTGTAATTTGTCAAGTTGAAAACAATTTGTAGTTAAGAATATTTTTTTTAGTGATAAGCCTGAAGCATATTATATTTTATAGAATACAATGTCTTTTGCTGTATTACCTCCTGAAAGTTAAACTTGTACAGAATTATACAACATTGTATAACATTGTACTGAATTTTAAATAATTTTAAAATCATGTATATTAGAGTGTCCCGTTATTTCAATGTACGCATCAAAGGATACGTATTAACGAACTGAACACGGAAAAAATATTTAAAAAAATTTCAAAATTCATCTTAGGTTCCCTACCAGCGTTTGAAAATCTCACTTCTTGTACACGTCAAGAACAAAATTTTGAAAATTTTATCTAGTTTGCAATAAAAAAAATACACTTTTTTTTTTTTTTTTTTTTTTGCAAAATGTACTAAAATGGCGGTTTATGGACCAAAATTTACTCCATAATTGGCTTAAAATTAGGAATTTTTTGATACCCATTTCGAGACAAAACTCAAAACATTTTTTTGGACCAACAATATTTTTTCCAACGGACAATCTACTCGTAATGTATATGTGTGAAACATAGTATAACATACGAATCATTTAAAAAAGAGGACTGTCTTTAACAAACATTTTTATAACAAACTGATTATGATATTTAATATATCGACTAGTGTTTTCCCGATACTTATTTGAAAACTTGCAAAACACATTTGTTTATAACATATATAAAAGGTATTCACCTCAGAAATTGCAACTTTACTAGACCCTTGAAAAGTAAGTTGTGCAAAACTTCTATGTGGTTGTTGTTCTGTTTACGGAAATCGATGCAAATTTTCTACTTTGCAAGGGTTTTGCAAAGTTGTAAATTTCTGAGGTGAATATCTTTATTGTAATTTGTTTAATACACTGAATAAATATTCAAAAGCAATATTAATAGATATTTAAATATTTGTATGAAGCTGCGCAATATGTTTTATTTAATTTTTCAAATAACAATTGTAAAAATCTAATATCGGATTTCTTAAATAAACTGACATATTGTGCTACTTCCATAAATGTTTCATATAAAAAGTAAAGGATTTTTGACGAAGTTGGTTGTCAAGTTTATTTTTGAACATTAAGTTCGTTTTTCAGGAATCTCAAGTTAGATCAAAATTCGAATCTGGCAACCCTAACTAGAACTGATGTATGTATAATATAGTGTCCCGTAGCCAAAAATTTTGTAATATGACCCCTCAAACGATGCGTAAAAATAAGCTGAATATGGGAAAAATATTAAAAATTTTTTTAAAATTGATCTTCAGTTCCCTACCAGCGATTGAAAGTCACGGGTTTAGAACATTTCGTCCAAAAAATAGTATTGAATTTTGTCCATAAACCGTCATTTTGTACATCATGCAAAAAAAAAAATGTCGATATATTTCTTAAAAAAATAAATAAGAATTTTAAAATGTTGTTCCTTTTATGGCTAAAATATTAAAATTTTGCATTGTAGTAAGTACTGTTGATAATATATAATTTTCCAGATTTTTTAAAAAATTGTTCATCAAAATACCTTAAAAAGTCTTCTAGCGAAACAAAATCCCATTGGAATTTGATTAAAAAATTGAAACTTTTTTTTGACCAAAATGTATGGGACCCATGATTTTTCAATCGCTGGTAGGGAACTGAAGACCAATTTTAAAAAATTTTTAAATAATTTTTTTTACCCATCGTTTGAGGGGTCTTCCTACATTGAAATCTCGAAAAAGGCTATTCTCGGGACACTCTAATGTATAACTAAATTGAAATGAAACAAAATCTGGACTAAAACTGATCTAAATGTGAACTACAACTGAAATAGTGAGGTGATCTCAAACCAATTAAATAATTTTGGCATTTAAAATGGTAAATATAATAGTAATAGTTTGTTCTCAAAATAATTTTTAATGATATCGTTTTAAATATTATAAAGAAACCCTTTCTTAAATAAAATTTAAAATAAATATATACAATCTAATAATGTTTACATTTTTTTAGTATTATGTAATTGTAAATATTGATTATAATTATTTTATACATCTATATAGTATTATAGGATTTTTTTTTTATTTGTGTATATATCAGATTTAAAGCCTTAAGATTTAAGAACAAGTTATACTCTCTTAAATATTTTTGTATTTTTTAATATTTTTTTTTTATCTTTGTCTTTTCTTTTGCAAAAACATCCAAAAATTAAAAATATTTATATACAAACATGATTTTTTTACATAAAAAAAAAAACAAATTGAACACACATTAATGAAGAACATAGGTTGCATTTTTATCAGAATTATGCTTTTCTTAATTTTAATATAATTTCTTTTAAAAGCAGTTTTCTTTTAAATCTCTCTTAAATAAATATATAAAAGGACGGAACTTAAAAATGGTTATGAATTAAAAAATAAAATGTTTAAAAATATTAAAAGATTTAATTTAAGAGAAATTTTTTTACTACTGTTTTATATAATGGAAGATTTATTTTGTTTTAATTTAATATCCAGTGATAGTATGAAATTAATAAAATAATTTTTTAAAGAGAACATTATTTATTTTTTTATTTTTTTTTTTTTTTTTTTGTTTTTTATTTAAGCAATAAGTTTTAATAATATTTTTAATTTAGTCAATGGCACATAAAAGTCTCTCAAATTTATTTAACGAAATATTAAGTTGTATGCATCCATAATTTTTAAGATTATTTTTGAGATAATCATAGCAATATGTTTATATATTTTTATGTATGTAATGTTATTCATATTTCCTTTTTTCAACCTTACAACAAACCTTAAATGAATCCAGAAATATAGATCCACACACTTTTTTTTTATTCCAAAAATTTCTTAATATTCTAACAAATATTAGGAAATTTATCAAACTTTATAGGCAGCCTTTAAACTTTTTTAGTTTTTACGTTAAAAAATCTTTCAGAAGTTATCGTCCATGCCTTGTACTAGATTCTTCTTTAGATATTTTAGAGTTTTCGCTCAAAATCTAGAAATTTCTACAACTAAACAAGAACTGATCTCAAGCTAGAACTAAAGAGATCGTAATTATAGAACTCATCTTGAATTAGATATGTAGTAGAAGTGAACTAGTTTTCAAATTTATTTTAAAATTATATTGAACTGAACTAGAATTGTTCTAAAATTGAACTACAATTGAAGTAGAACTGAGTTAAAACTAAACTAGGACCAAATATAGTGTAGATTTGATATAGAACTGATTTAGAATTGTTCTAGAAATGGGAGAATATTGTGTAATTCGATTTGAAAATCAATTATTTTAAATACAGTTTCGAAAGATTTTCTTTTCGAATCGAACCCTGAACTAGAACTGTTCTAAACTACTACAATTGAACTAGAACTGAATTAAAACATGAACTAGAACTGATCTCAAAATTTTCAAACTGATTTAGATCTATTGTAGAATTGAGCTAGAATTGAACATGAACTGATGCAAAACTAAACTAGGACTGGTTTAAAATTGATCTACATCTATTACAGAATTGGTCTAAAACTGATCTTGAACTGAACTAGAATTGTTCTATAACTGAACTACTATT
Source organism: Protophormia terraenovae (assembly GCA_951394005.1). Classification (NCBI taxonomy): domain Eukaryota; kingdom Metazoa; phylum Arthropoda; class Insecta; order Diptera; family Calliphoridae; genus Protophormia; species Protophormia terraenovae. The sequence continues at coordinate 43,934,506 of OX596073.1, read as the reverse complement.
GAACTAGAACTTAATAAAAACTGAACTAGGACCAAACGAGAACTTACCTCAAAATTTGTTCAAACTGATTTAGAACTGATCTTGAATTGAACTAAAATTGATCTAGAACTAATCTTGAACTGCTTCGAATATTATCTCAAACTGATCTTGAACTAAATTATAATTGTTCTAGAACTGATCTAGAATTAAGTTAAAATTGTTCTAGAATTGATCTAGAACTGAAATAGAACTGATCTAGAATTGATCTTCAACTAGTTTAGAATTGATCTAGAACTGAACTAGATGCAAACTAAAAAATCAACTGAAACTTAATTTAAAACTGAAGTGAAGAAATCGTTTCCCACTGAAATAAATTTTCGCTAAAAATTATCATTTAATTTGTAAATTTAAAAAACATCGAATCTTTGGCAGTTTATTGCTCTGATGCGTCAAAAATCAAGTTTGTTACACAAACTTTTCACAAGCAACAACATATTTATAGCCAAAATTATATTATAATAATTGATAGTACCAACCTTAATTTTTAACTTGATAAATCACGGAATTAAGTATAAAAATAATTGCAGAGTTTATGTCTGATTTTAAATAAATATAGTTCGTACATGGCAGGTTAAAAATTAAAATAAGAAAACTTCATTTAATTTCAGTTAGAAAATGTTTACAATCTAAAGAAACATGTGTTCCATCATTATCTTGTTTTTATTATTACATTAAGCTCTATTTCATTTTAGCTAAATTCTAAAAAACAATTTTAATGGGGACAAGTTATACTTAATTCCAAAAAAAAAAAACATAAAAATATATTTTTTTACTTATAAAATACACAGTCTCAAACAAAAATTTATACATTATTTTTTAAAAAATAAAATCAAAAATAAAAGTTTAAAATTTAAGAACTTTTTTGCTTAAATAAACTTCTATATAAAATTTAAACTAAATAAAATACAATTCAAGTAGTAAGATTTTTCTTACAATCATTTTACACACTCTTGGAATTTTTCCAAATTTCTTTAAAATTTTCTAAACAAAACTATATTGATTATCCACCGCTCGGGGTGTAGTATTTTGTGTGGCTGCAGACGTATCAGAAAATTGTATATGTTGTTGCTGTTGCTGATGACGACTGGTAGCACCTGTACTGCTGCCAATGCTAGTAGCGGCTGCTTGTGATTGTAACGATACACTTGAAGCTCTTAGATATTGTGTGGAATCATTAACGGATGTTATGGGCGATGAGGCCCTTATCATTTCCAAAGCATTTGGTATAGGAGTTGTACGTTGTTCAAACATTGTTGCTGTTGTTGGGGTTGGGGTTTGATGATGTTCAAATGTATTTAAATTTTGTGTTTGATGAGTTTGCTGATTACTGTTGACGGTTGTGTGATGATTATTAATAAGATTGTTTGACGGTGTTGTGTTGTTGTTGTTTGCAGATGTTATTGTCGTTGTATTTGTTTGTTGTAAATATTGCTGTGATTGTGTTTGTTGTGGGGGATACGGATGTTGCTGCTGTTGTTGCTGGTGGTTACTATGACGTGTTGCAACACCAGCTGCCAATAATAATGCTAAATCCATTTCATTTGTTTTTAAACGTACACTACAATTCATCGATATCACATCCTGTGACTAAAATAATGAGAGAAAAAAGAACAATTATTTTTTTTTTTAATTAAATACATAAATATTATTGTTGTTTTCATTTTTTAAGAAAATGTTTTTGAAAGAACTAAACTACAAAAACATGCTTTAGAGAGAAAGTTCAATTCAAATAAGATGAATTTATGTCATAACATTTTGTTTAGAATAGAATTAGAATATTTAAAGAAAATATTTATGAATTCCTTTGCAAAAGCAAAATATGAGTATAACAATCTAATCACATTAAGATTACTAGGATATAGCACTAAACTAGACTACGCATTCCAAACAAAAACGGAATCTACAAAGGAAAACTATAAAATAAACTAAACTAAAAGTTTTTCCAAAAACAAAAACTAAATTGTAAGAAATAAAATTTGAAAAAGGGCTCTTGTTACTTCTAAAAAACCTTAAAGACCTAAAAACTTAAAGAAAATATGACCTGAAAACGAAAATATAAAGATAAACTATTACATATAAACTATTAGTCTAGTCTATAATCGGGTCTATAGACTCGTCTATAGTCTAGTCTATATTATAGTCTATAGTCCAGTCTATAGTTTAGTCTATATTCTAGTCTATAGTCCAGGGGGGTTATTGTGTAATTCGATTCGAAAGAAAACACTTTCGAATTTCAATGTATAAAGTATACAAATTCGAAAGATTTTCCTTTCGAATTTAGTTACAAAATAACCCCCCAGTATATAGTCTAGTCTATATTCTAGTCTATAGTCTAGTCTATAGTCTAGTGTACAGTCTAGTCTATTGTCGTATTTAGAATGCTATTTTCGTTTTTAAAAATATGTAGCAAATAAAACATTTAATTCATTCTATAAAATAAATACTATCTCCTCCTATACGTTTAACCTTCTTCCTGTTTCTAACAATAAAAAATATAAGAAAAAAAAACCTAACAAAAGATCTGCCAAAACAAAATCATAAAAAATTAAAATAAAAAAATAAAAATCATCACTGACACTGAATGGACTCCAAAATTTAGGCTATCTCACATGTCTCGGTGATGGATCTTGTTGCTGTTGCTGTGATGTACCATTAACACTGGATGTTGATGCACCTGTTCCAATAGCCGCCGTCGAAGATGTTCCATTATTATCTACCGCTGGTGTACCACCGTTTATATCATTCGTTTGATTATTATTATAAGGAACTCCTTGATTGTGTATGTACTCGGTGAGAGTAACATCTGATGTACCACCCGATTCGAGCGGTATAGGATTGTGTCGGAAATGTTCTAGCATTTCTTGTATTGAAGGGAACCACAAATGCTGCACTCGACATTGACCCTTATCGGATAGTGTCATACGCAAGTGTTTGGCACGTCCATTGAAATTAAACGTGAGTACAAATTCACCCTTACGCGTCTCACTCTGACGTACTAGGAAGAAACCATGACCTTGTGCCTCATTTTGTAAAACCATACGAGCTGCATCGGAACGCGGCAGTGTACCATGGAACCAGGGATACTGACGCATTTCATTGGTGATGTCGATGACATTTAAATCGCAATCTGGATCTAGGCCATCACAGGGATCTATATTACTAGAGGAAGATAAACGTTGTTCACCACGTCTTGGCGGTACATCTGGTCCTCCGATCGTAGCTGTGCACTGGGCATCACCAACTGCATTATCTGCTGTTCCACCAGCTTGCAATGTGGAGAGAGCATTTTCAGATAGAGAGCTACTGGGTGCCACATTGCCATTTGAACCCATAGCATTTTGTTGATGATATTGGGGATTTTGTACAGCATTTAACATGCTATTCGTATTTGTATTCATTATGACCGGTGAAGTTTGCATGGCTGCAGCCATAACTTCGGAATCTGTAGTGGGCTGTTGAGTGGGTGGTGTACGCATACAATAACGTATGGTGGCCAACCAACTGCGCATATCATCAGCATCCTGAGCCTCAATAACATATTCCATATTGTTGTCGGCCTTTAAGACAAATGTATTTTCACGATCTGGCATTTCCAAGGCTGTCGTTTCACGGGCCTCCGAAATTAGGAAACAAAAAACACCACAACGAGGCTAGAATAACAAATAGAAATAAGAAATACTTCCTTAATAAGGAATCAACACAACTACCCACCTTTGCTGCCTTTGGTGGCATATAGAATTCCAACATATAACCCCCCACCGCTTTAACCAATGCCAAACGACATTTTTCCCATTTTTGTGTACCCGTTGGTTGATCCAAACTTTCTGGTGTCAAATTGTTGACTATACCATCTTTACGACATTCTACAACAATTTTGGCAAATTTCTTATTACTCTTACTGCTGCCATCTTCATCGGAACTTTTGTGAAATAGCGTCTGTAAAAATAGAAAATTCTAATGATATTACGTTTTTTATTACTGCTCTCATGTATTTTAATTCTGAGCGCCTGACTTTACGGGATATTCATTTTACAAACCTTTCCTTTGCGCAGCCCCTTAAAAGATAGACGTCGAAAGAAAGCCTTGTGAAAGATTTTAGGTGATTCTTCAGAGTAATCACTTTCTTCAATAATACCATTGCCAACCTGAAATGGAAAATGTGAGTTTTTAAGTTTTTTTTTTTTTTTTTTTTTTTTAATAAAAAAAAAAAACTTTTTTTGAAGGAAGATTTTCTTATTGATAAAATTTTAATTTAGGTAGATTTTCATATAAAGCAACACATTCATAGCAATAAAATATATTTAAAATACATGCAATACAAATCATTTCATTTATTACCTTTAAATTATTACGCCTACGAAAGAATTCATTTTCAAAGTGTTCAGCAAATGATTCCAAAAACTTTTGCCCAAAATTACGATGTGATAGATTTCGTGCCTCTTCTGGTGTTAAACTACCATTTATGTAATTAATACAAGCTTTGGCAAAATCAGCAGCCGCCACACGAGCATGACGATCGGAAAACTCTTCCCAGCTTGTACCACACGAATATGGTATACCGGATGAGGTTGAATTTAACATACTGGTACTTGGTATTAAATCAGATGCAACAGCACCGCCTACAGCTCCACCAGAACTGCCACCTAAACTATTGCCACTAGTGCCACCAATGTAACCACCAATGCTAAAAGCAGCCGTACTATTGCCACCCATTATTTTTTAGTTGTTGCTGCTACTCCCAAAATCTCTCAATATAATTACAAGAGTAAAAGATGAGAAAAGATATAGCGCTTCTGGAGTCTCTTTTTTTCTGTTTTGTTGTTAATTTTATCCAAGATTAGATCCTCAGCTGTCTGCCTTTCTGTTGTCTGTCTGAATCTTAATATTTTAATAATAGTTGTTGATTTGTTTTTAGTTTGTTTTAATTTTGTATAGGAATCATCAACTATGTAGTATGTGGGGTATGATGATGCTTGGGGCTAGAATAGTTGACGTTACTCCCACACATAAATTCTTTTAGAAGATTGACACAATTCAGCCAACCAGCAGTATGTTGTTTATATTTTTATTTATTTATTTTCTTTTTAGCTTTTGTTAGTTGAATGTTGTTGTTTTTGTTATTTGTGTTGTGTGTTCCCCCAAACTACCTCTTGCATTATAATTTTTTATTTTAATTTTCTTTAAAGGAATGATGTTTTTGTTGTGATGTATAAATTGTCTGAAACGAAAAAAGAATAAAAATAACTTGATTTGTGAAAAGGGAGGAAATTACCAGACAAATAAATATACTCGTCATAGAATTACACACATTTAAACAAACGGCTGCCAGCCAGGCAGGCAAGCGGGTGTATCGATCGTGTACACTCATGTGACATAAATTTCAATTAGTTACGCTAATTTTAATTACAATTTTAAAACAAATAACACGTTCGTAAAATTTCATTCATAATTTAATGCACTATTAAGAAATTGTACATTCTTTCTCATCTTATTTTCATTGAGATTTTTTTATGTTGCTGGTTCTCTCATGCTCCATGTATCACTCTCGCTCTCGCTAATTTTTGTAAAGAGGTGACCAGACTAATAATTTTATAATAGTGTTTTTTTTTTAATTTACATTAGATCGTAGTGGGGCGCAATCAAAATTTTTTAAAATAAATCTGTAACCTAGTCTGCTGGTGGTTACAGCATTTCACATTTTTAAATTTTACATAGGCGTAGTAGAGGAATGTACAATTTTAAGTATGGATGGGAGTCCCCATATACTTCTCAAGAGCAGAGCTATTGGGGATCAAAATAGAGTGCCTCTGACATAGAAAATATTTAACCTGCACAATTTTTTATTTCTTAACCAAATTAAAAATTTTTTAACTTCTTAAAGCTCTCGATAATACCTATGAAAAATGTGCTTGCATGTGCTATAGTTTTCAAGTTATTTGCTGTTTTTTATATATACATACATATATACCAAAATATTTGTCCGATTTTGTAAAAATTTAAAAATAAAATTATCTATTGAATAAAAAATAGAAGTCGATATCTTCTCTGAGTTCAAAAATAAACGATTTTAAAATTGAAAATTGCAAAAATTAGGATTTAAAAAAAAAAAAAAGTACATTATTCAAAAATTTTTGGAATTTTTGTCGGTTTTTTGGGAATTGTATGATTTTTCTACACTTTCCTATTTCAAATAATAAAGTCAATGAAAATTTCGTTAAGATATCTTAAAAAACAGGATTTTATTAGAGATCAAATATTTATAGTTTCTCCTATAAGCAATTTTTTACAAAAAAATTACTTTAATTCTAAAAATCGGAAAAACTTTATTTTTTTAAATAAATTACTCTTTATAGCTGACATAATTCTTAATTATGTTCAAAAAGCAGTCAATATCTTTTATTGAGCCAAAACTACTAAAACATATCTCAGGACAAAATGGGACAAGGATAACCTTTAAAATACGAAGGTCAAAAGTCAAAGTTAGAAAAAAAATATGTTTTTGAGGAAAAAAATACGAAAACTTAATTATCTTTGTCTGAATTTAGATGAAATTTAATGGAAATATATCTGAAAGAAAATATAATGGAAATATAAATATGTTCAAAGTAAATATCATTAACAAATAGAATGATTATTACCTCATTCTGACAAGTAGTCATGTTAAATCACGGAAATTATTGTATAGATAAAAATATTTTTCGTTATATTTCCTTAAAAATTTTAAATTTTCCCGAAGATATGTAAATCGAGCTCCAATTATTTAGTCGGGAAGCTTTAAAATCTCAGAAGAACTTATACTCACAGCGAAAAGGAAAACAAGACTAAATATTAAATTAACGGTATTCCTCTGAAAGATCAACGAAAATCCCTCTTTCGGGATCTGCAAACTCAATCTATAAACGGTTTGGTAATTTTCACTATATGTTGGACTTACTGAGGTTCGAGGTAACCCGCAGTAAAATTTTCTGCCACAAAGTGAGTGACGGGTGAGCTCTAGTAGTTCATATTTGGGTAGCCAATGATAATCGTTCTCGAATTTTTTGTCAGATAAATGTGTGCAAAACGTTTGAAGGCGATATCATTACGAAGTTTATGGTTAGCTTTCTTTGTTAATGTAAAAAAAGTTTCAATGCTAGGCGTTATTAATATTTTACTATTTTTCTTGAGTAACTAAATACATAATCATCAATCTGGCAATTTTTTTTTTAACAAATGATTAATGAACCAAAAACAAATAACTAAACAACAACAATATTATAATTAAATAAACAAGAGTTTCCAAATATGTATGTATATTAATACATTCATTCATATGTCTGGCTTTATGCACACCCATACTATCATACCAAATTATAAAGAAACATCAATAATAATAATATCAACAACACACTATAAAGAAAAACAATCAAAATATTTATAGCCCACATGTGTCAATCGTTTAGCAAAAAAAAAACCGGAAATCCGACACCTTCAAAAACAAAACAACAAAAAATAAATATGGAAAAACACACACTCATACAAATGCCTGCGTTTTAAATGCTAGAAGTGATAGTCTTAATTTTCAGATGCCAAAGAAACCTTTCAGCCAGACAATCAGACATTTAACAAAATTGTTGTTAAAAACAACAATTATAAATTTTATAAAAAAAACAACAAACTTGTTTTAAATTAAATTATTAACAAAATAACCACAAATTAACAAACATTTAAAGCTCATTAAATAAATATGGCAAAAAAACACCTGTTTTGTTTTTATTATTATTATTTTTTTTTTCTTTATTTTTCCCTTCTCCCACTTCTTTCGGTTAATTGTGAATAAAGATTATTTAATAAACATTTTTGAAATTCTTAATTTTTTTTTTATTTGTTTTTTGATGATAATGCTAATAATTATAATGAATATTATGTATTTCTATATTTAAAATAAGCAACAATTACTCATTGTATTTAATATATAGAAAATTCTAAAATTGTTTGAAAATTTAATTGAAAAATGTTTCTATATTTTTAGTTGGCATCGTCTTATATTTTGAAAATAAATATGTAATTTCTAATCGACTAGGGAGATTTAGATATAAGTTCACACAATTCAAGCAGAAGAGTATTCTACTTCAAGTATTGAAGGATATCGCACAAAATCCTCAAAAACGCACTTTTGACAAGCATAAACCCCCCGAAATATAATAAAAGACTTCATTTTTTTTATATTTCTATTACCTCGACAGACAAAGAGTGAGATCGAAAAATCTTAACATATATAAATATAATTTGGAAATAGTTGATCTTAGAGTTTTGATTTTTTATTTAATTGACATTATATTACAGATTACAGAAAAATATAACTTTTATAGTTCTAACCACTACTTTTAATCTCGTGGACCTTTTTTGGTAAACCTTCATTAGAGATTTAATAGTTGTTTCAGTCACTTTTTTTAAATAGTTTGACCATCTCCTTTTAAAATCTACCTAATACATAATATATAGCCATTCATGTTATACCGATTAAAACTTTACTCTTATTATGATGATATTTTTTATGTTTATATTTCATAGTTTTATATAACATATTCATTTGCAAAATTATGCGAGTCGGATTATGAAAAATGACGGTATTAGATAAAATATATCTTACCTTTAAAAAGTAAAAAGATACATGCATATGCATTATTTTATAAAAATGTTTAAAAACGAAACAAATATCTTTCATCTTAATGAATTCCCAAAATATTTTCCCGGAAATCTTTAACAGAGTGTGTTTTGATAGAAGTCCTTTAAAAAAAGGTATGAAATTTAAATTTTTTTAAATTTTAAACTTTTCTATCAAAACACGCTCTGTTAAAGATTCTGACTTTTTCCTGAAATCCTGAAAAGTCCTTTAAAAAAATATGAAATTTGAAATTTAAAAAAATTTGAATTTTTCTATCAAAATACGCTCTGTTGAAGATTCTTATTATTGATTATGATAGATGTCCACCTTGACTATAAATTCCACCAACTTTTATCCGCGCATCTTGTCCATTTTTCCTGAAATCCTGAAGTCCTTTAAAAAATATGAAATTTAAAATTTAAAAAATTTAAATTTTTTCTATCAAAATACGCTTTGTTAAAAATTCTGATTACTGATTATGATAGATGTCCACCTTGACTATAATTATATATGATAATGCGTACAGTGGACTTTCGATCCTTAATTTTTTGGTTCATTTGGTCAGAAAATGTCGACAAAAATCCTTTTTAAAGTCTGCATACGATTTAACAGAAATATGTTAAAACCTTAATAGAGCTCTGTTAAATCTAAAGGTTTGTTTCTAGGGTTTCATATTTAAAATTTATCTTCACACACATTTGTATGAATAGATGATAATAATAAATGTATCTAAGAACAACAATATTTTAAGAGCATATTTTTGTTACTTTTAAGGGAATATTATCTAATTTAAAGAGAATTTTTATGCGAATTAAAAACATTTTAAGAGCATATTTTTGGTAGCCCTGGTAAATATTCTGTGTCTTTTTTTTCATGTTGCCAATATGTTTGCCGTATTTTATAAGCGAAATTACGGTATAACAAATATATGGCAACTCAACCCAAAGAAAAAGTAAATGTATTGAAAACAACAAATAATTTTAAAATTTATTTGTTAAGAAAATTAAAAAATATTAATGAATTAATTTATCAGTTAAAAGTACTGAAAACATAAAATATCTATCTTTTATAAAAACAACTAAACATTTATTTTAAAGCCAAATTAATTAAACATGTAGCATAAATAAATATACAGTTGCGTTCATAAAAATAGATTGGCCTTATATAAAAAATTACGTTAAAATTTTTAAATACAAAACACTTTTTAATTTAATTTTTGGTATAATATTAATGGTTAATTTATTATTGTAGTATTAGAATAATTGTAGTATTAGAAAAAAAAAAAAAAAAAACATATTTTAACAAAAATATTCCAAAACTAATTGTAATAATAGGACTCCTATTATAGGAGTAGTATAACATGTTTAAAAATTAGACGGGAAATTTGTGAAAAGACTTAATAAATGTTTCAAAAAATGGATTAAATACTTTAGAAATTTGTATATCCCGACAACGCCTTACTGTAAATAGATTGTGTCTCCATTTAATTTTTTTTTTTTTTTTTTTTTTTGATCGGTTAATGTGCTCTTGTGAGAACTTTAAGCTGTAGGCTGCGTGTTTTTTTGAGTGCAACGGTTTTTCGAGGACTTTAAGCAAATAAATTATTTCTAAGTAAGTAACTGTTGTATTAAAAACTCTATTTCAAATATACTTAACTCACTTCTTCATAATTACTTTTAAATTTCATAAAAAATTTTAAACGTAAACACCAAGGCGTATTAAAAAGATGAAGTTGTTAACCCAGCTGATTTTTTATAGGTTTTTCCAAAAGTCAATTTTTCATTAGTGTGCGTAGATTACCCATGAATACAAAATTTTTGATTTTACTTGCTCCACCGGCAGTTTCTGGTAGATGGGCTAAAAAAATAATATGTGTGCAAAAATTGGGTCGATCGGTCGTAAACCGGCCAGTCGACTTTGACCTTTGTCCTAAAACAAGGCTTAAAAGTAACTAATATCTTTATTGCGCTATAACTCTTTAATTTAACATTTTCCGATAAAATACTATCAGAGCTTTTTTATTCAGAATAAAATGCGGAAATTTTTGACATATAATTTTTTAGCCTACTATGACTTGTTGTGATGTTATAAGCAATCAAAGTAAACATTTTTACATGAACTTTTTTTAAGAAGACCCTGGTTTTAATATGGGCTTAGCCTGCTGGGAACGGGTTTTACTATTTTGTAGAGCTAGATTTGTAGTTTTTATAAATCGATACGTTTTGTCACATTTACTTAATATATTAGGGTAGATGGACCAAAATCTGAATTTGGAGTATAAATTTTTTACTTATTACACAAATATTGGTACTAAATGTAGGGTGTAGCATGAAATTTTGAATCATTACAGAGAGTATTTTTAAATTGCCATCGAATTAAACAGTCACTCGAAATTTAGGTGTTGCCGATTAACCAAAAATTATAAAAGTTGATATGTTAATATTTGGACACATAAACCACTTCAGCTCGCAAATAGGTAAGTAATTATGTGTAATATTAATACAAATTTTCATTATTATTCGTAAAAATTTAAAATTAAAACAGCAACTGATGATGAGGAATTTCTAAATGTAGAATGGAAATAATTAGTTTATATAACCTTGTATTTAAGTAAATATTTAAATACCATGTATGTAGTTCTTGATAAATACAAAACTGAGATTAAAAATTACAATTTAAGTGTTCAAGACAATGCATTACGGAAATAAAATGGTTCACTTTTAATTAACCTTTATTATGTGCCCTCAATAGAGGTAAATAATAAAATAAATTGCATTATTGTTCCTTTTTGAAAGGAAACTAAACAACAACAGACAAAATATATTTCTGATGGAATCGAAACAAAACTAAATTCCGTTATTCTATGAATTTAACTCATATAAGTTAATTTACTAGTTCTTTTGAAAATATATTTTTATTTATTTCCAAGTTGTTGTTATCTATTTTTAATATATATCACCGATTTTTAAGTTAAAAGAGATAAAAAAGTTGTTTATATGTAAAAATATTAAAATGTCAACTTTTATAATTTTTGGTTAATCGGCAACACCTAAATTTCGAGTGACTGTTTAATTCGATAGCAATTTCAAAATAATATCAGTAATGATCCAAAATTTCTTGCTATACCTTACATTTAGTACTAATATTTGTGTAATAAGTAAAAAATGGATACCCCAAATTCAGATTTTGGTCCATCTAACCTAATATATTAAGTAAATGTGACAAAACGTATCGATTTATAAAAACTACAAATCCTGCTCTATAAAACAATAAAACCCGTTTCTAGCAGGCTAAGCCCATATTAAAACCAGGCCTTTTTTAAAAAAGTTCATGTAAAAAATTTTACTTTGATTGCTTATAACATCACAACAAGTCATAGTAGGCTAAAAAATTATATGTCAAAAATTTCTGCATTTTATTCTGAATAAAAAAACTTTTATAGTATTTTGTCGGAAAATGTTGAATTAAAGAGTTATAGCGCAATAAAGATATTAGTTACTTTTAAGCCTTGTTTTAGGACAAAGGTCAAAGTCGACTGGCCGGTTTACGACCGATCGACCCAATTTTTGCACAAATATTATTTTTTAGCCCCATGTACCAGAAACTGCCGGTGGAGCAAGCAAAATTAAAACTTTTGTAAAATCCATACATTTTATGGGTAATCTAGTGTGCGTGTATAAAAATAAATTTTTTGTGAAAAAATATAATATTAATTTTTTATATTATTATTGCGTTTTGGGTATTAAATCCATTATTAAGAGATAATTCGTGAGTTTTTATCAAGTATATGTATGGAATCGTGATGCAAAATATGAAGAAAATTTGGTGTAACATTATAAACAAAAATATAAATTGAAACACATACATTTAAAATTTTATCTACAACATTTACTTTTGACAGTCCCAAATTTTTTAAGTTGGGTTGTTGTGTTTGTTGCCCTAATGCCTTAACCTGATGTATGAGCCTTGGTAAACACTTTATTTTTTATGAATTAACAATCACTCCTATTTACATAATCAATACACATGAACGAAGAATGAAAAAAATTGTGAATTAAATCATAAACGTAATTGATTTTGACTTTATTACTTTTGTGTTTTTTTTTTTTTTTACATTCCGTTGTAAATACCGTTAAAATTATGCGAGGTTTTCAAATTACCTTAATAGAAATTTTTACTTAAGAAAATTTGGTTTGTCACCACTCCTATTATTTTCAACGCAGCTGTAAGTTATTTTTTTATTTTATTATGTATAACATTTTAGATTTCAATTTTAATATTGTTTGAAATATTTTCATATTAAGATTTGTAAGTAAGTTCAAAACCATTCATACAATTATTTCGAGTTGATAATGGGTGAAGTTCTTACTTAAATTATTATACGAAATTTTAAAATTTCAAAAGCTTAAACTTACAGCTTTCAAAAGGAACATAAATTTCGAAAAGTAAGTAATATATTAAATAAATAATAAAAGTGCATAAACATAACAATAAACAATAAAAAACTTTTAAAAATTTATAAATAATTCAAGCCAATAAATCAAATTAAACTAAATGATTTCTTGACAAAATACATTTGTATATCTTTTTAAAAATCTTAATTTGTAAGTAAGTTCAAAACCATTCATACAATTATTTCGAGTTGATAATGGGTGAAGTTCTTACTTGAATTATTATACGAAATTTTAAAATTTCAAAAGCTTAAAACTTACAGCTTTCAAAAGGAACATAAATTTCGTTAACTACAAAGAAAAACTATTTAAAAAATAAAACAAAAAGAAACTTAAAAATTTCTAACCTTAAATATCTAATTGCATTTCATCTTATATATATCATCGTTCCATCTATCCATCTAAACAACCTTCAACTCCAGATTTCTACACTAATATTTATTTAGCACATTGAGTGTGAATTTCCATTAAAAAATAAAATTTGCAAATATATAAAAATAAACAAATACAAAATAAGAAACAAATTTAAAGTTGAGTAACAACAATCTGGTATTTTCTGTATACAATTATCATAATTTTTGCAAAATTAAATTAAATAAAATAAAACAAAAAAAATAAATGTGTTTATTATAAAACACTTAATAATATAATTCAAAAACAAACATTTATTTTCACTGTATTTAATCACATTAAACTGAAAACAAACAAAATCCGCAATCTTTTTTTTATCTGCATCAATTATAATAACGAACAACATCAGGGAATTGAAGTAGTACGAGTATTATGAGAATACTAGAGTCATATTGTATTGCATTATATTTATTTTTCCACTGAACATTTGGTTTTGTATTACTGGTAGTTGTGATAATCTTAGTAGACACGTGGCTTTATAATTTTGATTTATTTACTTAAGAATTTAATTGAATTGAAAAAAATGCATTTAAAGATAATTTTAAATTAATTTAATCATTAAACAAACACACTATGAAGATTTTATTTTTTAAGTTTTTTGAAACTTGGATTTTGACAAAGTGTTCAGAAAATTAAATTAGAATTTGAAGATTAAGATTAAACCAGAATGGGTCAACAAAAAGTGGAGAAGAGAACTTTTTAGAAGGGAAAATATTCTGTACTTTTTTTATAAAGGCTCTCTTTTCATAACCGTAAATGATATTTGCAAACATGCCTTTGTCCCAAAGACTTGTGTTGTCTTTAATTTGAATCCTTTTTCTTCCGATTATCTCTACTTTCTGCTATTTTTGTATGAATTTCTGAAGAGATTAGGGTGATATCGTCTAAATAAATGTTTTTAATTCTTTTTTATTCTCTTAATTCAAATGTCATTTTTGTTATTTATTTACAAAAACAAACCACTAAGACAAGTAGTTATGATATAACAATATTGAGTTAGAATTTTTTCCAATTTTATTTGAGAGATTTGTAAGAGAGGAGTAGAATTTAATAGAAGAGAATTTAATACTTAGAATTGTTTTGTTTACTTTTTTTCTTAGTCTTAAGCTTTATGATGCTTCTTTTTTAAGTTTCTTTTTAACAGGTGTTTTGTTTTTATATTATTTCTTTTTATTTTTAGCAAAGGCACATTTTTATGTAAAATTAATTATTTTGATTGCGTTATCAAGACTATTTTATTGCTCTTTTATTTTGGATATATATTTTCAGAGAAACCACAAATATGCTCTAAAAAAAGGGTTGTATGCCCGCGAAAATATGCACTTAAAAAAATTTTAATTTTTTAATAAAAATTATTAGAGTCCGACCGAAACCGATTTTTTAAGGCCGAAACCGAGTCGAAACTAATATTCGGCCGAATCCGAAACTTGCCGAAACTATGTACTGATATATTATTATTATTTTTATTTTTTTTTTAATTTCTATGTATAAACTTAAAATAATAATTAATATAATGACAAATATGATTTATATGGAAATAATCTTTTCGTACTTCCAATGGCCTACATTAGACATTTATTATATTTTTTATTATTTAATAAAATAAACTATCAGCTTGTAAGATGATTCTGAGAAGAGATTGGAGAAGAAAATACTAAACTTTTACATCTATTTACCTCCTTCGCCTACTAAGTCAGAATTGCGGCATCAATAATTGATATGTGTGAACCCCGACAGACTTAAATTATAACAGTACCTTTTGTTTCTTACTCACAAAAATATATTAGCATGTGTCGAGTAGTAATTAAATACTATTCAGCAATTTTTATTTGAAACAATAAAAAATGATGCAAGTGGTAAAAAAAATATGAAGAAAAACAGTTCTGCCACCTTATTTATTTAGAAAGATTTCAACGTTTTTATCTAAAGTTTCGGTATTGGCCGAAACCGATTTTTTGTCCTAATCCGAAACCGGTCGGACTCTAAAAATTATTTATAAAATACGGCAAAACTGAAATTTATCAACTGTGTCTAAATTTAATTACCTATTTTACTTTAAAGGACACTGATCTTCTCAGATATTATTAATAAAAATTATAATATGCTTTTATTAAAAAAAATGATAATAATAAATATTGTTTCTACAACATAAACTGATACTCCATATTACATTTAAAAACGAGAAAGATATAGTCGGTCAAGCCCGACAATTTGATACTACAACATTGCATTTGTGCACTAAAATGATTTCAGAAACCTTCGGAAATGGACCTAATATCGGACCCATGGCAATTTGTTAAACATATTTGTGTCAAAAATATCATGGATACTGTCATTTATATGCAATTTTTTCGAGTTAAAGTGATTTTCGAAAGTGGGCCTTATATGGGAGCTATGCCTAATTGTGGACCGATCTTCCTGAAATTGCA
Source organism: Protophormia terraenovae (assembly GCA_951394005.1). Lineage (NCBI taxonomy): Eukaryota > Metazoa > Arthropoda > Insecta > Diptera > Calliphoridae > Protophormia > Protophormia terraenovae. The sequence goes on along the minus strand of OX596073.1, from coordinate 43,918,529 downwards.
ATCCGATTTATCTTTGTATACAACTTATTCTTCCCGAATTTTATTGAAAAATTTACATAAACAAGGCATTTGTTAGCGTTAAAACCCTATTCCGGGGAGTATTTGTATTGGTGCGAAGTGAAATAATACACCGATAATGACCAATTTCAAAACCGTTCGTCATGCCAAAATAAACATATGTGCCAAATTTCATCAAATTATCTTCAAAATTGCGACCTTTACTTTGTGCACAAGGTTTACATGGACATACAACCAGCCAGCCGTCCAACCAGCCAGACGGACGGACGGACATCGCTAAATCAACTCAGAAAATTATTATGAGTCGATTGGTATAGTTTAAGGTAGGTGTTGGGATATTTTTTCTGTGCATTGCAAACATTATCAAAAAAAAAAAAAAAAAAAGTGGTAAAAAGAAAAATACACCAAAATAAAAGTCTCCAAAACGAAACAAAACAGCAAAAATTAAAAAAACCAACAAAATTTAAAAAAAAAAAACGTAAAAATAAAAAACTCAAACCAAAAAACGTAAAATAAAATGAAATAAAGAAAAAAGTCAAATTAAAAAAATACCAAAAAAAAAACGGAAACATGAAAAAAAAACGCCAAAATAAAAATAAGGATAAAAACCGCTAAAACGGAGAAAATCACCTAAATGAAAAAAAAAAAAAAAAACTTCAAAACGAAAAAATCGCACAATGAAAAAATGGGGAAAATCTTTTAAAAGAAGAAAAAAAATTTTTTAATTGGAACAAAATAATCAATATGATAAAAATCACAAAACAGAAGAGACTTATTACTGTAACTTAAAGAGTTTAATTCTACCTCTTTAAAGAATTTTGTTTTATTATTTAAAAGTTATTTTTATATTCGTTATTTTCAGGGCTACCAAAAATATTCTCTATAAAAAGAGTTTTAATGCATAAAAATGCTCTTAAAATCGGAAAATATGCCCTTAAAATTTCAAAATATGCAAATATGCATAAAATATTATTTTTTATCGCTAAATTTTAAATTAAAACTTAAAATAACTTGATTTTATTATGAGAATTTGCAAAATAATTTTTTCTGTTTGCACCTAAAATTGTGTCAGGAAATTACCAATTTATAAGGTTATTATGGGGAATCGAATTTAAGAAACGTATGTGGCAGTAAAAAACAAATTTCTCTAATATCAAATTATATAAAAATTTTTATTGGGTGAAAAATATGCAAAATTAATCTATATTTAAAAAATGTAAAATTGTGCTTTTTAGTATAACATATGCTAAATGATGCTCCAAATTAAAAAATATACAAAAATATGTCATTTAATTTGATAAAATATGCTCTTAAACAAGCATTATCTATGAAAATATGACAAAAAATGCTGAAATAGAAATCGATGGCAAAATCGTCAACTTGTCTGAAATGGATAAATAAGTAATAGTTTGATTCATTTAAAGCCCAGAAAAAATATAATTTTGCATTTTTTTGGTTGTACCGGTTATGTATTTTATTTTTTATTTTTTTGCAGTTTTTTACATATTTTGTTTTTTTTTTTTTAACCAGGATTTACAAAATTTTTAAATTTATAAGAAGTCTTTTAAAAGTAGGTATTTAAAAAATTTTTCTTACTTTACAAATTACAATTTCAGAATTTTATTAGCTACAATCGTTAAACGTTTCTACTGACATTTTTTTCTAAATTGTTAAAAAGCAGGTTGTATTTTCTGAAAAATATTGTATATTAAAAATTAGTTTAGTTTACTTAAAGTAAATATTTTTAATTCAATTATCCAGGTATAATCTGCAGTGGCCGAAAAAAGTCTACTACGTACGACTCACTTTTTTGTTGTGCGACGGACATGATCAAAAAACTATGAGCAAAAGAAATGATAATGTTTTGTTTCAAATGTGTTTTTATTAAAAAATAATTATATAATAATTTACTTCAATATAAACTTAAGAAAATATTTACAAAAAAAAAAAAAAAAATTACGACAAAAGTAGACGTACAAATTGCAAATATGAATCATAACGAGAATAAACCGTCAAAATAGTTTTTAGTTGTTACTCAAATAGTTTCAATTCCAGTAGATTCAATTTTAAAAATTTTGAATAACTCCCGGAAATAAAGGTGAACGAACAATTTTATCACAAACATTATTGTCTAAAAGAATATTGATTCAACTTTTTGAGTTTAATTCCTTATTCCGGGATTATTTTCAATTTTTTTTAATATTTCCTTTTTTTTTATAAATATTTAAAGGGAATTTGATCTTAATTTATACCTATAAATAAATTAGATAAAAAACCACACAAAAATATTTTTCTAAATGACGAATTCATTATAAAATTAAACAATTTGCAGACGATAACTTAAATAGAAAAAACAAAAATAATCTAAAAATAAAACACCAAAAAAAAATAAAAATAAATATCTTACAGACAAAATCTCAAAACAAAAAGCTATAAACAAAAAAAAAAAAAAAAAAACAACAACAATAAATAAATAAAGTATTATAAATAAATAATAAATTACAATAAACAATAAAAATTTATCACATTTGCACTATAAATAATAATAAATACTATATGCATGTGCCGAAAGCATTCACACACGAATTGTAAGTACATACATATGTATGTACGAGCGAGCATTTAAATAAAAAAAAATAAAAAACATACAAATGTATATAATAATGCATGTACATGTATACATAAATAAATCTATACATATTATATTTCTGATTGGGCCACCATTTATTTAAACTTTACTAATGATCGAATATAAAAACAAAAAAAGGCGAAAAAAAATATTCGTAAACATGTGAATAATAGTGAGAGAAGAGAAGCGACTAAATAAAATACATACCAATAAAATACAATAACAAATAAAATCATTGTCGTCGACATCGTCTGACAATTTGTGATTCAAGTCACAAGGGAAGACGACACTTGTTTATTTGTTTTTCATTATTTATGCTTTAATTTGTTTATTTATTAGCTGCTGCTACTTTTTGTTGTTGTTGTTGCTGTTATTATTTCTAGTGTTTTTGTACAAATATTTGCAAATACATATAGTGTTGCCAGATAGAAAACAAGTTCTTATTACATGTTTAACAATGGGACCCAATGTGATATAATTTAGAACTTCAAAATTACTGGTAATAATTTGAAGTATTAGGTAAATTATTCGAATATTTTATATAGATGTGGTATTGAACCACAGAACAGTGTCATATTTATCCAATTTAGAACGACAAAAATACGAAAATAAAAGCTTATTAATTGAAGTAATTCTTATCGCATTTATTAGTAAACATATCATGTAATATAGAAAAAATACATAAAGTATTGGAAAGTGTCTATAGCGCGAATTATGGATTTTCAAAGTTGCAACTTATAAAAATATTTTAATTTTATTTACTACTTTTATAAAGAAGTATGTTAACTTTAACTTCATATATCTCAGTAAATACTGCAGATTTTGATATGATTTTTTTGATATGTAATAATAAATGTATCAAAATTATTATATTATAATTTGCTAGGTTAAAAAATTAATACTGTAAATATTGTTTTTTATTTAAAAGAAATTATAATATTAAAAAATATATTTTTTGAGAAATTCTATTTTTAATGGAATGGAACTAAAAAGTTCCAACGAGTTCCAATCTAAAAATACGATTATTATATAAAAAAGTATCTATAAAATAATATTTGAGAATATTGGCTGCGACTTTTTGCGATCTTTTAAAATATTAGAAAAAAATTACCGTTACCTCATATTAGCAATTTTTTAAGAATTATTTAAACACATTAAGGTAGGGGCTGAAAATTTATCATGCAAATGTTACACTATGATTCGTATGATTAGATCTTACCACGCCTACTTTTAAAATATCCTTTATTTTAATAAAATTTACAAAAATATTTCCGAAATTCATACAAATAAATTAGTTTTTTTCAGTATGGGAGTGGCTGTGATTCTCCCCGCCCATTTTTAGTGGAGGTGTTTAAGGCCTTATCTACTAACAGAATATACAATTCCAGACCAATATCTCCAAAACTTGATTTTTGTCGCTCTAAAACTGCCAAATGTGACACTGTGCACAGGAGGCGGTACAGTGAGACAAAGTGTAGATGTTATACATAGCATATTATTTTTTATATATATGTACGTATAAACAATTTTAAATATTTTTAGAATTCTGAATTCAATTACACACAATTTAGAGTCTAATACCCCTAATTCTCTATCTAACGTTCCGTTTGTAGACGAAATAATGTTTTCGTCTGCGTTACGTGGTTTAGGTCTATGATGTACCTTACAGTGCCTTGATTTGTATGATGACAAAAAAAGTTGCAAATGTACCCCCTAAAATTAAAGTTTGATATGTTTTAAACTAATTCTTAAAATATTTCGGTTCAATTATTTAATTTACGTGAGCTGGACCATTTTTAAAATAAATCCAAAAACATGGTTTTCGATCGACAGTTTACAGTTTTTAACTTTTCGTAAAAAAAAATTACAACATATGATAGAAAAACGACGTCTAATACATATTGAACAAAAAATAATTTAAAATTTGTTTTCATTCTCGCGAAATTAAAATTTTAGTAAAATTTTCAATGATTTTATTTTAAATAGTATTTGATTAAAGTTTGAATATTTTGGACATTTTTCATCGTAAATTATATTTTAGCGCATCATTGCAAAGCTCTCATTAAGTACTACTGATATGTGCATTCATTTAACCCTTTAGTTGAACAAATAATATTTTGGGATTTCCGGTCCATAATTGGTTGTTAATTTTTATACCAAATGAAAGGTTAGTTAAGGACATATTTGTCCTCGAAAGCATAAATTTATCAAAAAAAAGCGGCGAATATGTTTAAAATGGCGGTTAAATTTAAAAAATTCCTTTTTATTAGATTATTGTAGCGGTTTTAAATGAACTTATTATGCTTTTCATAAATTTATCAATATCGTATTTAAGTGTAATGAGTTCTTCGATGCGTTTTATTTGCAAAAATTGCTAATTTAAGGTTTTTGGAACTAAATGCATAAAATTGACCCTCTGGCTCATAATGGGTTAATTACGTGTTATCTTCAATAGTAATAGGATAGACCATTACATAGACCTATGGTACATTAAAACCTAATATATTTTGAAAAATGTGCGAAATATGTATATAAAATTACATGTTTGAAAAAAGAAAATATGATAAAAAATTTTAGTAAAATCTTAATATTCCGCGACTGAGAAGAGACATAATAATTATTTAAATGAATATTGAAGGTCGTAGTATGCCTCTATTATAATTTGAAATTAATTTTCTTATAACTAAAATTTTGATAATAATATTGAATACGTAATTTCAGAGGTGTTTTAAAAATGTCTTCCCATATATCATAATTATATAAGTATGGGACTGTGTTCCTTACTTAGGTATCTACTAAACATCTGCATCAAATCATTTGCTTTTCAACTCACAGTAATGTTTTTTAATACATGCTCTCACATTACTGCTAAAATAAAAAACAAAACAATACAAAACAAACCACGCAAAAAAATATTATTTGAATTGAGTTGAATTGAAATGATAAAACAAAAACAAATCATGTTATGTTCTCTCTGAGAAATTGTTTGTCATAAGAAATTTTTTTCAAAAACAGTAATGTTTAATAAAAAACATAAAATCAAAACTGTGAATTACTGTCATTCCCTTACTTTAATATGAAAAAATGCATGGAAAGTAACAATTATTTATTTTTAAATAAAAAAATAGATTATGATAACGTTTGCTTTAAATTTTTTTCAGAAAATTTAATTATTTTTTATTTCAATTATAATTAATTATATCTTAAATGAAATAAAATTAATTTTATTTATGATATTTTTATTTACTTTTAATTACAAACCTATATTATTTAAATTTTTTCATTTAATATTTCCTTCACTTCAAATTTCGTAAACAAAAAACAAACAAATGACAGTATTGCATTTTATATTTAATTCAATTCAATTCAGTTGCAAATGAATTGTTGCTAAATTGTTTTTATGACTCCCTGCACAAATGATTTTGTTTGTTTTTGTTTTGTTTTCTTTGTCTTTTCCATACGTACGCACACACAGGGAATTGATTTTAAGTTTAAAAAACAATAACAGTCAACAATTGAAAAGAAAGGGAATCATTAAAAATGAGTTACAAATGAATTGAGGCAGATGTTTAGTATCTACTAGGATCTGTCCAAAATTGATCTGCTTTCCATATAAGACCTACTTTCGATAATCAAATTGCATTAATCCCTATACATATATGTCATTATATTCATTTGGTCACAGCTTCCATATAAGATCCATCCCAAAAATCTCTTCGTGCTTTTACAGTATTATCAAAACACTTGTTTGAAATTTGGCTTAAGAAATTGTTTTTATTAAAGAATAATTTAGCATATATATTTGTCCAATTAGGTTAATTCAAATTTCCCAATTCCATAACTTAACACTTATTTTACTCTGTAAGTTTTTTAAATTAAATAAAAAAAATTAACAGAAATTACAAAAAAAAAAAAAAATCATGACCAAATACAAACCTGAGAGATATTTAAAATCGGTATTTTGACCATTTTTTTATTTGCCCCTATACTACTAATTCAAACGACGAAAAATTTCATATTTTTGCATTTATATATGTAAAAACACCTGATGAAAGTTCCTCTGAAATTTGGTATTATATCTTCGTATGCCCGAGTAATAAGGTTTTTAAAAAAATTGGTATACGTAAAATTTACGTACATCAGTATTGCAGGGTTAATTAAAGTTACAACATGCGAAATGTTTTCACACTCAAAGTGGTAAACTTTGGAAATAAATCTGTAACTTCTAATCGGCTGTTTTAATTTACAAACGTATACCGAGGGAAAAAATTCGTAAAAAAAATTACATTGGTAATTTACGATGTCGGCTTTTTAATAATTTAATAATCCATAATCATAATCCAATTTAATAATTTAATACCGAAATGGTGTTAATTTGCTGCAAATTAGGTATCGATTTTCGTTAAGATTTGAATTTAAACACATACGGGGCAGACGAAGAATGTACAATTCTAAGTTTGGAAAGGACTACATTAGACCACAGGAAATGTGGACAAAATTTTATTTTAATTCCAAATATTAAATAAAATATATACACCATTTTTTTTAATAAATTATTGTCTAGCTAGCGTATAAAAAAGATTAATTAAAGAAAAAAAAAAGATTGAAGTCTATATTTTTTACATAACTAAAGTTTAAAGTTTAAAATTGTACACTCTTTTGCTACCCTTATGTAAAATTTTGTTTAAATCTAACCAGCCGATTAAAAGTTACAGATTTATTTTCAAAAATTGTCGATGAACCCTCACAATAGACATCCTTCATGAATAATTTAAGGGCATTGATATCTCTAGCATAAGTGACATGATTAATCCACCAAGATCGAGCGATTTAACTCCCTAAAACTTTTTCTTTGAGGGTTTCCCCAGGTCTATGCCAATAAGCCGCTCCCAAAGTCAACATAACCTATGTCATCTCTCAAATTCAATACGATCTGTGAGTTATTGAAAAGTGAACTTCTGAAATAAGTGTGATTTTGTTTGACTGACCAATTGGAAGGATCATTTTGAGTCGCATATCGTTTTTTATAGCTCAGAATAATAGTCGTCTGTGGTATGAAAATGGGTGAAATCACTACTATTCAATATTTAGTTAAGAAACTAAGAAGTCATTGCTCTTAAGAATTTACTATTCTAGACGACATTTTTAGTGACTTAGTTTATTGCGGAATCGTCTCGAGAATTGCTTGAGGATTATGTTTACCCCAAATGATGTAAATATTCAAATAAAAATATTTATCTTGGAACAACATGTTTTCATGCCAAGTTTATGAGATATTTTTTTAGTGTTAGAATAAAATTAAAGTTCCAAAATTTTAAAAAGTTCTTCCATTAACCAAAATTTCATGTGAAAAAATTTTTAACTATTTTTTCCATTACGAATTCGTAAAATCATAAAAAAATTTTGAAATTTTTATGATCTTTTGAAATTACAATTTCAAAAGATCTTAAAAAAAAGTCTTCATCAAGGAAAGGAATTCTACACTAAACAAATGCAAAATCAAAATTTTGTCGCATAAACAATAAGTTAATAAAGGTATTCACCTCAAAATTTTAAAACCCTTGCAATTTTGCATTGTTTTAACTTGACGTGAGCTACGAATTTTAAAAAAATTAGATAATGTTAGCAAAAAAAAGTAAAAACATTTTTTTCAAGATACTGAAAAATTTAAAAATTCGCTTCAAATATATGTTTTATCTATATTATTTAGTTAATTTTAACTTTTTTTGTTTTTGTTAAATTTCAAACAGTATTTTTTTTTTTTTTTTTTCTATTAATTTTTTAGAAAAATTTTTAGTGTTGTTTTTACAGAGTCACAACATTATAAAAATTGTTGCAACGTTACTACTTTTTACTCTGACAATTTTGCAAAAATTGTGCAAAATATTGTTCTATGTGGTTGTTGTTGTGTTTACAGAAATCTATTCAACTTTAAATCTTTGCAAGGGTCTAACAAAGTTGCAATTTCTGAGGTGAATACTTTTAATATTTTATCATAGTTGTATTTTCCTCATTAGATATGACAAATAAGTAAATATATTTCTTTATGCAATTAGCCGTATAAACAGTGAGTTATTTATTTGCAACTTATTTTTATTCGCAATAATTGTGCGAATAAACATAATAATACATTTTGGCATCTTGTATCGTTGGTTGTTATAAGAAACGAAATCTAGATATATGTATGCTTATAGCCCGAAGCGAAAGATCAGACATCAGTATTAGTATTTCAAAATTTTACCAACTCAAGAAAAGTTGTTCCCGATTAGAATATGGAATGAAATATTTGGAAATGGTAAACAAACATTTGTGTAACAAAAATCTTCCAACAATTCCCAAACGGGAAACTTTAATTAAATATCCTTTAAATAAATTTGGTACTATCTATTCAAAAGTTTTGGTTTTTCACTTTTCATTAAATGAGTTTTCATTAAAATCTTCAATTTTGATTATGTCACGAATATCAAGTTTTATTTCCTTATTTTTCATTCACAGATTTAATTATTTTTTTTTATATAAATTTACTGGTTTTATAATAAAATAAAATAAATTAAGTTTATTTTGTACTCGTACTTTACACAGAATATAAAAAATAGTATTATATTCTAATTTTTAAAATTAATGATGATTGACATGATGATATCGAATAGAAAATATTAAATATTATTATTATTACTGATGTGTTGTTATTGATGAACTTTAAATGTCAGTTATTTGTTATGGGATTTTTTATTTATTTATTTTTTAATTTTTATTTTTGCACTTACAGTTTAATTTATGTGAACAATAACAACTACTTCTGCTACTACGACTACTAATATTACTTTAAATACTGGAGAGAAAAAAAATACAAAAAAATATATATAAACAACAACTATAATCTATTAAATCAACAATAATAATAGGAATAATAACAACAACATTGTAGCACTAAATATTGTGTAAACAAAAATGAAATAGAAGTAAAAATAATATGCGAAAAATAACAATAACAACAATATGATTTCACTAACTGACTGACACAAGAATGTATTTAAATGGGGAAAATATAACGAAAATAAAAATAAAAAAAAAAAAAATTTAACGTAAACGTAAACAAAGATAATCAAAAAAGAATGCCGTGTGACGGCGCTTAAAGCAAAAACACAGAGCAGTTTTGACGCAGCTTTCTTATACGAAACAACAACACACATCAGAGCACAACACTATTATAAAATGTTTTTACGTCCGACGTCGTTGTTATGTATGTACGTCCCACACATTTTATCAATTTTAAATTGTTTTTAATATACCCTATACCACCGTAGGCAATAGTTAGGTTATTATGCGTTTGTGCTGATGTTGTAAAGCTACAAAAAAATTCAACCCACCTTAATTGAAATTGGTTACGATCGGTCTATTATTTATCGTAGCCCCCCATGCAAAAATTCTCCAAGAATAGGGTTTAAATGCCTTTTATAATTATCCATAGCCTCAATAAAAAAGACCCACTTCAGAAAATCACTTTAGCATGAATAAATCTCATTTCCTAGTTTTAGTGTAAATGTAATATTGAACGTAAACAAGTTCAAATTTATAAAGAATATTTCATATCTGTCCACAGAATCCATATAAGATCTTAAGTAGAGTTTTCAATTATTCAACATATTGTAAAAATCGGTTTTCGAATAATTCGAAAAAAAAATACATTTTCAAAATTCGGTTTTCTGTTTTTTTTCTACTAAAAGTCGGTTTTTATTTTACTTAAGTTTTGTTATAACAAAAAAATTTACAATAATATTAAAATTAACTACTTATTAAGATTTACAAGATACGATTTTCCACTTTTATTAACGTGTATTTTGAGTCTAATACACGTTCACTTAACGAACAGTTTATGTATAATGGATCACAAGTCCATTATAAACTCTTTTGCAATCGAAAACCTTCCCAAATGTAATTATAAAAAAGCTGGTTATCAAAAAATAACCTCATAAAATTAGGCTTGTCTTGAAAATCCAGTTTAAAAAAACCGGAAAAATAAACAAAATATCAGCTTTTCTAACGCATATAAGGGCGTATGAACTATATATAAAATTTTACAGGATATAATAAAAACTTCATAAAATCATAAAACTTAACCGTTTTCTATTCTATTTTGATATTTGGTAAGATTTATTAAGCATCTATCTGTATTCAAAAAATTCGGATTAGAACAAAAAAAAGTAAATTTAAATAAAAAAGCTTCATATTAATCACGATTTCATAAGCATAAATTAGTGTGTCAAAATTCACGAAGATCGGTTGAAAACTGACAATAGGTCCCATAAGAGACCTGCACCAAAAATATTTTAAATATATATAGTGTAGAGTATCGAATGATTGGATTTGACAAATCACATCAAAAGTTCATCTTATTATATCACGCCAAAAGTTCAGGTTTTTATATTACAAAACATTTTAATATACGCACTTTTACTTGTTCTTAGTTTAATTCATTAAAACTCACGAGATAATATATAATTTGCTAAGCATTTTTTTTCTGTCCAGAGCTTTCTGAAGCTCCCAATCGTAGTAAAAAACTAAAAGTCGTCTTATTTATAAATCCTACAAATCTTAATGGTTTTTTTATTTTGTTATTATTGTTATTATTGTTATTGTTATTATTATTATTATTATTATTATTATTATTATTATTATTATTATTATTATTATTATTATTATTATTTTTGGTCTGTTTTGGTTTTAAGAAATTTTGATTTCCTACACTTGCTCTCCAAATCATATCGAAAAATGATTTTTCATTTTAGAGCCTATTTACATTGGGGATTATCGCATCATTTTTAATGATATTTTGTTTTGATGTTGCTTCAAAATCCCTTCTGCATTTACACATATAAATTTGTATTGTGAAATTTTTTCAAAAATGTTTGACAAAAAACAACAAATCATAAAAATTTAAAATAAATTTGAAAAAATTTCATGAAATTTTTTGGCTTTACAACGACATGCAACTTTTCTTACCCCGCTTGCTTCTCTACACCTCTTGCCTACAAGCGTGAAAATTGCAGCGATTTTTTCCAGGAAAAATCCCCAATGTAAATGAGCTCTTAGTCAGGGAGGGGATTTTATAGATTTTTTTGTTTTTAAAAATTTACTATTTTTATACTTTTATCACTATTATCGCATCCGATTCTAACAGCTTCAAATCTTTAACCTCGATTAGGGAAAGGAAAAGTGTAAAAATGTGCATCTTTGTATTATATTTATTTCCTGACATTGGCAGGCTTATACTCTAGTTCAGTTTATAAAAAAAAAAAAAAGAAATGTTTATGAAATTATATTTACGAACTAATAAAAGCAAAAACTTTTAAGGGCTTTAACATTCTCTATTAACAAAAAAAAATGAATAAAACCCTACATTCTTCACCACTTAAAAAGTGGAACTAAGTGCATATTTTATATTTTTTGGATGATATTAATAATTTCATATTTTATACTTTTTTGGATGATATTAATAATTTCTTCCTAAAAAATGTATTTTTAGCAGGATAAAATGTTAATTATTTCTAAGAAAATTTAATTTTCACAAATTCAAGTGTTTTTATTTAAAAAAAAATTATAAACATAGTTTTTAGAGAAAATTTTCAAAACCATAGAACAGAAATCAAAACAATGACACTCTTGGTTTAAAAAATTAACTTCTGCCGCTGATTTTCAGCACTAATTACTTGATAATGACTTCTCAACTCTTTTCAATACTTTGTTTTTAGCGCAAGTTCTTTTACATACACTCAAAATTCACAATTTTTTAAATTGTGCTTCTGAAATACATTCAAGGTCTACGATCTTTTTGTTAATTTTTAAATATGTTAACAATTTATAAAATTCGTTTTGTTGTAAATCGAATACTTTGAAAAATATATAATACATATAAAACTATTTAGGTAACCACTATTTTGTTTCTTATATTCCGCACACTACTTTATGTACTTTTATTCATTTTAGTTGGGAATATCAATACCTAATAGTCCTTCCCTGCGGGAAATTTGTGGCAATTGCAATAATGGACCGGTCCCTCAGTACCGGTTGAGTACTAATTGACACCTAACTCGTCACCATAGTTCCAGTTTAGAACCATTTGACACCACCACTCTCACAAAGTACAGTGGTTTCCCGGTTTAATGAATAATATATTGTCAGGCCAATTCGTAAAATCGAAAAATTCGTTAAATCGCAAATATATTTTACTAACAAAATATACATTAAAAAATTTATTTTAAAATCTACATTTTTACTTTGTAACGTTAAAATACAATTTAGTTATCTTATAACAACAAAAGTAAAAAATAAAAAAATAAAAATTAGCAAAATTAAAATTCTTAAAAACAAACTTCGAATCCAACGCATCGCATATGTATCGAGGTATATGATAAAATGACATTGCACAAAATACAAATGAAAGCATATTTAAAAGTAAATAAACAGCTTTGTAACGTATTTTTACTTTTTTTTTACATTTTTTATTTAGAAAATAATTTTCAAATTAAAAAATATTGTCCAAAATGTGTTTTATTTACTTTATCTTATTTTTATAGATTTCTAATCACATTCTTTGGAAAATTCGTTATATCGAGTACTAAAATATATATATTGTTCGTAATAAGGTACTCAATGCTAAAAATTTGGACGTACATTAAATCGCAAATTCGTTAAACAGAGTATTAGTTAAACCGGGAAACCACTTTATATGAGTTGAGAGTAAATTTTTAACAGTGCGCAATTTTCAACTCGCGCAAATAAACAATCTTTGGCTGAGTGGTTAGAGTTGAAGACCATAAAACGTGGGATACGTCAGAGGAACGTGGGCTCGATTCGAGGTGCCGCCATCGACATTAACGAAAAATTATAAAATAAAAATAAATATAATTTAATAAAAATAAATAAATAAAAAATAATAAAAAAAAATGTTTAAAAAGTGAACAAGTTTTAAAAGTTCTTATTATATTCAGGTATGTGATGAAAACCGATCGTTTTCAAAACGAATCGGATTGAAAAATCCTGATGATTTTCATGTGAAAAATAACAGTTATTTTTAGGCAAATATAAAAAAATTATTTAATAAAATCTAAAAAAAAGTGATTAAAATATAATTTTTATCAATAACAAAAACGAAAATATCAGAAAATCACACTTTTTTTCGATTTAAAATCGATTCGTTTTCGAAATCGTTTTCCATCACATACCTGATTAATCCACTTTGAACATGTCCTCTTGGACCAGTCCTGTGACCTGTCCCAAGATGCTAACTAGCCACCTCCAATGGCAACCACGTGTAAAAGTGACAGGTTCCTCCCATATAAAGTTCCGGAACTGGAACCGGTCACTAGCCCTGAGAACCGGTCACATGATTAGTTTTGAACCGGTTCTCTTTCCTCTAGGGTTGATACAAACGGGGTCAACCTAGTGTGCTTACATAAATGAAGATGTTAGCAAAATAACACCATATTACCATATGGAAAAAAATAATATCAAATGGAAATAATCTATATATATGAAAAAGTAACGTGACTGACTGATTCATCATCCCACAGCCCAAACGGCTGAAGCTAGAGAGACGAAATTTGGAACGTAGGTAGGTCTCCCACCATATAGATCCACTAAGACGGGATTTTTGGAAATTCGAATGTTTAGGGGATAAAAAAGGGTAAAATCGGTAACTTTATATCTCCCAAACTAATAAAGATACAGAAAAAGTTGAATAGTTATAGTTGTTCATTTGAAAAATAATTGGACAGGTGTCTGATACTTTTTTGAAAATCGGACGTTTTAGGGAGAAAACGGGTAAAAACTGTATTTTGGTACTTTTTTGGCACCATATGTATCTTTGAAACCAATCAACATATAGATAAAATTTATATCGTATTCATAACTTATCAAAAAATGAGAAATACAAATTTGGTAGTTTTTAGAAATTCAAACGTTTAAGGGGTAAAAATTGTACCTATTTTTGGTACTTTTTTCATAAAACCTTTTCTTATATTTATTGAAATATTCATATGAGTATTTTAATATGGGATACCACTACAATTTAGAAATTTATTGGAATACAATTTTTGATACTTCGATGGGTGAAAAAAAGTACCAAAAAGGGGTAAAGACGGGAAATTACATTTTATTCAAACTTAATAATGATTTTTCAATTACATTAAACATAGAAACATGAAATTAAGAAAATGTAGATAGGAATTCACAAGAGTGGAATTTGTGGTACTTAAAGATACGTGGTCCTGTGGGTAAAAATTCAAGATAATGGACTTTGTGGTACTTTTTTCTTCTCTATTGGTACTTTTTTTCATTTTCTGTAATATTTAACCTAGAAACATGAAAATAAATACGCATGGTCCGATGTTGTAAAGAATTCACAAGGGGGGACTTTGTGGTACTTTTTCGTTCTTCTAATGGTACTTTTTGAATTGTCTATAATTATGAACCTAGAAACATGAAATTAGGGATATGTGGTCCTTAGTTAATGAGAATCCATAAGAGGGGACGTTGTGGTTTTTGCTATTTTAATGGTACTTTTTGAATTTTCTATTATATTTAACCTAGAGATATGAAATTAAGGACATGAAGTGCTAAGTGAATGAGAATCCATAAGAGAGAACTTTGTGGTACTATTTCGTTCTTCTAATGGTACTTTTTGAATTTTTTATAATATTTAACGCAGAAACATAAAATTAAAGATATTTGGTCCTAAATGAATGAGAATTCATTAGAGGGGACTTTGTGGTACTTTTTTGTTCTTCTAATGGTACTTTTTGAATTTTCTATAATATTTAACCCAGAAACATGAAATTAAAAATATGTGGCCTTAAATGAATAAGAATCCATAAGAGAGGTTTTTGTGGTACTTTTTTGTTCTTCTAATGGTACTTTTTGAATTTTCTATAATTATGAACCTAGAAACATGAAATTAAGGATATGTGGTCCTAAATGAATGAGAATTCATTAGAGGGGACTTTATGGTACTTTTTTGTTCTTCTAATGGTATTTTTTTAATTTTCTATAATTATGAACTTAGAAACATGAAATTAAGGATATGTGGTCCTAAATGAATCAGAATTCATTAGAGGGGACTTTGTGGTACTTTTTTGTTCTTCCTACGGTACTTTTTTAATTTTCTATAATTCTGAATGTAGAAACATGAAATTAAAGATATGTGGTCCTAAATGAATGAGAATCCATAAGAAGGGACTTTGTGGTATCTTTTTTCGTTCTTCTAATAGTACTTCTTGAATGTTCTGAAATTTTCATCCTTAGAAACATAAAATTGAAAATGTAAGGTCCTAAGTGAATCAGAAACCTTTAAATGGATTTTGTGGTCCTTTTTCTTTATTCTAATATACTTTTTCGTAATTCTGATATTTATTTTTATTTATTCTAAGATTATGAACCTGAAATTAAAGAGATATTGTTATTTATGGATGACATAACACCATTATTAAAAATGTTCCCAAGGGAGTTATGAATCTTAGTTTAAATTTATTATATAGTATAGTTTTTATAAAAAATTTCCGCTGACGAAGTAGAGGGTTTACAGCTCGTAAGTAACATTTTGAAATCTATTTCTTAAATCGTTTTTTTTTTTTTAAATAATCACAAAAATGAAAATCTTTATTAAAATGTTTGGTATTTTTTCGAAAATAAATAAATTTCCCCTACATTTTTCACTGCAATAAAGTTTGGCAATCCCTAAACAATCCAAAATATGAAAAAAAAGCAGCCTCATATAAAATTGTTGTTTATTTTAGTTTTGCAAACGGCAAAAAAATAAATGTATGTACATACATACATACATATATACGTATGTATGTTTGTAAACAAAATAAACTTGGCGCAGTTAAAAAATAAAATAAAAACGATCAACGCAAAAAGCCAGTAAAAACTGTAAACCAACACATTCATAAACAAACAACAAAAAACTAACAAACAAAAAGGCATACATATAAAATCATAATGATGACGAACTAGTGCGATAGATACTTTGGCAGGCAAGCAGGGAGGTTCATGTTAAAGAAATAGGAAGAAAATAAAAATAAACGAAAGCAAAAGTAAATTAAATAAAAATTATAAGACCAAATTAAAACAAAATCTAGAAAAATTGTTATGAAATTAGGAGGAGGACATATGAATACAAGTAGTAAACAATGTACATTATATATAACATACATACATATGAAAGTGTGACAGTGGCAGTATGTGTTTATGCAATGTCAACCCCACAACAGCCTTGAAAAAGGATACAAATCAAAAGGATGTACGCCAATGTATGAAAAGAAATTTTATAAAATACTACGACGTTGTAAGAACCTCTTAAAAAATAGAAGACGAACAGAGAAAGAGATAAGACATCATTTTGTTAACAATAATGCCAGATTTTAAGGGTGGCTGGGCAAAATTGGAAAAGGAAATGTTCACAAAATAAATACCATGATTAACAAAACCCTTTTGCAAAACATGTTTTTAAAATAATTAACCTTTTTTTTTTGTATTTTAATTTTAAAGGAAATCATTAAATCCTAATCAATTTCACTGCATCAATCAATCAATTTCACTCAAAAGCAAGACAATGGAAATGGTGTTTTAACCGACAATACATATTTTAAAGTAATTATTTAAAGTTAGTATATCCATCCTCCGGGCAGAGGTACCGACAACACAGTTCTCAATCATTGTAGCCGAAGACGAAAATTACCTAGAATAGAATTGAATGAAACTCCAACCATTCGTTATACATATGTGTCTCTATTAGAAGTATCCGTATATACCTCATCTGAGTCACTATGGATCCATCCATCTGAAATTTACACGAAATAGTATATGTTTGTCAGGAATATCCTTCATACTCCCTATACTTTGCTACGGCAGAAGTTTATATAACTACAGAAAGTACATTCTGTAGTTAATAATAATTTGTTTACATTATTACGAGCTGCCAGACTTAAATAGATATTTAGAAGATTCAGACACCACGAAGAAATGGAGGTAGATATCTCCTTTGAGAAGTAACACGATTTGCTACCCTTTAAACATTTGCCGACCCCATAGTGGAGATTATGATCCTATTTGTCAATAACCTCTATAAGAATAGAATAATCAACTTATATCGTGATCAATGGCTAGGAACTCGTGATCAATGGCTGGAACCTTATGCCCAAATTGCACCCAAAAAGGACAGTGTTACTCTTTTTAATGTAAATTTCTTACGAAAATATGTTTTTCAAAAGCCTATAACAATCAAACCATTCATTTGTACTCAAAATCTTTTACATCAATATTTTAAGCGTTAAAAGTATGTACTGCAATTGATGAAAAATTAAAAAAATGGGGAACAAAGCCCAGTTAAAATAAAAATATTTTATTTTTAACTTTAATAAAATTGTATCCGTGTAGACGCCTGTTTCCGGGCTTAGGGACTTTCTCCTATTTGTATGTATGTCGAGCACCGGACTCGCTGAATAAGCTTTTTGAAAATATAAAAAATTTAAATTTCTGTATATCATTAATATTTTAAATATTTTGCAAACTTTTACCATAAGGATTTAATGAATATGGTCATAATACATCATTAGAAAGGTGTTTAAATGTAATCACGCAAGTGATTTTCAGCTGTTCTGGAAACCAAGTGATTTTAAATTTTTCGCAGTGATTTTAAGAAATCAAACAACTAATTTTTTATTTTGTTTACAATTAAATAAAATAAAATATTTAGCCTTTTGAAATATAAAATATTTAGCCTTTTATTAAAATGCCAGAAGCAACGTTATTGGCAATAATTGCTTTAAAAAAGAAGAAAATAAATAATGAACGAATTAAAATACGTCATTTGCGGAATCTATCAAATCCTATGGAAACAAAAGAAAATTTGTAGGTAAACAGCTGACAGGCAAAGAAAAACTGAAATCACGAAATCTTTTCCGAAGTAAAGAAAAATGTAAACGCAGAACTAAAGGTGTTTTCAATAAATTGCTATTTTTAAATTGTTTTTCAATAAAATTAAACATTTTCAAACAAAAATGGATAAAGAACATATTAAATTATTTATATAAGCCATTTTACATTTGATTAACAACACAGTGTTTGCAAAAATAAGCGAGTGATTTGAAATCGACACTAAAAAGTTTACCGAATTCAAATCACGTGATTTCATTATTTTTTTGTGCACAGTACACCTTTTAGCTGATTTAAAATCACTTTGAGAAAAAGTAATTTCCAGAACATACCTGAATATAAAATAAATAATTTCTAGTGCAATTTTTTTTTTTTTTTTTTTTTTTGTGGACATAAATTTTCTTAATAGCTGGCCTTCGGCCGGGATTCCTTTTTACCCAATTTTTTTTTATAACAAAATTTTTTTTGGTTCGAGTTTCTTAGGGAAATTCGATTTTCAAAGCCTTATAACTTCCAAAATATTTAATTGCACTCAAAAAAAAATCAAATAAATCGAAGCTGAATCTTATAACTCGTAAACTAACAGAGATCAACCAAAATTTAATCACAAGTACTACTGAATCATTATAAAATTAATTTAAGAAAAAATCGAGTGTGAACTATGGTTGTAAAATTTTTCTTACTTTATTGTTTGTATTGATGTAACGCGGCACCGAATTTGAGTGCATTAAAAACCCCTATTCTTGTTTACTTAATTTACAATCTGGCAACCATATTTAACGAAATTATTTATGGTAAGTTCTTTCTTTTTACTCCCCAAAATAGGGAAAGACTAGAAAAAGCACAATAACTTTTTTAATATGAAGTATATTTGTTGTAAATACAACAAAAACAAAAAAAGTAATAAATAGAATAAAAATAAAACAATTAAGCATGAAAAAATTTGAACGCATTACAATGTTTTTTGCGTTTTTTTATTTTCTTTATCATTCTATTTCTTTTTTGCTGCTTGTGCTATTTTTTTTTATTGCGCCGTTAAAGAATTTTAGTCTAAGCTTAAAATATATACTAAAATATTTGTTGTTGTATGTACTTATGTATGTGAACATATTATTCTTATTGGGTAAATTACCTTGCACTTGCTTTAGTTGTTTTTGTTCTTTTTGCTTTTTATATACATACATATGTATGTATGTTGGTTGTTATTGTTAACTATTTCTTTTTTTTATATAAATATGTCTCATCTTTTATAGAGCATACATAACATAAATATAATATGGATGTTTTTTATTGTTGTTTTCGTCGTGTGTATTGTTATTGTTGTTGCTGTCGTTGGTTGTTTTTATTATTTTGTTTTTGTTGTAGATACATATAAGTAAATGTACATGTATGTATTAATTTCTTTTTGCTGTAGTACATACAATGGATGTTTTGTTTTGTGTAGGTACACCTTGTCTTAACCAACCTCAAAAAAAATTACAAAAAAAAACACTCACTGTTGATTCTGTGTTTTAAAATAAAGCTTAAATTTTCATTACCTCATTTAATAATTAATTTAGAGAATTTTTCTTTTTTATATTTTAAAATATTTTTTTTTTTTAATTTTTCAATAAATTATAATTTTTTTATAGACGCCTCCCGTTGTGTCTCGTTTTTCATTTCACTTAATTTTTTCATCTGTGAAAAAATCTTCTTTTATGTTGTTTTTCTTTCACTTCACTTTATAAGGATGTTATGTTGCACCATATTTTTTTACATCACGTAATCTTGTTTAATTTTTATTAAATTTCATGTATCATTTATTGAAATCTATCAGAAATATGTTTATTTCAAAGATTTTATTAATTTTATAAAATATTTTATGGTATTTTATTAAATAAAATCTGTTGAAATTTCACATTTTACGCAGCACCCGTATTTTTTTTTTTTTCAAGATTTCGCGTGAAAATTAGTGTTGCCCACATCAGAGACCTACGCCGATCAATTTAACGCCGGCGGCTTTAGTAAAAATAATCGTCGGCGGCTCATAATCAGCTATTAGCCGACTGAAAATAAAAAAAACAATTAGTGTAAAACTACTGCACATAATGTCAAAATGCTATGAAGAGAAAATGAAAGAATGAAGGAGAGGAAAAGTAAAAAAAAATTTGCATAGGAATACAAAAACAATTTGAGAGTTCCGCGATGTATATCAATGAAAAAATTGTAAAACAGCTTTTTGTGAATAAATAATGTTACCTTTTAGCACATTTTTCCAAATAAAATGATTTTTTAGCATTACGTCCCTGCGCTGACTGAATTACCTATGTAAAAATTTTGGAAATTTTTTTATTGCTGCATTTAGATCCCCTACTAATTATACATATGACCACCAAAGCATTTGTCGATATTTCTACTAGTTTAGGATTTCCAAATTACCTATGTAAAACCATATATAAAATGCTCCAACAAAATTACCTATGTACATAATTTTTCATACAAGTTAATATTATTAATATTCTTAGAGAAAATGGTAATATTAAAATTTAAACATAAAATATTTATTCCCAACAAACCAAGAAACGATACAGTATCATTAATGATATCATAATTTTAAAATTATATGATAAAATATCGAAATTATTTTTTCCTTAGAAAAAAACTTCAAACTTTTTCAGGAAAATAACATTAAATTGAAAATATTTTTATTAGAAGAATATTTTATGTATGTTATGCATAATATGGAAATTATATTTTTACAGCCAAATTTAGTGGAATAGCAAAAAATAAAAGAGGATAAGAAAGCAATATCAGCCCGGATTTAAAGAGGAATTACAAAAGTCTCGTTTACATATAAAATGATTTGGAGCAGGATGAACTTTAGTTTATTATGGTTATTTTATTAATTTTTAATAAAACATTTAGAATAGTATATATTGACCCAATCTTAGCAGATATGTATGTATATATTCTGCAATATATTGCTAAATTATCGCGCTGCTTAAATTTAACGATACCATTACTAATATCGTTATTTTCAAAAATTATGATATCGTCTTTGAGTGTACCTTTTAGAAAGCAACCTATATCATTTTAGAATTATAAATGATATCATTCTCGGGTTTCTATATCACCGAAATGATATCGTAATGATATCATTACGATGTCATTTGGTTTGTTGGGTTATTGTATACTTATGATATGCCGCCTGAAAGTGTACATCCTAAGACTAGTTACACCAAAATTAACTGACACAGTCAACTAAAGCTTTGATGATGTCTGTCCGTCTGTCTGTCTTTCAGTTTCAGATTATTATAAAGTTTATTATTTTTTTTTTTAATAATCAGAATAGGAAAAAGCTCGGGAGACCGTACTGTAATGTCATCTGAGCGATACATATTATATGTTGGATTTTTTTTTATCAAAAATTAAAAGTTGTGTATAGTGTTAATCGAAAATAATATTTTTGGAGGTACTTTAAAATTGGTCCAGCTCACGAAAGTGAAATAATTGATTCCTAATATTTTGGGAATTAGTTTAAGACATATAAATCTTTAATTTTAGGAGGGTACACTTGCAACATTTTTTGTCTTCGCACAAATTGAGGCACTTTATTGAGTTCAGGAATTTTTAGTAAATCGTTAATTTTATCTTATTTAAAATCTTTTTTCTGAAAATCATAAAATACGGGTTCATTAATTTTTCTTTAGCTATCGTTTGATACATATAATATTAATATTGGTGAATTTACTTTTTTAATTTTTTGAAGATATTTCTGGGATCATCAACAAATTACCGTTTAATAGCATGTTCCAATTATCTTAGGAAGTTGAAATTTGACCAAGATATTACTAATAATACCGCCTTCCATAGTTCAAACTTATATTTAAATGAACTTAAGAACCTGCAAAAAGAAAAGCACAATCATATCTTAACAAAAAATTGCTCCACAAAATTACTTATGTAAAGTTTTCGTTAATTTTCCCAAAACGCGCCAAAAATTTCATTCTTTTTCATAAAACATATAATTTGTGTTACTAAGCCTATTCATAAACGAAGAAAATTTGTAAAAATTTAGTGAACTAACGAAGAAACTGCAAAACTAAACAGTTTTTCAGCTTTCCTGAAAAGTTATTAAAAATTACATAGGTAATTTAGTCAGCGCAGGGACGATTAAAAGAACATTTCTAGTATTTTCCATTAGTTTTTGCATTTTTTGTAATTTCTACAATTTTCGTCGGAAAACAAAAAAGTTTTTGGATACTTATAAGAAATAATGTCAAGGATATAGTGTTCTTGTTTTTTTCCTTTTTTAGATCTCGTTTTTACTAAATTTTTTGGTTTATTTAGAAAATATGTATCCAAATAAAGTTATATATGAAAAATAAATAAATTAAAAATAAAAAACTTTTTTTAAAAATTTAAATCCCCAAAAATATAAGGGAATATGTGATCAGGGAGAGTTTTCTCCATAAATATTGAGCGGATAAATAATTGAAGATAATTTTCGTCTGCATCTGCATCAACGATTCTTGAGTTATGGTAAAATATACTCGTACAATTGCCTTATTAGTCGGATTTTAAGGCAAATTCTGGAGCATTTAAAAACAATCTTATGTTGTTATCTATCCCTCTAAGACATTTTACTAAAAAGCTTGTAAGCGCTTATTTTTGCATATTTACTCGAAAATGCATATTTTGCATATTTTTCTTAATAATGCATATAAAAACGCACATTTTTTCACTTTTTTGTTAAAATGATCGATTTGTTAGTTACTATTTTTGCATATTTATTCGAAAATAAATATTTGCATGTTTTTCTTAGTAATTCATATAAATTTTCATATTTTTAAATCTTTACAATTTTTTTACATTTTTGTTAGTTTTATTTTTCCAAAGCGCATAACAGGTATTCTAGAATTTTTTCAGGGGAAGGACTTTAATGAAAATCGATTTATCTTAATTTTATCAGATGCGTCTCCATATATAGCAAAATCACCAAAAGCCATTAAGATTTCTTTCAAAACATTTTGCATGTAACCTGCTTAGCCAACGCATTACACCGAGTAACAGAGGAGATGCGTAATAATTTTGATCACATTGACTGGTTGATTTCATATAGAAAACGGATATATTTGAAAGCTTCTACACTCGTTACAAAATTATTTCGAGATGGGTATCTTGGCTTGATGCTGTAAAATATTTATTATGAACAATATTTTGACGATTTCAAAAAAGCTGTGAATGAGATTAATGGTAATGACTTTAAAGCTATAGAAAATGTTAAAATATTAAAAAATTAAAAAAATATTAAATCAAATCTCTCATTTGTCTGTTTCAATTATGGATTTTCTTCTGAAACTATTACTAAATTAGAGGGCTTTGATTCTTTAAGTATTCAAATCAGTTCAATTAGTAGTGCTATTGAAAAAAATCGATGCTGCGGAAGGCTCTATTGCTGAAAAAATAAAACTAAAATTGCAAGCTGTTACTCAAAAAATAAAGGATTTGAGTATATTAAAAAAATATCAAACTCAATTATTCTACGTTCTGATCTTGTGTTCAGGAGAATACTCTCCTTCTGAACAACAATTATTCAATTATTCAATAATTATTTATTTACTTTGGACAACTTAGTAAAAAAAATTTTTGTTTATAAAAATAAAAGTCTATCTAACCATGGTGTATTAAACCCAATATCTCGAAACTCAAAGAGCTAAAATTTAAAAAATTACAAACCATAGCTTTAACTTTTAAAAAGTGCAAAATCTTATGCATTACTCAGCTTACTGTGGACTGATTTTTGTTCTTATAGAATAAATTTTGTTTTCCCTTTTTGTCTAATAAAAATTAAAAAAAAAAAAGATAAATGCAAATTTTTAAAATTTTTAGGGTATATTTTGAATTTGAAAGTGCATTTTTTAGACGATAAAAAATAATCGACGGCTCGACACAGCCACCTTTAAAGCTGGCTGGCACAGGTCTCTGCCTATGGGTGTTGGATTTAGAGATGCCATATCACTATTAAATGTTTTTGTTTAATGTTGTCAATGTTTTCACAAGTATTGAGAAACATATTACAAAAAACGCTAGAAAAACATAGCTAACCTCAAGGTAGATTAAGAAGGTAACGACAACTCTACAACAACTACAACACCAAAAAAGCCCCATGTATTTTGTTTTTGCATTGTCATCTCTTATGTCAACTTTAATTTTGTCATTTCACATGTTTCTTTACAAAAAACAAAAACAATTCATGTAGTAAAAAGAGAGGAGAAAGACGCAATAACACAAAAGTAAGCAAAAAAAATTTAAACATAAACAAAAATTTGACTCTTCAAATTACAGCGTAGGCAGCCACAATTTACAACCACCATCTAGCTTTGTTCCACTTGTGTATTTTAGCCTCTCATTTATTTGCTCACTCTCTTTGTCTCGCTCTCAATCTGAATACAGCGCAGTGAATTTAGAAACAGGGTTAAATGAAACAGCACTGCAAACTGCTGCTGACTAAATGTAATCAACACCATAACAAACAGTGCATTCTAAATAATCAGCTGATTATTGCAGCACACACTGCTGCTGACTACGCGCTATTGTAATTTGGACTTAATAGTTAATATACCTTGGTCGTTACCTTCTTAATCTACCTTGGCTAACCTGATAACCAGCCTATCGTGAACAACCTTACGTACCGTCTATACTAGCCTTTTTCTTGTTCGCACAAGAACAAAACACACACAAATTTTTTAATTTTGTTTTCAGTGGGCAGAACTGAATCATAATTTTTTGTTTGCCGTCAGTGTCGCTTCGATACTTTTACGTGCAGCGCCTCTTCTTCCGCATACAAAATGACGTTTGATGGCAGACATGGTTGTTCGAACAATTGTGCGAACAGCGGTATGCGAACAAGAACAAAACATGTGCGCACAACATTTTGTTCAATGTGCGAACAAGAAAAAGGCTCGTGTGGACCGCAAATTATAGAAAATTTTTCAATAAAAACATCTTTATTATTATCTCATAATTATACCCTACACCACCATAGGTGATTGGGGTATAATGCGTTTGTGCTTATGTTTGTAACGCACAGAAAAAATTATCGGACCCCCACCTTAAAGTACAACGTTCGACTCAGAATCATTTTCTGAGTCGATTTAATGACATTCGTCCGTCCGTCCTTCTGGCTGGCTGTCTGTCCATGTAAACCTTGTGAACAAAGTACAAGTCGCAATTTTAAAGATTTTAAATTTCCTTCTGGCTGGCTGTCCTTCGTCCTTCTGGCTGGCTGTCTGTCCATGTAAACCTTGTGAACAAAGTACAAGTCGCAATTTTAAAGATTTTAAATTTTAAATTTGGCATAAATAGTAATTTTGACACAAGAACGAAGCCTATGGAAATTGGTTATGATCGGTCCATTATTTCACCTAGCTCCCATACAAATGCCCTCCCGAAATAGGGGTTTAGTGGTCATAAATGCCTTAAATATAGCAATATTTTAATGAAATATTTCTTTGGCACGAAGAATTTTTATATAAGTGTTAATCTTAGTGCCAAATTTCATTAAGATCGGCCAATAATTAACCATATCTCTCATATAAACCTCTCTTCCGGAAATTACATTAACGTGCATAAATCCCATACGAATGATAGTATCAAGTTAATATTTGCCACAAATAAGTTTTATATAAGCAGAAACAACATTGCCAAATTTTATAAGAATCGGTCCATAATTTACCATAGCTTCCATATAAACCCACTTCCGGGAATCGAACTGAAGGGCATAAAATCATATAAATGTTAGTAACAATGCATTGTTCTGTATTTGTATAATTTATTTTACATTTAGTAAAAGTCTATAATTGGCCATAGGTCTAAATTTTGGCTCATACACAATGGTGTAGGGTATCATATAGTCGGTCTTGACCGACTATACCGACTATAGCTTCTCTCTCGTTTTTATATAGACAATTTTTTAATCACCACATCTTTATTATTACCTCATAATTTTTTAATTAATAATATTTTTATATTTATTGGGCACAGTTAAGCCCAAATTACAATAGCGCGTAGTCAGCAGCAGTGTGTGCTGCCATAATCAGCTGATTATTTAGAATGCACTGTTTGTTATGGTGTTGATTACATTTAGTCAGCAGCAGTTTGCAGTGCTGTTTCATTTAGCCCTGTTTCTAAATTCACTGCGCTGCATTCAGATTGAGAGCGAGACAAAGAGAGTGAGCAAATAAATGAGAGGCTAAAATACACAAGTAGAACAAAGCTATACAATTTACACAAAGTTGTAAATTGTGGCTGCCTACGCTGAATTGTAATTATAACGGCAGCAACATGTTGTGCTGACAGTGACAGCTGATAATTTTTGCTGATACTGTTGCTGACTACGCGCTATTGTAATTTGGGCTTTACATTTAAAAACTATGCTCGGCACAATATTTTTGTAAAATTGCTTTATTTTAATGGTTATTCTACATTTAGAAACATATTTTAAAATTATGCTAAAAATTTCGAATTTGTTAAATAAAAAGTACATGTTTACTCTGTGACTGAATGAAAATAATGAAATATTATGAGATTTATTAAAATACGTTTACCCCTTGTTTAAGATTTAACATAATAGCTATGTTCACGTACCTGATATTTTGTGATAATTATCACAAAATGTTGCTGGAAGTTGCTAAATCGCGTTCGTTTCATTTAAAAATCTTGCAATTGTGATTTGCCGTCCACACGAGCCTTTTTCATGCTCGCACATTGAACAA
The DNA here is from genome assembly GCA_951394005.1 of Protophormia terraenovae. Taxonomy (NCBI): domain Eukaryota; kingdom Metazoa; phylum Arthropoda; class Insecta; order Diptera; family Calliphoridae; genus Protophormia; species Protophormia terraenovae. The sequence continues at coordinate 43,891,193 of OX596073.1, read as the reverse complement.
AATGTTGTGCGCACATGCATTTGGATAGTGTAGACCCAAGTTGTTCATGTTTTGTTCTTGTTCGCACACCGTTGTTCGCACAATTGTTCGAGCAACCATGTCTGCCATCAAATGTCATTTTGTATGCGGAAGAAGAGGCGCTGCATATAAAAGTATCGAAGCGACACTGCCGGCAAACAAAAAATTATGAATTGTTCGACAAATGTTCTGCCCACTGAAAACAAAAGGAAAAAAATTCTGTGTGTTGCTCTGCCGACGTTTTGTTCTTGTGCGAACAAGAAAAAGACTAGTATAGACGGTACGTGAGCAAGAGAGTGACAAAATTTGACAGTTCATTGAAGGGGAAATTAATGAAAGTTGCTGGCAGTTTTTCTTCCATCAACTTCCTTCAGCAAAAACATATGTTAAAAAAAACATATGATCATTTGTTTACAAATGTAAACAAAGAAAATTAAAATATAAAAACTAAAATTTTAGGAAAAGCAAGAAAAATAATTGTAATAAAATATTACAAAAATACTTACAATTCATATTTGTTTAGATTTATGTTAAAAAAATAGATAAAAATTCATTTATAAAAGTTTTTATTTTCTGAGTGTGTGCCAAACGGTAGCAAAGTATGTAGAAAAGTAAAATTTTGAAGTATATGAGGTGAATAAAATTTCACTAGCTCATAGGGCTACATAACTCTACGTCTCCAAGCAGACATTTTTATTTCCTAACATAAAAAATAACGTCGGCAGAATAACGTGAAGAAACTTTTATTTCCAACTTTATACGTACATGATAAATTTAAATTTTAATTTGTCTTTTATCAAAAATTTTATTTTTTTTCTTCGTTTTTCTTTTTTATTTGTATTTTAAAAACAAAATTAGTTCATTTTCCATCTTTGTTTTGTTAAAAAACATTCAAATTTTAAAAAAGAACAATATATTTGACAGCTTATGTTAAACATTATTGCTCAGCTTTGTGTTTAAACATTTATTGCGAAATAGATTGCTTATTGGTCCACACGAAACATTTTGAAGAGAGAGATAGAATTTGACAATTGCGGACACAAAAATGTCTGCGTGGAGACTAGGCGTAAATTTTTGACAAATGTATACAAAATATTGACAATCATAAATTTTAAAATAAAAAAGAACAATAATAAAATATTTATAATTTTTTGTGTGTTTTAATGTTTTTAAATTAAATTCTTATTTTATAATAAAAATAAATTGTATTAAAAATATATGTTAAAAAATTCTATGAATTTGTGTGCATTTTTGTTTTAAAAACAATTGAAAAAAGATTTCATTTGGCACAGCAAATTTGTAAAATTTATTCACCATAGTAAAATTTCCTTAGAACATTGCTACCGTTTGGCACACGCTCTATGTTGAAAATCATTTTAAGAGGTGCCATGTTAGCGTTTTTAGTTAAGGATTTTCAGCCCTTTTATTCGTTTTGGTTAAAAATAATATTTTAATGAATCAAAATTTAATTTAATGTTAGTAACAAATAATATTTAATATTTATAACATTTTGCTTTTATTTTGTTAACAAAAAAGAACAAAATTACTATGTTTTTATTTTTGTACATAGATTAGCGTTTTTTTAATTTAATGAGGGGACATAATTTTTTGTTGTTTATAAAAAAAACCTGCAAATGTTTGCAAAATGTTGTTTGCGTACTTTTTTTAATATTTTTCAATTTGAGAGTAAATTGATTTTTACTCTCTCAAAAAAAGTTGCTGGATAAATCTTGCTGGAAAGTACGCAAACACACCTAATATAAACAAAATGTTTACTCTTTTCTGCCGGCGTTATCTTACGTACCGACTATACTAGCCTTTTTCTTGTTCGCACAAGAACAAAACGTCGGCAGAGCAACACACAAAATTTTTTTAATTTTGTTTTCAGTGGGCAGAACATTTGTCGAACAAATCATAATTTTTTGTTTGCCGTCACTCTACATCCAGACTAGCCTTTTTCTTGTTCGCACAAGAACAAAACGTCGGCAGAGCAACACACACAATTTTGTTCATTTTGTTTTCAGTGGGCAGAACATTTGTCGAACAAATCATAATTTTTCGTTTGCCGTCAGTGTTGCTTCGATACTTTTACATGCAGCGCCTCTTCTTCCGCATACAAAATGACGTTTGATGGCAGACATGGTTGCTCAAACAATTGTGCGAACAACGGTGTGCGAACAAGAACAAAATATGAACAACTTGGTTCCACACTATCCAAATGCATGTGCGCACAACATTTTGTTCAATGTGCGAACAAGAAAAAGGCTCGTGTGGACCGCAAATCAGTGTCACTTCGATACTTTTACATGCAGCGCCTCTTCTTCCGCATACAAAATGACGTTTGATGGCAGACATGGTTGCTCGAACAATTGTGCTAACAACGGTGTGCGAACAAGAACAAAACATGAACAACTTGGGTCCACACTATCCAAATGAATGTGCGCACAACATTTTGTTCAATGTGCGAGCATGAAAAAGGCTCGTGTGGACCGCAAATTACATATTATATCAACGTGGAGACAATCAAGGTATATTAACTATTAGGCATAGTATAATCATAGTATAATAATAAAGTACTCGCACATCTACAAAAACAAAAATTGCTTGTATTTTGTTAGTGTAAAACTACTGCCCACAATGTCAAAATGCTTTGAACGGAAAAATGAGAGAATGTAGGAGAGCTAAACTAAAAAAAGTCGAAAAAAATTTTACATACGAATAAAAAAACAATTTGACAGTACCGCGAGGTTTGCCAATGAAAAAATTGTAAAACAGCTGTTCTTACGAGTATACTTTATAATTATACTATAAGTATAATAATAAAGTACTCGCATATCTACAAAAACAAAAATTGCTTGTATTTTGTTAGTGTAAAACTACTGCCCACAATGTTAAAATGCTTTAAACGAAAAAATGAGAGAACGAAAGAGAGCAAGAGAAAAAAACTCAAAAAAAAAAAAATTTACATGTGAATACAAAAACAATTTGACAGTACCGCGAGGTTTGCCAATGAAAAAATTGTAAAACAGCTGGGTTTACGAGTATACTTTATTATTATACTATGACTCATAGTAAAATAATAAAGTACTCGCACATCTACAAAAACAAAAATTGCTTGTATTTTGTTAGTGTAAAACTACTGCCCACAATGTCAGAATGCTTTGAACGGAAAAATTAGAGAACGAAAGAGAGCAAGAGAAAAAAACTCAAAAAATATTTTACATGTGAATACAAAAACAATTTGACAGTACCGCGAGGTTTGCCAATGAAAAAATTGTAAAACAGCTGGTCTTACGAGTATACTTTATTATTATACTATGCTATGACTATTAGGTAGAGTTAAAAACACAGCTGACTTTTTTTTTCTTTATGTGTGATGACTGTCAAATCTTTTTTTATATGATGTTTGTTTCTATGTGTGTTTTGTTTACATTTTTTATATCATTTTTGTTATTGTTTCAATGTACAAAATTTGACATTTTACGAAAACAAATGAGAGAACTTTTTTTATTGTTGTATTTGTTGTAGAATTGCTCTAACCCATGGTACCAGGTAACAGTATCGCTACAACAAATACAACAAGGCAACAACAACAGTAATTTTTGTTGGTTTATTTGTTTTCTTAATGTCAAAAAGAAGAAAACAAAAAGCAAAACAAAATATATAAAAAACTAAGCACGTTTATATTACACTGGGGCCTCGATTAACCGGCAAAGTCGATTTTATAATTGTTTATAATTTTCTTTTTTTGCATCTTTTTATTTTTTGCATCGATTATTCGTGATTACCTCTATTCGGATTTCTAAGCATAATTTATTTCATTGGTTTTGAACAATCAAACACAATATGAATAAAACAAAAAAGGGAGTTCCCTCGTTTGAATAAGTCAGAGAAAGGTAAAATCCAAATTTACTTTATTCATGAAAAACTAGTTAAGAAAAATAAGAATTTGAAAAAGAAGAAACATTATATGACATTTTTAAGAAACTACGTAAAATTAAACCTTTATGTATTGTTCATGTTCTTAAAAAACTATTATTTTTCCTTATATAATTAAAAAAATTTATATTAAATCCTTGAATAACTGAATAATATAAATAAAAAATGTTACTCAATTAACCGATCCCTGTTAAGGCGAAGGCACGGCTAAATATGGATGAATAAATAATGTTCTTACTTTTTTAAAATTAAAACACTTTTATTCCATATTTTTTAAACTTAGTTTTATTTAAAAATTTTATTTAACTGTGCTTACTTGCTAAAATTTCATTTTAGTTTTTCTTTTTTTTTTTCATTATTAATTAATTTTACTCTTTTTGTTATAATAGTATATAATAATTGAAATATGTCTATATTTCTAATATGTTTTTTTTTTAATTTTTTTTTTTTTTGTTATTGTTAAGCTGTATTCTTTTTTTAATTTTCAATTAAAAATTTAAATTAAATATAAAAACTGTAAAAAAAAAATAATAAAAAAATGTATTAATAATAATCAATAATTAAAATTTATTATATTTTATAATTGTACATTTAAAAGTAACAAACGAACACATGGTTAATGAAGACCATTTGTAATGATGATTTTTAAAATGATTACGCATAAAATTAAAAAAAAAAAAAAATCATAATAATTTCGAAAAAAGGGAAAATTTTATCACCATAAAATATTTGTTTATTTTTTTATTATCTAACAAAAGTTTTTAACAAGTTTGCAGTACATATTATAAGAAAGTTATTTAGGGTCTGATTTTGTAAAAGGAAACGAAAATTAGTTTCAACAATTTATATTGATAACAACAAATAAATTTGAATTTTGTTTTCAATATAAAATTTTGAAACGAATTTTTGTTTCGTTTTTCAAAATGAAGCTTTAAATATTTTTTTTCTTTTTCTTTTTAAAAATCCTTTTTTATAATAAAAAAATACAATAATTTTCATTTTAATATTTTCAAATATAAGTTCAATTATTAAAATTATACCAAAAAATATTGTTACTAAATATTTATTTAATAAAAAATATTTATGTAAGTTTTTTTTTAGTTTTGATATTTTATTAATTTAAGTAAATGAGTTGTTGACTTTTTTATTGATTTGTATTGAGAATATGTACAAAATATATAAAGAATTTTGGCGACTTATTTTATATTTATGTTGTGGTTGTTTTCTGTATTATGTATTACTTAAAGTATTAAAAAGAAGTAAATACAAACTTAAAAAAAATACAAAACTTAGATTTTTTTCTTGCATTAAATAAAAAATTCCCAACAGTTGCATAATATCGATATGCCAGCAATGTAAATATCTATTATATTGTTTTCTTTCTTTATTAATAAGTGAATATAATAACATAGAATTTGCTAATTGCTGCTATTAATTTACATTTAAAATGTATCATTTCCAATCTAAATTTTGCTTGTTCTGAAACAGTATTTTTCTAAACTTTATTAAATACTTTTTAAAAAGTCATACAAAATGGAATTCATATTGAAGAAATAAAAAATAAAAGAAATGGCGAAATTCAATTGCCTAATTTGATACAAATAAGAATTCTATATTTGGCTGTAACAAATCTTAAATATCCTCCACTAGGGGCCCCTAAACAAAATTTGTCGATGATTGCCACCTATAAATAAAAGTTTACTTCTCAAAATCTTTATCCTGTCATTATCCTTTTGCATGATGTAAAAATATGAAAATTACATTCAGATATTGAATGATTAAATAATTTTTTAATTCAAATCATTTCTAAATTGAATGAAAATATTTTCTTTCTTTATTTAATCTTTTACAAAATGAATTAAGGAATATTTTCTACAAAATTGGGTTTCTGTATTTCGAACGAAAATGTAAAAATCACTTACTATTTTGCTTTCGACTGGATTCATTTTTTAAAGAAAAATAACACACAGGAAATAACTCTTTCGATAAATGAAGATTTTCTTTCAAATATTAATGTGTAATGTATATGTATATCTATGTTCAAACCATTTAGTAGTATTTTTAATATATTCGGGAAAAAAATTAATCCGAAAGAAAAATACAACAAAATTCCATACAAACGAAAGCTTAGGAAATAGAGAAACCTAAAATGATTCGAATTCGTGATTCGACTAGAGTATCAGGCTATCATTCTTTATATAGTCTATGAATTAAGTTGTATTATAAATGCTTTTAATGAATGAAAAGGAAATTAAAAATTTCGATTTTGAAAAGTTAATTAAAGAATTAATTCTTTTGAACATTTGAACATAAAAATACAGTATAATGATTATGCAATTAAATCAAAACGGAATCTTTGAAATCATCGGACTTTATTTATAGAAGCTACGATTTTTTTTTTTTTTTTTTTTTGAAACTTTTACATACTCGAGGTGGTCAACTTTGCCATCCTGTGTCTTATCTCGTATTACACAGTGACTATAAGATGATTTTTCAGAAAGCCAAAGTAATCCTCTAAAACTTTCCCATACATTCTAAATCGATTCGACCAGTAGTCTGGAAGATACAGATTTATTACAAAAATTTTTGCGATTGGCCCAACTGTGTGGTGTTGGAGGGTGCGAAAACATTTTTTTTAATGTTTATTCAGATTTTTCTTAATTAGAAATTAGAAATTGATTAGAAACTTATATCCAAAATTACATATTTTCAAAGATTACGTTGGGGTAAAATGTGTTAAAAGTGGCGATTACTTGAATTTTAAATATTTAACTTTTTATAATAAAATTGGTATTGAATAAAAATAGACAAAATGTGTATTAATAATAATAAAAATCACTGGTCTAGGATACGTTGTTTTTTTGTATAGAGCTGTCAAAGTTAAGTTTTTTTTTTTTAAATATTGGAAAAAAAAAAATTCATAAACTTTAGGTGTACTTTTTTAAATAAAAGGTTTTTTAAAGCAAAATTTTAAAAACGGAACCATAAACTACAAGTATTTTAATGTGTTTTTCTCAAGTGTTTGAACATTTAGTTCTTTTTTCAAATATTTTTATTATTTTTTTTTTGAAAATTGTTTTATTACACTAATTTTGAACTTTGATGAAATAGAACTTAAAATGTTGCAAGCTATTTGTTCTCATATATTCCTGAATAATAGTCCAATTTTTTCTTTAATATTCTAAAAAAAGAAATCGTGTGCATATATAGCCCGATTTGAGAAATTAACATTTTTGTTTAAAAAAACTCCAGTGATCTCATACAAAAAAAAAAAAAAAATTGGAATAAATCTGTCTGATTGGATTTACATAAAATTTCACATAGGTGTAGCAGAGCAGAGTAAAATTTAAAGTTTGGATGGAAGACCCTACATACATTACAGGAGCGAAGCTATGGAGGTTCAAAGTACGGTACTCTGACATAGAAAATGTTTAACCACTAGTAAAATTTTTGTTCCATACCCAATTTAAAAGATTATATCACCTTAAAGCTATTGATTATGGCTTTCAAAAACATGTTTACATGTACTATTTATCTCTAATAATTTTCGAGATCTCAATTTTACAAGATCTTGTTCAAGTTTTTTCTATATATAGCCCAACATTTTCGATCGATTTTATTATATTTTTTTTGTAATTATTTAAATAACGAAATTATCTATCGAATAAAAGAAATTTTAAGTCTTTATTGAGTTCAAAAATAAACAATTTTGAATTTGCAAAAATGAAGAAACAGACGGCCGGACAGACATCAAAATTACTATCAAAAAAATCTTAAAATGTAAAAAGTGCACTTTTTTACTTATTCATCAATATAAAAACAAAATGTAAATATTAAAATATTGATATCGCCTTTCCCTCAATTAAGCGCAATTTTTTAATCCTTTAATCCCATTTTTTCTGCTAAACCGGTTTGAATAATTTTAAATAGTAAAAAGCTTAAAAGAACCACAAAGAATGCATGAATTTCATTTGATTCAAGTTAGTAATTAGGATGTTATAGTGCTTCCCAAAGACATTTGGACAGAAGAATATAGCTGAAATGACAACGAATTTCATTTAAAGAATTGTAATGATGATATTTTATACCCGCCAATAAAAGATCATCATTTACAAAAAAATTAGGCAATCGAGTCTCCAGGCATTTTATACGAAGTCTAAAAAACATTAAAAATAATAAACTTTAGTTAACACTTAACCAAAAGAAAATTATTAAATTAAATATTACATATTTTTCTATTTAAATAAAAATTATAATTAATTATAAATATAATTTATTATAATTTAAAACGTGATTAGTGTTAACATAAGATTATTATTTTTTGTTAATATTAACAAGTTTAATGATAATATGAAATTTTTCCAAAAATGAAATTGTTTATATGTGTATACGTATTTTAAATATTAATTTATTTAAAATAAAATCAACTACATTTAGGTTTTTTTTTCTATACATTATTAATATTATTAATTAAATATATATGTTTTGCAAAAATTGCAAACCAAAATTTTATTTATTTCGTTTTTATTTAGACTTTATTATAAGTATATTTGTTCGTTTATTTGTGGATAATTTCAAAAAGTTTTTAATGAGTTTAGTTTAGTATATATTTTATTATTTATTTTATATCATGTTTTTTTATTCTTCTGTTTATTATATGTATTTATTTATAATTGCTAAATTTATTAACTTTTTTCTTTCTTTCACTTTTGTTCTTTAAATATTTGTCTAATAATATATTAATAGGGATAGAGAGAGAGAGAGAAAAGTTATGTGACAGAATTCTCTTTTACTATTTTTTGAGGAATTTCTTAATTTACTTATAGACTTTAAGTTAAGAAAACAATAAAAGAAATTAATACAAGGCAAGAAGAACTTAGAATCTTTGTTTTGTAACTGTCAAAAAAGAGTTTTATAAGAAATGTAAATCGTATATTGAAATTTAATAAGACATTATTACCACAACAAATTCTTTCAGTTCTTTTTTTAAGGGTATAATGTACACATATGGACAGTAAAATAGGTGTGATTCCCTTTAAATGAAGAAAATTTAAAATTTTATGTTTTAACATTTTTTTAACTTATATTCATGTTTTATTTATTAAATACGACTATCTATCGGAAAAGGTTTTAAGAATGAAAACCAATATTTTTCTGTGGTCAATAAAATAGATGTGTTCGCAAAAATTTTAAAATTACAAAAATATTTTCTGTTTTTGAAACTTAATAATAATAAAATATAATAGCATGAAAATACATAATTATTATTATTTTTTTTTTATTATCCCTATCTTAGCGGAGACACACACCCTAACATCTTAGCCTATTTTTTTAAGTTTACTTAACAATTTTAGCCAGAATTTTAATCATATGAATAACTAATTTATATACATTATATACATACTTCATGAAAGGTTTTGGTTCGTTATAAAGCTAAAACTTCCACAAAAGTGGTATGTATGCGACATTATATTACAGAATATCCATTTTCAATAATCTCCTGTACGATTTTTGAAACTCCGGGACTTTTTCGGATAAGAGCCCAAACACAACCAAACGGATTTCAACGTTGTTTTCCGCTCTAAGAGCGAAATGCAAATTAAATGAAGATGGAATCCAGCAGCGGATTTCATATGTATTTTGTTTTTGTTTCTTTATATTTTTTGTGTTTGGCAACAACAAAACTACATATATAAAAAAATATTTATCTTTCTCTCTTAAATTCCATACATAAAAAATAAAAGGCAAATCTATCAATCTCATTCTTTCTTATATAAATTTATTGTAAACTTATGTGATTCATTTTGCAACAACGGCAACACTGACAGAGAGGGAGAGTGAGAAAATGAGAGCTTTTGAGAATCCGTTGTGAAATTAAAATAGATTTTAATTTCCAGCGGATTCCGCTGTGTTGTTTTAGTTGTCAAATCTTCATATAAAAAAAAGTAATCCGCTAGGTTGTGTTTGGGCTCTAATGCAAAATATTCCAAATAAGAAGAAATAACTTGTTCAGACCCACACATTATGATAGGAACAATATAATATATAGTAATTAATAAAGGTGTAATTTTATTATAAAAACGGGAATCTGTCTAATGATTAAAAAGAAGAAATCCTCATATTATATGCACAAAAGGCATTAAGGTAATAAGTAATTGTATGTGAGTGCCTTTGGTTATGTCTGAAACATTTTAATGAAACAAAAAAAAAAAAATAAAATAAAAAAAAATTTGAAATTTTTGTGCTAGAATTTATTGGAAATAATAGTAAGACTTTAATCTGAGTAAAATATTCCACTCTTATAGAGTGTTTGGAAGGATAACGACTTGCATCGTTCGTCAAGTATGATGGGAATTTGGTGCTAGGTATATAACATGGAAGTTTTGATATAATCAAGTACTTAATATATTATAAATTTTATTTAAAATAGGCATAAATAAATAATTTTAGAAGCATTCTCGCTCATTTAACAAAGAAAAAATCATAATTTTTGAATAATAACGGTATAATATCCTATCAAGGACTTTTGGGTGCGTGTCTCCGCTAAGCTAGGAATAATCAAGAAAATTCCAAAAAATAAATTTGTCCTTTCATGCTATTATTATATTTTATTATTACTAAGTTTTAAAAAACCGAAAATATTTCTGTAATTTTTTGCGGACACACATATTTTATTGACCACAGAAAAATATGGGTTTTCATCATTAAAAACTCTTCCGATCTCCAAACACCAATTTAGTTAAAATCCATATTTTTTTATTCCTTAATTAGTCGTATTTAATAAATAAAACATAAAAATAAGTTTAAAAAAAATGTTAAAACATAAAATTTTATATTTTCTTCATTTAAAGGAATTCACACCTATTTTATTGTCCATATGTGTATAAGATCTTAAAAGAAAATCAAACACTAGTTTAAGAAATTTTCTTAATTTAATTAATTTAAGACAATTCTTAATAAGACTCATAAGTCCTTTTTTTCAAACAGTTATGCAGTCAAAGCTGTTGATCATTTTACAGGTCTGTAATTCGTTTCAAAAGAAACAAATTTAAAATGCTAAAAATTTCTTTACGATTTGAATTATATACTTATTGACCTAACAGGTTTTTTAAATTCAATAAAATATTTTTAAATTCGCTAAATTTTGTTTTTATAACCTTTTAAATCTAACTAGCTTCGTAACACAACTATGTAGAATAAAATTTTTATTAAGTAGGTATTAATTATATTAAAAGTAAATATTAAAAGATAGTTTTTTAGTTTAGTTCAGCCGGAAAGGAAATTTCATTTCAATTCGAATTCATGTTTTATGTTTTTTTTTTTTTAAGAAAAAAAAAAAAAAAAAAAAAATATGTAAATGAAAACTTAAAACTTAATTAAACTTATCGAGTGTGAAAATATTATTAGAAAACTTTGTATAAAAATACTACTAAAAACAAAAACTTATAATTTACATTAAGAGATAATAGTAAAGATAGAAATGATTTGGAGAAAACACTCAGACTTCCAGTTGTTTTGAAGGTTGTTGGGTAATAAAAGGTTCACTCCACATGCGACGTAAGTCACCCTGGAAAGAGAGAAAAATAAAGAAATTAATATTATTGTAGATAACAAGAAAATTAATGTTAAGTTTCAATTGTTTTCAAGATGGCCTTCTTTAAGAAAACTTTTGGTCAATTATGATTTTCTAAAGAAATAATAAGTATATTTTTTTATATTTTTCTTTTTATATTATTTAATTAATTTTAACTTTTTTTTTATTGTTGTTAAATTCCAAACACTATTTTTTTACTTTGAATTTAATTTTTCAGTGGTGTTTTTCAGTTTAGAGTTGATTTTTTAGTACTACCCTAGAGTAAAGAGAACCGGTTCAAAACTAGTCACGTGACAGGTTCTCAGGGCTAGTGACCGGTAACAGTTCCGGAACTTTATATGAGAGGAACCTGTCACTTTTACATGGGGTTATCATTGGAGGTGGCTAATTAGCCCCTTGGGACAGGTCAAAGCATAGGTAACAGGACTGGTCCAAAAGAACAGGTTCAGGGTGGATTAATATAATACAAATTGGATAAAAATTCGGTAATTGTTTACTTTTAAAAAAATTTGTTTATTAATATTTTTATTATATTATGTTTATTTTTTTTTATAATTTTTCGTTAATGTCGTTGGCGGCACCCCGAATCGAATCCATATTCATCTAACTAATGTTATGTTTAGTAGTCTTTAACGCTAACCACTCGTCCACTGATTGTTATTGCGTGCGAGTTGCTAAATGCGCACTTAACAAGCATGTTATAAATTGACTCACAACTGTTAAATAGTGAGTGTGTTTGTGTCAACTGGTTCTCAATTGGAACTTTGGTGACGAGTTAGGTGTCAATTGGTACTCAACTGGTACTGAGGAACCTGTCCAATACTGCAATTGACACAAATTTCCCGCAGGGTATTTACACATTTTTGCAGAGTGACAACATTATAAACATTTTTGCAACTTCTACTAATTTTTACACTGATAATTTTGCAAGAGTTGTGCAAAATATTGTTCTATGTGGTTGTTGCTGTGTTTACAGAAATCGATGCAACTTTTCTACTTTGCAAGGGTCTAGCAAAGTTGCATTTTCAGTTTAGTATTTTTTAATTTGAGATGAAAAAAATTTGTTATAAAAATAATTTCTTATAAAAATTGTGAATAAAAAAACAAAAGATTTTATTTTTTATTTTTTGACAGACATAGTCGGTCAAGCCCGACCATTGAATTAAAACTCGGGGAGGGGACTGATACTTTTACTAAGTGTAAAATAAAAAATGCGATTACATAATATTACGTTGATACTAACATTTATATGATATGCACGTTTGGGAGATTTCGGAAGTGGGCCTTATATGGGAGCAAAGGTTCGAAAGGCTTAATTCTTTAATTAATTTTCTTAAATCGAATTAAATTTATTATCCAGTCATTCTTTTAAAGCATTCAAATTAATTTAATTCATTGAATTAAATTCTTTGTACTTCATATGAGTTGAACTAATTCAACTATGAATTAATTCCTTAAAGAATTCATTCAACAATTATACAATTCAAGCTTAAAAAATATATTGAATCATTAAAATTTTCTTCAATTCAAATTTATTACAAATTAGCTTTAGAAAATTCATTTTGTAAAAGATTAAAAAACAAAATATTACAAATTGAATGAAAAAAAAAAAATATTTTCATTCATTTTGGAAAAGATTTGAATTAACAAAAATTGAATGAATTCTTTATGAATTAATTCAATAAGGAATTAATTATATTCAAACAAAAGCCTTTGAATTAAGCTATTGAATTATATTTTTGAGAATGGTATTATGGAATGAAAAATTCATATTTCTTAATTCAGAATTAAGATTTAAGGGAATTAAGCTAACATTTAATTAAGTCTTTCGAAGCTCTGTATGGGAGCTACGGTAAATTATGAACCGATCTTTATAAAATTTGGTAAAATGATTTATACTTATATATAACTTATTTATGTCGAATATTAACTTTATACTAGAATTTGTATGGGATTCATGCACATTAAAGTGATTTTCGGAAGAGGGGGTTATATGGGAGCTATGGTCAATTGTGGACCGATCTTCAAGAAATTCTTTCCATCGAATTTCATTAAATTATTCTTATTTTTAAGGCACTTTTGAGTGTTGAAACTCTATTCCGGGGGGCATTTATATAGGGGCTAGGTAAAATAATGGACTGATCACAACCAATTTCAATAGGCTTCGTCCTTGTATCATAAAGTACCAAATTTTTACGCATCGTTTGAGGGGTCTTTCTACATCGAAATCTCGAAAAAGGCTATCCTCGGGACACTCTAATGGACAGCCAGCCAGACGGACGGACATAGCTAGATCGACTCAGAATCTAAACAGGACCCAGAAAATATAAACTTTATGGGGTTTTTAAATGATTTTTTTTTTACATGTTACACACGGAATGACAAATATACTCCCATCTTTTTGATGGTGGGTATAAAAATCTTGTAATAGGAAACATTCACCCCTATCATGAATACTTTTTCCCTCGAAATTTGTTCCCTTTCCCCAAATTTGCAATCGTGAAAAAATTCCCCGTGAATAATTTTATGCTAAAAATAAAATTCCCCTAATCGTGAATGATTTTTCCCCCCCAGTTTTTTCACTTTTCCCTTTAATTTGTTCACTTTATTTTTGCTGGGGAACAGAACAGAAAATGTAAGTAGATCTTCTTATAATTCGGATATTAAAAATATTTTAAGGACACGATCAGTTGATAAGACACAAACTGATGTATTGCTCAACATAAAATATAATTATTGTTCCAATTCTAAACATATTGTACACTTTAATTTGTTATAATTATTTTTTTATTTTTTGTTGGGTTTCCAAAAATTAGCCGAATTATTTTGAAACATAAAAGTTAAATAGTACAATAAACTAATGTTGCAATAAAACTATCACTCCAATACTAAATATTTTGCTTTGTTTTTTTTTTTCATGGGAACAAAAATTCCACTTGTTATTCACGATAGGGTTGATTTTGCAGTGAAAAAAATTTTAGTTCAAAATATAGTGGTGAAAAAAATTGTAGTGAAAAATTGGAAAAAAATTGTAGTTAATAAAATTATAATTAAAAAAATTGTGGTGAACATTTTTTGTTAAAAAAGTGCGGTGAAAAAAAATTGTGGTGAATGCAAAAATATTGTGGGAGAAAAAATTGTGTGAATAAAATTGGTAAATTCATGATACAATAAATAATAAGGTACAATTATTAGAGAGAGTTGTGATTTTCAAGTCTTGTAAAGTAAAATAATTGTAAAATTTGTAACAAAAATACACATGAAAAAATTTAAATATGTTTCGTTTACATTTGAAATGTGGAAATATTTCTTGAAAGGCTGCAATATTTGTTGGATATTTTGCGAAATTTAACACGTATATTTTTCAAAATGATATTCTGTGCACAATTTGTTACACACATATTCGTTTTTTCATATAAAGTTATTTTTTCACAATTTATAATTTTAATATCAAATATTTTTTTTTTTTAAGTGTTCTTTATTTTTTACATTTTCTTTTGACTGACTTTTCAAGGAAAATAAATTTGAGAACTTTCTCTCTAATAATTGTACCTTGTTATTCATTGCATCATGGGTAAATTATTTATTATTATTATTATTATTTTTTTTTTTTTTTTTGGGTTAATTAAAAAAATATTGGTTTAAAAAATGGAGTTGAATGAAATTCGTGGTGAATGTACTTTGTGGTGAATAAAATTGGGGAATAAAATTTGTGGTAAAAAACTGTGTTGAAAGCATTTTTGGGAAAATCTTGTAGTAAATAAAATTTACATTGATTAAAATGCGTAGTGAAAAAAATTGAAGTGAAAAAATTTTGACAAACAAATTTAATAAATAAAAATTGGTAAATAAATTTTTTGTTGAAAATATTTTTGATATAAATTTATGTTGAAAAAACATAATGTGGTGAAAAAAAATGATAAATAAAATTTTTGGTGAAAATATTTTTGATGTAAATTTTTGTTGAAAAAAAAAAAAAAATCTAGTAAAAATAAATTATTGGTTAAAAAAATTAGGGGAATGAAATTCGTGGTGAATATAATTTGTGGTGAATAAAATTGGCAAATAAAATTTGTGGTGAAAAACTGTGTTGAAAATGTAGTGAACAAAATTTGCATTGATTAAAATGCGTAGTGAAAGAAATTTAGGTGAACAAATTTTGCCAAAAAAATTTGTGGTAAAAAAAAAAATTATAAAAATAATTAAAAAAAATAATAATAAATTAAAATTTGTGGTAAAAATAATTATGGTGAATAAAATTTGTGATGAATACAACTTGAGATGAAAAAGATTGAAACAAAAATGTGGTTAAAAAATTGTTGGTAAATTAATGATGAAAAAATTTGTGTTAAAATATTTTTAGGAAAAGAATTTAGGTGAAAAATTTATAAAACGGTAGTGAAATAAATTGTGCTGAAATTATTTTGTTAAAAAATGTTTGTGAAATAGACTAATCAAATTTTTACCACAATTTAAAACAAAATTTAAGGTTAAAATTATAATTCTACAAAAAAAAAAAAAAAAAAAATCTATTAAAATAATAATAAAAAAATAATTATAATAAACTCACCTTTAAATAAGCCATTGTCAACAAAGGCAATAATGTGAATGGTACCAAATACAATAAAGCCGGTTGAGCAGCTTTAAAAACTTCCGAACTTACAGTAGCCGTAAGTAAACCAAGGAAATAACTAAAAAAATAATAAAAAATAAAAAATAAAAAAAAATAATAAAACATGTTATACTTACCCCAATAAGGAACAATGAAAATATGTCAACCTAGAGCCGACACCTTTTGGCGGTGATAATGTTGGATCATTTGTAACACCCTGTGACTTTTTATATGCATCATAACGCAATACAAAACATAATAGCAAACCCGGCATTACAATATCTCCAAGACCCAACATTGAGAAATGTCCCGTATTGTGTATGCTTGGAAAAACCAGTTTTCCAGGTAAATTTAATTTCGGTGGTTCTTTAACGATATTACCCAAATTTAGTTTGCGCGCCACAATACCAACTGGATTATCAGCTGGACGTGTCGCTACCTTGACCATAACATTTGTGCTAAATATGTACGAGGAGAAAAAGACCCAGAAAACGTCATAGATAAGAAGTCCGGTAAGTAGGAGCGTTGAGACTTTAAGACTTGGCAAGCGTACGAAGGCAATAAATGCAACACAAAGGCCCATACCCATGGCTTAAAAATAGAAGAGAAAAAGGTGGACATTTTAAAAAATATATAAGGGCTTTGTTTATAATTAGATTAGATTAGATGTTTCCTTAGAAAATAATTTATTACATGGAAATTTGTTTTAATTACAGTGTTATTTGATATTTGACTTACCATCCATTAAAAGCCAATGACCGGTTAGCACCCATATGCAAACAATTGACACAGACAGAGTAAAACTGAAGAGTTCAGCGGCAGTAAAACGTCCACAAATACCAAACGATATACGATTGCCATCAGTGCAGGGGCGTATTATATACTGGCACATGGGCAAGAGCAAAAAGGCCAAAGCCACAGTAGCAATTACTAAAATATACACAAACAAAGAAAAAATAATATAAAACGAAAAAAATCCAATTTAATATGAAAAATAAAAAAAAACAATTCTTGTAAAACAAGAAGAAATTAATTAAATTGATTAAACATACTTGCGGTACAGACAGCAAATAACAATTGCATTGAATCGAAAAAGAAAAACATAATTAACAATGATATCGAAGCTCCCAAAGGTAAGCACAAAGCATGCATTGTATCCAAGGTAGCAAACTTATCTAAAAGAGAATAAATAAAAAAAACATATGATTTTTTTTAATTTGTCTTTACCGAGGAAAATTTTTTTGCTGGCCTAAAATATTTCGATTACTAACACATACTTGTGTCCTGTTGTACAGGTTCACCGGTCAATAAATTTGTCATCGATTCATTGCGTTTCTTTTGTTCACGCTCTCGAGCCTCCTGTTCTATATTTAAACTACGAAAACTTCCATAGACAATCAACAGCATTGATATAAGGCATGTCGAAACTCTCGATGAATCCATAATGCTAGTGGCCTGAAAGGTATTTGTTGTTGTGCTACTACTGCTGTCTATAAGTAAACCAGCGGCTGCTGCTCCTGCTCCACCATTTAATGAACTGTGCGACATTGCTTAGTGCAGCCTTAAAAAGGCAGCACCTTTTCTTTTTTACTTTTTTTTTTTTCTTCAAACTCAACCTCTCGCTATGATTTTAATAAAAATTAAAATCTTGACTGTTGATGGGGAGGCTGTTAATGGTTTAAGAGCTTATTTGCAAAATATATAGGAAAAAAAGAGAAAATCAAATTTTCTTATAATTTCCGCTTCCGTTAACAATTGAAAAAAAAAAAAAAAATAATAATAAAATTGTAGAATTATTATTAAATTTTTTTCAATTTGCTTTGGTTGTCTGTCTGTCTGTCTACTAGGCTGTTTGCTGAAGATGATTATGTTGCTAAAGAGCTGCTAGGTTAACTGGATGTTTATGACGTTATAATATTGCTGTTGAAACTGATGAACAAGATGTTAATGATGTTGAATGTGGGTTGTTGTTAAACTTCTAACTCCTTATGTTCTATTAATATTCAATGATGGATGTCTCGTTGATGTTATGAAGTGCAGCTTAATGTTTGGTGTGCTGTAATATTTCACTTTAGTTTAGTTTAGGTTCTTCTTATTTTACTCCCATTTAGTTTGTCTTTATCTCTATTTTAAAACTGTTTTTTTATGTTTTTCTAAACACACACCATGTGCATACTCAACGCACTCAATCTCTTTTGCAAGGTGTTGTTGATATCATATCAGGACATCATAACAACAACATTGACAAACATACATTTTGTTTATGTTGTTTGTTTTTGATTTTTGCTTTTATTTCTCTTTTTGATGTTTATTTTATATTGCATTCTGAAAATAGAAATATTAAATTATTTATTAATAAATATTTTAGTGAGAGATAATAAACGCAAGTATATATAAACAATATTTGTAGAGATAAGAATAAAACATAAGCACATTTATCATAGCAAATAACCTTTTACCACAGTAGAAACACATTTAAACACTTAATAAAAATTATGAGACAAATAATAGAATAAAAAATAAGGAGTCATACATATATACGTACACATGTATAATACGATAAAAGAAAAAGAAGGCAGGTATTCCCTACTAGATATCTAAGAATATAAAAAAATATATGTATGTTTAAATGTTGATTTGAGTACAAATTTTATATCAGAAAAGATAACAAAGTGGCGCTTTACAGTTTAATTATATGAAACATAAATTCGTTTAGAAAGCTACTAATTTTTATTACAAAAGTGTAAGGACGGGGAATTGGACACATAATCTATGTGTTTCGTAAAATTGAACATTTAATCTATAAAGATTCCTAAACACTTTTTATCTGAGACAAAGTTAAGACGGAAACCATACAATAGAACATTTTAATCTTTTGAATCAAAACAAATTGTTCTCGTTTTTTAGGGTTAATTTCAAATCCATTCTCCCCTCATCCAACCCACCTAGTGTCTTTCTTAGGTGAATAAAATTTTAAAAACGTATGAAAATATATTTACTAAATTACTATCCACAATATTAATTAAATTTAAAAAATAAAGGATCAATGGCGGATACTTGTGGTATGCCACTTGTAACCTCCATGTACATGGTGTAAAAGAAAATTTATATGTAAATATTACGCAGTCTAATTATTGACTTTGCGTGAGGTAATTTATCAAAGGTTTTAGAAAAATCTATAGAAAGTATAACATTACATTTCCCTTCGTTAAGGTTTTTTCATATAGAATCAGTTATGCCCACTAAAAGTTCAGTTTCACCATAATTTTGGCGGAAACCGGAATAATTAATATGAAGAAGTTCATGGCGTTTTATATAATTCATTATTTACTCTTTAATAAGATATTGAACAATTTTAGAAAGTATCGGGATTTCAGAAATTGGACACAAATTATCTAACGAGTTAGAGTTTCCAACCTTCTTTATTGGAGCACTATGAGAAGTCTTCCAAGCTTTGGAGAATTTGGAAGTTTTATTTATTTATTATGCCCACCATCTGCAATATTTCTGTGCACACAAAATTTGAAATTTCACCTTATATGGGAGGTGGGTGGATCATACTCAGTTTTGTACAATACTTATATTCTGTTTAAGAGATATGGTGGAAAAGTGCAAAATAGTGTTACGATGGACACTGACATTTTCTAATTTTTGGCCCATAACTTTTTTGTTTATTAATTTCAATACCAAATAAACCTTATATAAGAGAAATATTTAGCCAAATTTCGTCCTCCTTTGTGGTCTGCTCCGAGCACTATCCTTCTTTCAAAAGACACACAGTCGCAGATTTAAAATGAACAGAATTCTGGACAGTTTAGTGGATTGCCCTCCTTTGGCACATAGCAGTAACATTTGTTTGATATTTATTAAAAAAAAAATACAAATACAAATTTTCTGTGAAATTTTTGCATTTATTTGTCCTGATCCTTAATGTTTGTTAAGTCATTAAATGCGCGTCCCAAAGGCCTTTCTAGCGATACCAAATTTTCCTATTGTTCCTTTGGCAGAAATATGAAAAAAAAAAATCAGAAAAGCCCGAAAAAAGGTCCTCACGAAAGGATCCAGACCTAATAGTCCTACTCTTAAGAATGTTACCAGGCCAGTTAGTTATTTGTTGATCCTAAACCTTTACTTTGAAGAACAGTGAAATACTTGCCGAATGTGACCGTTGATTTGAATGGGTCAAAAATAGTTAGAGTCCATCTTAGTCCATTTTCCGTTATGGGAATTTGAACATCGATAGGATCATTTGAAGGTGTCAAGGAACACTCCGTTAATAGTAGGCTGACAGGAAAATACGCGTCCATTAAGACAACCGTTGCCCAAAAGACAAGATAACCAATGGCATCGCTTAAAATAAACTTGTTCTTTGGACCAAAGTCATTAGATTTCCTTATTGATAGAACTGATGTCTATATTTCTCTAAGCAATAACTCAGAAGTAGGGTTTCTTCTTCGGAAAGAAAACAATTAGCTTATCACTATAGATCTGTAAAATATCACTTATTGATAGTAATTTCTTCTATGTGTAATCCCAACATAAGCAGCATAAATTACAACTTTACTGTAGTAAACATCAACAGATTTTAAAACTGTATTTAGTGTCAAACTTCATAAAAGCAACGAGAGGAAACTTCGTTGTTGGATTCCACAATTGAGAAATTTTTTTTAAATATTTCCATTAGAACTTGCTGTAGAAAAGTATTAACAAAAAACCGGATTAGTTTATAAAATTAAAAAATCTGTTTTTCTTGTCTTTAAATGCCAATATTCCAAAATATTTTAAATTTTATCAATAAATATGAAATTTTCTTGATTTATAATCTTAACAACTCCCACACTTCGATATTGTTGAAAAAAAAAAAAAAAAATATTGTAAAAGTTAAAATTATGTTTTGTGCAACTCAAACAAGATTTTTAAATTAAATTTCAACAACTTTACTTGTTAAATTTTCTTGATCTAATAAAGTTTTTGAACAAATGTTTGTTCATTTTGTTATAGATTTTTGTCTGTGCTATGACCCTCAAAAGAAAAAAACATGTTCCCTTGACTTTTAGAAAGAGGAGTGTGAAAATGTGGTGTTTTAATAATTGAACTATATAAGTAAATATTAATTTGTATATAAATAAAGAAAATATATATATTTCAATGGTTATTTGTATGCATGTGGTTTTTTAAAAACATAAATAAATAATTAAGTTTAACAACATAAATATAAATACATATCGAGGGCTTATATTCAAATCGGGCCTCATGCAGATTTAAAATGTTTTTTTTTTTTATCAGACTCTTTAGTTTTCTGTTTTTTTTTTTATATATGGTGTTAATTTTGGAGTCAAAAATTAATTCAAAGACTATGTTTTTCACTTTTTGTTTTTGGGCTATCTACAAACAGTATATTTATTTTAAGGCAAAACGGGCTATATGCAAGTTTTTGTTTGATTTTCAAAGAAATGTAAAAATAAAAATTGATAAATAATGAGAATTTTCTTTGAGATTTGAACTTTTCTTAAACGTTTTGAATTAGAGTCTTAATATATCTCACAAAAATTTTGCTATCTCAATGCAGTCCGAAGAAAAAAGCCTTTGAAGTTAGATTTTTAACCTTTTTTAGATGCTTATAGATCATATGCGGGTACACCTATCCACAATTTTATGAAGCTAAGTGGAAACACTATATCCTAGATTTAAAGACAGAAATGAAAAAATTAATAAAATTAATTAATAAATAGATAAAAAGTGCAATAAACATCGGCTTTAAAGGTTTTAATAATTTTTGAGTTGTTCATATGCAATTTAATACAATTTTGATTGGTTCAAAAATTTGTTTGCATAAATTTTTTTTGCAATTTTTTTCGCATGCAATTTTTTTTTTCAAAATTTCATTTATAATTTTAATCTTGAACACATTTTCGTCCTTTTAGTAAACATTCCTGTTATTTATTTATTTTATTTTATTTATTTTATTTATTCATTTATTCAAGTAATATAAAGCCTTCAAGGCCAAAAATTACATATTACTTAGTAATAACTATGAATGCCTAAGCATACAAAATATATACAAACTAAAATTATTTATAATTACAATTGTATTTTAGTCCTAACGATTATAATGGTTCCTCAACCATAACGCGAAAAAAGAAAAAAGAAGAAAAGAAATAAAAAAAGCAGCTCCTCAAAAAAGGTCCAAATTAATAGCAACACTATCTTTAACAAATTATACTCCTGTAATAAAAATTAACTATGAATCTCCATTACTCTTTATAAATACAGTCACTTGTAACCAGGATCAGTTAAATTTTTTCAAAATGTTTAATAATTTAAGTGTGTTATCTCTTTTTTACAAATTAAATTAGTTAAAGACATTATAAATTATAAAGAATCATCGTTGGAAAAAAATCTTAACAGTTTTAGACGAAAAGCATTATTTGAGTGCGAAAAAATGCGATTAAAAATGGTCCAGCCAACCACAAAGTATCGATATTTTTATCTCCTGATTGGTATGATATCATAAATTGAACATATTGTAAATTTTTTTTCCAAAAATATTATGTTTTACTTCTTTAATTTATAATAAACAAAACGGGCTATATGAACATTTTATAACATAAATTAAAAATAATTAAGACAAAACGGGCTATCTACCATAACTTCGCGAATAATGGAGTTGAAAGATTTATTTTTCAGTGTGAGATTTAGTAGACGTAATATTAATAACTCGTAGAAGAACGAATTGCAAAATGTTGAAAAATGAGGGAAATAAACAGTTTTTATGTTCTCCTGAACAATGGCGCTTTGCATGAGGCCCGTTTTGAATATAAGCCCTCGATATGATAAAATGTACACTAAAACTAAATTTTATTTATATTTAATATATTAAATAAAATTTAATTTACTAGCTTAAACCAGTGTGTTTAGTATTGAAATAAATTAAAAGTATTAAAATAAATAGTTTATAGTAGGTTGGTTTTCGTTCCACTTTTTTCTTTTTGTATGATGTCAATTACTCTAGTTCCCTAAATATGCTATGTATAAAATATTCTTGCCCTGTTGTAGCTAATTTCTTAATGTTTATATTTTTACCCTTTCACAATATTGCCTTTTTATCAGGAAAAAAAATATAATTTTTTAAGTGTACTACAAGTGTAACAAATTTAAAACATATTCTATTTGAATTTTTTATAAAAAAAATATAACATTGTATGCAGTAATAATTAAAGAAAAAAACTATTGTTTAAATAAAAACCATTTGGTAGATGACTTGCTGGCATTCAGGGTAGACAGCACAACACCATACTTACATACATATGTAAGTAAGTATTTAGTCATTCAAACTATGTATGTCTATCTATCGGTCTTTTATATGACTCGCACCAATTGAATTATTTTTTTTTAAGTTCGCTTAAAATGTTGAGTTTAAGTAGGTGAACTTATTCTTATTTGTTTTGTTTAGGTTCTTAGTTTTTTTCTTACTTGTCCACTTAAAAACAAAGAGCTCAACACATTCAATCAATTAATTAATAATTGTACTTATGATATGACGTATGAAGTATCCAAACGATACATAGATAAAAATGTTTCAAGTTTTTTATCATATATTTTACCACTCAACACTATTAATTTTAGTTCTTTTTGAATTCTGAGATTTTTTTGGATTTAATGAAATTTTTACTTCCCACTAAAACTAGTTTTCTGAGAATATTCTTTCAAAGACAATAAGCGAATTTAAGTACATATTTAAAATTTTAATTTTTTTTTTATAAAAAAAAAAAAAAAAAATATTTTAATTTATATAAAAAACGCTTCACCTCACTGCAAATATTTTTATACACATTGTAGCAAAACTAAATTTAAATGAAAAAATGTTTAAAAGAACTTTATATTTTGGAATTTTACATTTAGGCAGTTTTGTCAGTTTTTTGTCGCCTGAACTGAAGTTCCATGTCATCAAAAATGTCCATTTTAAATAAAGATCCAAAATGTTCAGGGCTGTCATGAAATACAATTATTGTGGGAATTGGATTTGAAAACGAAAAAAAAAAAAAAAAAAAAAAAAACGTTGGTGTGATCAGTGTTGCCGTTTGGTTACATTTGTTACATTATTCGAAACTTTTTAACGCTCCACGTGACATGTAAAATATGTTCGTTTTTGAACTTGTTTCGTAACTTTTTATACCTGCAGGACCAAGTATTTCATGCATAAAATTATAAAATTACAAGTATTTGACTTCCTAAATATTTTCCAGGAGCACATCAGTTCAGGGGGTCGATTCTTGTTTTTGTTCATTTCAAAGAAGTTTTTCATTTCATTTTCAACGATTCTAATTCAAATTATGAAAAATAAAAATCTTACGTGAATATTATTTCAATTTTGTTTCATTCCAATAGGTTAGGTTAAATGGGCAGCTGTAAATACTGGATATAAAAACAGCTCACGTTGGTCCTATTGGACCCGTTGTGTTACCCTGGGGATCATGTGGAGTTGTTTCACATGTCCGTAAAAAGGTTCGGATCGAACCCACCTGACGCACATATAAAAGATCTGATCTGTCTGATGTCGATTTCAGACAGATCAAATAACGCATGCATATACGGACTACCAAAATCCGCATTCCTAATACAATCAAGAGCAGGACAGTGGTATAGAAGAAGCTCCTCTGTCTTTTCCTGTTCCACATCTAAGCAACTTCTACAAAAGTCGTTATAAAGGTGTCATAATCTCCTAGCGTGCCCTCCAGCTACCCAGTGCCCCGTGACAATTGCTACGAGTATCCACATCCAAGAATATAGTTCAATAGTGAGTGATCATACTGGGGCCATATCCTTCTCGAGGAAGATCATGTGGATTCATTTATCCATTTTTGCTGAGCTATCCTCGACAAATATTGCAGTATCATAGATCTGCAAGATGACAGCGGCACACCCACCAGTTGGTCAATTTCCCCGTTTCAAAGGAGGGAACCAGTTCTGGCCAGTTCGTCCGCAATAATATATCCCGGGGAGTTTGAATGACCCCTTACTGATATCCGGATCATCAACGCAGCCGAAGCTGCTTTAGAGTGGTGTAGATTAACTTGCGTTATCTTCACCATTGTCATTTTTGTGAATGATAGTGACATTGACGTCATCTTGGTCCGAATCGTCAACTACTTCGTCCATCCGCTCAAAAAACTCACCCACAAACTCAGAGTTTGAAAGAGTGTCCTCTTGAGCGAGAGAAATAGAAGTCTCCGCACATGACATTGCAAATTAATCATTTAATTTAAATTGAAAACCAAAAATACAGAACAAGCCTATTATTATAATACATTTTCAATGCATAGTTTCGTTGGAACAAAATATGAGTTCATTGAAATCAATGTACTGTTCACTGGAATTATTTATTTATTTAATGAACTTAGATATACATATTCTTATTTATACCTATATATATCGTCAACTAAAATGCAAAAGTCCGTAACTACTGAAAAATCAAATGTTGGATTTATTTACTGGATTGTAATGTACTACTGACCGAAACTAAATTTATACAAAAAATTTCATGTTCATGTCTTCAACAATCAATGTTGACAAAAGTCAAAAGATCGTAACATTAACTTCATAAACGAAACAGTCGTAAAATTTGTTCCATTTAAGAAAAATTTTATTTGAAAGGTGTTTTATGATTTACCTATTTTTGCATTAAGAACGTTTGAAAAACTTTTGAAAAATTTTACTTAATGGTTAAATTTTAAAGCAAAAAAACTAAAAATCGTGGTTTCTTTTTTCTTTTGCTTATGCGGCAAATAGTGTTTATAAATCGGTTATACGACAAACCGGTTTTTTCTTCAATTTCGGTTATTTGCGAACCGGTTAATTTAAAATATTTAATTTCGGTTAACCGGTTTGTCGGTTGTGTCGGTTAACCGGTTTCAAAAATATCACTAAATTTCGTCCTTTAGTTTCTTTTTTTATTTAAAATATAAGAAAATATTTAGAAACCTCTAAAAATGCTTGCTGTTTGAGTTAACAAGTAGTCAGGTGATAGATATATTTACTTGTGGAAAGTTAAATATATTTTGAAACTGTATGTATAAAAATCAGATAGATAATTAGGCTAGGTTGGGTTAAAAAGGGTGGCGTATTCACGCCTCCACCAGGAGACCAAAAAGGTCCATTGTGATCCCTTTGAGAAATAGAGAGAAATTGAAAACAGAACAAGAGAATAGAAAACTTAGATAAAGGAAAAGAAGAAGAGAGGAGTGGAACCTAAACCCTAGCAATTAGTTTTGATTGCCCCTAAGCCATCTTATCCCCATTACAAACCCTATGAGATTAGTAAGCCCGTTGCTCGTAACCTCATCTAGTTCATGCAGTGTGTGGCATCCAAACCAATTCAGCCTACGCCGCTGAAGTGCTACGCAATGACAGGGAATGTGCTCCACTGTCTCAAGCTCGTCTGCATCATCGCACGACCTGCAAAAATCTGTCGTGCCAATGTCCCATTTACTCATCATATTCCCTAATGAGAAGTGACCAGTAATAATTCCTACCATGATTCTTATATTACTACGACTCATACCCAGAAGATGTTTCGAATCTGACAGTTTAAAACTAGGCCATAATGCTCTAGATATCCTGCAGTCCGTTCTGTTCCTCCAGGCACGATTCGTGTTGTCCAGAATCCATTCCCTTATGGCCCTAAAGTAGGACCCAATTGGAATTCTAACGAATGTCTCCACGAAAGACCTATCCAGTCCCGAGCCAATGCGAGCCAGCTCATCAGCTATTTCATTGCCGAGAATGTCGCAGTGATCCGGAACCCAACAGAGTCTTATTTTATAAACATTCATTAGTCTTCTCAATTCCCTCTTGCACTCAAAGACCAATCTGGATCTAACATAGTGACTTTTCAGGGCCAATAATGCTGCCTGACTGTCAACGTATATAGTGACCTCAGAATTCCGTTCTACATTTTCCTCCAGCAACCCTAGGGCTTTATAGATGCCCAGAATTTCCGCTTGGAAAACGCTACAACTGTCAGACAATTTATATGACCGTCTGATATTAGTTCCCAGAAAGTAAACCCCTGCACCGGTGCCTACATGGAGAATGATGTCCAGTGCCGCCTGAGGTGTACTTCTCATAGCGCCAGAGATGCCAGTTGAAGCACACCTTTGAACTTTAGATAAAAGGTTCCTGTAGGTTATTTTACTTAACACCTTCCACCATACTGAACAGCCATAAGTAAGAATCGGTCTTACAACCGAAGTGTATATCCAAGATACCACTAACGGTCTAAGTCCCCAATTCTTACCAATAGAGTTCCTGCAGGTGTAATAGGCATTAAGTCCCCTTTTTACCCTCTCCTGAGTGTTCCTTCTCCAAGACAATTTGCTGTCCAGGTAAACACCCAGGTATTTGTCCTCACTTGACAATTCAAGCTCCAAACCATTCAATACTGGTAAGCTAAAAGGCTCAACCTTATATCTCCTCGTGAACAAGACTAACTCGGTCTTCCCTGGGTTAACTCCTAATCCTTTACTATCAGCCCAAAGAGACAAATCCCGTAGGCCTGATTGCATGACCTCACTGATCGTTGGTAGAAATTTACCAGAGACCAGTATAACCACGTCATCAGCGTAGGCTACAATTTTCCGTCCCCTAGCATCGAACTGTCTCAGAATGACGTTCACGGCCAAGAGCCAGGGCATTCCATTTATAAAAACGTTAATTTCATACGAATGAAATTTTCCATAAGAAGAAAATAAGATTACACCTACTAATGTATAGCTTAAGAGAAAAATTAGATTTTATATAGGATAATAGGAATAAAGGACTTCAATAGTAAAACTAAATAAGTGCAGAAAATGTAATAATGATTAATAATATTCTAAAAATTAAAAATAAATCCCTTTTTAGCAGAAAAAAATTTAATTATTTGTCCAATTTTATGCAGATATTTTTAATAAATTTTTTTTATAAAAATTATATAAACTTTTCCTTGAGAGAAAAACTTTAAAAGCGATGAATATAAATCATAATATAAAGTTATTATCCTAGGTCTAAAGCTTCCTTTTTGTAAAATTTCGATAATTTAATTTTATTTTTAAGCAAGAAAAATTAAAAAAAAAAATACTTTATAAAGCTTCAAAAGTTGTGCTAAAAGATGCGATGTAAATCAATCATAATTTATAAAGAGCACTGCAGTTCACTGTTTATAATTTGGTGCATGATTAAACCAATAAGTTGAAAAACATTTAAAAAAAATATATATTTTTTATTAAGCTTCATATTAGAGCAATTATTAAAATGTCGGTTAACCGGTTTAACCGGTTTTTTAGTAGACGGTTAACCGAAAACCCGGTTTTTTAATTTTACCCAATTTTCAGTTAACCGTCAAACCGGTTTTTTAAAAAATCGTTTTTTTTTATAAACACTAGCGGCAAATGACTTTTTGCATTTTGATTTAGAAATTATTTTCAATAAATTATGATTTTATGAAATTTATTTTAAGGAATTTATGGCAACAGTTCGCTTCTCTCCGTTTTCATTCCATTTTCCTACAATTACTTTCTAAATTTAGTAATTTTTCGTACGCAAAAAAAAAAGTCATCTCTTAACTGGGTAATTAACTCTTTCAACGATTTTTCCACGAAATTTTAAAAATAAAAAGCATGCAACTTGTCCTCAGTTTGACAACAAAGTCATCTACATATGTTGGCATGTTACTTGGGAAAATTATGTTGGTGGCCTGGCCTCGATCCTAAGCAGCACCCAATTACTTTTTATATGAATGATGACAATGTCGCTCCACATGTTGTGCAGAATTTCTATGCCCTTTGTTCAAAAAAGTTGTCA
Source organism: Protophormia terraenovae (assembly GCA_951394005.1). NCBI lineage: Eukaryota > Metazoa > Arthropoda > Insecta > Diptera > Calliphoridae > Protophormia > Protophormia terraenovae. Next base: position 43,862,190 of record OX596073.1, on the reverse strand, counting down.
AAATTTGTAAGAATCTGTCGCTATTGTGTTCTACGACAAATCATGGACCCATCATCAAGGCTGTCTTCAGGACATCGATAACTGGGACAGCATCTGTTTTTAGGGATCAAGTTTTACTTTTATCTTTTCTAGTATAAGTTGAAAAACATTTAGCAACAGTAGCATTTCGATCCACATAATTTTGTTTTTACGTATATACAACTTACTTGTGTTAAATATTAACATAATACTAACATTTGTATGGGATTTATGCACGTTAGTGATTTTCGGGAGAGGAGTTTATATGGGTCAGTTATGGACCGATCTTCATGAAATTTGGCAGACAGATTTTTGCTGATATAAAACTTATTTGTACTAAATTTCATTAAAATATTCCTATTTTTAAGGCATCTATAAGTGTTAAAACTCTATTCCGGGAGGACATTTGTATGGGGGCTAGGTGAAATAATGGGCCGATCATAACCAAATTCAAATTCGTCCTTGTGTTGAAAAAAGCATATGTACCAAATTTCATAAAATTATCTTTAAAATTGCGACTTGTACTTTGCGCACAAGCTTTACATGGACAGCCAGCCAGCCGACCAGACGGACGGACATCGTTAAATCTACTCAGAAAGTGATTCTGATTCGAACGGCGTACTTTAAGGTGGGGGTCCGAAGATCTTTTCTCTGCGTTACAACTTCTGCACAAACACATAATACCCCAACCACCTTTGGTGGTGTAGGGTATAAAAACAGATTTTGCTCAAAACCAACAAAAAGTTATGTAAAAAACGAATAGTAACCTATTTAACTTCAAAAAACGTAAGTAAAGATGAAATATGAGTGCAAACACGGTCAAAAATTAAAATAAGAAGCATCTCATTATACAAAATTCGGTACATTTCTTTTACCGTTTATAATTTTTGTCCGGCTACAAGAGATGTTTTCTTTAAAAATAGGTGTCCGTGTCCGCACAAGAGAGCGTCCGATTTATTTATTCTAAAAATGTCACCTAAATCATAGGACCTAAAAAAATTGTCCGGCTATGGGAGCTGTCCGTTAAGGGAGCTTTTACTGTATTTACATCTTCTTAAAGATATCGATAAGACCTATGAAAAAATATGATATTTATCTCCTATAGTTTTCAAGTTATTTTTCATCGGCTGTTATGATCCGCTTCAAAAATGTTTCGATTTCGTTGTGTTTCGTTGCGTTTTATTGATGGCAATGCAATCAAATTTCTATGCAATAACTTATGTGACATCCAAACTTCGAGCTTTTGAGTAGCCAGCCTTTTTCAAATAATTCCAAAATATCATGTGGTTGATGTTTAGTGCCTCCACTATATCCTGACAGCTTGCGTGCCGTTCTTTCTCCACCAGTTGTAAAATTTACTCCAATTTTTCAGTGACTGGCCAACCAGATCAATGCGCACCTTTGACATCGAAATCGAACAAACCACTCCTGCGTTTGGCGTTCACTCACAGTATTCTTACGGTAAACTTTAGAAAATTTTCGAATGTTGTTCCGGGTTTTTTTTTAGTTTTTTTATGATAAAAAAGCATAACATAGCATATTTTTCAGATTTTTCACTCATTTTCAAATTAATAAAACTTTTTACACGTGTGACGAATCAAAGAACTGTCTTCACCAAAAATTTAACTTAATTATCACCTTTCAAACACGTGTTAGTTTGACACAATCAAATTCGTCTTAACCGATACATGGACAACAACAATATTTAGTGACAAAAAAAAATCTGTTTTTACAGGAAAAAACTAAAATTGCTTAAAAATCCTTAATTATTTAAGTCAAAATAATGAAATGTTTATCACCAAAAACCGACTTTTATATTGAAAAATCTAAATTATTTTAGAAATCCTTAATTAAAAAATTCTAAATTTATGAAAATCTATTGTCACTCATAATTTCCAATAAAAATAGATTTTTAATCTAAAAGTGCTATTAATTCGTAAATTAAAAAGTTTTTTTTATTAGATCTGTGATCACTCAATAAAAAACAATTTTTATATGAGAAATGTAAAATATTCTTTAATTCCAAAATAATCTGGGATATTATTTTATTGTCCTAAAAAGAAATCCATAACAATCCACCATTTTATTGAAATTATTTAGTTTATGATTTTTTCTATTTTCGTTGATTTTATTTTTTATTTATTTCCAATGAAAATTACTTTTGCTGTTAAGGGTTTTCTTTTCGTTTTCAACTTGTTTCTTTATAATGAACTAAATAAATAAAGAAAGAAAAAGAAAATATTGTGGTGGTTAGGAAGACTAAAAAAGCTATAGTTTATAAACTATAGTTATAGTTTTTTTGTAGAAAAACTCAACGTAACACATTTAAATGAAGCTCTATATTCTGTAAGTTGTATATTTTTAGAGTTTATTTTCTAGTATTACTTGTAATATTTTCATTTGATTTGATTTTTTTCTCTTTTATGGCGTTTTAAGTTTGTGTCTTATTGTTATTATTTTTATACCCTTCACCACAGGTGTAAAGGGTATATATAAGTTTGTCATTCCGTTTGTAATTTCCACAATTTTCGTCGGAGAGCAAAAAAGTTTATATTTTCGGAATCCTTGTAAGAAGCGATGACGATTGGACCATGTCCGTCCGTCCGTCCGTCCGTGTGTCGGTTGAAATGGCGTTTATGAAGCCCACCGATAACTGACATATATAATATGTATGTCAAACGATCGGAAATGCTTTCGAGAATTTTGCTATTGGAATTCAGCAAGATAGGTTCATACAATGCGGAGATATGTTCAAAAAACCGGTTTTTTGAACCGGTTTTCCAGTTTCTGAAGCCTCTGTATACACTACGGACTTCGTTTTTACAAAGAATTCTCGGACATTTTTTTCTGAATTTTTGTTCTGAAAAAATGAAATAAATCGGTTCAGTAATAACTGAGATATCGGACAAAACGCATTTTTTATTTTTTGAAGCCTTGGTTTAAGCTATAGATTTTTATTTTTATACAGATCGGTCACAAATATTTTTATAAAATTTCGGTTTTTTGAATCATGAAGATCGGTCTATAAATGGTGGAGATATGCTTTAAAAACCGGTTTTTAGAACCGGTTTTTTAGTTTCTGAAGCATCTGCATATACCAGGGACTTCGAATTTTTAAAGGGGGCTCGAAAATTATTTTCTGAATTTTTGTTCTGAAAAAATTAAATAAATCGGTTCAGTAATAACTGAGATATCGGGGAAAACGAATTTTTTATTTTTGAAGCCCTTGTTCAAGCTATAGATTTTTATTTTTATATAGATCAGTCATAAATATTTTTATAAAATTTCGGTTTTTTTAATAAACCAAATTCGTTCATAATCAACAGAGTTATGGCCCAAAAACAAATCTGTTAAGAATATAAATACACCAACAAACATGTATATTAAGCATTGTAATGACTATTAGTGACGTTTTTTGTTTTTTGTATAGACAAGTAGTTTAGTTATCAACAGCAGTAATATGATGAATAACAGTGTTGTTGTTGTTGTTCTTTGTATATGCAGTCTGTACAAAAATAAATAGATATGGAATTGTAGTTGTTTATTTTTAAAAACTAAAACATATCTGTTAAGAATATACATAAATACATACACAAACATGTATATTAAGCATTGTAATGACTATTAGTGACGTTTTTTGTTTTTTGTATAGACAAGTAGTTTAGTTAGCAACAGCAGTAATATAATGAATAACAGTGTTGTTGTTGTTCTTTGTGTATTCAGTCAGTTTGTACATACAAAAATAAATATATATGGAATTGTTGTTGTTTCTTTTTTAAAAGCAAAGCCTGTTATGATTGTTTTTTTTTTCATATTCAAATTTTCGTAGTTTGAAAAAAATTTAGATTTAGAAAATATGCAAGCATACGTTAAGGCGAAAATTTTATTAATTGTATAATATGATGTCGATAAGATGGTAAGATGGTAATATGGTGAAGGGTATCAAAGATTCGGCACAGCCGAATCTTTTTTCAATTTCATTTTTGCTATTATTGTTGTTGTTTTTGTTATTGTTAGCATTATAACATAGAAATGTCAACAGTTTGATGATAGTAGCGTATGTTGCATTTTGTATTTTTTTACACAACATACATATTTTACAAAGGTATAGTGTAAATGCAGAGTTGTTAAAGTATTAAATTTTTATTAAAGGTTTTAAAAAATAAATCAAAAATACAAAATATTTAGATACTAATCTCAGCAATATGGATAAATTCTAAAATTGTTACTTATTACTCTTACGTCCACTCTTTTATTAGGGTTTATAAATGGTTCTCTAGGAAGTTGTTAGTAATCAAATTTCATATATTTATTTATTAACATCTTCTAAATGTTAAAAAGATCTTCAAAAAGATACATATAGCTTTCAATACTTTTAAAATGCTGTTTATATTTAAACTAAATATTATTATGTATTGCTACAATTGTTAAGCTGAGGATGAGGAAAAGATTGCAAGAAACTGGTTAAGTGTTAAGGGGACGCGTTATGAATGTGAACCACAACAACAACAAGAAAACAAAATACATAACATAAAGTAGAGGAGAAAAAAGACCAAGTTTTGTGCAATTTTATTTTGTCTTTAATTTATAGAAATGGAAGTAGGTTTAAAGGTATGTGAACGTAGAAAAAAAATCAACTCTCACACATTTAAATTCACTTACATTTAAACAAATAGATAGAAACATTTTTTTTTAAATAATAACCTTAATATAAAGCATATATACAAAATGATTTAGTTTTACTGAAAAAGAGAATAACAGCGCCACATTAACATAAATTTTAGAAAAAATTTATTGCATAAAATTCAGCTTATAAAAATTAAACCAATGGGTCGCGTTGAAAAAATTGTTCCTATGCATTTTAAGGACTGCGCACGAAAAAATTCCTTGCATGCAAATCTACTTATAGAAACTAATGATTGTTATGTTTAAGTTCTAAACATAAAAGAATAAATTATTTTCTGTTGGTTTTTAAGGAAATATCTGATATTTTCCAGAATTATTCTAATTAAAGGTTTTATTGTGTTTCGGTCGCTTTTTTGCTCGAATAAGTCCACTTATTTTTAAACTCCGTTTCATTTTATGCTGAGCTTTTAATGTCATTTAAATTATTTTTTTACTAGAGCCCAATATCTTTCAATTGCAATGAGTTTCGGACAATTTGATGGATTAGCCTTTTTTGGTACAAACTCTTACAATTTCATTTTTACAACTTCATTGTTTTGTTGTAATGAGAAGAAACGGGAACAGGCCAGAAAACAGCGGATACACTGTATTTTCTTAGGAGAGAGAGAAGTCTTTTCCAAAGGCACTAATTCACGTATAATTCTGTGGTAATGCAACTATTTTTTAAGAATAAAGTGCTTCATTCCCGCTTACTTCCCAAATCAAAAACTATCTTGGGAATTTTGATTTCTTTGGTACACGAAATTTTTTCGCCATAATCCCTCTAGTATCTGCGACATAGAATTCCAGGCTAGGAAGTTGAAAAAAGTGACCCTGTACGAAAGTTTCATGATGTGATTTTCTCTCAAAATCTTTTCTATTTTGTGTGAGTCCTAGAGCCTGAAGATACTATTTGTCTTCCATTACCAGATTACCATTCAGTGATCATGACTTCTTTGTATATTTGCACTACAGCCTTCCTTGTAATTATTTTATATGACCAATGTAAGATTTCATGAAAATTTTGAATTATGTGTTTAGGTGTTTTTTGCTAAATTTCCATTCTAAGAAAAACTAATTTTGCTATTACCATGAAACTTAGCACATGGCTAGTGAGCATAATGGCAAAAACAAACCAGTTAACAGAATTATTAATTTTTCATCACATCAAAAGTATAAGCCCAAGAGCATGCACGGATTTTTTCTTGCGCAGTCCTTAAATGCCAAAGTTAATAAAAATTTGCTTAAAAATTAACATTATAGATTATATTAAAACTAAACTCTTCAAAAATACTGACAATTTCACTGATTCCGATTTCTTTATATTCTAAAGCTATGTTCACGTTTGTCAAATATTTGACTAAATTTGCGTGACCATTAATTCTACAAAAAAATTTTTTTGCCGTTGTTTAATATAGCAACTGTGTTGTAAAAGAAGACAGCGTCAAACAAGATTAATGATAAGTAAAAAAGATTTTCCCATTAAAATGGAAAAGTTAGAAAGCATTTCATATAGTGGTTACGTTATTTTGGTCAAATAATTGACTAGTCTGAAGTCTTAAGTTTAAGAAATTTAATTGTTTAAGATTTGTTTCTAATCTTATCGTATAAAAATGCTAATTATTAACCTCCGAAAATTACTTTAGAACACTATATTTAACTTTGTCTACTGATATGTATATTTTAATCCATTGCATTCTTACCAATTCATTGACAATAAAATATTTGACGAACGAGCCGAACACTTAAGACTTTTTCTAACGTTAGCGGTGTCAGCTCTCCTATTAGGTAGATCGAAACGATCCAAACATTTTGTTTGTTAAATTTCTTGTTTGAAAATTTTTTTCTTGAGAATAATATTATCTTCACAATAGAGAATACAAATTCTACATTTTAAATTGTATATTTATTGATAAATATAATATCAAAAAAATGCAGAATTCATATGTTTATTTCAAAAAAGTTGACTTTCAGAAAAAGTACCTACATATTTAGGAAAACAAAAAATCTGTCTCAACGGTTACCACTCAGTTACTTTTTTGTGGTAATAATAAGAAGAGTGAAAAATTAGAATTCGTTGTGTTTTCTAATGACAGGAAGAAATATTTTCAGACGAAACTCATACATTTACGTGTGATAGCAAGTGGTTTATGATAACCAAAACTCAAACAAGTGCGAATGTTATATTTCGTTCGAGCCCTATTCTGCTTTCAACAGACAGACTGACGGACAGGCGGACGGACATAGCTAGATCGACTCAGAATCTAACCAGAACCCAGAAAATATATACTTTATGGGGTCTTAAATGATTCTTTCGACATGTTACACGCGGAGTGACAAAATCAATCAAATGATCAAATCAAAGATGGGGGTATATCTTTTTTATGGTGAGTAAAAAAATTGTGAGACCAGAACCAAGAACAATTGATTCGTTCATAGAGAAAACAGATTCATTGTGGAATCCGAATTTTACAAATCGAATTTTGTCGGTTACATCTACACAATTTACAACTACCACCTAGCTTTAATCTACTTGTGTATTTTAGCTTCTCATTTATTTGCTCACTCTCTTTGTCTCGCTCTCAATCTGAATGCAGCGAAGTGAATTTAGAAAGAGGGCTAAATGAAACAGCGCTGCAAACTGCTGCTGACCAAATGTAATCAACACCATAACAAACAGTGCTTTCTAAATTATCAGCTGCTTATGTCAGCACAAACTGCTGCAATTGTAATTTGGGCTTAACGCGTAGAAAATGATTGTTGAAATCGAAAAATAATAAAAAGAAATTGTAAGAATTTATTTATTTTTAATGCTTTTATAAATTTAAATAAATTAAATATTTCCGTATAGCACTTTTTTCTTTACTAAGAGTACAAATGTATGTTTGTTTATAACATACCAATACATGTAAATTTGACATTTCAGTCTTACACCAAAAAAAGAAGCAAAAAGTAATCAGCTGAGCTTACAATGACACCATGTTACTCGTTTCACCATGGTAGACGTCAACAACTTTAAGATTTTTGTAAAAGGAATCCCACAATAACCAAAATAAAAAGAGCCAAAAATCATAAAAATTAGATTTTTCAAATTTTCGTCTACAAGGTCCACAGTTTCTCTATCTCCCGAAGATTTTGATTGAAAACTCTTTAAAAAAATATATTATATATTTTTACACTGCATTCTATTTCCAGATTCATACTTTGGGATTTTAGAAAATATAGACTCAAATCAAAACTTTCATATAAAATAGGTTAATTTTAAAATCATCATAAAATCATTTGTGAAGATACCTTTTAGAAAAGTATAAAATTATTATATGTTGTTAAAGAAAATTGCATTTTTTGGGTAAAAAAAAGTTTAAAAATATTTTAAATCAGATAAAAATTGGCAAGCGTTTAAAATTTATCTATATCATACGTACACTACTTTACTCCATAGCTCCGCTCCTGAAACTTAAAACTGTACAATCCTCTGCTACGCCTATGTAAATCCAACTAACCTAATTGGAAGTTACATATTTATTTCCAAAAATTTTCGATTATGTCCCACTATGGATTGCTTCATTTTCTAATAACAACTAAGTCCGTGAATTTTTCTATTTAGTTTAATAAAAATTGAGTATTTTTTAAAACTCACTTCATTTACATACTTTAATACAGTATTAAAAAAAAATGCTTAAAATTAAGAAAAAACCAGAAACTAAGGGGAAATGACAAAACAAATAAAGCCTTAAAAAATATATAGCTCTTAATTAGTTTTTTCACAACGATTGTTTAATTGTTAACACAAATATATTGTACAAATTTGTAGGTTCCAACAAAAACCAGCTAACAATTATGTTTATTTTAAACAAGAAGTGAAGTTTTTTAACCAAACAAAATTTTAAAAATAAAAGAAAATTTCTTAAAATATACAACTTGCTATCTCAGTCGTCATTTAACAAAATATTTCGTTTAGAAAATACAAACAAATCTTGTTGTTGTTTTTCTTTACAAAATCACCAAAAAATAGTGTTAATTATTTGTGTCCACAAAAGAGAGTGACAATTTGACAACACCAATGCCATTAATTAGTATGTCAGTTTTCTTTTTAGTAATTACAAGTAACGGTTTTTAAAAAACAGAGCAGCGCTACCTACAGTATTTAATTATTAAAAAAAATACCACAATATGAGGGCTAATTCTGTTTTTTTAAAAATCATGTTCGTCAGAAAATTAAATTTACAAGTTAAACATTTTTGTGGAATTTATATGATTTTCGACTTGGACTAACTGAACAACAATACTTTGGTTAACGTAAATCAAATTTTGGTAATGAAGCTCCGTAAGTTGTGCAGCACCACATATGATTTATTGTGTGATTGAGGAGAAATCATTAGCATACACTTCAAACAAATAGTTACGTTTTCCTTTAGATATTCGGACGCGTAGATTCTGTATAATAAATGTATGAGAAAGTCGAAAACCATAGTAATTTTTAAAAATTAATATGTATGGATGTTTTGTTAACAAGAAATCTACAGAAATATTAAAAATTAAATTAAAAATTTCTTACAATAATAAAAAAACCTATGTGTAGATTTTTTTAATTTCTTTTGCCATTCGCGAACGCCAAAGGATATCGATTTTTTTTTCAAAATGGAAGATTAAGAATGTGAAAAATAAAAAACACCAACATTGAAAAATATTGCAAATTGAAAAGAATTCGAAAAACAAATACAACTTTTTGTCATCGCACCGACGATATGCATGTAACTAAACTCATGCATATATCTAATAAGTTGACTACGACTTTTGAACACTATCTAAAAAGTTTGTCTAATAACAAGGGAAGGTTTTTAAGTTTTTCCCTAAAAAGTAAGCTTTTCTATATTTCAAAAGTATTTCATAAAAAATTCTGATATTTATATTATATGGTTGAAGTGGATGCAGATATGGTTGTTCGAACAATAATTCTAAAATAAACCCTCAGTACCGTCTAAATATAACCATATATATGACCGTTAATTTTGACTCGTATGGTAGTTATTGCTAACCATATAATTCGTATTTAGAATCTGTCCGAATTCAAAACTTGCGTAGAGGTAATAATCGAATTTTGCATTCGTGGTTAGCCGAACTTAATGTTCTTAATTCTTTTGATTCTAAAGTAGTTACATTCGTCTTTTGCATTTGTAGTTAGCTAAATTCAAAGCTCCCGAATTCTTTTGATTTCGAAGTCGATTTTTTCGTATTTTGGATTTATAGTTAGCCGATCTCAATTTCTTCGAACTGTTTTAAGTCCGAAGTAGTTACATACATATTTTGCTGCAAACTGCGATCAAAAATTTTACTATACGATTTGACCACCAACAGTTTATTCGCTACCAACATTTGAATGAAATTATTTTTAAAAAGTAAATGTTCTTCGGATCATAATAAAAATTCGACAATTAATTTTATTTTGTTTTATTTAAAATTAAAAAGAGGGTCTAAATGGATCACCCTGCATTATTACTGAGACAAATCCAGAGATTAAGAAATCTAGTTTCTTAGAGTTCTATTATGGTAATGATTTATATCTTTCCACGATTCCCAATGAAATGCTACCATGTCCTGTAGATCTGTTTAACCCTCAAAGGCTAAACTTATTTTTATTACGTAAAGGCAACACTTCGTCGAATCGACGATGGCACATTTTAAGCTCGCTTTAAAAATGACTTATAAACAAAAGCGTTTAAAATTTTATTCAGTTTTATTGTTTATTATGTTTTGTTAAAAATTAAATTAATTTATAAGCAATTTTTACAATTATAAACATAGAAATTACAATTTTTTAACATTAACTTTTTTGATTTGTCGAACTTAAAAAAATCGGGAAAATAATTAAGTTACGGTACTTTTAATAGCTTTTTTTAATTTTTGCTTAAAATTAACATACCAAGCTATTAAAGTAACATATTTTAGGGCGAATGGATTTTTATAAAGTACAATAGGCACAAAGTTCAATTTTGTGCTACTGGTGAGTCTTTTTGGTGTATTACCCATGATTTTTCAAAATTTTTATACCCACCATCAAAAAGATGGGGAGTATATTGATTTGATTCTGAGTCGATCTAGCTATGTCCGTCCGTCTGTCCGTCTGTTGAAAGCAGGATAGGGCTCGAACGGGAAAACGTAGGGGGACGAAATTTGGCACAAATGTTTGTCTTATATAAGGTTTGTTTGGGATTGAAAATGGGTAAAATCGGTTAATAAACAAACAAAAGTTATGATCTAAAAACTAGAAACACAGGGTGTCCGTTTTATACTTTTCTGCTGATATTTCTTCAACAAAAGCATGTACGACAATGAAATTTTGTATGTATAGTTCGGGGATCGATATAAACGGAAACCAAAAATGGGCGTGCTCCGCCCACTTTACCGCCCACCTCCCATATAAGGTGAAAATCAACGAAATTGTGTTCAAATAGTTCAAGGACCAATGTAAGCACGGAAACAAAAAATGGGCGTGGTCCGCCCACTTTACCGCTCCCTCTCATATAACGTAAAATTTGAAAAAGTTGATGGTGGGTATATAGATTCGGCCGGGCCGAATATAATGAAAAATATGCTCTAAAAACGCGAAAATATGCACTTAAAAAACAATGATTAAAAAAAATGTTTTTCAGAAAGGGTTTTATTAATATTTCAACGTAATAAGATAACTTTATAAACCGTGTCGAAATTTGATTCCCCATTTTTTTATTGTATCTCATAAAAACGTTATTGATCTTCTATTTTCTTATCTATCTAATTCTAGACACTATTATTAGTTCAGAAATTATCAAAATTATCATATCGATCCCTGACCGCCAAAATATCGTAACCAACAATATTTTCGAAATTCGTATTTTAATGAAAATCTATAATTTAGAGCCATTTAGATTATCTGTCAAAATTTCATCGAAGTATTAAGTGTCATTTCAGATTTAGAGCGCATACAATCTTATCGTGACATTTTTTAACAATGTGTAAACATTCACAAAAATGCTTCCTCTGTAAAGTTTACAACATTTTCGTGGTTAGGGCTCAATATGCTTTCATTAAAAATAATATTGTTTTTACAAAATTAACTTCATCATAATATTTAACCTTGTTGTTACAAGACAGGCTTGTCAACGATAAAATGGTATCCATTAAATTAAATTTTAAAATTTATTATTATTTTTTTTTTTTTTTCATATAAAAAATTATCCTTAAAATGTCAAAATATGCTTTAAAAATATGTACTAAAAATCGCCAAATTCAAAAATATGCCGTTAAGGGTAAAATATGCACTAACAAATCGATGCCAAAATGATTTTCATATTTGTTCTGAAAATAAATATTATATCGATGGCTTCATTCAACGTCCAGGAAAAACATGCAATTACATATATGTATGTGGTTTCCATGGTCATAACATATTTTATTTTTCTATCATGGATCAGAATTTTTGCGATATTAAGTAATTTTTCAGAAATTTCTAAAATTTTTAATTAGAATTTTTTTTCATTATTTTAAATATTTTTATAACCTTACAAAGAAGTTCCCAAAAACGAAAAAGTTACATAAAGGCTACACTTTGTCGTTTCGACGACGCATCCCTTTAAAAACCCTACATTTCAAATTGAGCTGTGCAAATACTTGAGTCCAGTAATCGTATCTTCAACTACTCTAAGCATTAAGCCTCCAATTGTATCACCTTAGTCCAGTCTGTTCAGAAATATGTATACATACTTAGATGCGACATCAGAGTTACATACATGTTTAGTTTATTAGGAGCTAGTTTTTTTTTTTAATTATAAGTTAAATTTGGTTTAACTTATTGTTAAATTAATCGACAAACAAATTTAAACGAGCCTTAAAGAAAAATGTTGTTTTCCAGTGCTAGATTAAAATTCAAGTTCGCTAAAATTGCCATACTGAATTTTTAAAACAGAGGTGATATCTTTGTTAAAGTTATGGCAGTGCACAGTGTACAATTTTCGCTTTCTGAGTGATCAAAATTCTATATTTTTGTACTTAGATGACTTAGGCTGATTTCGTAAAAAAATAGGCATGATTGGGCAACTACCACGCCTTCTTTTCATATAACTCAATGCAATTTTGTGAAAAATGTGCATGCATGGTATGTGTTTTTAAATGATAAACGAAAAGTAATATCACTTTTACACAAATCTTAATTAATAAAAATTATTCATCTTATATATACGGCTTTTTAACAGAAACTAAATTACGCTTGTTACATTTCTTCTCAGTTTTTTTGTGGTTATAGTATGCTCAAATTAATGAATCTGATGATATTAATAATCTATGAATCAAATATTTGTTGGAATCCCCTCTAGTTGTTTTTCTTGCAAAATGTTCATACATTATTCGATGATATTTTTCCCCTAGAATTAAATTGCATGTAGTGTAGCGGACATATCGAGCCTTAATGACGAAAATCTAAAATCAAAGTCGTCAATATTTCATCCAATATATTAAGATTTATAGCTTAAACAATTTTATCGTAAATGATGTTCTTCTCGCTAACATTCATCCTGAATTTTATTAACTGTTTTGTTTAAAAATTATTTTATTGATTCAATATCAACATTTTTAATTAAATTATATTAATATTTCTAAAAATAAACTCAAAATTACACAAACTTTTCATATTATTTGATGCAAGCAACCAAATATCAAAAATTATTTGGCGATAAATACGTTGACACATGATCAGTAATTGCTTTGCGAATTGAAAAGGAGCAAATTGGAGCAAAATTTTATTACTGATTTTGGAAGACCACCTACCACGAATTACAAAAGTGCCATTTAGATAACGGAACTTTTTAGTTTTTGTCCAATAAAAATTAATATAAAACAAACAAAAAATTACAAAAAAAAAGTTGATGACGAAAAAATTCCCAAGATTTTTTGAAAATAACCTTTTTTAAATTATTATTTTCTACTATAGATAACACATCAAGCTTTAAAAGAAAGAAAGATTCATAAAAATCTTCCTTAAAATAAAAAAGTTACAACTATTCAAAATTAAACATCTAACCAAGAAAATATTTTGTATTAAATTTATCTTCAAAAACAGTCCTGTTCAAGGTTCCGTTACTTAATAACGGTTAATATTTTTTTAATATTTTATTAATTTTTCAGTTACTTGGAAGGTTTTTAACGAAAATAACTAAATTTTTTTCAAAACTCGAAAAAAAAATTTAGGGGTTTTGATCAACTAAATTGTCAAAATCACACACTGTACAATGCCTTAAATTTAAATAAATAAAAATTAAAATGTATGTTTTTGTTATTTGTTTTTCTATTCAGCTGTGTGTTATGACAATATTAACTTGGGTTTAACTGGCGGATGTAGTTGAGTTAAACCAATATTGTATATTCTTTGGTTAAACCTAGATTATATACCAGATAATCTGTTATTAAAAACATCATTAATGGTTTAAGCTACGTTTAACCCATAAATGTATATAATTGACATTCCAAAAACTGGCCCTAGGTGTATCAAATAATCTAGAAACAAATAGATTTTAAATACTCAGCTCCGGTGGAGCAATGTCTATAATATTTATATTCAAGATTTTTTATTGGTTTATAATTTGTTAAGTAATTACTAAAAAAAAAAAAAAAATACATCAGGCATCCTAGCACAAATGATCTACCCAAAATAAATAGGTGACTTAATTTTTATTGGTAAATTATTTGTTTAATTAAAACGACTGTGAAGTTATCCATAAAAAGTTATCCATAGATTTTTATGTGGAACGTATTTTTCATATGTGTGGAACGCAAGTAAAAACTGACAAAACAGAAAAATAATGCAAAAAAGAAAAGTTTCACACAATTTTAAATAAAAATGTGTAAAATCATAATAAAAAATATTATTTTTGAAAGTTTTTTAACACAAAAATCTTCTTAAAAAACATGCATATATGTAAGTTATCGGAAAAAAAGGATTATATACGTTTCGTCCGATCACTTCAGATACACTATATATATAATATTAATCTACACTTATCCTGGAATCATCCTACATAAGTCATATTCTGGGCATATTCAACAGCGTCCAGTATTTGGCCCCCAAAATTCATCCATAGATCTTTTTCGCAAATTTTCAAAGAAAATATTTGTTAAAAATGTTTGTCCGATCATTTCAGATATATGATATATATCATAGTAATCTACACTTATCCTGGAATCATCCTACATAAGTCATATCCTGGGCATATTCAACAATGTCCAGTATTTGGCCCCCAAATTTCATCCATAGATATTTTTCGCAAATTTTCAAAGAAAATATTTTTTAAAAATTTTTGTCCGATCATTTCAGATATATGATATATATCATAGTAATCTACACTTATCCTGGAATCATCCTACATAAGTCATATCCTGGGCATATTCAACAATGTCCAGTATTTGGCCCCCAAATTTCATCCATAGATATTTTTCGCAAATTTTCAAAGAAAATATTTTTTAAAAATTTTTGTCCGATCATTTCAGATATATGATATATATCATAGTAATCTACACTTATCCTGGAATCATCCTACATAAGTCATATCCTGGGCATATTCAACAATGTCCAGTATTTGGCCCCCAAATTTCATCCATAGATATTTTTCGCAAATTTTCAAAGAAAATATTTTTTAAAAATTTTTGTCCGATCATTTCAGATATATGATATATATCATAGTAATCTACACTTATCCTGGAATCATCCTACATAAGTCATATCCTGGGCATATTCAACAATGTCCAGTATTTGGCCCCCAAATTTCATCCATAGATATTTTTCGCAAATTTTCAAAGAAAATATTTTTTAAAAATTTTTGTCCGATCATTTCAGATATATGATATATATCATAGTAATCTACACTTATTCTGGAATCATTCTACATAAGTCTTATCCTGGGCATATTCAACAATGTCCAGTATTTGGCCCCCAAATTTCATCCATAGATTTTTTTCGCAAATTTTCAAAGAAAATATTTTTTAAAAATTTTTGTCCGATCATTTCAGATATATAATATATATCACAGTAATCTACACTTATCCTGGAATCATCCTACATAAGTCATATCCTGGGCATATTCAACAATGTCCAGTATTTGGCCCCCAAATTTCATCCATAGATATTTTTCGCAAATTTTCAAAGAAAATATTTTTTAAAAATTTTTGTCCGATCATTTCAGATATATGATATATATCATAGTAATCTACACTTATCCTGGAATCATCCTACATAAGTCATATCCTGGGCATATTCAACAATGTCCAGTATTTGGCCCCCAAATTTCATCCATAGATATTTTTCGCAAATTTTCAAAGAAAATATTTTTTAAAAATGTTTGTCCGATCATTTCAGATATATGATATATATCATAGTAATCTACACTTATTCTGGAATCATTCTACATAAGTCTTATCCTGGGCATATTCAACAATGTCCAGTATTTGGCCCCCAAATTTCATCCATAGATTTTTTTCGCAAATTTTCAAAGAAAATATTTTTTAAAAATTTTTGTCCGATCATTTCAGATATATAATATATATCACAGTAATCTACACTTATCCTGGAATCATCCTACATAAGTCATATCCTGGGCATATTCAACAATGTCCAGTATTTGGCCCCCAAATTTCATCCATAGATTTTTTTCGCAAATTTTCAAGGAAAATATTTTTTAAAAATTTTTGTCCGATCATTTCAGATATATGATATACATCATTGTAATCTACACTTATTCTGGAATCATTCTACATAAGTCTTATCCTGGGCATATTCAACAATGTCGAGTATTTGGCCCCCAAAGTTCATCCATAGATTTTTTTTCGCAAATTTTCAAAGAAAATATTTTTAAAAAATTTTTGTCCGATCATTTCAGATATATGATATATATCATAGTAATCTACACTTATCCTGGAATCATCCTACATAAGTCATATCCTGGGCATATTCAACAATGTCCAGTATTTGGCCCCCAAATTTCATCCATAGATATTTTTCGCAAATTTTCAAAGAAAATATTTTTTAAAAATTTTTGTCCGATCATTTCAGATATATGATATATATCATAGTAATCTACACTTATCCTGGAATCATCCTACATAAGTCATATCCTGGGCATATTCAACAATGTCCAGTATTTGGCCCCCAAATTTCATCCATAGATATTTTTCGCAAATTTTCAAAGAAAATATTTTTTAAAAATTTTTGTCCGATCATTTCAGATATATGATATATATCATAGTAATCTACACTTATCCTGGAATCATCCTACATAAGTCATATCCTGGGCATATTCAACAATGTCCAGTATTTGGCCCCCAAATTTCATCCATAGATATTTTTCGCAAATTTTCAAAGAAAATATTTTTTAAAAATTTTTGTCCGATCATTTCAGATATATGATATATATCATAGTAATCTACACTTATTCTGGAATCATTCTACATAAGTCTTATCCTGGGCATATTCAACAATGTCCAGTATTTGGCCCCCAAATTTCATCCATAGATTTTTTTCGCAAATTTTCAAAGAAAATATTTTTTAAAAATTTTTGTCCGATCATTTCAGATATATGATATATATCATAGTAATCTACACTTATTCTGGAATCATTCTACATAAGTCGTATCCTGGGCATATTCAACAATGTCCAGTATTTGGCCCCCAAATTTCATCCATAGATTTTTTTCGCAAATTTTCAAAGAAAATATTTTTTAAAAATTTTTGTCCGATCATTTCAGATATATAATATATATCACAGTAATCTACACTTATCCTGGAATCATCCTACATAAGTCATATCCTGGGCATATTCAACAATGTCCAGTATTTGGCCCCCAAATTTCATCAATAGATATTTTTCCCAAATTTTCAAAGAAAATATTTTTTTAAAATTTTTGTCCGATCATTTCAGATATATAATATATATCACAGTAATCTACACTTATCCTGGAATCATCCTACATAAGTCATATCCTGGGCATATTCAACAATGTCCAGTATTTGGCCCCCAAATTTCATCCATAGATTTTTTTCGCAAATTTTCAAAGAAAATATTTTTTAAAAATTTTTGTCCGATCATTTCAGATATATGATATATATCATAGTAATCTACACTTATCCTGGAATCATCCTACATAAGTCATATCCTGGGCATATTCAACAATGTCCAGTATTTGGCCCCCAAATTTCATCCATAGATATTTTTCGCAAATTTTCAAAGAAAATATTTTTTAAAAATTTTTGTCCGATCATTTCAGATATATGATATATATCATAGTAATCTACACTTATTCTGGAATCATTCTACATAAGTCTTATCCTGGGCATATTCAACAATGTCCAGTATTTGGCCCCCAAATTTCATCAATAGATTTTTTTCGCAAATTTTCAAAGAAAATATTTTTTAAAAATTTTTGTCCGATCATTTCAGATATATAATATATATCACAGTAATCTACACTTATCCTGGAATCATCCTACATAAGTCATATCCTGGGCATATTCAACAATGTCCAGTATTTGGCCCCCAAATTTCATCCATAGATATTTTTCGCAAATTTTCAAAGAAAATATTTTTTAAAAATTTTTGTCCGATCATTTCAGGTATATGATATATATCATAGTAATCTACACTTATCCTGGAATCATCCTACATAAGTCATATCCTGGGCATATTCAACAATGTCCAGTATTTGGCCCCCAAATTTCATCCATAGATATTTTTCGCAAATTTTCAAAGAAAATATTTTTTAAAAATTTTTGTCCGATCATTTCAGATATATGATATATATCATAGTAATCTACACTTATTCTGGAATCATTCTACATAAGTCTTATCCTGGGCATATTCAACAATGTCCAGTATTTGGCCCCCAAATTTCATCCATAGATTTTTTTCGCAAATTTTCAAAGAAAATATTTTTTAAAAATTTTTGTCCGATCATTTCAGATATATAATATATATCACAGTAATCTACACTTATCCTGGAATCATCCTACATAAGTCATATCCTGGGCATATTCAACAATGTCCAGTATTTGGCCCCCAAATTTCATCCATAGATTTTTTTCGCAAATTTTCAAGGAAAATATTTTTTAAAAATTTTTGTCCGATCATTTCAGATATATGATATACATCATTGTAATCTACACTTATTCTGGAATCATTCTACATAAGTCTTATCCTGGGCATATTCAACAATGTCGAGTATTTGGCCCCCAAAGTTCATCCATAGATTTTTTTTCGCAAATTTTCAAAGAAAATATTTTTAAAAAATTTTTGTCCGATCATTTCAGATATATGATATATATCATAGTAATCTACACTTATCCTGGAATCATCCTACATAAGTCATATCCTGGGCATATTCAACAATGTCCAGTATTTGGCCCCCAAATTTCATCCATAGATATTTTTCGCAAATTTTCAAAGAAAATATTTTTTAAAAATTTTTGTCCGATCATTTCAGATATATGATATATATCATAGTAATCTACACTTATCCTGGAATCATCCTACATAAGTCATATCCTGGGCATATTCAACAATGTCCAGTATTTGGCCCCCAAATTTCATCCATAGATATTTTTCGCAAATTTTCAAAGAAAATATTTTTTAAAAATTTTTGTCCGATCATTTCAGATATATGATATATATCATAGTAATCTACACTTATCCTGGAATCATCCTACATAAGTCATATCCTGGGCATATTCAACAATGTCCAGTATTTGGCCCCCAAATTTCATCCATAGATATTTTTCGCAAATTTTCAAAGAAAATATTTTTTAAAAATTTTTGTCCGATCATTTCAGATATATGATATATATCATAGTAATCTACACTTATTCTGGAATCATTCTACATAAGTCTTATCCTGGGCATATTCAACAATGTCCAGTATTTGGCCCCCAAATTTCATCCATAGATTTTTTTCGCAAATTTTCAAAGAAAATATTTTTTAAAAATTTTTGTCCGATCATTTCAGATATATGATATATATCATAGTAATCTACACTTATTCTGGAATCATTCTACATAAGTCGTATCCTGGGCATATTCAACAATGTCCAGTATTTGGCCCCCAAATTTCATCCATAGATTTTTTTCGCAAATTTTCAAAGAAAATATTTTTTAAAAATTTTTGTCCGATCATTTCAGATATATAATATATATCACAGTAATCTACACTTATCCTGGAATCATCCTACATAAGTCATATCCTGGGCATATTCAACAATGTCCAGTATTTGGCCCCCAAATTTCATCCATAGATATTTTTCCCAAATTTTCAAAGAAAATATTTTTTAAAAATTTTTGTCCGATCATTTCAGATATATAATATATATCACAGTAATCTACACTTATCCTGGAATCATCCTACATAAGTCATATCCTGGGCATATTCAACAATGTCCAGTATTTGGCCCCCAAATTTCATCCATAGATTTTTTTCGCAAATTTTCAAAGAAAATATTTTTTAAAAATTTTTGTCCGATCATTTCAGATATATAATATATATCACAGTAATCTACACTTATCCTGGAATCATCCTACATAAGTCATATCCTGGGCGTATTCAACAATGTCCGGTATTTGGCCCCCAAAATTTCATCCATAGATCTTTTTCGCAAATTTTCAAGGAAAATATTTTTTAAAAATTTTTGTCCGATCATTTCAGATATACTATATATATCATAGTAATCTACACTTATTCTGGAATCATCCCACATAAGTCATATTTTGGGCATATTCAACAATGTCGAGTATTTTGGATTTTGGAAATATTCATTCGTAGATTTTTGCGCAGGCTAAGAAAATCACACTCCTTGGGTTATTCTGTAACTTTTTATTCCATATTGGCGGAAAATTTTTAATTTGAATATAGATTCCACAAAATGTATAAATAGTACATACCAAAACCTGTTAATTGTAAAGAGGGTTTTACTCTGAACTATTTATATTGATATTAATGTTCTTTTTGGCTATTATGAAATCGTTGGCATATTTTTTGGCGAACAGGTAATTAATATGAATATGGAATTTCTATGATGATTTTCAATGACTTATCTCGTAAAATTTTATTTTTAAGAAAAGGCCAATTTTGGGTTTTTTGTTTAATTTCGTAGTAATTCTTTTTTGTTGCGAATAGGTAAATTTAGTTTTATGAATGAAATCGCCTTTTTATGATTCCTAATAAGCAAACTTTTGGTGAATGAAAATTTTTTATTACCTGATTTTACACAAGTAAGTATTTGACCGCAACCCTTTTATTTGCGATCTCATTTAAATGCCATAAAGTTTGCGAGGAATTTTCAATACCTGTCACAAGGAAAAACCTTAATAAAGGTTAAATTATGTTTGTCCATTTTCACATATCATTCTAAATATTTTCTTATTACAAATTCAGTTAATCCTTAATATTGAAAGTGAAAAGTCAAGTTAATATTTTAAATTCTTAAAAATGAGTACAAAAATTATTCAAAACAGTTTATTCGCGTTATTGTTTTATACTGATAAATCTGTGAATTCAATAAGTTTAATTAAGAAATTAAATAACATTGTAAATAATTTTAGTGAAAAGTTGAAAATAAGTGTGAAAAACAAAAATAAGTTAAGAATGGTGACTCATTTAATTTCGAAATTTAAGAACGAAGAAATAAATTGTAATGAGCATTTAGAAGTTATAATTAGAGAGTTAAATAATTGTTATGGAATAAGTGTAACAGAAGATTATTTAAAATCGGTTCTTAATTTAAATGAAAATGCTAAAAGTACTAAAATATATATTATTAATCCAATTGTGCAAGATAATATTGAAACTCTTAATTACGAAAGCAAAAATATGGAAAGTGATGCGTTAAACTATATGTATAAAATACCAAAACATGAAGAAAGTGATACCAATAATTTGAATACCACAAAACCTAACTGTGGTACCAAAATGTGTTATTCCATAAATAATATCTCTAAAAGAAATTTCGAAGGCGACGGAAATGGTTCGTTTGGAACGAAAAGTGAAAATGATACTGAAAGCTCTAATACTATTAAAACCATCTCTGATTCAAATTCTATAAACTCAAAAATTGAATTGCCGAACATTTCAGATAAATCCATTTCTTTCGATTTAAAAAATGTAGATATAAAAAACAATGAAATTAAAGTGAAAAAATTCACGCATTACCGATATAGTTATGAAGTGCCTCTTAATCCCAATCGAGAAATAATAAAGTCTCCGCTTAAAAACAAAACATTTAAAAATTTCTCAATAGAAGATGCAAATTTTAAGCTCAACCAAAGTGAATTCGAAAATGCAACTGAACCAAACGCTACGTATTCTGTTAATGTAAGATTATATGATGTTCGCGAAAAATATAAACAATATAATAACGTTTGTGTTATAAACTTTAAGTCTATGAATAAAACCAAAAAGTGCTATATATTTTACGCGTTTTGTGCTTTTAAACAATGTTGCAAATTTAAATTTATTTTAAATAAATCTGACAATATTGTGCAAGTGTTCAGAAATAAAGTTCACCTATGCCATCCTGATGACGAGCAGTGCAAAGTGCAGCAGAGAGGCATAAAAAGGGTTGTGAAACAAGCCGAACTACTATATAAACCTGCAATAAAGTGCTATAACGAACAGTTTTTAAAAAAACCAGTGGAATTAACGAAAGTTGGAAATCCAGCCGAGTACATCACTAAATGCTCATCACGAAAAATCCGAAGCCAAGCACTGTCCAGAGAAGACAAGGATAAAGATCCAATTATAGATCTGTATTATATGAAACAGGACGAGTACAAAGACTACATTCAAAAAATTGCTAATCCATTGGAGGTATATATGTGGTCTCAAGATGCAATATGTGCTTTATTAACAGAAAAAGCTAAAATGTTAAAACTAAGCCGAAACACCCTTTTTTTGGATGCCACCGGATCACTAGTAAGGAAAATGGAAAAAACGTCCAAAAGAGTCTTTTATTACGCTTTAATTGCTAATGCTTTTGAATACCAAATTGCATTGCCAATCGCAGAAGCTGTTTTGTCATCTCACTATACATATGATATAAGAATGTGGCTGACTAAACTTCGTCAATTTTGCGTTAATATTAAACTCTGGCCAATTACAAAAAGGATATGCACAGATGCCTCACATGCTATGACAAATGCTGCAATTGGTTCATTCAATATAGATCGAAATATTAATGACTTGGAACAATATCTATGTGTGTGCAGCGAATTCTTAACTGAAAATAAGTCAAAACCCAATTTTATTATTATCCAATGGTGCTCATCACATTTTGCTAAAATTGTAATTAAGGATGTAAAAAAATTTGTGGATCCTGACCTACAATCGTTTGTTTTGAAGGCAATTGGAGTTGCATTTAACCTAAATAGACTTCAACAATGCGATGAATGGTTTGAAATCTTATGCATCATATTCTTATCTACAAATGATTCTAACCTAGTAAAGGACGCCTGCGAAAAATTAAAACTATTGTATGAAGGAGAGCCTATTTTATTGGAACAACTTGAGAAGCCTAACAATAACTACGGAGAATACGTTTCAAAGACGTTGTACTCAAAGAGTCCTTTCTGGAAAAGGTATAATTTGATAAAAGATGGAGTGCTTTCAAGACTTGATGACAAAGATAAAAGCGATAACAACACAATGTATAACCCAAGTATTATTGATGTGATCCTTAAGAGATACTGTGCTTTCTTACCACTTTGGACGAATGTTATGGGAGTATTTGTTGAAACTACTTCGAAATCTCGAATCAGTAATGCAGCTATAGAATCATATTTCAAAAATATCAAATATTACAATGTCGGAGCAAAAAATATCAAAGCAAACAGATTTGCGAAGTTAACTCATGGAAATATGCAGTCACAAATATCGCAAGTTTATTTTAACATTTTAAATATCCAGAAGAATGCGTCATATAAAAGACAGAAATATTCCCATCTGTTGCAAAAAAACGTAAACAAAACAGCCACAGACGATGATAAAATAGAGGACTTGTTTAAAAAACACACTTTGGATTCGAAGGAAACATGGAAGAAAAAGAACAAGAACATCAAAATATTTTCTGGAAAACCGTTATTTCCTCAACAACGAAGTACTGATGCAGTTTTAACAACAAGAGATTTCCAACAACCACTTCCATATTACATGGCTTGTATGAAAGATCTGTATGAGGAAATTACTCCAGAAACCAGTAACATGTTTGAAATGTTTTTAACGGAAGATGACTTCAATTCATTAAGAAAGGATGAAGAAGCAACAAATTTTATTATTGATGCAGCATGCGCTGCAATTATTAAAAATACAAAAATCCCGAACATCCATTTAATAAGTTGCACTCGGTCATACTTTATGCTGGATTCTGAAAAAAATGATGAAGCGTTTATTCAAAATCTTATCCCATTTAGACCTGACATTCTCATAATACCAATCCTTAAAAATCACCATTACACCGTTATTATTATAAATTTCATAAGAAAAATATTTTATTATATTGATCCTCAAGGACGCGAATGTAATAAAGCTAATGGAAAAACTTCGGAAGTGGATATAAATTTCGAGAAGTTCAAAGATATTTTAAAAACTTTGAATATGGAAATTGATGACTTTGTCAAAATAGTTCCTCCTCACGACAATCAAACCAACGCCTTTAACTGTGGTCCATTCATTGTTGAATTTATTGAACGCATACTCTTGGAGCAACCTCTAGAAAATCTTCAAAGTCGTCGAAGCTACCGAAAGTATTTGATTGATGAAATTATGAAAAACAACAGTTCGAATATACACGACATCTGTATACATTGTGCAAGATTCTATCCTCAATCACATATTCCTTGGGTTCAGTGCGAAAAATGTTTACGATGGCTTTGTGAATTGTGCTTACGATTAATATTTCAAATAGATATTAATGCTGTAAAAAAACTTAAATTTATATGTTACAAATGCAAATAATATAAGAAAAATATTTATGTATCTACTTAAATCCTAATTTAAAAATTTATTTTTAAGTAACTTTAGATTATAAGAATATATATAAGTAGTTATTTATATCATTTATAAAACTTTATTTAATAATATTAGTTTAAGAATATAGAAAAAAACTTTGTAATATTCTTAGTTTTTCTATGTTACTTTTTTCATAATACTTTGGAAATTAGCGCAGAAGTTATAAAAACTCCGTTGTAAATTTTATGCTACCTCAACCGTGAGGTCAAATACCTTTTTTTTGTAAAAAAACACAGGTATAAAAATAAGGATTCATAAAAAGCTGTTTTCATTCATTAAAAGATATTTACCTAATTGCCACAAAACATATTTACTACGAAATTGAAAAATCCAAAATTGTTCATTAAAAAATTACAGGAAATAAGCTTTTGAAAATATCATTTGTCAATTCATACAAATTTACCTAAGTATTCGCCAGAAAATATGCCATATATGAAAAATCCAATGTTGAAACAACTATTGTAGCATAGAACCCTCTTTAAAATGCAAATTAGTTTTTGTCTATGCTATTTATACATTTTGTGGATTTCAATTTCCAATTATTCAAAATAAAAAATTTCTCTTAATATGGATTAAAAGGTTACAGCAAACAGTCTAAGGAGTTTGATTTTCTTGAATATGCCCAGGATACGACTTATGTAGGATGATTCCAAGATAAGTGTAGATTACTGTGATATATATTATATATCTGAAATGATCGGACAAAAATTTTTTAAAAATATTTTCTTTGAAAATTTGCGAAAAAAAATCTATGGATGAACTTTGGGGGCCAAATACTCGACATTGTTGAATATGCCCAGGATAAGACTTATGTAGAATGATTCCAGAATAAGTGTAGATTACAATGATGTATATCATATATCTGAAATGATCGGACAAAAATTTTTAAAAAATATTTTCTTTGAAAATTTGCGAAAAAAATCTATGGATGAAATTTGGGGGCCAAATACTGGACATTGTTGAATATGCCCAGGATATGACTTATGTAGGATGATTCCAGGATAAGTGTAGATTACTGTGATATATATTATATATCTGAAATGATCGGACAAAAATTTTTAAAAAATATTTTCTTTGAAAATTTGCGAAAAAAATCTATGGATGAAATTTGGGGGCCAAATACTGGACATTGTTGAATATGCCCAGGATATGACTTATGTAGGATGATTCCAGGATAAGTGTAGATTACTATGATATATATCATATATCTGAAATGATCGGACAAAAATTTTTAAAAAATATTTTCTTTGAAAATTTGCGAAAAATATCTATGGATGAAATTTGGGGGCCAAATACTGGACATTGTTGAATATGCCCAGGATATGACTTATGTAGGATGATTCCAGGATAAGTGTAGATTACTGTGATATATATTATATATCTGAAATGATCGGACAAAAATTTTTAAAAAATATTTTCTTTGAAAATTTGCGAAAAAAATCTATGGATGAAATTTGGGGGCCAAATACTGGACATTGTTGAATATGCCCAGGATAAGACTTATGTAGAATGATTCCAGAATAAGTGTAGATTACTATGATATATATCATATATCTGAAATGATCGGACAAAAATTTTTAAAAAATATTTTCTTTGAAAATTTGCGAAAAATATCTATGGATGAAATTTGGGGGCCAAATACTGGACATTGTTGAATATGCCCAGAATATGACTTATGTAGGATGATTCCAGGATAAGTGTAGATTACTATGATATATATCATATATCTGAAATGATCGGACAAAAATTTTTAAAAAATATTTTCTTTGAAAATTTGCGAAAAATATCTATGGATGAAATTTGGGGGCCAAATACTGGACATTGTTGAATATGCCCAGGATATGACTTATGTAGGATGATTCCAGGATAAGTGTAGATTACTATGATATATATCATATATCTGAAATGATCGGACAAAAATTTTTAAAAAATATTTTCTTTGAAAATTTGCGAAAAATATCTATGGATGAAATTTGGGGGCCAAATACTGGACATTGTTGAATATGCCCAGGATAAGACTTATGTAGAATGATTCCAGAATAAGTGTAGATTACTATGATATATATCATATATTTGAAATGATCGGACAAAAATTTTTAAAAAATATTTTCTTTGAAAATTTGCGAAAAATATCTGTGGATGAAATTTGGGGGCCAAATACTGGACATTGTTGAATATGCCCAGGATATGACTTATGTAGGATGATTCCAGGATAAGTGTAGATTACTATGATATATATCATATATCTGAAATGATCGGACAAAAATTTTTAAAAAATATTTTCTTTGAAAATTTGCGAAAAATATCTATGGATGAAATTTGGGGGCCAAATACTGGACATTGTTGAATATGCCCAGGATATGACTTATGTAGGATGATTCCAGGATAAGTGTAGATTACTATGATATATATCATATATCTGAAATGATCGGACAAAAATTTTTAAAAAATATTTTCTTTGAAAATTTGCGAAAAAAATCTATGGATGAAATTTGGGGGCCAAATACTGGACATTGTTGAATATGCCCAGGATAAGACTTATGTAGAATGATTCCAGAATAAGTGTAGATTACTATGATATATATCATATATCTGAAATGATCGGACAAAAATTTTTAAAAAATATTTTCTTTGAAAATTTGCGAAAAATATCTATGGATGAAATTTGGGGGCCAAATACTGGACATTGTTGAATATGCCCAGGATATGACTTATGTAGGATGATTCCAGGATAAGTGTAGATTACTATGATATATATCATATATCTGAAATGATCGGACAAAAATTTTTAAAAAATATTTTCTTTGAAAATTTGCGAAAAATATCTATGGATGAAATTTGGGGGCCAAATACTGGACATTGTTGAATATGCCCAGGATATGACTTATGTAGGATGATTCCAGGATAAGTGTAGATTACTATGATATATATCATATATCTGAAATGATCGGACAAAAATTTTTAAAAAATATTTTCTTTGAAAATTTGCGAAAAATATCTATGGATGAAATTTGGGGGCCAAATACTGGACATTGTTGAATATGCCCAGGATATGACTTATGTAGGATGATTCCAGGATAAGTGTAGATTACTATGATATATATCATATATCTGAAATGATCGGACAAAAATTTTTAAAAAATATTTTCTTTGAAAATTTGCGAAAAAAATCTATGGATGAAATTTGGGGGCCAAATACTGGACATTGTTGAATATGCCCAGGATATGACTTATGTAGGATGATTCCAGGATAAGTGTAGATTACTACGATATATATCATATATCTGAAATGATCGGACAAAAATTTTTAAAAAATATTTTCTTTGAAAATTTGCGAAAAAAATCTATGGATGAAATTTGGGGGCCAAATACTGGACATTGTTGAATATGCCCAGGATATGACTTATGTAGGATGATTCCAGGATAAGTGTAGATTACTGTGATATATATTACATATCTGAAATGATCGGACAAAAATTTTTAAAAAATATTTTCTTTGAAAATTTGCGAAAAAAATCTATGGATGAAATTTGGGGGCCAAATACTGGACATTGTTGAAAATGCCCAGGATAAGACTTATGTAGAATGATTCCAGAATAAGTGTAGATTACAACGATGTATATCATATATCTGAAATGATCGCACAAAAATTTTTAAAAAATATTTTCCTTGAAAATTTGCGAAAAAAATCTATGGATGAAATTTGGGGGCCAAATACTGGACATTGTTGAATATGCCCAGGATATGACTTATGTAGGATGATTCCAGGATAAGTGTAGATTACTGTGATATATATTATATATCTGAAATGATCGGACAAAAATTTTTAAAAAATATTTTCTTTGAAAATTTGCGAAAAATATCTATGGATGAAATTTGGGGGCCAAATACTGGACATTGTTGAATATGCCCAGGATATGACTTATGTAGGATGATTCCAGGATAAGTGTAGATTACTATGATATATATCATATATCTGAAATGATCGGACAAAAATTTTTAAAAAATATTTTCTTTGAAAATTTGCGAAAAATATCTATGGATGAAATTTGGGGGCCAAATACTGGACATTGTTGAATATGCCCAGGATATGACTTATGTAGGATGATTCCAGGATAAGTGTAGATTACTATGATATATATCATATATCTGAAATGATCGGACAAAAATTTTTAAAAAATATTTTCTTTGAAAATTTGCGAAAAATATCTATGGATGAAATTTGGGGGCCAAATACTGGACATTGTTGAATATGCCCAGGATATGACTTATGTAGGATGATTCCAGGATAAGTGTAGATTACTGTGATATATATTATATATCTGAAATGATCGGACAAAAATTTTTAAAAAATATTTTCTTTGAAAATTTGCGAAAAAAATCTATGGATGAAATTTGGGGGCCAAATACTGGACATTGTTGAATATGCCCAGGATAAGACTTATGTAGAATGATTCCAGAATAAGTGTAGATTACTATGATATATATCATATATTTGAAATGATCGGACAAAAATTTTTAAAAAATATTTTCTTTGAAAATTTGCGAAAAATATCTGTGGATGAAATTTGGGGGCCAAATACTGGACATTGTTGAATATGCCCAGGATATGACTTATGTAGGATGATTCCAGGATAAGTGTAGATTACTATGATATATATCATATATCTGAAATGATCGGACAAAAATTTTTAAAAAATATTTTCTTTGAAAATTTGCGAAAAATATCTATGGATGAAATTTGGGGGCCAAATACTGGACATTGTTGAATATGCCCAGGATATGACTTATGTAGGATGATTCCAGGATAAGTGTAGATTACTGTGATATATATTATATATCTGAAATGATCGGACAAAAATTTTTAAAAAATATTTTCTTTGAAAATTTGCGAAAAAAATCTATGGATGAAATTTGGGGGCCAAATACTGGACATTGTTGAATATGCCCAGGATAAGACTTATGTAGAATGATTCCAGAATAAGTGTAGATTACAACGATGTATATCATATATCTGAAATGATCGCACAAAAATTTTTAAAAAATATTTTCCTTGAAAATTTGCGAAAAAAATCTATGGATGAAATTTGGGGGCCAAATACTGGACATTGTTGAATATGCCCAGGATATGACTTATGTAGGATGATTCCAGGATAAGTGTAGATTACTGTGATATATATTATATATCTGAAATGATCGGACAAAAATTTTTAAAAAATATTTTCTTTGAAAATTTGCGAAAAAAATCTATGGATGAAATTTGGGGGCCAAATACTGGACATTGTTGAACATGCCCAGGATAAGACTTATGTAGAATGATTCCAGAATAAGTGTAGATTACTATGATATATATCATATATCTGAAATGATCGGACAAAAATTTTTAAAAAATATTTTCTTTGAAAATTTGCGAAAAATATCTATGGATGAAATTTGGGGGCCAAATACTGGACATTGTTGAATATGCCCAGGATATGACTTATGTAGGATGATTCCAGGATAAGTGTAGATTACTATGATATATATCATATATCTGAAATGATCGGACAAAAATTTTTAAAAAATATTTTCTTTGAAAATTTGCGAAAAATATCTATGGATGAAATTTGGGGGCCAAATACTGGACATTGTTGAATATGCCCAGGATATGACTTATGTAGGATGATTCCAGGATAAGTGTAGATTACTGTGATATATATTATATATCTGAAATGATCGGACAAAAATTTTTAAAAAATATTTTCTTTGAAAATTTGCGAAAAAAATCTATGGATGAAATTTGGGGGCCAAATACTGGACATTGTTGAATATGCCCAGGATAAGACTTATGTAGAATGATTCCAGAATAAGTGTAGATTACTATGATATATATCATATATTTGAAATGATCGGACAAAAATTTTTAAAAAATATTTTCTTTGAAAATTTGCGAAAAATATCTATGGATGAAATTTGGGGGCCAAATACTGGACATTGTTGAATATGCCCAGGATATGACTTATGTAGGATGATTCCAGGATAAGTGTAGATTACTATGATATATATCATATATCTGAAATGATCGGACAAAAATTTTTAAAAAATATTTTCTTTGAAAATTTGCGAAAAATATCTATGGATGAAATTTGGGGGCCAAATACTGGACATTGTTGAATATGCCCAGGATATGACTTATGTAGGATGATTCCAGGATAAGTGTAGATTACTGTGATATATATTATATATCTGAAATGATCGGACAAAAATTTTTAAAAAATATTTTCTTTGAAAATTTGCGAAAAAAATCTATGGATGAAATTTGGGGGCCAAATACTGGACATTGTTGAATATGCCCAGGATAAGACTTATGTAGAATGATTCCAGAATAAGTGTAGATTACTATGATATATATCATATATCTGAAATGATCGGACAAAAATTTTTAAAAAATATTTTCTTTGAAAATTTGCGAAAAATATCTATGGATGAAATTTGGGGGCCAAATACTGGACATGGTTGAATATGCCCAGGATATGACTTATGTAGGATGATTCCAGGATAAGTGTAGATTACTATGATATATATCTTATATCTGAAATGATCGGACAAAAATTTTTAAAAAATATTTTCTTTGAAAATTTGCGAAAAATATCTATGGATGAAATTTGGGGGCCAAATACTGGACATTGTTGAATATGCCCAGGATATGACTTATGTAGGATGATTCCAGGATAAGTGTAGATTACTATGATATATATCATATATCTGAAATGATCGGACAAAAATTTTTAAAAAATATTTTCTTTGAAAATTTGCGAAAAAAATCTATGGATGAAATTTGGGGGCCAAATACTGGACATTGTTGAATATGCCCAGGATATGACTTATGTAGGATGATTCCAGGATAAGTGTAGATTACTATGATATATATCATATATCTGAAATGATCGGACAAAAATTTTTAAAAAATATTTTCTTTGAAAATTTGCGAAAAAAATCTATGGATGAAATTTGGGGGCCAAATACTGGACATTGTTGAATATGCCCAGGATATGACTTATGTAGGATGATTCCAGGATAAGTGTAGATTACTGTGATATATATTATATATCTGAAATGATCGGACAAAAATTTTTAAAAAATATTTTCTTTGAAAATTTGCGAAAAAAATCTATGGATGAAATTTGGGGGCCAAATACTGGACATTGTTGAATATGCCCAGGATAAGACTTATGTAGAATGATTCCAGAATAAGTGTAGATTACAACGATGTATATCATATATCTGAAATGATCGCACAAAAATTTTTAAAAAATATTTTCCTTGAAAATTTGCGAAAAAAATCTATGGTTGAAATTTGGGGGCCAAATACTGGACATTGTTGAATATGCCCAGGATATGACTTATGTAGGATGATTCCAGGATAAGTGTAGATTACTGTGATATATATTATATATCTGAAATGATCGGACAAAAATTTTTAAAAAATATTTTCTTTGAAAATTTGCGAAAAAAATCTATGGATGAAATTTGGGGGCCAAATACTGGACATTGTTGAACATGCCCAGGATAAGACTTATGTAGAATGATTCCAGAATAAGTGTAGATTACTATGATATATATCATATATCTGAAATGATCGGACAAAAATTTTTAAAAAATATTTTCTTTGAAAATTTGCGAAAAATATCTATGGATGAAATTTGGGGGCCAAATACTGGACATTGTTGAATATGCCCAGGATATGACTTATGTAGGATGATTCCAGGATAAGTGTAGATTACTATGATATATATCATATATCTGAAATGATCGGACAAACATTTTTAACAAATATTTTCTTTGAAAATTTGCGAAAAAGATCTATGGATGAATTTTGGGGGCCAAATACTGGACATTGTTGAATATGCCCAGGATATGACTTATGCAGAATGATTCCAGGATAAGTGTAGATTAATATTATATATATTGTGTATCTGAAATGATCGGACGAAACGTATATAATCCTTTTTTCCGATAACTTACATATATGCATAATGTTTTTTAAGAAGATTTTTGTGTTAAAAAACTTTCAAAAATAATATTTTTTATTATAATTTTACACATTTTTATTTAAAATTGTGTGAAACTTTTCTTTTTTGCATTATTTTCTGTTTTGTCAGTTTTTACTTGCGTTCCACACATATGAAAAATACGTTCCACATAAAAATCTATGGATAACTTTTTATGGATAACTTCACACACATTAATTAAAAGTATATTTTTAGTTCTTTTTTTTTTTTTTTTTTTTGGTAATTTTCCTTTACATGTTGAGTATAAATAATTGAACAATAGTATTGTATTTTTGTTTTTAGAAAATATAAAAATAAAACTTTTCTATATAATTTATAACTTTACTTCCAAATAAACTTCATTTAATTGTACCGTGCACATTGTACAAGTAGTGTGTATGTTTTAATAAACATGGCTTTATCAATGATATACAAAAAAATTAAATCTTTATTTAAACCAATTGAAAAAGAAAGTGTTTTTAGTTTATTTCTTTCTTTTTATTCATTCATTACAATCAGCAACAACAACAAGAATAGATTTTATTATTTCTTTTATTATTCATTGTTGTTTTACTTTAAGCCAAAACATTTGTTGTTATTATTGGTGTTTTTTTTTTTGTCTCTATCGTAGCACCTTAGTGTAGCAAAAAAACAATAACAAAAACTACTGCACTCTTTAAACATATATACATAATTAATAGTTTGTTTATTGCTTTGTCTCTCCATCTCTCACTCTCTTTTATATACAAACAAATAAACTTACATTCATACATATACTAAGTGTCTGCTAAATTCAAAAATTAACTACAATTTTTAAAATAATTTTTGTGGTCATTAACTTTGTTTTTCTTTTTTGTTTCAGTAGTTTTATTTTTTCTATTTGAAATTTTTTATTAAATTTTTCTGTTTTTTAAGAGAAATGAAACAAAAAGAAATATGTGCATATGGTTAATAAAGAAAAGTTTAAAAAAAAAGTTTTTTGTTTTATCAATTAAGCTTTAAACATTAGTTTGTAACGGTCAATGGATAAGGGTATTTAGCAGGTATGAAGAAAAACAGTAGCGTAGATGAGCGTTTTTTAGTGGAATTTATGTTTAAATAGAAAATATATTTTTTAATAAATTAAAATGTGTTAAATTTTATATATTTTTTAATGAAAAATTTTGGTAACTCTTATTTTTTAAAAAATCCATTTTTTATCGATAAATCGATTTTTTTATAACTTTGTTTTCTAAAAAATTAGATTTCTGTTTATTTTTGAAAAAAAAAAAAAAAAAATAAATAAAAATCGAATTTTAGATGAAAATTAAGATTTTTAGTAAAAAATCGGCTTTCTAGTAAATATTTGGGTTTTTGGTGAAACATTTTCTAAAAACAGATAAGTTTTGAATAAAAATAAATTAAATATTGTAATAAATGAAAATTTAAAAATTATGTTTTCTATTTTAAATTTTGAAAAGAACAATTGAAATTTAAATTTTAAATGAATTCTTTTTTAATCAACATTTTCTAAATTTAAAATTAAGAATTAAATTTTCTATTTATAATTTCTAAATTACTGTTAAAAATGGTATTGTAAAAATAAATTTAAATCTTGAATAAAAAATTAACAGTTGTTAAAAGTAATTAATAATTTTTAAATAAAATAATTTTTAATTTATAAAAATAGGTTTTACAATCTTATAATGTTATTCTAAATTTCTATATAAATTTTCAAAATATGTTGATGTTATTTCAAAAAACATATAAAACAATAACTCAAAGAATATACTTTCGATTACGATTAAATGATGCGATTATTAACGATTTTGATTATAATCAACACACTCTATACAGGAACCGTGTAAGTCGTCTTTCATAATTGCCTAGAACTATAATATTATAGGCATCGAATTTAATAACAGATATGGTCATAGTTAAATAATATGTTTATAAAAACTCAAATATTTTGTTTATGTAGGTTGCTCTATTTATCCACTAAATTCTTTACAGGTAGCTAACTGATTTTTCAAGTTGAATATAAACTAATTTCCAAATTTTTTATAAACTTATTTAACGTAGGTATTTCTTATGACTTTATTAAGTAAAATTTTAAAATTATTTTAGTAATCTGGAGCATAATTATATTAAATTAAACTAAAACCATTTTAAACAAAATAAATATTATTTGAACATTTTTGGAAAAAATATAAATTTATCTGGCCTGTCACAGAAAACCATTCCGATCGAAAGTGGTATTAATTCCGTTCTTTGTTTCTTCAAAAAACATGAAACGAAGAAATTTTTTGGAGTGAAACCACAAAATTAGTTCTACTTTGAAAATTTAAAGTGGTTTCATTCCGAAAAATTTATTCGTTTTATGTTTTTTGAAGAAGTAAAGTACGGAATTAATTCCACTTTCGGTCGGAATGGTTTTCTGTGACAGGCCTGTATATAAAATAAAACTACGTAAAATCAGAGCTATTTATAATTAATTAAATTTTTTTATTTATTAAAATTTTGAAAATTCTTTTAGTCTGGTACAAGAGATAGGGTAGGTCAAGGGTTAATCAAATAAAATCTCACTTTTTAAACAAAATACACTAAAAGAATAAATATAAAAAAAGAAACATTGATATAAATGCATATGTATGTACAATGAATTCACTTGACATTTTTATTTTTCTTCACAAGATTTCTTTCAGAATTCACATAACATTTATACACATACTCCCCCACCAACACACACAAACTTACGCACGAATGGTTGACAAGAAAAATAACAATAATATTAAAGGATTACAAAATAATTAAGAAATGTTTTTAAGCAGAGCAAAGAAAAAAAATATACACATAATAAAGTAAAAAATGATATAATTGTAGAAAATCAAGTTTAATTAAAGAAACCAAATATAAAGAAACTGAAGCAACAAGAGAAAAAATTTTGTTGGTTGGTCTGTTCGATGGTTAACTAACAAAATTAACGTAATCCTCCTATAATGGTTGGTTCATAGAAATGCAAACCCACCAACAGCCAGTAGCTAGTGGCAAAGAATATACATATACATATGTACATAGACATGTTTAAGGAAAAAACACACAAGTTTATTAAACTTCACCATATACTATTAAATAAGTATTATGTTGTCTACTCAATGCACAATTGCTTTTCCATTCGGTAAATTGTTGAAAAAATCCAAAAATACAGAAAAATTTCTAAATTTTATATTTTACCTTTTTCCATAAGTTATTTTTTTTTAGTTATTGTTACTGTTGTATATTTACATTTGCCGCTCTATTAGTAAAAAACACTTTTAAACACTAATAAACTATACAACAAAATAAACTTTTTTGTGTGTAATGTTTTTTACTATAGATGTTTTGCTTTTTTCTCACTGTTATTTTTTATGTTTCTCTTATTTCATTCGCCTATACACTTTTATTAATTTCTTTTATTTGTTAGGTTTTTTTTTTGTATTTTCCTGTATTTGCTTTTGTTGTCTTTCTTTTTTTTCTTATGAGAAAAAATTTTTCAAACCATTTTTAATGCATTTTTATGTTAAAATTCAGGGAATTTTCATTTAAATCAAAATGAAATTTGTTTAATTATGAACTTATTTATATATTTATCACATTTTTGTTGTTTTTTTTAAATTGTTTAAACTATTTTATATTAATTTACTAATTTCTGCGATGAAAGGACAATTAACTTTGATGTTTATTTGATGGTGTACGAAAATTCAATGATATATGAGCATTTATATGGCAATGCTGTTGAAAAGAAGTGAATAGAGGTATAAAGAGGAATACAGAATAAATGACAGAGTTGTATTTATTCTTATTGGCAAATTGTAAAATATGAAGAAACGTTTTGGAATTGAAGAAAAAAACATAATTATCTAATAATTTTGTGAGGTAGATGAAAAAAAGTTAATTAAATTTTATTAATATTATTAAATTAAGTGTGTGCTTGTTTGTTTGTGACGCAATCACGCCTAAACCGCTAAACCAATTTTAATGAAATTTTAAATATAGATGAACTTTAGGCTGGAAGGATAGACTATAGGATAGAAATTATATTTAAATAGATGGAAATTTGCACTTCAAACTAAACAGGCTGTATCATAAATAGTTATTTTAGTAGTTTTTATTCGGTTTTCCATAAAAACTAGATGAAAATTAAGCCAAAAACTACTAGTTTTCGTTTGGTGCAAGTGGCATATACAATTCGTAAAATTTTTAAACAAATATAAATTTCAAAATACTTAAAAAAGTTGTGTTTATGAAATTTATATTAGGGGTTTTCATATAATCAAATAAATGCATCGCAAAGCTCGTAATCTGTATAAAAATACAAGCTCGTAAAAAAACTGTCAAAGTTTGTTTGAAAAATTGTTTACACAATTTATAAATATTTACGCTTCAATTTCAATGCGTAAACGAGTTCATAAACTTTTACTTTTGGAAAACCAAATTTGAAATAAACAAAAAATACTATTTTGTTTTTCTTTGTGTTTAAATAAAGAAAAAATAAAATTCAAAAATCAAAAAATTTAAAACATAATCTATTCTCAGAATATCTGCATTAAATATTAATGAATACACAACTATTTCTAAGGGGAATTCATGCAACACGTGAGTAAAATGTATAAATTTACGGATTGAATAAATTTATTCGTTTAGATAAAAACCCTTATTATTTTTATAAAAGCACCATTATAGAAAGTTGGGATACTAAAAAAGTTTTTAACTCTAGTTGAATCCCAATATGGGTGCAAATATCTTTAAAAAATACTGGGTGTATTTCACGTCCATTTATTTTAATACATTTTATAGTTTTTTGCATGGGAATTTATTTATTAAAAACACCTGATCTATACCCAGCTATTTTCAAACTGTTCCGTTCAGATATTGGGATTATACTATTATCAAATATTTTTTCAGGATGTGAACTTTCACTAAAAAGTATTTTTTTTTTTTTCTAATTTTTCACTACATCCTTGAAATAATGCTGTTAGTTTACATTGAGTTCTATTGGAAACTCTGTTTTTCGGCGTAGTAACTTCTTTTATCAACTGTATTAATTTTTGACCGATTTTGATATTAATAGACCTTTAAAATCATATTATATTGAGAGGTATTAATTTTTGGCATCCTTTAATGAAATTTAGATACAAAGTCTCTAAATCGAATATACCGAACAAATCTCAAAATTTAAATGCATTTTCCCTTTCCTGTTCCAATACATTTTTCCTTAAAATATTAAGAAATAATTTTAATTTTGCAATTTTCTAGCAAATGATTTGTATTACCGCTGAAGTGGTCATAAATAAACTTAGATACTTACATATATATAAAATACCTCACATTTCTAACTGAAGAAGTTTGAATGCAGTGACCAATTTTGTTAAAATGTGTGTACTGTGCCAATACTTTTTATACCCACCATCAAAAAGATGGAGGGTATATTGATTTTGTCATTCCGTGTGTAACATGTCGAAAAAATCATTTAAGACAGCACATTGACAGAAAAAACCGGTTGGAAGACCGATTCGATCACCCTAGTAAAATGTCGAAGGAATCATCTAAGACTCCACAAAGTATATATATTTTCTGGGTCCTGGTTAGATTCTGAGTCGATCTAGCTATGTCCATCTGTCTGTTAAAAGCAGGATAGGGCTCGAACGGGACAACCTATAGACGGCTCAAATATTTATTTTATATAAGGTTTGTTTAGTATTAAAAATTAGCAAAATCGGTTAATAAACAAGTTATGGGCAAAATACTAAAAACAAGGTGTTCGTTGTAGCTTCATTTCATACTTTTCTGCTGATATCTCTTAAACAAAAGCATGTACGGTAACGAAATTTTGTACAGATAGTCGAGGTTCGATATAAACTTGGAAACCATAAATGGGCATATTCCGCCCACTTTAACGCCCACCTCCCATATAAGGTGAAAAAAAAACAAAATATTTTAGGTTACGAAAAAAATTTTTAAAATAAATTTTTATTTTTATTTATGTTTTTTTTTTTTTTTTTTTTGCAACAAATGTTTGGATTTGAAACTAATCACAACTGTTATTTAGACTGATTAAATTTAACTGCTTTAATAAGAAATCAAAATACTTATCTGAAAATGTAAAATTATCACTTTATTTAATAATTATCGTCGTCTATAGATCTATTTATTTTTGCCTCGTTATATTTTTCTGCTGAATCATTGACTTTGAAACATTTCCAACAAATGGACAGACAAATAATTTAGATATTTTCCAAAATATTTATATATTTACATATATATAGAAGAATAAAACAACCATTATTTTTTAGAAAACTAAACCAAATTTTGTATTTTTTAAAACTTATTTAAACAATGACTAAAAAGATACGTAGGTAGTTGAGGTGTTTGTGTGTATAAATGCACTTAATAGATTCGTAACTCAATTTTCATTTTAATAAAATATAGTTTTTAAAGTTGCGAATAGAAATTCGTGTTTTTGATCCCTTTATCTTTTCCACTTAACTTTAGGCACTCAATTCCTTAAGAACAGAACCAGCTGTTACCAAACGTTGAATTTCTGAAGTGCCTTCATAAATCTCCGTAATACGAGCATCTCTGTAATAACGTTCAGCGGGCATATCACTTACGTAACCCATGCCACCTAAAACTTGTATACATTGATGACTGCAAAACGTGGCTGCTTCGGAGGCGGCCAATTTAGCCATGGCAGCCTCTTTCGTATAGGGCTTATCGTTATCCTTCAACCAAGCCGAACGCCATGTTAACAGGCGTGCCGATTCCACTTTCACAGCCATATCGGCTATTTTTTCTTGTATAGCTTGCAATTTAGAAATTGGTTTACCGAAAGCCGTGCGTTTTTGTGCATAATCTACAGCCAATTCAAGAGAAGCTTGAGCAATACCCAAAGCTTGACTGGCTATACCAATACGTCCAGCATCTAAGGTTTTCATGGCAATTTTGAAACCATAACCAGGTTCACCTAAAATGTTCTCTTTTGGTATGACACAATCTTCAAAAATCAATTGACAGGTGGATGAGCCACGTATACCCAATTTGTCTTCCTTTTTACCCAACGAAAAACCTTTAGTATCTTTGGGCACTATAAAAGCAGAAATACCTTTGTGTTTTAGGGACTTGTCAGTGGTGGCAAAAACTACAGCTGCTTTGGCCTCATAACCATTGGTAATCCAGGCCTTAGTGCCATTTAAAATATAGTGATCACCTTTGTCTACGGCCGTAGTAGAGGCGGCACCGGCATCTGAACCATTACCAGGTTCGGATAAAGCAAAGCAACCCACTACATCACCCGTAGTAAATGGAGTAATGAACTTTTGTTTTTGGGCCTCATTGCCAAAACCCAAAATAGGACCCAAATACAAAGAATTATTAACAGACATAATAACACCAGCAGAAGCACAGCCACGGGAAATTTCTTCCATAGCTATGGCATAGGCCAAATAATCCAAACCAGTGCCACCTTAAAAAGAAAAAAATAAGGTGTTATATAAAAAACACACACACCTCTAAAAAAAAAAAAATTACCCAATTCTTCTGGTACTGCTACTGCCATTAAACCCAATTCACCCATTTTCTTAATCTGCTCCGCGGGATACAAGTGTTCACGATCATGTTTTGCGGCATTGGGTACCAGTTCAGCATTGGCAAAGTCCCGGCAGGTTTTTTGCAACATTTGATGGGTTTCGGGTAAAGCGGACAAACAGGCAATATTACGTTGTGCCTGTTGCACTACTTGGATCGTGTGACCTGTTGTTTTTGTTGTTGATGTGCAAAAATTAGAATACAAAGTATTTTTTTTTTTATTTAATTAAAATACTACATAGTGTTTGCCCAGACACTTTTATGAATTATTTAAATATTTACTTACCCAATTTTAAAGAATTCCTCAATACATTCATCATTTTGTAAAGTAGCTGCTAAACTAAAGCACAGAAAATTAATAAATGAAAGAAATTAACAAGAATATAAATAATTGGAAAAATTTCCACCGGGTCTTGATGATTAGATAAAAAGCAGGAATTATCTATTAGATAATATATATTATCTTCAGGAGATATTGCCAGATGTAAATAGGGCGAATAATGTGGCAGCTCTATAATATAACAGGGGAAGATCATTAACGGTTTTTTTACTTCAAACGAAACTTTTTTCAGCGGTATTTATGTGTTATAAGCGAATTTCAATATCTAGGACCTCATAGGGATATGTATATTTCTGTGGACTTTTGACAAAACATCTTTAGTCGAGATAAGATAATTTTCAGATTATTTTGTAATTAATTTAACATGTTAAAAACATTTGTACTCGGTTTTTCCCTAAAATAAAAGTCGCAAAAAACGAAAAATATCGCCAAAACCAAAAATAAAAGAAAAAAGTCACAAAACCGAAGAAATTTGTTTGCACACACACATAAAAATGTTCATGCACTCAAACAGGTGATCACTTAATCAGCCGATTATTTCTTTTAGTATTTGCTGAAGTATGGCTGCTTGTGTTTTGTAATTTGAAGTGTCAAATCTCCTCTCTTTTTACTACATGAATTGTTTTTTTTTTTTTTTTTTGAAAAAGAAACATGTGAAATGACAAAATTAAAGTTGACATAAGAGATGACAATGCAAAAACAAAATACATGGGGTTTTTTTGGTGTTGTAGAGTTGTCGTTACCGTCTCAATCTACCTTGGTCTCCACTAGAGATGAGATAATGTTAAAACATCATGTTAAAATTATATGCTCAAATTTCAATGTTTTCAATATGGCGTTCATCATCAGCATTCATGTTAATTTCTTATTTCCTCATTGTTTTGTTTTTGTATTCTTCGTACATGCAATAATTTCTTTGTGTGTGTTAGTAAAAAACATTGTGTGTGATGCTTGGTGTTTAAACATGGCTCCTTTAAACATTTGCTTTAACAACCGCGTTTAAACATCGAAGAAATTAACATTAACATTAAGTTGAACGGTCAACGTCATGGTATAATAATATCAGGTAACAGTATCGCTACAACAAATACAACAAGGCAACAACAACAGCCATTTTTGTTGGTTAATTTGTTTCCTTAACGTTGAGTCTATATTAAAGAAATTTGTATCAAGACAAACGTCAATTTTTTGTTTGAGTCGCAGATAATTTTTTGTCTCTGTCAATTATAGGGGAAAACGTGTGTCATAACTTTGAGTCTACATTAGAGAAATTTGTATCAAGACAAACGTCAAATTTCTGTTTGAGTTGCTGATAATTTTTTATCTCTGGCAATTACAGGGGAAAACGTATATCATAATAAACCATGCAAAAAGTACCAACATCAATCAATATGTCGTCTTTTATCAAGCATTATCAAGACAAAGTTGTCAGAGCTCGAGCGCTGACTTTGAGTCTACATTAGACAAATTTTTATCAAGACAAACGTCTAAATCGGTGTGAATCTGTACAAGGTAGCCTCAGTTAAACAGCTGATTATTATTTTTGGTTGTTGCAGCTGTCAAACTGCATACATAAAAAACATTAATGAATTCGCCATATTGTTGTTTTTGCACAATTGTTGCCACCTTCCATAAATTCGAGTTCATTTTTACGTTTGTCTTGATAAAAATTTGTCTAATGTAGACTCAAAGTGACAATTATCTTTTAACGCTGCAATAATACTGACAAATTCAGTCTACATTAGACAAATCATTATCATGATAAAATTTTGACGTTTGTCTTGATAAAAATTTGTCTAATGTAGACTCAAAGTAATAAACCATGCAAAAAGCACCAACAGCAATCAAGATGGCGTCTTTTACTAAGCATTATCAAGACAACGTTGTCAGAGTTCGAGCGCTGACAATTTTCTTTTAACGCTGCAATAATACTGACAACTTTAGTCTACATTAGACAAATCTTTATCTTGATAAAATTTTGACGTTTGTCTTGATAAAAGTTTGTCTAATGTAGACTCGAAGTAATGTCAAAAAGAAAAAAACAAAATATATAACTTTGAGTCTACATTAGAGAAATTTGTATCAAGACAAACAGAATGCTTCCGGTCCCGACCATTACGGATAATCGAGGTCACGCTGTATTTAATATAAACAACAGTATCAATAAAAATTATCAGCTGATCACTGTCAGCACAACATGTTGCTGCCGTTATAATTACAATTCAGCGTAGGCAGTCACAATTTACAACCACCATCTAGCTTTGTTCTACTTGTGTATTTTAGCCTCTCATTTATTTGTTCACTCTCTTTGTCTCGCTCTCAATCTGAATGCAGCGCATTGAATTTAGAAACAGGGCTAAATCAAACAGCACTGCAAACTGCTGCTGACTAAATGTAATCAACACCATAACAAACAGTGCATTCTAAATAATCAGCTGATTATGGCAGCACACACTGCTGCTGACTACGCGCTATTGTAATTTGGGCTTAAATGTAAACAAAACATAAATATAAACAAAGCGTAAATGTAAACAAATATTGACAGAAATATTACAAAATTAAAAGCAGAAAAAAATTATCAGTTGTTTTTATACCGTTACCTGGTATTATTGTACCATGGTCTACATTTACCATTAACATTATGTTAGTGTTAATGTTAAATATTTTAACATGCCACGGGTTATGACACTTCAGAAGCTAAGCAAAAATTGTGCTCATGGCGAAAATGAAACTGGTGACAGCAGTTCTACAGCAACAAATGTACGGCGAATTTATTAATTTTTATACATAGAGTTTGACACTTCAGCGGCTAAGCAAAAATTGTGATTATATGGAGTTTGACAGTTCAGAGTACTAAAAAATAATCAGCTGATTAAGTAAGTGAGGTCACCTGTTTCAATTCGCTTTGATTGTGCTTATAATAGAGTTTAACAGTTCTAATCATTATTTGGTCCACAATGGACTTGATTTTCAACTTATGAAAAAATTGGCGGTATATTAAAAATTTTAAAAAATAATTGGCATAAATAGACCTCCCTAACTCAGCTCCGATTTATTTGATTTTTTCGCCATTTAACGGTGAAAATAATGATGTAAAAATTTTTCAGCGCAATTAAATATTTTGGAAGTTATAGGGCTTTGAAAATCGAATTTCCCTAAGAAATTCGCATTAAAAAATTTTTGTTATAAAAAAAAGTTGGGTAAAAAGGAAGCGAAGCCGCTTTTGGACATACCACAGAGTTAAAAGTCCTTCCGCCCGGCCGAAGGCCGGCTATTAAAAAAAATATTTCAACAAAAAAATTATTTTTTTGCACTAAAAATTACAAAATATTTAAAAAAGTTGTCTTTATAAAACTTTTATATTTTTTTAATTTTATTTTTATAAATGCGCCATTAAGAGCTTTTAATTGATACCTTAATCTTTGCAATCGGATAAATAGTATAGGAAATATTTACGATTTTAAGTGAGTTAGAGAGGTAAATGAGTACCAAATAATTTTAAATTTTAAGGCTTTTATATTATAAATTTGCTAGAAGTTTTAAAAAATCGGCTGCGTTTTTTACGTTAAGTTAGAGCAAAGAATATTCATATATAGAATGCGCATCATGTAGAAACAAAATTTCTTATGGCGGGTTCTAATCATAGGACCTGCTCTCATGTAATTCTCGCTCTCAACATTTTGCGATGATGAGGGGGATAAGTAACAAGGGAAAACTAAATCCACCACCAAAACAGAGAGAGAGAAAGAGTTTAAGTATATGTGTTTGTACATGTGTGTATTCCTTATAAAGAATTGCAAATAAAAACACGCACACATATATATAAGATTGTACATGTATATCTTTATTTCAAATTGAAAGAAACAATTTGTTTCTTGTATTTTGAAAAAAGTGCCAACAGAATTTTTAATTGT
This sequence comes from Protophormia terraenovae, assembly GCA_951394005.1. Classification (NCBI taxonomy): domain Eukaryota; kingdom Metazoa; phylum Arthropoda; class Insecta; order Diptera; family Calliphoridae; genus Protophormia; species Protophormia terraenovae. Next base: position 43,817,554 of record OX596073.1, on the reverse strand, counting down.
TTATTTACTAATGGAAAAGATATGAACGTTAATATTACAGTAGGGCATAGCATACATATTTTGTTGTTTTACAAGTAGAAATACTTTGATCTGCACCGACGTGTTTATACCTTTCTTAGTGACGTGACAAATTTTTATATGATTTCGAAGTTGTCAATTTATATTTTATAGTTATATTTTTGATAAACTAATAATTGTTATATTTTACTTTTATATATTATATTTTTATATATTTCATAAAATGTGCATATAATTTGTTTTTGGTGTTTTTTTTATTATTATTAAAAAAAAGTTTTTATAGAGAATTTTTAGTTTTTGAAATTATTATTTAAAAAAAATATTTAAATTTTTTCATTTTTAAAAGTATATATTTTTCCATTTTTTGGATTTTTTAGAAAGAAAAATAAAAATAAAGTAAATAGTAAATAAAAGTTTTTCCTTTTTTTCGGAAAAAAATTATTTTGTGATTTTTTCCATGTTTTTGAGTTGTATTTTATTTGAATCAAGAAATTGTTATTAAAATATAAATTTTTTTAGAAATAAATAATATTAATATTTTCAATTTTAAAACTTATTTTTAAATAATATATATTTTATTTAGTAAAAAAATAGTTTTGAATAAAAAAAGTATTTCATTTCTTTTATTTTTGGGCAGAAATAACATTTATTTTGAAAAATAAAGAAGTTTTTTTGATTTCCTTTTTCTAAGCAAAAAGTTATTATTTTTTTTTATACAAAAAGAAATAAATATTCATACAGCAAAGATTCAATTTATAGACCTAAATTTTTTTATAAACAAAAATACTGATTTTTTTTAATATATAAGTTATTTTTTTGGCAGGAAATAAGTTATTTTTTATTTATTCATTTATTTATTTTTGTCATAATAATTTTTTTATATAGAAGGTATATATACAAATTAAATATTTTTTCAAAAGATCTTTTTTCAATATAATTCCACCTTCTTTACAGAATAAAACAAAATTATTAAAGAAAAATCTAATTTTTTTGGTGACAAATTTGTTATGAATAAAAATATTTTTTTATATTTTTTCCAAGTGGATATAATTTTATATTTTTGTTTTTATTTATTTAATTAATTAATATACTTAACTTTAACATCTGTTACTTTGAATACATAAGTAACAAAACTACACAAATCAAATTTTAAAATACAAATTTGATATTCTGAAAGTATATTTACATAAGCTCATATGACGTTTAAAAAGGTATAAGTAGTTCGGTGACGATTAAAGTATTTCTATTTTTAAAACAACAAAACACATATGCTATGCCCTACACTAACATACACGATCGTATTTATCTCCTTTAGTAAATAAACGACCAATTCCTTGTTTCTACTTTTTTATAGGCACTACACCAGCGATCGCCACACTCATACATTCACAATTATGTTTGTGTATGTTTTGTTTTTCCCATTATGAAATTATACACCAAAAAAATAACATCATTTTTATAGTAATTTTATTTTGAAAGTTTCTTCGTCAATTCAAGACTTGTAAGTGGAAATACACGTTACTAGTTTAGAATTTTAATAGTAATAACCAGGGATCGCAACGATTACCATAGTAATCATAAAAATTAAGATTTAATGTTTATTTTTTCTATTATTTGATTAAAAAAAAAATATAACGATAAATTATTAATTTAGGATTTTAATTTCTTATTAAAAAATATCGAATAATTCAGCACGAACGATTATTTCAGATTTGTATTTTATAATAAAAAATTAATTGTAGTACATTATTAATTAAAAAAAGATAGTTATATAATTAAAAAATCATATTAATTAATCCTACTTAATATTAAATATTTTTCATGAGTGTATCTCAAGCAACAAGCAATAACACAACATTCTTGCTTGAATGCTCGTGCGAGACTGACTTTCTTGTGTGCAAGGTATATTAACTATTAGGTAGAGTTAAAAACACAGCTGACTTTTTTTTTCTTTATATGTGATGACTGTCAAGTCTTTTTTTTATATGGTGTTTGTTTCTATGTGTGTTTTGTTTACATTTTTTATAACATTTTTGTTATTGTTTCAATGTACAAAATTTGACATTTTACGAAAACAAATGAGAGAACTTTTTTTTATTGTTGTATTTGTTGTAGAATTGCTCTAACCTAATAGTAAATAAGCCTTGCTTGTGTGTTTTTTATTCATTTCAAGAGCATAACAAAAGAGATAAAAAACACGCAAGCTTCATTTCCTTTTGCCTTCCCTCCCGCATCATGAAATACTTTTAAAAAATATTTCAGTTTTCATTGACATGCGCCTTCTATATGTTGTATCATAGTATAATAATAAAGTATACTCGTAAGACCAGCTGTTTTACAATTTTTTCATTGGCAAACCTCGCGGTACTGTCAAATTGTTTTTGTTTTCACATGTAAAATATTTTTTGAGTTTTTTTCTATTGCTCTCTTTCGTTCTCTCATTTTTCCGTTCAAAGCATTCTGACATTGTGGGCAGTAGTTTTACAATAACAAAATACAAGCAATTTTTGTTTTTGTAGATGTGCGAGTACTTTATTATTTTACTATGATGTTGTATATTCTTTGGTTAGAACCTAAAAGTATTTTCTATTAAAAAGGCTTAAAATTTCCCGTCGCCAGCTTTTAAGATTCATCGGCGGTTCGGCTCAGGCAACTGAAAATTGGTGTTGACGGCTCAGATCTATGCCGTAATTTTTTTGTTTGTTTTTGTTTGACTGCTATTATCATGGAATTGATAACATTTAATCAATGACATTTGTTGTCAAACACAGGGTGTTTCATACGAATTAAATATCATCAAATTTGTCTAGTGTTTAGAAAAATTATAAACTATTGAAATAAAATTAAAATTTTTAACTGAAGTATAAGTGGGAAGAGTTGCCTCTAATTTTTTGGAATTATTACGTTCAATAGAGCAGTAATCTATGCCTACTGTAAATCCCGATTTGTCACAACCCACATGTCGAGTTTGTTTGCAAAACAACCATGATGAAGACATGTCCTCAATTTTTGATGTGGACGCGGACATCAATGATCTGCATATCTATGAAAAAATCGAACAATGTGCAGGCATTAAGGTAAATTAATTAGTTTTTACATAAATTAAAAATAACATTTCATTTTTATTGCAGATAATACGCCATGAAAAAATACCCACCTTAATATGTAGCGATTGCTATGGCTTTCTAAGGGTTTCCTATAAATTTCGCACCATTTGTCGTAATTCCAATGAATATTTGAAAGAATTTGTTGTTAAAGGTAAGGTCAGTCCACAACTAGTGGAAACCTCACCCAAAGAAAATCCCCTATCATTAGCTGAAAACAGCACCGGAAAGACAAGTAAACGTTCGCAATATAAGTCTAGATTAAAAGAAAAAGTTCCCATTGTGACAGAAACTATAAAAATTGAAAAAGACGATACTCCCAACTCTCCCGCAAATTCAGAAAATTTAAATGGTGAACCTTTTGAAGCGATTGTTGAAGATGAAGTCGAGGATGAAATGTGGTATGATACCGATTACCAGGATGATGAAAACTTTGAAATTTCTATTGAAGCAATGGATTTAGAAATCAAAGAAGAAGCTGAAGAAGAAACTGATAAAAATAAGAAACCTAAGCGCAAGAGAAAATCTACTGCTAAGCCTAAAAAGTCTAGTACAAAACCCTCAAAAACTCTCGATATCTCTTCGGATGGAGCTGCGGTGATACGTGAAAGAAAACCTCGTGTCAAAAAGGAAAAGAAAGAAAAACAACCACACATATGTGATGTCTGTGGGAATATATATCAGCGTCGCTATGCTTTAGAATTGCACATGAGAAGGCATCGGGATGAGAAACCATATGATTGCGAGTAAGTACAAACAAGTGAGAAATATAGAAATTATCAAATTTTGTTTTCAATAAATTTTGATTTTGAAATATTTTTCCATATTTAGTTAGTTCATCTTTTAAAATAATGTTTTTCAAAGGAAGAAACTAACAAGAATGGAAAGAAAACAATAAAAAATATTTTACCTTTTTTTAAATAGATATTTCAATTTAAAATTTAATTTTTTTAAGTGTAACTTTTTATTTTTTTACTCTTTTTATAGACTTTGTACCCAAGCATTTCATAGCAATTTTGAATTAATACGGCATATGCGAAAGCATACCGGATCAAGACCTTATAAATGTAGTTATTGTCCTCGAGCATTTGGTGATCAATCAACCTTAATAAAACATGAAAGGTAAATTAATTTTTTGAATCTTTATTCATCAACAAAATCTTATAATTTCATTCAAATTTATTTAGAATTCATCGCAATGAAAGACCCTTTAAGTGTGATACATGTGGTAAAAGTTTTACCTACTCAAATGTATTGAAAAGTCATATATTAACACATACAGGAGAAAAACCCTACACGTAAATTTTTACTAAAAGTTTTAGTTATATTTTGTTTTAATAATTTATATTTTCTTAGTTGTGAACTCTGTGGTAAATGTTTTACACGCTCTCATCATTTACGTGCTCATTTGGAAACACTGCAACATCAAAGTGATCCTAGATCTAAGATCCTTTTGCAAAATATTAAGAAAAACAATGAAGGGGAAACATTGAAAATTAAAAATCTTACACTCAACGTATAAGAAAAAAGTGTATAAATAATTTTTAAGGATTTAAAACGATTGAATAAACATTAAAAAATTTTATGGAATTTTTATAGAAATTTTTTAGATGTATTTTCGTTATGAATCCATAAATTAGTATAAAATGTTTAGTTATTTTATTGTCTCTGTTCCAAATAAAATTAAATTAATTAAAATAAAATAATAAAATAGTAGCTATGTATGCGTACTAGATTATAAATAAAAAAGTTATGTGTAAATTTAACTTATTTTTCTTAGTTTTGAATGAAAGAGAACAAAATAGAAATGTAGTTACGAAATGTAGTACTTGATTATATCTGGGGTATAATAATAAAGAAAAATTCGCTAAAACGATGAATGTATTAAAATAAAATAAATGTCAAAAGATTTTCTTTTTTTAATTTTGGCAATATTTTTTGTTAAAGGTTAATTACGTTTTGTTGAATTTTTCGTTTTGCCGTTTTTTTTTTATAAACACCATCAAAAAGATGGGGGTATATTGATTTTGTCATTCCGTGTGTAATATGTCGAAAGAATCATTAAAGTATATATTTTCCTGGTCCTGGTTAGATTCTGAGTGGATCTAACTGTCCGTCCGTCTGTTGAAAGCAGGATAGGGCTCGAACGGGACAACGTAGGGGACGAAATTTGGCACAAATATTTATCTTATATAAGGTTTGTTTGGGATTGAAAGAATCGGTTAATAAACAAAAAAGTTATGGGCTAAAACTAGAAACACAGGGTGTCCATTTCATACTTTTCTGCTGATATCTCTTAAACAAAAGCATGTACGACAACGAAATTTTTTATAAATAGTTCGGGGGTCGATATAAACTTGGAAACCAAAACCGCCCACCTCCCATATAAGGTAAAACTTCATTGAAATTGTGTTCAAATTGTTCAAGGACCAATGTAATCTCGGAAACAGATAATGGGCGATGTCCGCCCACCTCCCATATAACGTAAAATTTCAAAAAGTTGATGGTGGGTATATAGATTCGGCCAAGCCGAATATAACATTCACGCTTGTTTTTTTTTTTGCGATTTGTTCCATTTTAGCGATTTTTTTTTATTTTAATGTTTTTCTCCCGTTTTACGATTTCAACAAATAAACGGCTTTTTTTATTTTTAGGGAGTTATTTCGTATTAAAATTTTTTTAAATTTTATTCCCTTTTTAGGATGTTTTGCGTTTTGAATATTTTTTTTCTTTTTTATTTTTTTTTAATTTTGGCGGTTTTTTTCTGTTTTGCCGATTTGTTCCCTTAATATTGACGGGTAGTTTTCGTTTTGATAATTTTTTTTCATTTAGGCGATTTTTCCCTTATTATCTTTTTCCCCTTTTGACAAGTTATTCGTATTGACGCTATTTTCTTATTTTGACTATTTTTTCGTTTTAGCGTTTTTTAATTTTTGCGAGGTTTCTTTTTTTTTTCCTGTTTTGGGAAGATTTGTTTGGTTTTATGATTTCCCCAAAACGGGTTTTACAAAAATCGACGTTTGAATTTTTTATTTCTGGTGTTTTTTTCGTTTTACTATTTTATAATTTTGGCGGGTTTTTTTTGTTTTAACATTTTTCCATTTTCGCGATTTTTCTAGTTTTTTTTTTCGATCTGCTGTTTTTTTGCAGTTTTTCGGATAATTTAATTGCTTTTTTTGTGTTTTAAAATATTTTTAATATAAAAAAACATCAGAAAATAACTTTTCATCATAAAAGACAGATGATATATAACAAATTTTTATTTATTTTTTATTATATTTTTAAACAAAAATAACAGTTATTTTATTAATTTTATTTTGTTCGAGCAGGAATAAAAGTTTTGTGACGAAAAAATCGGCGAAATAAAAAATGCCAAAACGAAAGAAATCGCCAAAAAAGAAAAAAATTATATTTTAATTTTGACTATTTTTTCATTTTAAAGATTTTTCTCTTTTTTGCAATTTTTTCGTTTTGGTGATTTTTTTTATTTTGTCAAATTTTTATTTTGATGATTTTGTTGTATTTTATAATGATTCAACCTAAAAAAACATCAGAAAATATCTTCTATCATAAAATAAAGATGATAACAATTATTATTTTTTTTACAAAAATAAAAGTTGTTTTTTGACAAAAAAAAAAAAAAAAATCCCAAAATGAAAAAAATCACAAAAAAAAAAAAAAAAAAAGAACTATTTTGTTTTCATATCGTCTATTTTCTTGTATTTTAAAGATTTTTATCTTTTTTTGTGGTTTTCTTATATAAGAAGAGCCAGAAAATAACTTAATTCTGTTTGAAAAAATCATATTATGATATATTATATCTAACTTTTACTTGGTAAACAAATAAAAATCGTAAAATTTCGTAGAGTCGTGTTTTTAATTATCAATTTGATGTAGTTGAATCGGTTTTCCGACATATATATATATATATATATATATATATATATATATATATATATATATATATATATATATATATATATATTTTTTTTTTCTTTAAAAATTCAAAAATAACTTATTTCCATTCCCTATTCATATTCAATTTACTAAAACGTTTCTACAAATAAGAATAAATACATTACATACATCTGTATATCATTATTTAAATATTTATTAAAATCATTTATCTTTATTTTCTTTTCTTTATGTTTTGTTTATTCATACTAAATTAAAAAATATTTAAATTAAAAAAATTACAAACACTGTTTCTTTTATTTGAAAATAACTAAATATATTAAACAAAAAACAGATTTATCAGGAGAAAAATTAATAACAATTACAGAAAGTTGAATAGAAAAAAAAAAAAAAAAAAAAACATAATTCAAATATCATTTTATAGATTTATTATATGATTTTATAAATGTTTATTTTTGTTTGTTTGTTTTATTTTTCTTTTAATATATAATTCCAGTATATATTTTTTATATGTAAAATAATATAAACTTTACTTTTACTTAATTATTTGAAGAGCTTTATCTTTATTAATAGAAATAAAATATTACAATTAGTGTTATTAGAAAAGGAAATAATTTGCACAGCAAAATAAAAAAAAAAAAAATATTTAAAAAAAATTGTTGAACAGTTTAATTTAGAAAGAAAGAAAAACATATTTTTCACAAAACAAGGCGCTTTTTTTATTATTATTTTTTCATTATTAATATTTATTAATAATTTGTTTATTATATATATATATACTATTTACGTTTGATCTTATTTACTTAGTAACATGCGAACTTTATCATTTAATAGATTCCTCAATTCAGTTACCATAAATTCATGGGATTCTTTGAATGTTGAAGCAACATCACCTATTAGAGTAGCCTCCACTTCGGGTTTTAAAGACATATCAGCCATAAAGGAATTCAAATTTCTAGGCAGTGCTGGTGTTTTCCAATTAACTAAATTTTTAATGAGGAAAAAAAGGAAAATTTAAAAGTTTTTTTTTTTTTTTTTTTTTTTTTTTTTTTTTTTTACATAAAAGATGAATGATTATTTTCATTACAATACTTACTTAATAATTTATCACAACGTTTGATTTCCAATTTCAATTGACGCATCAATTCAATAATTAGTTGACAGCGTTCCTTTTCACTAATAATTTTTTCAACTTCAGCATTTTGTTTTCTCTTTTGTTTGGTTTTTGGCGAGGCTTGAAGTTTTTCATGTATTGCTTGTAATATGAAAGCATAAAGTGAAATTATCTGTAATAAAAAAATATTATGTATTAAAAAAAATATTTATTTAAAGTTGTAGAACATGTGTGAGTAAATTTAATGATTCCCTCATCCGACCGTCTGTTTGGCTTTTTTGTGCGTAAATTAAAGCTAGAAATTTTTAATAGTTGGTGAAAATTAGCATTTTTACAAAATTTCATATATCTAGTGAAATTTAGGATTTTTTTTGTGATTCGAATTTATTTATTTATTTATTAAATTCAAGTAATACAACGAAGCCTTTATAGGCCAATAAATTCATATTACAAAAGCAATGCCCTGAATATACTAATTACTAATGAATATACTAAAACCATATATAACAAACAGAATTTTGGTAAAATTTTGTATTTTTGGTGAAATTGTAAAAAATAAACTTTTTGGCGTTTTCAATAAAATTTCGATTTGGAATTTCGGTTTTTATCGGAAATTTCGAATTTTTGGTAAGATTTTGAAATTTTGGTGAATTAATTTTTTTAGTAAAAAAATCGCATTTTTGATAAAATTTGGATTTATTTTAGTGAAACTTCGAATTTTTGACGAAAAATCATATTTTTATTGATATTTCGGATATTTTGTAAATTATGATCTGATATGTCGAATTTCTGTTTCAATTGTCTGTGATATTTCGGATTTTATGTTCATTTTCGGTTACAAACCTAATGTTTTTGTGAAATTTTGAATATTTAGTGATATTTAAATTTTTTTGGCAAAACAAACCGTTTTTGGATAAAATATAGACTATTTGTGATAAATTTTTGGTGAAATTTTCGGATTTTAGCTGACAAACCAAATTTTGGTAAAACTCTGAAATTTTTATGAAGTTTTGGAAAAATTTTGTATATTTGTTGAATTTTTTTTTTTTTTTTTTTTTACAAAATTTAGTTGATAAAATTTCGATTTTTTGTTGAAATTTAAAATTTTTGGTAATTTTTTTTTTAATAAATATAAAATTTATTCATCTTCAATTTACATAACCAAGCCCAACGGGCCATATACGGCTAATAAAAGCTAAACGCTAATAACAAAATAAACGATAATATTTAGTAATGATAAGAAGTTGAATGAGAGGATAGTTAAATAAAAATTTTAATAAAAAATAAATAAAAATTTATAACAAAACATATCAGATCCGTTTTAAATTGAACATATAAAAACTAAAACGAGATAAAAAGTAGGTCAAGCCAGACCATATGATACCCTACACCATTTTATATGTGAATCAAAACTCGGGTATGCAATTTATATTACACCTGTGGCCAATTGTGGACCGATACTTTTACTAAGTGTAAAATAAAATAAACGAATACAGAATATGCACTTAGGCGATTTCCGAAATAGGTAAATTATGGACCGATAAAATTTGGCACAATGATTTATATTTATATGTAACTTATTTATGTCGAATATTAACTTTATACTAGCATTTTTATGGGATTTATGCACGTTAAAGTGATTTTCGGAAGAGGGGTTTATATGGGAGATATTGTAAATTTTGTACTAGAATAGAATATTCTTATTTTTATGGCATTTTTGAGTGTTGTAACTCTATTACGGGGGGACATTTGTATGGGGGCTAGATGAAATAATGAACCGATCACAACCAATTTTAATAGGCTTCGTCCCTGTATCATAAAAGTCTCACGTGCCAAATTTCATTGAAATATCATCAAAATTGCGACCTGTACTTTGTGCACAAGGTTTACATGGACAGCCAGCCAGACGGACGGACATCGTTAAATCGATTTAAAAAGTGATTCTGAGTCGATTGGTACACTATAAGGTGGGATAACTTTTTTTATGCGTTACAAACATCAGCACAAACGCAGGTATAAAAAGTTATATATGTATATTAAATAATTCAATTAATTACTTTAAATCATATAATAAATCATGGCAAGTAGCATAAAGCATTAGTTTTCTTCGAAAGACATGAGGTGAGAATGAAAAATATCTTAGTGCATTCCACTCTTGACAATCTCATCTGATAAGACCTTTCAAAAAATGTGGAGTTAAATACTGGATAGGAAAACTGAGGATTACTATCAGATTAATTAGATAAAAGTTATCAACTAAATAAATAGGAAAACCATTAAATTTTACTTTGTAGAAAAATAATAAAATTCTAAAAGCTACATAATTACGGAAAGAACATCAAAGGAAAGTTTCCACATATGGAAAATATGTTGTCGTTATCCTACGCCATAAGCAAATCTAACAATTCTGTTGAAAATTTTATTAAGTTTAGCTAACTCTCGCTTTATATTACATATATTGCATGAGCTATACGTATCCTTAGAGAAAAAGGAAGATGTATGTTGAGACAACATAGTCTTCTCAACAAAAAAAAAAAAAAAAAATATATATTTTAGAAGAATATTTTAGAGAAAATTCAAGTGATTATCAATTACAACGCCAAGACATTTAACCTTATCTACAAACTCAAGACATATACCATTGTGAGCTATATTAGCCCCTAAACCAAAACACATTTATTTAGTCTTCCTTTATTTAATACTAAATCCATTATCAGAAGACCATGCAAAAACTTCACGAATAATGTAATTAAATTGTGAGTTTGCATATCAAAGAAACTGAACATCATCCGCATATACAAAAGGCTTACATGATAAACCAAATCTTATTTGAAGAAAGTCATTTAGGTATAATATGAACAACAACGGACCAATAATAGACCTCTGAGAGACACTAGTTACCGGAAAAATTGAGGAATTAGAGTCGAAAACTGAGGCAAATTGACACCTATTATTTAGATAAGATTTTAAAAGCATACATGCCACAGTTGAAAACCTAAAGTTAATTAGCTATTTAGTAATAAGTTTGAATTGAATAACTCTAAATGATCAAATTTCTTGAACATGCATTTTTTATTATTCTCTATATTTAGTATATATTCATTTATGTTTCTTAAGTACGCATGTATGCATTGGTTTTTCACACATGTGTAAAAACATCCCTTGTCAGGAACACATTCTTATCAAGGGTTTTCTATTACTTAAGGAAAAACACATGTTGGTACTTACGTACGCATGTATTCTATTTTAGTTTTAGATTTAAATACTTAGTTCTTAAGGTTTTTTAATTATTAATAAAATCAGTGCCTTACAAGCATTCACACAATAGTGACTTACAACCACTCCTACAGTAAAAATCTTTTATTACTAAATAATAATTTTTACACTAAATATGAAATGCCTTTGATACTTAGATCAAGAGAAACAAGAACTACATTTTTACCTTCATGAATAAGTCTAAGGAGTTATTATCAAGGCGAATACTCATGTGATCGTTAATAATATGCTCTGAAATTTTCGAAAGAATCGGAAGCATAGACAGAGGAATTAAACCAATGTCAGATTTTAAATAACTTTTACGCCGCACAATTGGTACTAAAGAGTGTAATATATTAACATTGGACATATAAATTGATAATTGAATATCAACATCAGCTGTCAAATACATATCACCAAAATCCAAACTATGAACAGTGTTTTCTAAGACCTTAATATTCAAAGCATTGTAATCAAAATATGAAAGAAATGTTTGGAGTGTTTTAATCTTGAAATCAATAGATATAAAAATAAAAGATTTGATTTTTTGGTCAAATTTAATTTAGAAATTTTGTATATTTTTAAAAATTTCAAACGTTTAATAAAGTATTGTATTTTTAGTGATGATTTTAGTTATTTTTTTAGTGAAATTTTCGAATTTTTAGACAAATTTAATTTCGTAATTTTTGGTGAAATTTTAATATTTTTCTAAAAAAAATTGAGTTTTTAATAAAATTTGTATTTTTTGTTAAAATTTAAAATTTTCGTATTTTAGGCGAAATTTCGAATTTTTTATAAAAAAAAAAACAAATTTTTTTCGAAATTTCAAAATTTGGTCAAAAATCGAATTTTTGTTGAAATTTCAAAATTTAAGATTTTGGGGAAAATCGTTTTTGATAAAATGTCGTATTTTTTCTACTTTTATCGGAAATTTCGAGTTTTCGATGAGATTTTTATTTTTTTTTTTAGTAAAAATCGAGTCTTATTTATATACTTATTTATATAAACTTTTTATAGCTCTCCTGCGTAGGAATTAATATAGGCTTATTTTCTATTTAATGGCAGATCCTTATATGAAAATATTTTAGTTTCTATTACTAAATAAAATTTAGATTCAAACTTAGTTATCTTTTTTATAAACCTATTTCTTTAATATGATTTAAAATAAACACAGTTTCTAATAGAAAAGCCTATCGATATTGTAAAATAAATATTTAAATTGTTCAACTCACCTCTAAACATGCACCCACTTTACTTTGCCATTCACGTCTTCGCCACAAACCATCCTCGGTGGCTTCATCGCTCTCCTTAATGGTCGCTTCACATAAATTCACCACCGCCACTACATTATCACTAACCACTTTACACTGTAACGGTAAATTATTATCGCCCACATACATTTGCTTCACCAAAGTGGCCAAATCACTAAAGAACTTTTCGTATGGCATTTCGAGGAGTAAATGCAAACGTGTTGGCAATAGATTGACTAGAAAACGATTGTGTAATGGTTTTATATCGGCCGCACGTAAACGTTTAAAAAGTTCTAGCCATGAATCGCACAACGATTCAATGACAGCGATTTCTTTGGCAGGTGTGGAAATCGAATTTTGTAGTTCCTTATTATTGTAAGCAGCAGCTCGACAATATTTAGCACTCAATGTTGGATGGAAAAGATCAACAAATGAGGCAATCAAACGTAAAAGCAATGAACGTATATGCAATATTTCAGTTTCTTGGTAAAATGATTCTTTGCGTTGCTCCTCGACATCAACTAAATGTATGGGATCCCAACGTATAAGAGCACCCAAATCACGATTATCACTTAATTCATGCCAAGAAATACGATCCTCGGCAGGATCAATAGACATTACCATATAGGTATTGAGATTTTGTTGAACATTACCATACAACATAACCAAATCACACAATTGAGCCTCTACCGAACTGGAAACATAATGTAAACTATTCGTTAAACGTTCTTTGAAATTCATAAATTCTTCCAGCTTGGAAAATGTACAGAAACGATATGTCAATGCTATATATTCCAAACGTTCCTTATAACTATTGGTGAAAAATTTCAATGTTGAATCGAATATCGAACGAGGCATAGAGAAACGTCCAGATAATACTAAAGGATTACAATGAATATAACCCATGGAATCTAATTGAATTTGTTTGATTTCCAAATAATCATACATCTCTTGAGCGCCTAAATGACAGCCCAACATATGATAGATTTTAAGACTTAAAAGTTTTACATGAAAATTGCTAGTGCTGTTGCGTAAAACATATTGCAGCAGACAGAGGGCTTCAAAAATGCGATCTGATTTCTGTTCTTGCATACTGATATCATACATAACATTAGCTGCAAAAGAATATAAAATATAAATATTATTTTATATATGTACACAAATCTGTAGCTATTACAATTACCTGCCAATAAAGCATAAGGATCTGAGGGACCCATGTCTGTGGGTAATAAATTTTTACCAAATGTACTTAAACCATGTTCGTAGTGTAATTTTAATGCGGTATAAAATGCTAAACGATGATCAATTTCTAAATCTAAATGTGAACCGCAAATGCGTGATACTTGCAAAGCACAAATATGTTTTTGCATTTGTTCTTTCTAGAAAAATAACGAATCAATGGTAATTAAAAAATCATTACTATAAATCTTTACATACATTTTGTGGTAATGTTGTAGAGCTAATGCCACTTTCCAGTAACAATTTATTAGCTAATTCTTGTCTTGCTTCCATCGAAATGGAAGGTAAAAATAATGTGATATCATGTGTACAACAAGGTTTATCACCAAATAAACGGAAATATTCTATAACTAATTCAGCAAAATCACCCAATAGTTGTTGGGCATCCATATTCTGTTCACGCATACGTTTGTGCAACTCTAAGCGAGCCAAATAGGGTCCACGTACTTTTTTCTCTGCCGACTCAATAAGCTACAGTATTAGGACAAATAAAGATTAATTTGAATTTATTATATATAAACAAATAAAATTTGTTAAAAATTTTTTGTTTACCTGACAGAGAAAATCATGGCATTCATCTAAAGCGTTTAAAATGTTTTTTTCTTTTTCTTCGTCGGTCTTTTCACCACTAGCTTCATTTTGTTGAAGTTTTAACAGCTCAAAACATGTAGTTAAATAATCCTGATAGTAGTCCCATCGGTCACGTCTAAAAATAAAATATTTTGAGTAAATTTTTATTTATATACATATGCAGTTATATAGACATATTTTATATTTGAATTTATTCATATTTTAGATTGAATCGTATGTTTTCTATGTATGCTACTACTTAAAATCAATCGTCGCTAAAACTACTAACAGATAAGAGATATTCGGAGTATGTGTTTTGAGATGATATATTCCGAGGGATTAGCGAGATATACTGATTCATCTTTATCTAAGGATAATAATTGATGTTCATATTATTAAAAAAATAATAAATAAGGATTTTCTATGAATATGTGACAAATTATGCTGTTTATTTTGCATATTTTTAGTTGCCTTGATAATAATTATCTTTTTTTTTTTTTTTTTTTTTTTTGTGATTTTAGAGATATTTTCAATTTCGTTAATTTTGTTGGTTCTAGAGTTTTTTTGTGTTGACATTGTTTTATCGTTTTTTTTCTTCGTTTTGGTTACTTTGTCGGTTTTTTATTTATTATTTTTTTAAGATTTGTTCCGTTCTGGCGATGTTTTTTCCTTTCTGTAAATTTGATTATTTTTTCCCTCGTTTTGGCCTTTTTTTCTTTTGGAGATTTTTTCAGTTTAGTGTTTTTTTGCAATTTTGGTGTTTTTTTTTTGTCGTACTGGCGATTTTTGTTTCCTTTTTGGCAATTTTTTTAAGATTTTATTTTACCGATTTTTTTCCTTTGTCCATTTTATTTTTCTTTTTGGGAATATTTTTCCTTTCTAGCGATTTTTTATATTTTCATGCTTTAGTTTGATTTTCTTTTCGTTCTGCCGATTTTTTTTTTTCATTCTATTCTTATTTTGGCGTTTTTTTTTTTCGAAGATTTTTCAGTTTAATTATTATTATTTTTACTTTTTTTTTATTGCAACATTGGTGTTTTTTTCGTTTTGAGGATTTTTTCCCCTTGGCGATTTTTTTTTTGCAATTTTGGTGTTTTTTCTCGTTCTGGCAATTTTTTATTTTGGTTATTTCATCACTGAAGTTTTTTTTTTGTCTTTCTGCCATTTTATTATTTTGTCAATTTTTTTTTGTTTCGTTTCTAAATTTTATTTTGTTGATTTTTTTTAACTTTGCTAATTTGTATGTTGGCGTTTTATTCTTTTTGAAGATTTTTTTATTTATGCCGATTTTTTTCATTTGACGTTTTTTTTTTTGTTTTTTTTTTTTTTTTGTGGTTTTTTGCAATTTTGGTGTTGTTTTGTCCGTTTTCGCAATGTTTTTTTTCGTTCTGGGTTTTTTTTGTTTTGGCAATTGTTTACCCTTTTTGGATTTTTTTTTAATTTACACCACAATAGGTGGGGAGGGTATTATTTTTTTTTGGTGTTTTACAATAGGAAAAAAAAAAAATCATAAAATCAAATAACTGTTTTCGTTTAAAAATATTTAAAATTTAAAAAATAACTCATACAGTTTCAATCACTAATTTTAAATATCCAAAATAAATATATCAAACATATTATTGGTACATTTTGAAATTCTAAACAAAATTAACTTACTCATCTTTTAATAAATCCTTTAGCAAAGTATTACAATCTTGCCACATTTTAAGCTCTTTCAATAGATTAATTTTCATGTAAATAGGAGCACCAGGATATAATTTCTCACACACTGGACCATTTAGAAAGTCTAAAGCTTCTTTGAATTTTTCTTGCAATTTTAAAATATGCAAATACAAATAGACTTCTTGCTCCGATTCCAATTTGTTTTCTTGAATCATTTTATCGACCATACGTTGAGCCAATGATAAATATATTTTACGTTTAGCTTCATTATGACTTTCCGGACCGCGTATACCCTAAAAATAGAATATAAAAAAGGTGATATAATAAAAAATATATAAATTATAAAAATAATGTAATTATGTTTATAGAACTTTTAATATTTCAATTACAAGTTACTTACAACCAAACTTTAACAAGCAACTTTATTAGTTTTGAAATCATTGCATCAAATGTTGATCACAGATGACAACCTCTTGCGATTTATTACCGAGTTTTTTCTCGATCAACTGTGGCACAATTAAGAGCCTTTTTTTTTTGCAATATTTATAACAATATTTATGTGTTAATAATTAAATTTAAATACCTGTAATACAACACTCATAACAGCCCAAAAATAATAGGCATTTTTTGGTTGAGCCTTGTACATTTGTAATGCCACCGATTGTTGTGCTTTAAAATCCTCCAAACGTACATGAGATATAAAAAGATGAGCCAATAATTCCTCATTATTGGGTGATTTTTTAACAGCATAATTATAAATTTCCACAATTTTGTCCACTAGAAACAATAAATAAAATAAAATTAATTTTTTACACTTTCAGAAATATGTTTTTTATTATGTTTACTGTTTAAAAATCTCATAACAAATAAATTCCTAATTGCAATAATTTATATTTTGGCATTTAATGTATTAATTATTTAGAATACAACCAATGAAAAACGACAGCTGTTAAAATAATTTTAATCTATATCATTTAATTTCACTTTGTGTAAGAAAATAATTTGTCTACATTTGCATTAATCTACATAAGACTATTTCTTTTAAAATACAATATTTTATTTTTTTATGTGATTAATTACCCACGTACATTGCTCTAATTCTTTGTAGCAAAATGACAGCACTTGCAGTGTAGCATCATCTACAGGCTTTTCATCGGCAACTGCTTGCAGAAAACCATGACTTTCTTCGTAACGTCCCAGACGTAATAGCGCCAGACCTTTAAGTGCTTTGGCACACAATAGATTTGGATGTTTTTTTAAAACTTTTTCGGTCTCTTGCAATGCTTTGCGATTATTGCCAAGCTCTAAGTTGTCTATAAAATAAAAATACAATGATACGACGATAAGAAATTTAAAATAAAAAATTAATTAATATATAAATTGAAATAAATGTTTACAACCCTACAAAAAATTTCCAACATACAGTATTGATTATGTATAGCTTACAAGTATTCGAAATTACTTCGAAATATACACACAGCCTAGCTTACTTTACACAGGGTATGGCCGCCTTAAAATGACACACAAGTCGATATACTTGGTTTGCAATAATGTATGTAGATTTCAGATCTTTTTTAGCACACTTGTGCGTTGTAAAGTATCTATTCCTACTTTCTTATTGACATACAGTAAGTTTAATTGTATCTATTGAAACTTTCTAACCGATAGACAAGTGTACTGAAAAGTATCTATAACCACTTTCAAGCATATATACGAGTATATTAAGAAGTATCTATAAAAATCAGTTAAATAAGATTCCAGTTCTTTTAAAAGCTTCAAAATTATTAAATAAAGTGCAAATTTATTAATTTATATTTTAAAATATTAAAATTTAATTAAATAGTAAACAAATTTATTGGCTTTCTTTATCAAATTTCATCGCAGCATCATCAGTAGTCTTTCTTTTCAAATCGTACTGTCTTTTATAATAACGATTTTTTGTTAATTTTATGGCATCTCTAATATCTTTACAAAATTCTTTAAAAGTATACCCATCTTTTTTGTTGGCTTCTGAAATTAGAATAAAGCGAATTTTAAAATAGAACATTTATTTACATACAAATTTATTATATGACATTAAATACAAATAAATATCTGACTTTACTAACCAAAAATTGCATTAAGTAAGTTCTTGTACTCCATAAGAGACTTTTTTGAGCTAACTCCATTTAAATTATACTCTACAATGAATTCAAGATCAAATATACGGTGTAGATTTAATTTCAAACCTCCTGGGAATATTATATCGCGTATTATTGAAACCTATATAAATATAATTTTATTAAAATTATAAATAATGAAAAGTATTTATTTATACTTACATAGTTATCAGGAGCAATCTTTATTAATTCATCGGCTTTTGATATTTCTTCATTACTTTTTATTGGAAAAATTGGAGCTACGCCTAAGTTTTTCTTTGAGTATTGGGAAATTAGAGCTAGCATTTTAGCTTAATTTTCTAAAACTATATCTATATTATGTTTTATTTCTTTCTGATTTTCTGGAATAATTTTAAAATAAAAAAAAAAATGCATTTAACAAATTGGTTTAAATAAAAAGTTAAAACGAATTTTTTAAAATTTTAGTACCTTCTACTTTAACTAAGCGTTCGTTGATGGACAATGGTTTTGAAAAAACTGGAGTTTTACTGCTGGAGTTTATGGTACACAATGGATTTGGTATTTTATTGGTCTCCATTGCTTCAATACAAAATTCTGTATTCATGGTATATGAATTAGACATTTTTGATAAAATTGGTTTTATTAGAATGGTTAGCAAAAAGTTTCCCTATAAATGTGAAGAAAATTTAATCTATACATTATGAAGTATTGGTATAAGTATAATTTTATTGTTATACGGGAATGGGGCAAATTTATAGATGACATCTTCCAGTTCAAAGCTTTCCTCCTCCAACAAATCATCGATGTTAGTCATATATATTCCCAATAGTTTAGACTCAATCGGTGTATTATAAAAATTTTCCAGCGTTCTAAGCCGATTTCCAACTATAAATATATTTCCGTCTATATCTTGTTCAATTTTTTTAGATACAATTGCAAAACCCTGTTTTATAAAACAATATTGATCTCTATTTGTTATTCTAATGCAAAAATTATTTTTGTATACAGCTAGAATTTCTCCTTTAACATTTTTCTTAATTAGCATGTTTGTTGTTTTCTTTAAAACAGGTTGATGTGTAAAATTATTACTGATTTGCTCCAATATTTTGTTTGGTTTACGAATTACGCGTTTAATGTTTTGCATAAAGTTCTCAAATTTATACGCTGAAAAATCCTGCAAAAATCCCATATCTTTTATACATTTCGTTACATGTAAAAGGTTATGTATATTATATGTAACATTTTTTTCGCCATATAAATCCGGAAATGTTTCAACAAAGGCAGTTAGAAGTTCATGAGCTATATGTATATTATTAGCGTAATTTGTTTTTGATAACAATATTCTATATCCACAATGAAGGAACAAAAAATGAACGTAATAGTTTTCTGTGAGTATATCTTTTAGCACAATAATCCCAGCGTACAATAGAAAAAAACGAAATTCGACCGCCTTCCATAATTTTATTTCATCCAAGCTCCTTGGTTTACGAGCGAATTCTGATGGAATATATTCACGAAGTTTTAATAAGCGATTAGATATTTCTTGTCTATCTTTTCTTTTTAAATCAAATTGCAATTTATTATTAATTAAAAGATATAATAATTTACGTACTACGCCCAAATCAATTAAGTGCATCGGGTCTAAGGGGAATTGTGTAATCATGTTGATATTTAATTCTTCAAGCTTTAAGGGATTTCGCTGATATTCCAACTTATGATGCAGCGTATAGACTCTATTTCTAAAATCATCATCTGTTATGTCTAAACCTGGGAAAATATTGTACGTAAGGGTATTTCCGACTCGTTTTCCCACTTGATCACATTTGGAGCATCCATGATATGAAGTATGACCGGTAGTGCCGCAAACAAAAGCCCGAGCTGGAGTATCGCAAATGAATGCTCTCAGCTTAAAATATAGTTTTTTTTTATTTATTAATATACCATCTCTTTCCAAAACTTTCACTTCCTCCACAAAATCACACATATATTCATCTACGTTCTTTGGCTTTTGCTTTCCAAGATATACACCAATCAGAAAAACACTTGAGTTGGGTACATTAATTATGTGGCCTAAAATGGGCCACAATGAAGTCGTCGAACTCTTAAAAAGAGGCAGACCATCAATACCGATATCACAAATTAATTCTTGTTGGTCATCTATAAAACCCTCAAAACTTCTCAAATGTTTAATCAGACCTAAATGCATATACTTTCCAGGTTCCATATATTTTATTTCATTATTTATTGCTTTTCTACCAAAAAGTGTATACAAAGAAAGAGGAACATCCATGTTTTCAGACTTCAGAACTTTCATCAAGCTGTTGAAAGCATCTTGCTTAGGTCTATATTGTAAATACCACATCTTTATTTTCTCCGCAAAGCTAACGCAATTACCTTCGAAATTTAACATTACATCACTTGAGCTACTTTCCATATTTGATGGAAAGTATCCATGCTCGTGCGCAGTTTTTGTAGAAGCTCGCCTTTTGGAAAGATTAGCTTGCTTGAGTCGAGTCATCTTCATACGTTTAATTTCAAACGCCTTTAATCGTCGTAATTGCCTATTACTACATCCCCTCATATTGTAATTTTAAAAGTCTTCTTAACAAATTAATTTTTGTTCAGCAGCTCAGCTTCAACACACGTATTATATTTTTTAAAATAATTATTTATTTTTGACATAAGTATATTACATACAGAAAATTTGAATTTTATTACTCTGTTCTCATATTTTTACGTATACTAGAATGTAAGTTAAAATACAAATTAAAAAAAAAAATTAAAATCCATACAAAATTTTTATTTACATGTAAGCAGAATTGTAAGCAACACAAAGAATGCTATACAAAATCGATTACAATTCCGAGTACTCGTAAAATTTTTTGTGGGGAATATACATGAATGTACATTAGAGTGTACCGTAGATAAAAATTTTGTAGGAACACCCCTCAAACGATGCGTAAAAATTTGCTGAATATGGGAAAAATATTAAAAAAAATTTTTAAATTGATCTTCAGTTCCCTACCAGCGATTAAATATCACGGGTCTAGATCATTTCATCAAAAAAATAGTATTAAGTTTAGTCTTGAAATGGGTATCAAAAAATTCGTTATTTTAAGCCAATTATAGAAAAAATATTTTAAAAAATTTTTGCAAAAATTTTGGTCAATAAACCTTCATTTTAGTACATCATGCAAAAAAAAATTTTGATATTTTTCTAAAAAAAAAAAAAATAGATAAGAATTTTATAATTTTGTTCCTTTTGCGTCTAAAATTTAAAAAAATTGCATTGTAGTAAGAACTATTGATAATATGTAATTTTCCAGATTTTTTAAAAAAAATTTTCATCAAAATACCTTAAAAAGTCTTCTAGCGAACGAAAATCAAATTGGAAAAATTTTTTAAATAATTTTTCCATAATCAGCATAAAACTACAAATTTTTTTGGTACCCATTTCGATTAAAAAATTTAAACTTTTTTTGACCAAAATGTATGGGACCCATGATTTTAATATCGCTGGTAGGAAACTGAAGACCAATTTTAAAAATTTTTTAAATAATTTTTTTGTATTAAGCAAATTTTTACGCATCGTTTGAGGGGTGTTCCTACATCGAAATCTCGAAAAACGCTATTCCCGGGACACTCTAATGTACATAGGTATTTGTTTTTTAATTTATGATAAATTAATTAATAAGCATAATTATAAATGATAAATGAAATGGGCAGTGGTTTAAAATAAATTATAAAGTATTTTTGTTTTAATAAGTTTTAAAATGAAAAAATATTTCGCATGGTAATATACTCTAAAAAATATGTTTTTTTATTTGAGTACCTAGAAACAGGGCTATTTTTAAACTATCAAAAAATTATTTCTTTAACATACTTAAAAATATTACAAAAATAAACTTTCAAAAATAAATTTGTTGGAGGAAATTTTTTTCATCAGTAATTGTCAAAAATATCAAACGAAAAATCAGCACAGTTTCCAATCGATACATACAGTGCATAACAAAATCTAAGAAATAACACAAGATTATTTTTTTTTTTTTTAAATTAAGTACAAAGACGAAATCATTTGTCAAAGTATTTTTAAAATAATTAAGGAGTGCCAACGAAAAAATTAGTGCATACAATTCTGTTTACAAGAATGAAACTAATGGGTGAATCTTTTTAAAATTTTGTTTTAATAAAGCTTGTTATATTAAACCTTAAATTTAAAAGAAAAAAAAACATGTTGACAAAATTATTTATTTTTTGAGACACGGGATATATCAATCAATTCGGGTGCATGTTTTTATGGAGTACTAAGCCTATAAATCACTTTTTTTATAAAATTGTTTCTGGTTCACGTGATAAATCGCTATTTGTAAAATTATCGAGGTTTCACCATATATTGAAGTATATCTCGAAAACGACTTGTCTGATTTGATTCAATAAAATATCAAAAAATTCTAATTAAAATTGTCTTCCAGTTATACTCATATCATTATGACCTTCATCACAGTTGTAAAGGGTATATATAAGTTTGTCATTCCATTTGTAATTTCTACAATATTCATCTAAGATCCCAAAAAGTATATATATTCTGAAAAACAACAACAATAAGCTACATCAAATTTGTCTTTATAACTTTTTGAAGCCTCTGTATAAGCTAAAAACTTAATTTTTTCACAGAAAATTCGAATTTTTTTTGCTGAGGGAATAAACTTAATCGGTCCATTGGATTCTGTGATATCGGCCAAAATGCATTTTCGGCCTTTATGTGGCTTCTATATAAGCTTCGGAATTCGTTTTTGGACAAATGTGTTACAAATATTTTTTTGAATTTTTTTATTTTTTGAACTAACTATTGAGTTGTTGTTGTTCTTTGTATAAGCAAGCAGTTTAGTTTGCAACAGAGTATTATAGTGATTAACAGTGTTATTGTTACTTTTTATATATGCAGTCAGCTTGTTTGTATATATACAATAATATATAAATAGGTATATTGTTGTTGTTTTTGTTAAGGAAGCAATGATTGCTATGACAGTTTAAATTTATGTAGCTTGGAAAAAATTTAGATTAGTATAAATGTGGTAATATGAAAGCATACTTTAGGGCGCATAATTTATTATCGGTAAAGTGGTGAAGGGTATAAAAGATACAGCCCAGCCGAATATAGAACCCGCTCTTGTTTTTTAATATGGAGATATTAAGCCTATGATTTTTGACTGCGAAAATCAGATTTTTTCAACTCTTTTTATAAAATAATATTTTTTCTATACAATTTTAGTTATTTTCTGATTTTTTAAGGTATTGTAAAACAACCTAAAGAGGAAAAAATTAAAAAAAAAAAAAAATCGACAAAATGGAAAAAATCGCATTATGGATGAGGAACCATATAAAAAGGAAACTTTAATACATTGTTATTATAATTTTTATTTTGTATTTTTTATACATTGTTTGCTTAGGCATTTTTTTTAAATTATTACTAAGTAATATGTATTTTTGGCCTTGAAGGCTTTATATTACTGAAATAACTGAATAAAATAAAAAAATAAATAAAAAATAAAAAGTCCTAAACTGAAAAATTAATATGATTTTTACTTCGACCTTTTTTGTATTTCAAAAATTAAAAGACTTGTTTGACCTCAAGCTCAACAAAAGTCTTTTAATAACTGAAAAATTTATAGATAAAACGAAAAACACGCCGAAATAAGGTAAAATCGATTAAACGAAAAAATCCCCAAAACTAAAGAAAAACTTTAAAGAATTTTTAAAGAGAGAAAAAAATATTAGTTATTTTATGTTTTACGAATTTTCGCAATTGTTTGTAGAAAAACCAGAATTTATAATATTTTTAAATTGGTAAAAAAAAAGTTTGAATGGTATTTATTTACATATTACAATTCGTTTAGTATTTGATTAAAAATTTAAAATTTTCTATTGATTTTTTTTATTAAATTGTTAATAAGAGGGTTAGATTTTCTTATGGAAAATACCAAAAATAAATTGTATTTACAACTAACTTTTTATTTCTAGTCGATAGGGGTAGCAGAGCACACCAGGTTTAATCTAGTATATGAAATAGAGGTCTGCAACGAATAAGTTTTCGCTGCATATGTGAAGACCGACATCGAATATAATTACTAATCGTACTCTCTCTCTCAGAGCACAAGTACTGAAGTGTAGTTACCCGTTGTTTGTCGAATAACTACGAGTAAATAGCAACAGAAAAACATGTTCCGAAAAAAGTGAACACAAACAAATGTAATGAACAAATAAAAAGTACTACAGTATTTTCATATTAAAGGGCAAAGCTGAAATATAATTTTACGGGAAGTAATAAATAAAATAATCTATTTTATTATAATAAAATTTATGTTGTGGTTTCTTTGCACTGTTTTGTTTATGTTTTTTAGAACAAATAAGTTATTTAATAATGATATTTATTTTAAAAAATAATATATTTTTTTTAAATTTAGATATGCAATAGGAAAAAAAAATCGGATAACAAGGATTTTTAAAATTAAGAAAGCAGAAATAACGAAAAAAAAGGTATAGTCGGTCAAGACCGACCATATAATACCCTACACCATTATGTATGACCATAAAAATTCGGGGAGGAGACCTATATAAGATCAACACTTTTACACGGGGTTTATATGGGAGCTATGGTTAATCGTGGACCGATCTTCATAAAATTCGGTACAAAGATTGATACTTATACAAAACTTCTTTGTACCGAGTTTCATTAAAATATTCTTATTTCTAAAGCATTTTTTAGTGGGGGGGACATTTGTATGGGGGGTAGGTGAAATAATGGACCGATCATTACCAATTTCAATAGGCTTCGTCCTTGTGTCATAAAAGTCCCACCTTCAATCAATTATCTTCAAAATTGCGACCTGTACTTTGTGCACAATGTTTACATGCACAGCCAGCCGTCCAGCCAGCCATCCAGCCAGCCAACCAGCCAGACGGACGGATGGACATCGTTAGATCGATTTAAAAAGTGATTCTGAGTCGATTGGTATACTTTTAACCTATGGTGGTGTAGGGTATAAAAATAGAACCAAAATATATAAATTATAGATATAAAATCAGAATTTATTTTTTATTTATAAAATTAAAGAAAGGAGAACTAAAGTTTAAATATTTTTTTTAATTTAAAAATATTGTTGCATTTTTTGCAAGCCTATTCCGTTTTTATTTAAATTTATTATTTTATATATCATAAAAAATATGTCTTAAAGTAATCATTTTTTATATAAAAAATTATAACTTAAGTATTGCAGGATTAAAAATTTTTCGTTGAAAACCAAATGCCAATACAAATGAAACTAAAAACACTTTTTTTTCCTAGCAAACTGAACATTGTACATGTAGTACTACGTTCAGTTTTACTTTCGCATCATACTCTACATGATCTGTCTTGGTATGTTCGAATAAAATTGAACATGTCGGCAGTGTTCATTATTAGCGAACACAGTCAAATAACAACAAATAGTTATTCGAAAGTTTTGTTGTTCTCAAATATGTGTACATTAGAGCCCTGCAAACTGTGTCTTATAAGGCTGTACAAGCCACTTGATATTTTTCAAGTGTTGTTATCAGTGTGTGTGCGGAGTAATAAATACTGTTCTGCAGGCACTTAAAACCATACAAATACTGCGTGTGTGCTTCAACTTTATGAACAAATCATGAGTGTGCTATGATAGCGACCAAACAAGCCTCTCAAAGGCTTGTATAAAAAAATACAAGCCTTTTGACCACTTGTTTGCTTCAATAAGGAAAAAAATTGTGTTTTCTTTTTTATTAAAATTATATGTGTGTGTGTGCGTATAAAGTAATTTCGTAAGTAAAACAGTCGTTTAAAAGTATTGTTTATAAACTTATTGTTATTTACGATCAAATAAATTATTAATGTTACTAGTTATAACAATTTAAAGAAACATGCATTAAGTTTTATTAGTAAACAGATTTTATTAAATATTTAATATTTATATTTATATTTTATATTTTTATATTTTTATATTTATATTTTAAATATTTATATTTTATTTATAAACTCATTTTTACATTAGGTAATAATATGTATAAGCCTTTTCTAAAAATAACTTTAGTCCAATAAAAACAGGTATATTTCTTAGTGTAAAAAATTTATTTAAAACAGCAAGAATTTGGCAATAAAATCTGTAGAAGCACCTAAATAGATCAATAAGAAACAGGTACATATGTTCTGCACTTATAAAACCACGAATTGAGTTCGCTTACAATCAGGTAAAACAGCATCCTTTACTTGATTATATATTGAACATGTACATATGACGGGACACACAATTTAAGTAAACGTCTCAAAATATTTCATTTATAATTTTATTACAGTGCAGATGTTCCATCGTATTCTTAACATTTGGGAAAATGTATTAGTCAAGGAGTAAACGTATATGGAAACGAATTTGAAAAATGAAAAGACATTGTTCTATATTATTTCCTTTTAGTTTTAAAATGGAATGATTACTTAGTAAATATAAATTAAATGCAATAAAACCTATCATAATATAAATAAGTACAATTTTAAAATTTTTTATAAACATACAATTAATTATAAGACTAACTTTATTTAAAATATAAATAAATACTAAAGATAAAAATTTTCTAACTTACATATGTAACTGACAGTTTCAAATGTCAACTTTAATTTTTTTACTTTTTTAACTCTTAATAAAGAGTATTTTTTAATAACTTTATGAATTCACCCTTTTACATTTATTTAGAAAAGAAGAACCAACAATAAAATATAGACATACTGTATATATGTGTGTGTATGCAAGAATATTTATAAACAACCACTTTTTACACATTATGAAGATTTTTTGCCACACACAGCAACTACGTATTACAAAAAACAAACAAATCATTAAGCCCACTTGAAATCTTTAAATCATTTCTCAACGTCTTGTATGATTTGCTTTTTTTTGCCACACCACTTGCACCACTTGTTTACGATAAATGATTTGAACGCACGGATTTGCAGTCGCTCATACACAGTACACACTTGCTTTGCTTCGGGCAGCGAACAGTACGAACAGTATTTATTGTTGTTTTTGCACATGTTGGCTATGAAACACACACTTGAAATTCAAGTGTGTTTGCTTTTCAAATCATCTTGCGCAGGAGACTAGTGTACATCTTTTGTTTGTGACGCTTCGTGTAAGTGTACATGCTACGCCAGTACACGTGTACTCTACATATGTATACAAATATATTTATGCAGATCTCTAATATGAAATTTGTCAATTTTATTATTTTGACTACATTTAAAAAATGTATTTTTTCACAAATAAAATAAGGTTTTCATTTAAACGAATAAATTTACACAAATCATAAATTTCTACGCTCTTCTTCTATAAGAAATTGTATATTCTTTTATATATCTTGAGAAAAATCTTGAAATAAGTTTGATTTTTAAATTCTGTGTTCCTGTATTTGGTTTTTCTCCATTTGAATATAGACAAAATTTTAAAATTATATTGTTTTCCCTTTAACAAATATGACTTTACAAAAATAAAAGTTTACGAATTAATTTACACATTAAAATTGAAACGTAAACCTTTATAAATTGTGTAAATAATTTTTCAAACAAACATGCCTATTCACAGGAAATATTGTGACTGAAAAATAGTCATAACACACAAATTGTGACTATAGTCTTAAAATTCTATTCAGAATTAAGACCTGGTATGTACGCAGTCATAAGAGTTGTGACTATCATAATAAGACATTTTAATTGAAAATAAAAAATATGAAAATATAAAAAAAATTGTTGTGGAAAAAACAATGCATGCATGCACATTTGAAACCATTGAGGGTCAAAGAGCGATAATACGTATAGCGAGATATATATGTCAAACTCTTACCCAAATTTCCTGCAGATTTTTATCGGAACTTGCATTCTATTTTGCATATTATCCGTTCTTATTTGAAAATATAAAATTTTTTTACAAAATATTTTATTTTTATTTTTTATTTTAAATTGACAAGAAAATTCTAAATTTTTACTTTGCATAGCATGTTAAGCATGTTTTGTGACTATGTTAACAGAATATGGAGTTGTGATTGAGTCACAACAATAATGTTAACTTTTAGTCTTAATAAAATTGTGACTTTTTTAATACTTTTTCTATGAATAGGCATGAAAGTTTGACAAATTTTATAAGAGCTTGTATACAAAGAGTAACAAGAGGCGAAAGTAATTGTTCAAAAAACCTAGTCGGCTGTCAAAAACATAACTCATGCAACAAAATACATGTAATTAAATACATTTTGTTGTTTCCGAAAGAAAATAAAAACACATTTTTGTTTACAAAACAACAATTTTGTTTAATCGAGAATTTCGCCTATATGTGTTACTCTATGCTTGAATATTTATACAGTTTATGAGCTATACGAGGCATTTATTTGGTTGTATGAAAACCCCTAATATATTTTTGAAAATAGTAATTATTCACTATGAAAATTATGGAAATTTTAAGGGTAAGCTGAAGAGTGATAATTGCTTCGGGCTAGTATATTCCGACAATGATGAAACGTAGGATATTCTCTAGTATGCACCCATTTATGTATATCGAAAAATACATATTGAAATTGTCTACTTAACCATATGAAATTGTAACCGTGGCCAGTTTATACCTAGATGTAGTTTGTTCCTGACATATTAAATGTGCCTTAGAAAATAACTTATCTGTTGTTTCACTGATATCACTTTTTAATCCTCCAATTGCCAATCGTGACAATCTAAGTTCAGTATCTGTTAGTCTTGTCTGAACAATTTTTGTGTAAACCTGATTACATATTTCCTTCAGTATTAATATGGTAGACTTAAAAGGATTTAGCTTCGATCAAATATCGTTTAAACTTCCATTTTATTCACTGATTAATTCAATTTTTTCGTAGCTTTCAAAAGCGCTGGAGCCTTTGCCTGGAACTCTCTACATTCCTCATGAAGTCTGCAAAACTTTCTGGTAAAACCTGTAAATTTGACAAATACTGGAAAAGATCTTATGTATATCGTACTAACCCAACAAACAAAGAAACGATACAGTATCATTAATGATATTATAATTTCAAAATTGTATGAAAATATCGAAATAATTTTTTTCCTTACATAGAAAAAAAGTACATACATATGATTATTTAAAAATTTTGTTCATAAATATTATGAATCGAACATGACTTTTTTCCCAAACATTTTTTATAAAAATTAAATTTGGTTCATAGATATTATTAAAATGTTCTTTATGAAAATTTTAGGAATTTTGCAAAATTTTTTATTTATTTTTATAAGATTCTAATGCAAATGCTAAATAAAAATTGTTAAAATAGAAGAAATATTAGCAATAAAAGGCAATTTTCCAAAAGAAAAAAGTTTTTTTGCGATAACATTGAAAGGCAAATATGTATACATTTTATAAAACTTTTTTTTTCATTAATTAATTTATAAAATGTTTGCTGTCTTTAGCAGAACTTACCATAAATAGGACGCAAACGTCTCTCAAATACAGCGGGATCTTGCACGTGTTGTGACATCACGTTTTAATTAATTAATGGACTGCTGTCTGTCTAGCTATCTCGGGCTAGAAATTCACTTCAACTATTTCTTTCTTTTAGAGATTTTATTATGTTTTTTTTACTCTGCTTTTGACTTCGTTTTTAATTACACTTCTAAACAAAGTAAGCTCACACGCTCTTGCACTATACCTCTTGAATGTAATACGACAGGTGATGGTTGATTAGGATGGAGCACTTTAATTTACATGTACCTTCATTAAATTATTCAAATAATTTACAATTTTTTTAACACCCTCAAGTTGATTAGAAAAAAAAATCTAATAAATAATTGCAGGTGGTCAATACAATTAGAGCAAATTTATTTTCACGTTTTTTTTCTGAATTTTATTTTTACAATGTATTTTTATATATATTTTCTATATATAAATGAAAAAAGATTTTTTTTTAGTTCACTACAACAAAAAGCTCGTGCTCTATTTTAATTTTTTTTAATTTTGCATAGATTTTTTCTTCTGCGACCGGTGTGTCTGCCTCGTTGCATGCGTAACTTTTTTAAGTTTTATAACGTAAAGCAGTGAATTTTTAATAAAATTTTATTAGAAGAATTGTGATGACTTATTATATAATTAACATTCCAATTTTAAATTAATATTTTAATAATCTTTTCATAGATTTTCAAGGAAAATTAATTTTTTTCTTTTAACGACTCCAATAAAAAATATTCTATTTCGACGAAAACAGCGCAAACTGCGAATTTATGTTAAATGTCATATGAAAAGAGAATAAGAAAACAGCGTGAGTTGTAGGGTTGCTAAGAGTACAGAAAAAAAGTTGTACACTGAGAAGAGTAAAAGCCTAAGAAGTTTAATATAATGACACTATTGTTTATTATATTACTTTTTTTTTCTTTGATAATTTTTTTGATATTATATCTATATCCTTATACTTATTATTGATTAATTATTATTCAGTATATATACTAAGTAATACATATTTAAAATTTGACGTTTCTAGCTTTGTATTGCTTTATTGAAATAAAGTATATCTGCATCACCCTGGCTTTTTGTTATGAGTTTTATTGTTTTAGTATGTAAACGGGCTATATCAGGCTACCACTGTCTGGAAGAAGAATTCCATAAATCCAACCAATTCTTATGTGAGAAAAATAATTATTTTATAGTACATTATAAAATTTAAATGTTGAAAATATCGAAATTCAAAAAGAAAGTCTTCTGAGGGTACCCTTACGTTTTACAGCTCTTCTTAAAGATTAATGATTTGTGTTTTAACAATTTTTTAAATTTGAAAACATGATAATTATTTGAAATATCATGAACAGGGTAACGGAAATATGCTCTAAAAAGTGCGCATTAAAAATGCTGTTAAAATCGCAAAATATGCCCCGGTTTTATACTATTCCCTTAGCATATAGTTAAGTACAAACTTAGTTAAGAAACATTTAAATATAAGCTCACACTTAAATAATATTTAGTTTTAGAGTTCAAAACTTAAGTTGACAAGAAAATAAACGAAAATCTTACGTACCGTCTATACTAGCCTTTTTCTTGTTCGCACAAGAACAAAACGTCGGCAGAGCAACACACACAATTTTTTTTCATTTTGTTTTCAGTTAGCAGAACATTTGTCGAACAAATCATAATTTTTTGTTTGCCGTCAGTGTCGCTTCGATACTTTTACATACAGCGCCTCTTCTTCCGCATACAAAATGACGTTTGATGGCAGACATGGTTGCTCGAACAATTGTGCGAACAACAGTGTGCGAACAAGAACTAAAACATGAACATGTGCGCACAACATTTTGTTCAATGTGCGAGCATGAAAAAGGCTCGTGTGGACCGCAAATTAGAGATTTTTTGTACTTACATTAGGTTGCTTCTAATTTTCAAGAGTTTTCTTTAACTAAAATTCATAGTTTTATTATATTTATCCTAAAGCTTTTTCTCATAACCTAATGTAGCATCAAAAGTATATAAAATAAAAAAAATATTTAATAATTTGAAATAATTTAAAAAATATAAAGAAATCTGTAGCGTATGAGCTACGCAATTAAAAAAGGTGCAAAATATATAGCCGCACAAAAAAGATTTATTGAAATCGATTTTTGGCAATTTTCTAAAATTTAAACAAAAAATTTGTCAGTGTTTTTATTTATTTTTGTTTATTTTGTTTATTTTTGAATATAAAATAATTTTAAAAACTTAAGCCCAAATTACAATAGCGCGTAGTCAGCAACAGTATCAGCAAAAATTATCAGCTGATCACTGTCAGCACAACATGTTGCTGCCGTTATAATTACAATTCAGCGTAGGCAGCCACAATTTACAACCACCATCTAGCTTTGTTCTACTTGTGTATTTTAGCCTCTCATTTATTTGCTCACTCTCTTTGTCTCGCTTTCAATCTAAATGCAGCGCAGTGAATTTAGAAACCGGGCTAAATGAAACAGCACTGCAAACTGCTGCTGACTAAATGTAATCAATTTGGGCTTTAACATAGTATAATAATAAAGTATACTCGTAAGACCAGCTGTTTTACAATTTTTTCATTGGCAAACCTCGCGGTACTGTCAAATTGTTTTTGTATTCACATGTAAAATATTTTTTGAGTTTTTTTCTCTTGCTCTCTTTCGTTCTCTCATTTTTCCGTTCAAAGCATTCTGACATTGTGGGCAGTAGTTTTACACTAACAAAATACAAGCAATTTTTGTTTTTGTAGATGTGCGATTACTTTATTATTTTACTATGGGCTTTAAGTATTTAAGTGAGCACTATAAGACAGTGCCTATGTTCGTGAAATTTAAAAATCTTAAAATATGATTTTCTCTTGTTAATTTTTAATTATGTATTTCATTTATATGGTGAAAATAATGGGGTAATTGGATGTAATCAAAAATGTTTTAGACAGTATTTTTTTTTTTTTTTTTTGGGATTTAACGAAAAGTAATAACAATAAAATTTGCGTTTTGACAATTTTATCTTGACGCTGCAAGACAAATTTATCTTAATGCTGCAATAATAATACTAAAACACTGTCGATAGTGAATAAATTTTCTAGTCTAGACTGCCTATTATAAGATTTCAGAATACAAATGTAACCTTTATTTTCATAACAAATATTTTTTCAAAATTCGACAATATAACAATATATTTATATAAGGTTATTCTTTCAGTGTATTCGTTCGGTTGGTGGCTTCGCTAAAACATATGTTCGTCGATTTATTCGAAATGTCAAACCAAATACGGTTATTATTTTATTTACATCACAAACTTAAGAAATGTTGCTAACTATTTTTTATATAAATCCGTTGAATTTTCACTAATAAAAAAACAGTAATTTTTATACATTCAAACAAAAATGGAAAGGATTTATTAAACATTCTGACAAATTTAAGAGGTATCACAGTCCATTTATGACGCTTTTATTTAATTACTAATTTAAAACATATATTAGCTTTTCTTCTCTAACATGGTTACAAAATCGCATGAATTCGAACAAAATCGCGGAAATGACATAATTGCACATTAGTGTCAAAAACAGAAAAAAATAAAAAAAAAACGGAAGACAGGAATACCATCAGGAGAGACATAGAACACTGATAAAAAAAAACAAATGAGGCCTGAAATTCCAACAGATAAATAAAATAAATATAATAGTAATAACACCAATTGGGACCGTAGACTAAAATATTATTTACATTAATTGTGACAACAAAAAGTTTTTGCCAAAAAAACAATAAAAATATCGTGAAGAAAAATAATAATTATCAGTGTGTGTGCTAAAAACGAAAAAAGTTCCTGGCAATTCTTTTATACATAATTTTTCAACAACTTTTTCGTTTATTTCGATAATTTTTTATTTGCTTTAAGAGTTTAACTTTGTTTAAGTCCTAAAATAACGAGATTCTAATTGGACTTAAAACGTCTGCTTATTGGCACAGACAGACTGACCGACAATAAAAAATTTTAATTCAACAAAATATAGCAGCTTGAGCAACGGCGGCCTCAGTAATATTAAAAGAACAACGATCACAAAATAAAAGAACAAAAATAAAAATACCATTAGTACCTACCACTAATAGTACTGTGTGCATAAAGTAAAAAATATAGAAAGGGGAGGAAAGGCAAAATTGACATTTCTGCACATAAAGTTTTTTTGCAATGAAATGAATGTGTCTTGGCTGAATGCTGTCATTGGTTCGATCATCAATACGACTGTGACAACTTGTGGCTCGGCCACTGCTCACATTTACGAAGCTTACCAGCTGCGGAGCACAGAATTGCTGGGCAACTATACAGTAATCGGAGTACTTCAAAATACAATTGCTGCACTCCATCCACAAGCAGTATATAGACGTTTTGTGAATACCTCAGCCGAAGCCCTGGAGCACTTGATATACGCTATTGTGGTATACTTGTTAGTATGCCTTTCCATTTATGCCTTAATCTTCCGTTACAAAGGTCTGGGCAATATACGTTTGCCATGGCCAGCAGCAACCACAACTGCCAAACGAGTTCTATTTGTAATCTCCCATCCGGACGATGAGTGTATGTTCTTCGGTCCCCTACTCTATTCTCTGGCTCAATACAAACAATGTCAGATATATTTACTCTGTTTGTCGAATGGTAATTATGGCGGTTTTTTTAGAAATGAATTTTAAAATTATTTATGCATTCGTTGCAGGAAACTTTGAAAAACAATGTAGCAAACGGCGTGAAGAATTATGGCAGGCCTGTACACATTTAGGTATTCCCGAGGCCAATATAATACTAGTCAATGCCACCAATTTGCCTGACGATCCCAATGTTGACTGGAAAACAGATGCAGTTGCTAATATTATTTTGCATACTGTAGAATCGTTGGGCATTCAGGCAATAATCACCTTTGATCGTGATGGTGTTAGTCAACATCCCAATCATTGTGCTGTCTATTATGCAGCCGCCTCTTTATGTTTAGCTAATTTATTACCCAGAGGTAAGTGGCTTCAAAAATTGACTTAAAGTTAATTAATTATTGTAAGCGAAAACATATTTGCTTTTAAATAAATATCAGAGTCAGCGTTCCCTTGCCACTTTTTGTGCCCCTTTTTTAAAATGAACTATTTTTGCAACTTTTTCATGTTTAATGCGACTATTTCCCCTTTTTTAAAACCAACTGCCACTTTTTTTTTAATTACATTCATATATTTAACTTCCTTAAAACTACATTCAAAAATTTATATGTACATATTTTTATATGTAATTAATAATTAATAGCCGAAAACTTAAAGTACCTTGAAGTAAAATGAGAGACTCTGATATTAAAACTTAAGGATTTTTATTATCTAAAAAAAAACTTAAAACTACTTTTTGATAAAAGCAAAAATTGTTTACTATTTAAAAAATCATAATTCATTATCAGGTATGTGAAGGAAAACGATTTCGAAAACGAAAAAAAAAGTGTGATTTTCTGATATTTTCGTTTTTGTTATTGATAATAATTATATTTTATTCACTTTCTTTTAGATTTTATTAAATAATTTTTTTATATTTGCCTAAAAATAACTGTTATTTTTCACATGAAAATCATCAGAAGTTTTCAAACCGATTCGTTTTGAAAACGATCGGTTTTCATCACATACCTGTATATATGTGGTACACAGAAAAAAAGTAAAAATGGACTTCAGTTACGAAATTGCTTATATTAATTAATTTTAATGGATTTTGCACCAATCATTAAAATAATAATATTTATAACGAGAATAATTGATTTTATTATTGCTTCTTTTTCTTAAATAGAAATTGACTAAAATTTATGTTATTTCTATATTTTTATAGAAATTTTGTTTTTATTTTTCTTGATATATTATTAAGAGCTTTAAATTTATTTAAAAACTAATTGTAAACCAATTAGAAAATTAATTTGAAAATTTGATAGTAAATTGATTTTTACTCAATCAAAAAAAAGTTACTGGATAAATCTTGCTGGAAAGTACGCAAACACACCTTATATATAATATATTTATGAAATATTTTCTCATCTTGTATACAATTGATACATATGTTCAGTAATAATTAAACATTTTTTTAATAAAAGAAAAATTGTTGTCCATAAAAATAGTTATGTTAATTAATTTTTGTTAAAAGAACTAGTGGCCCCTTTTTTCTTAAAGTCCCCTTTTTATGCGACTTTTTTAGAAAAAATCCCCTTCTTGTGACACTTTTTGAAAAATCTCAACGGTAACGCTGATCAGAGTCTCTGTAAAAGTGATAAGATAACAAATACTACATTAGTGTAAACAATAAAGCAATTATTCGAAATAGTTTTTTGCATACATTAAATATGGAGCAGCACTATGATGCATATGAAGACAAATTCGTATTTAACTAAAAATATTTCTTATTTTCTGGAATACCTACAATAAGAGCTTTTATTGTGTTATGGGTTACTTTTTTTGTTGAGATGAGTGGTAAATTTAACTTTATCTTATTTAAATAACGTCCATTATCTTTCAAATGGACAGTTTGTGGATTAGCGTCCTTTTATACTTACCAACAAATTTTGTTTGATACCTCTCGTCTTTTTTTTTTTTTGCAATGAAAAGAAACGAGATCAGGCCAGACAAATTATGACACTTTGTGTATAAGTAATGTAGCCATTAGTTTGACCGATGTGCTTACCGCATTTGCTTACCAGAGCAAAAATATTTTTTGTGACCTTTGAAAATTAAGTTCACAAAAGATAAAGAGAACATTTTGCTCAATTTAGATAATTATTAAATAGATCACGACTAAAATTCTCTTCCATTTATCTTAACATTATTTTTTTGTCCGCTCAATAGTTTCGAAAATGAGTTGTGAACAAAATACATTTTTCATGCAAAATGGGATAAATTTAGCTTAATTCCCTTTCCGAGTTACACAAAGTAAGTATATTAGACATGCCCATAAAAAATCAAAACCTGATAAAAAAAAAATCATCTAGTCTACATATTTATTTTTGTTTAAGAGATGATTTTTTAATTTTTTTTATTGTGTATTCGATTCGAATGAAAAGGAATGACTTTTATTAAAAAATTTATAAGACTATTTTTTTACTTTTTCGGCAAAAATAACAGTTATTTTCAGATTTTTATTGTAGGTATTGTAAAAGACCAAAAAATTGCCAAATTGAAAAAAAAAAAAAAAAAAAATATGCGTAAACACCTACTAAAATTGACTAAACGGAAAAATATCGCAAAAAAATTTCTAAAACGAAGAAAAACCACCAAAGCAGATAAAAAAATCGCCAAAACGGAAAAACGCTGAAATAAATCGACTAACCGATCAAAAATCGATCGCTTAAACAAAAAAAAAAAAAATTGATTAAAGGCTCCAAAAAGAAAAATCTGCAAAGCAAAAAAAAAAAAAAAAAAACGGTACAAAAAAAAAAAAAAATCGTTAAAAGCGAAAAAAAGTCGGCATAACGAGAAAATTCACCAAAATTTATTAAAAACCAAATATAGTCGGTCAAGCCCGACCATATGATACCCTACACCATTGTGTACAGTATAATTCGGGGAGGGGTCTTTTATTAGACACTAATGAGTATATGTGAACCGATACTCATTAGTGTAAAATAAAACATACAAATACAAAATATTACGTTGATGCTGACATTAATATGAACTTATTCACTTTTGGGTGATTCAAGAAAGGGGGCCTTATATGGGAGCTATGGTAAATTATGGACCGATCTTTGTAAAATTTGGCACTATCATTTATGTTTATATAAAACTTATTTGTGTCGAATATTAACTTGATACTAACATTTTAATAGGATTTATGGCCGTTAAAGTGATTTTCTGAAAAGGGGTTTATATGGTAGCTATGGGTAATTATGAACCGATCTTCTTAAAAGTCGGCACACTTATTTAAACTTATATGTGCCAAATTTCATTAAAATATTGCTATATTTAAGGGATTTATGATCGTTAAACCCTTTTCCGGGAGGACATTCGTATGGGGGCTAGGTGAAATAATGGACCGATCATAACCAATTTCAATAGGCTTCGTCCCTGGACCAAAGGAATCCTGTGTACCAAATTTCATAAATTTTGGTACAAAATTGCGACCTGTAGTTTGATGGACGGACAGACGGTCAGACGGACGGACGGACGGACGGACATCGACTCAGAAAGTGATTCTAAGCCGATTGGTATAAATTAAGGTGGGTCTTAGACCAATATTTTTGGGTGTTACAAACATCAGCACAAACGCATAATACCCTCCTCACCTATGGTGGTGTAGGGTATAAAAAACGAAAAATGCTTAAATAAAAAATTACAAAATATTAAAATAAAAAACTCCTATAGCAGAGAAAACGCTACAAAAAAAAAACTATATAAACTATAAAACGAATATGTAAAAACTCAAAATGGAAAGAAACAAAAATTCGCCAAAATTTTTAAAAAATACACCAAAACGGAAGAAAATCACTTCGAGTTATATATTCCAAAATTAAAAACGTTGGAACAAATCAAGATTACCAAAACCAATAAAATTTTTCTTAAGAACTTTCTCCTCTAGGTATGCCGAACACCGGCTTCTCTTAATAAGCTTTTCTCGAATAACCAAAATTGTTTAAGTTTTATTTTTTTTTTTTTTATACAAAATGAAAATTTTTTTTACCCAAGGAGTTAATTTATGTGGTCATGTTATAAATCATTAAAAATGTATTTGTAAATGCTTTTAAATAGTTATCCATTTAATTTAGACCGGACATGTATTAATGTATTCAGAGAAATATATTGAATTTGTAAAAACTTGTAACTGAGATGGAGCAGGCAAAATTTTTTATATAACTATAATCACAAGTAAAACATCTATTAAATCAGTATAATAATTTCTACTTGCAGATTGTAAATTCTATGCCTTGGACTCAATAAATATTTTAAGGAAATATTTATCTATTTTTGATATAATATGTACATGTTTCATGTCAAAACATTGGTAAGTTTTTTTTTTTTTTTTTTTTTTTAATCATGTATCAGTAAAATTATATATTTATGTATATTTTAAAGAATATGTAAATGTTACAGATTTATGTTTTAAGTTTATTATTTGTAGCGTATGAGTAATATGTACTATTAATAGAAAGAATACGTCTATGATAATTCGCTTATTTGAAAAATGTCATATTCTACATAGACTTTGTAATACTTTACTTTTATAGGGGCCCTAATAAAGAACACAAGAAAAATCCTTGCTAGTAGTAATGAAAAAATCTTAAATTTACAAAAATACAGTAAAATAATAATTCCAATTTGACATAAATTTTAAAGTATACATACATTGCCATGTATGTATGATGTATTGATTTAAAATATGAAAGAAAATAAGAAATTACTTAATTAATATATGAATTCTTAAATTTTATTCAAGGAATAATGTTATCCATAAACTTAACATTATTTTTATTTTTTTCATATTCCAGGTGCATTTTAAGCTGGCAACAAGCATCCGTCATACGTAGTGCCATGAAAAAACATGAATCACAAATGAAATGGTTTCGTTGGCTTTATATAATATTTTCACGGTATATGTTCATAAACTCTATGCGCGAAGTCAATTTGTGTGATGTTGAATTGGAAATGCAAATACATGATAATTAAAATACTTATGTTGATGATGTTAGCAGAGATGATAACCACGTACCTACGAGTACATGCTGTAACCAAATATGAAACCAATTTTGCAAAAGAAAACCATATTACCTTTGGAAATTAAATCCTATTAAAGTGTTTGACACAATTTTGTTTATTTTATTTATTTATTTTTGTTTGTTTTGTGATGCTTAAACTTCAAAGACGATTCTACTTGTAAAAAGGCAACAAAAAGAAAATCAAACAAACTTAAAAACGCTTTATAAAATCTTAATAATTTTATTATTTTTTCATTTGTTTTTTGTTGTTATTAACTTAAGGTATAAATAATTATTTTTTGTTTTTGTATAATTTCAGGTTTAGTTTATAGTTAAAAAACAATATAATAATATTCCTTTGCCTTTTAGTTTTTATACACATTTTTTCCTATTATTAAAACACTAAACCGTAAAGTGTTTTTATAAAATATATAAATATTATTTTTATATAAAAATCTAAGAAAATTTCTTCTTAAGGCCTGGGTACATATCCGAACCATTTCTTTTTTTTTTTAAATTAGAGCTGGTGATTAAATAAATAGTTATAGAGATTTTATTCTTTATAGTGTTAAAAAAGTGTAATGACTGCAATTTTAATTTAGCAAATTATATTTTTGTAAAATTACTCGTGAACATACAGTTGATGAAATTCAATTATGAAGCAAATTTTCTTGTAAAAGACATTGAGAAGTACGAAAATCTATGCTATTTTGCTTTATATTTAAAAAATTAAATTTTTTAAAATATTGAAAACTAAACTATTTGTTCCTTAATTGAATTTCACTCACTATTATACATTTAGAGATTTCTGAAACAAACACAGTTCCAATAATGTCCGTTTTTTTTTCTTTTAATTCTTAATTTCCTTTTGTAAATGCTACACATTATTATTTAATTGTTTAGTACACTATTTTTTGTATTATTATTATTAATACAAGTAAATAAATAATAAAAATAATTGCAATTTATAGCTTTTAATAAAAAAAAGAACAAATCTATAGAAAAACCTTCAACAACAATAGTGTAATATTTAATCAAAGTATGTTGTATTTTTCTTTTTTAATGATTTAATAAAAAATCTTTTAGCCATAGTAAAAAAAAGTAATTCATAAGTTTAGAATATACTTTATTAAATATTTGTAATAAATAAATAATGGCAGCGAAGCGATAAAGATAAAATTTTTTTTTCATCTTTTTATTTTGTATAATAATAATTAAAAACAAAAGAAATAAAAAATAAAAAAACTATAAAAAATGCAAATAAAATAAAATTTCTGTTAAATCAATTAATAAGCAACAACTTTTTTTAAATTATAAATGAATATTTAACGGCAAGTACTATTTTAGTTCATTTAGCTAAATAATATTCCCAGCAAAAATAAATAGGTTATTTTTAAGGAAGTACATTTTCACTACTTCCAAAGTATCAATAGGTATACGTTTTCATGATCTTAAGAAGTAATATAAACGATATCCAAATA
Source organism: Protophormia terraenovae (assembly GCA_951394005.1). NCBI lineage: Eukaryota > Metazoa > Arthropoda > Insecta > Diptera > Calliphoridae > Protophormia > Protophormia terraenovae. The sequence continues at coordinate 43,776,595 of OX596073.1, read as the reverse complement.
TGTAATTAAAAATTGTTTCAAAAGATAATTTTTCAAACATTTGTTTAGGAAAAATTAAATTAATTTAAAAAATATATTGGTTTACATACACGCAAAGAAAAACATGATTTCGAAATGCTCGCGGAAATCAAGTGATGTTCCTAAGTAGTTTATATGGCTAACACAATCAAATTATTGTGTTTTAGACTAAGCTGAATCGATTATTTTTTGTTATGATCATTTTAACATATGATGCTTTGTAATAATATAAAGTCGGTGTACTAAAAGAATAATATGTTTCCTAGTAACATATTATTTCAATGAAATATTTGTATGTAATATTTTAATTCGTGGGGTGACAATAATATGCTCGTCTTTATTGTTGTCTCTCTTTCGAAATAATTTACTCATTGAGTAATGAAATCTTAAATGTGACGGACGCAAAGTGAAGAAAAACGTTTAAAAAAGTTCACGAGTGCTGACGGAGCAAATCATCAATGGCCAAATTTCAAATTGGAAATATTTTTCGGTAAGTACAATAAATATCAATAATTCAGTGCGGTCAAATATAAAAATAATAATAAAAAAATGTATTTCTACAATTTTCTTTTAGGTGTGTGAATGTGAAGATGAATTTTCTTGAACGAAATCGTCCAGTGAAGGCTGTCGTATTTGTTTTTTAATTATTTTCTATTCACAAAATTTAAATTAAAAAATAATAATAAATAAAAATACATTTTAACCGTATGCATAGTATTATGATTGGGGGTATTATAATATTTAATATAGGGATCATGTTATATTTATGCAGTATGGTTGTGAGGACTATCACATATAAATGTTATGATTATGAGGTCCATATTATATTAATATTGGATAGGACAATATTATGTTCACAAAAGGGTATAATAACTGATATGATTGAGGGAATCATAAACCTAAACATTAATGATAGTTACCGATTATGGTTTGACCAACCATGTTTTTTCTTTGCGTGTACAAATTAAATTAAATTTCCCTGCAGTGATAAAAAGAAAAATCCAAAGAATCAATTTTGCATAACATCGTGGACATGACTTCCTATTCAGTGAATAGATATCAAAAAAGAGAACATCTTCCTATGACAAGCCTATGTTAAATTCATTGGAAATGATCCGAATTTGCAGCACTTCTGGATCACGAGTTCAGGATCTTATTGACTTCTTTGGATGTTCTTTTTTTTTTTTGCTGCGTTATTAATCATATAGAAAAAAACCTAAAATTTGTATAGTATTTTTTGCCAAAAAATAATTTATTTGCTTTCACACAAGGCAATTCATTAGGTCAAAATTTTAAGTACGTAAGTGGAAGATATAAAAGAGTAACAACTTGCTTGTTTTTCGTACTTAAAAAAAAAAAAAAACAAACAAACAAATACAGTTAAAGTAATAGCTGAAATAAATCTTTTGCATAAAAGAGAAAATATAAAATATATAAAAAAAAGCAAAATAAAAAATGTTGGTTAAAAAAATTCCTTGTATGAATGCAGACTAACAAACAAACCGATATTGTACAATAAGAGGACAATCCACTTGTGTCCGAAATTGTGACCAATCGTAGAATATAGGCCAATAATAAAAAATAAATTAAAGAGAAAGAAATTTGGCAGCCTAAAAAGAGTGAAAATATTGTGCAAAACTAATGGGAGAAATTTGAAAAAAATTTCCTATATTTTGCAATAAATTTTGCTAGTTTTCTTTGCAATAACATTACATTTCAGAGAAATCTTTTAAGTTTTAATGTTTTACATAAAAACATTTTTGTAGAAAAATGAAAATTATATTTTAACACCAAAATTTTCTGAAATCGCAATAAATAAAAGAGGAATAGATAAAGGAATCAATATCTGCTTGGATTTCAATGGGAACTGTTTCCGGATTACTAAAGTTCTTTATTGCATATAAAATAATTTGGAGCAGGATGGACTTTTGCTTATTATATAATTTTAATCGTTTTAATTTTAAAAATTCATCCAATCTTGTTACATGTATATATTCTGGAGTATATTGCTAAATTATCGCGCTGCTTAAATTTAACGATTTTCAATAATAATGATATCATTTTCGAGTGTACCTTTTAGAAAGCAACCTATGTATATCATTTTAGAATTATAAATTATCATATCGGGATTCTTTATCTCCGAAATGATATTGTTATGATATTATTACGATATCATTTGGTTTGTTGGGTTGTTTATATTATTAAATAAACTATTATTATTTTGTTAAAATAATCATAATTTTTTAAACTTCTTGAAGAATCAAAAGATCGTTTTCATTAAAAAAGCGGTTCATCATCTAAATATGAACAAGGTTAGATTCTACTTTTAATAGATTCTATAATACTTAATGTCATAATGAATAATAATTACTTGATATAATTATAATACGATTTAATGTAAATCAATTTAAATCAGTGGCAATCTACAAAAAAATCCTTTTTTGAAAATTTTTAACTAATTATAACGGCACTTTAAGTAATTATAGAAAATCCTCTGCAATTTTGGTGTCTTATCAAGACGGTATACACTAGGAAGCATAAATCTGCGCACAAACTATTAAACAATAATTTTTGTCGTAATTTCTCTATTATATCTTTAAAGATTTTGATTTTTTTACAGCTCCATATCATTGCTTAAATCCTTGACAATATTCTGGTAAAATATTAAGTTTAGAAATATTAATAGATTCGCGGTTTTTTCAAGGATATTTAAATTAAGGTTCTATAAATATATAGCAAAAGTCTGCGTACACTATTAAAAAATTTATGTTTTCGCGGATTTTTTTAATTTTACATGACTGAATTTGTTGGTTTTCAAATTTCTAAAAAATTTACAATGTAGTTTAAGACGTTTTTCGTAATAAATCAAAGAAGAAATTAATTTACCCTTACCCTAATTTTTGTAAGGATGCTGAATGAAAGTTCCGGAAATAATTATATAAAACCATTCATTTGCTTAAAGAGAAATGAGTACTTATCAAAATAATAGAGTCCCTTTAACTTAAATCACGTTTTGATAGCATTTAGGACAAAAATTAATGAAAAGATAAAAATTCAGGTCATTTTATACGTCAAAAATCGGGATAAACCGCTTTAAAATTTACTAAATTATGAAGATCTATTTAGATTGAAGTGTATTTTTGTTGAGATTGTAAAAAAGATATCATTAAATATTAGGCTTTATGCTATAATACCACTAATATATACTTATGCTTTATTAAAAAATAAAACAAAAATATGCTTACTGCATAAAAGCGAAAAAATCAATAGAATTTCTATAAAAGGTGTATTCTAAGGTGATGCTAAATGTGGTTCTCTCTAAATAAGGCCATAACACAGCATAGTAAAAAAATTGGATCATGCTATTAATGAAATAGTCCCATTATGAGAAAACCTGGTTATTTTCTATTAATTTATAATATATAAAAATGTCTTCTAGATACAACTATACCGCGAGAATCAAGAATGCAAACAATATTTTTTATTAATTTTATCTGGAATACTCGTACTTTATTCGAATTTAATATTTTTGTAAATTTCATAGCTGTAAGTCCCAATTTATTCACGTATAACTTGACCTTATTTTAGTTTTTTTATTAATCCATGTCGTTAATTTCTCCAAAACGTGATTTAAATGAAAAGGACCCTATTATTTCGGTTAATACTAATTTCTTCTTAGACAGACAAATGGTTTTTTATTAATATTTCTGAATGTTTTATTCAGCATCCTTACAAAAATTAAATTTCATACTTTCAATAAGAATAAATTAATTTTTTCCTTGATTTATTACGAAAACATCTTTAGTTATATTCACAGAAAAAAGTCACCAATTAACAAATATGTTAGAAAATAATTCATTCAATTAAAAACTTGTTTAAATTTGCACCTCTCACCAAAATGATTATATCAATTACTAAAAACTTAAAAAAATACAAAACAGAAAAAAATTCCCAATTAATAAATTAATTAAATCAATCAAGTGGTTGATTGGATGAATTAAAAATGTATATAGGATATAAAAGTGTAGTTAAATTTTATTTTTATTTCATTTTTTGTTGAATAAATTTATTAAATTTCGATGCAAAATTAAACAACTATGTTAATTGAAAAAAATATGGTAATAATTTTTTCTGTGTTGGAAAATTTGTAACAACAATTAAGTAAACAACAGAAATTTAAAATGCAACAAATTTAATAATCTAAAACTAAAAAACCCGCGAAAAATTTAAATTTTTCGATAATGTACGCAGACTTTTGCTGTATAATTATGTCTTTATTTTAATATTTTTGGATAACCGCGAATCTATTCACTTTTCTAAAGTTGTTGTTTTACTTAAATATTGTTAAAGATTTACAGCCGTATTCACAAAAAAATAATGTATGCTTGATAACGAGTTACTAACTTTTTGTATGTAAATTTCCATAAGAAAAAGTTAGTAACTCGTTATCAAGCCTACATTAATTTTTTTGAATACGGCTGTTAAGCTATAATATAGAGCTGTAAAAATTCCAAAAATCTGAAAGGATATATAGAAAACTTGCGTCAATAATGTCTTTCATATATTCGTACGCAGACTTCTGCTTCCTAGTGTATATGACAATACAGTTTTTTTATACAACAGTTGTCGATAAAGTTATTTAAATTACCCTCAACTAGGCTGTGTTGCCAAAAAAATGTTGCCTTACTTTGAGTCTACATTAGACAAATTTTTATCAAGACAAACGTCAAAATTTTATCAAGATAAAGATTTGTCTAATGTAGACTGAATTTGTCAGTGTTATTGCAGCGTTAAAAGAAAATTGTCAGCGCTCGAGCTCTGACAACGTTGTCTTGATAATGCTTAGTAAAAGACGCCATCTTGATTGTTGTTGGTACTTTTTGCATGGCTTATTATGACATACGTTTTCCCCTATAATTGACAGAGATAAAAAATTATCTGCAACTCAAACAAAAATTTGACTTTTGTCTTGATAGAAATTTCTCTAATATAGACTCGACGTTATGTTACCAAACTTACTAGTCGTCTTCACCTAACATAAAATATTTAACATTAACACTAACATCATGTTACTGATAAATGTAGATCGTTCAATTTGATGTTAATGTTAATTTTTTCGATATTTAAACACGGTTGTTAAGCAAATGTTAAAAGAACCATGTTTAAACATCGAAAAAATTAACATTAACATTAAATTGAATGATCTACATTTATCAGTAACATGATGTTAGTGTTAATGTTAAATATTTTATGTTAGGTGAAGACGACTAGTTTTCCTCAGTGTCCCCAAAAATCCTTAATTATAAATTTAAATACCCACTTTTGTCCCCAAAATATTTTTTATCGAAAAATAATAAAGATATTTTTATAAAAAATGTGAGAGAATAAAAAAAAATTACAAAAATTGATTTATACCCGTATTCTGAACTTTGTGACAATGACAAAATTATAACTTTGAAATTTGTTCATGAAAATTTTTATTTATTATAGTTTTGTCCATAGATAAGGCAGTTTTGTCATTAGTGATAAAATTCAGAATACGAGAGTTAATTTATTAAAACATAAAATAAAAAAAAAAAAAATAATAATAATAATAACAATAATTTTTTAAATTTCCAACAAAAAATATATTTATTGACAATTTTATTTAAACAAATTAAAGACAACTTAGTCTAAGTTCACACAAAGCTATTTTTCTTTCTGAATTGTATTATTTTTTATTTTTGAACTTTTATTTACGTTCGTAGTTTTTTTCAGTGAAACTGATGTTTGATATACATCAGAGTAGAACGTTTTTGCGATAGTTTTTCATTTCAACAAACAATATTTTAAAAATCTAATTCCTTTATGGATGTTCCATGTTTCAACAATATTAGTTATAATTATTATCATATTGATAACAAAACAAGATATATTTTAGGAATATTTTCTATAGAAAATATATTGCACATATATTTCTTTTGAAATTGTCTATAAATTCGATTTATTCGATGGCATTGTAATTTATATTTCTTAATTTTTTATTTTTATAATAATTTTAATTAATTTAATTTTATATTGGAAGCTTATATAAAAAAGGCTATCTGCAAAACCTCAATTATTCAGGACTATTTTCATTTCTTTCACAAATTTTTCAACATTTTGCAATACGAACTTCTACGATTTATTAATAATACTTTTACAAAACCTCACACTTAAAAATAAATATTTTTATAAGCTCATTATTCATGAAGTTATGCTAGATAAGAATTTATTTGTTAATATATTATCAATAAAGTGTGTTATAAAATGTTCAAACAGCCCTTTTTGTTTATCGAAACTTACTTTGAGTCTACATTAGACAAATTTTTATCAAGACAAACGTCAAAATTAACTCGAATTTATGGAAGGTGGCAACAGTTGTGCAAAAACAACAATATGGCGAATTCATTAGTGTTTTTTATATGTGCAGTTTGACAGCTGTAACAACAAAAAATAATAATCAGCTGTTTAACTGAGGCTACCTTGTATAGATTCGCACTGATTTTGACGTTTGGCTTGATAAAAATTTGTCTAAGTAGACTCAAAGTTAGAGGTGTAGAAAAAAATTTTGGTAAAAAGTATACAATATATTAAATTTATGAAATTTTACAAGTCAAGAGATAAAGAGAAGAATGGTGATTGACAGGACCATCTTCAAACATTATAACTGGAAAATAACAAGTGAGATTTTAAAAAACGGAAATCTGATCATAATTAAAATTACAAATAAATAATGCGAAAAAAATAATTGCAGCCTATTTTTTGCAAATAAATATTCCCCCACGCATCAATGCTACTTTAATTACAACGCTGTGCCATAACTTTTTTGCATTACTTTGAGTCTACATTACGTCGAGTCTATATTACACTGCGTCTCCACGTAATATTTTTATATCATAATATGTAACAGAGAGTGTCAAATCCGCTCTCTGAGAGAATTATCTCACGTGTAGACTAAAATATTAGTATTATAAGAAATATTATGAGACTGTTGTGATAAGATTTTTCTAGACAACTATCTTATAAGATTTACTATCAAAAAATACACACATACGAAAGTTTGTTTGTGTGTGTGAATGTGTATTTTTAAAAGTACTTAAAAACAATTTTTTTTTTTTTAAATTGTTTTATTTTAATGGTTATTTTACATTCAGAAATTTATTTTCATTAAAATTGTGCTAAAAAATTTCGGATTTATTAAATAAAAAGTACATGTTTACTCTGTGACTGAATGAAAATAATGAAATATTATGAGATTTAATAGAATACATTTACCCCTTGTTTAAGATTTAACATATTTATTTTTTCAACAACATACAGTGGCTCACAGCGAGTACTTCTTTTTGGAAAAGTACTTCCATGCATGGTCCACGCACTTATATAGCACTGTGAGTGCTATATAAAGGAGTATTGGTTACAAACCATTTTAAAATGGTCACTTTAAATGGTTAAAATATATGCATGAAAATCGGTTGGACAATAAAAGCCATTGATGAAGTACCGAATAAACATTTATACAATCGCAGTCTGTGACAACCTACGGATATCATCACCAAAACTGACATCCGGAGTTCAAACAATGTTGCGTTAAAACTTTTGCCATACAATGCAAATACTGGATTATTGTACTCGTCTTCATGGCGTATCACTGCCGGATTCTGGAGTACGGAATACGGAGGACCGGTTCGTAGAAAACTTCTAGTGCCTACATGTCTTTAAAGGTAGCAAAACTAAACTTCTTCGTAGAACTGTGGGTCATCTGTCGTCAGTTTATTCAATTTTGATATTTTTTAGTTCTTTATTTTTTCCTCCTGAAAATCGATTTTCGACTAAAATCGAAATCGATTTACCTTTCCCTAGACAGTATTAGATACCTTTATATCTTAAAGGATAATTTGTTGCAGAGTGCAAAAAATCAGGGCATATTATCATATTTTTGATATTGCCAACATAACGATCCGAATAATAAATTTGGTATTGTGTACAATTTGCTAATATATAAGCGCCCAATTTTAACATCGCTCTCTAAATAGTCGCCAGACCTCAATATTATTGAAATTTTGTGGTCCATATTGGAAATTTACATAATAAAATAGGTATTAGGACCTAAAAATGCACTATGAACACATTTCACCTAATATTACATAAAAACTGGACGCACACAAACCGCCTCTAATCTGTTGCATACAATTAATACTACCATTCCACATAAAAAGTAATCATGTATGTGATAAAAATCGATTTCGAGCCAAAAACGAATAAGGTTGTGATACACATAACATTTTCGATTTCAATTTCGTTTTATTGTAAAAACGAAATCGATTTCATTTTCCATTTTGTTTTATGAAAATCTCAATAAATTAGGTTGTGATCATGGTTGTGATAAAAACGAAATTGACATGATTTTATCGTTTTCAAATCGAACAAATTTTGGTACTCGTTTTAAAATTGAATTTGATTAAAACTGTTACAAAAGAATTAGAATAATTAAGGATCATTAAGCATGGGTAAAAAATAAAAGCTATATTGTAGAAAGAAAAATAAAAAATAAATAATAATACCTTTTAAAGAATATATATTGAGGGAGAGGTTAAGAAAAGTATAGAGATTTGTAAATCCTAAAATTTTTGTAATTTGTGATGGAACTTCTGGTGAAGCGATGTACCTTATTGTTTAAAAACCTATCAGACACTCGAATTAAACTGTAACTTCACATATGGGTTTTACAATTTAACTTTTAATGTTTCTGGATATATCTACCACAAAGGAAAAAACTGATTTTGAATATTCAAAAAAATCATTGTGCTAACCCAATTTCAAATCAGCAGTAAAAATTTAAATCCAATGCAAAGTCCAAACTGCATCTGCTAAAAAGCGTTCCTATTAAAATATTGCATTAATTTTTATTTTTGTAGGATTAATTAATCGCCAAAAATGTAAATTTATTATTCCTCCACAAAAAGTTATTTTTATGGGCAATGTTTTTTTTTTAGAAGCAAGGAATATCTCCTTTATGGCAGCTTCACGCAAAACTTAACTTTTGATAATTTTTTATTAAAAAATTAACATAAAAACATTAAAATAAAATTTATTTCATTTAAATAATACAAATTTCAAAATTAATTTGTTGTGATTTGACAAGAAACATATTGAACATCACAACCTAATCGATTTAAGAATACGATTTACTTTTGAAATTGACCGAATTTCATCACATATCTGAATGTAATTATTGGTCGTAATTTTCAATTTTTTATGTCATAAGTGGGTGCTTAAAATAAGCTGTGAGATAAAAATATTGGATTTTTTGTTTTCATATCTTTAATTTGCTTAAAGGAAAACTTTAACACTAAATAATGGTTCTATATTAAACTAGAAATCTTCCTCTTTCTTATGATACCAAATTTTATTTTTAATTCCAGTCTGTTACTTTGTCATAGAGCTTTAAAAATAAAATTGTATAATGCATAATTTAAGCTGTGAGCAACTGTATATTAGTGTGTAGCAAAATCTCAAGTCTTGCAATTTGTTATTCACTTTAAAAAGGAAGAGTAATAACGACACATGTCTTCAAGATTATCACACGTTACGCTGTAGAATACATTTCATTTCTCTCCGGAGTCAGTAACAACTTTAGCGTGTTCATCAGAAATCGTCGATGGTTATATGAATTATTTTTTCATCCATATTATGGACGCATTCACTCAATCTTTTTGTATAATAAAAATTCAACATTAATCTCAAGCCAAGAAGCTACTATAGGAAATTACATATACAGCGAAAGCTTCCATAGGCGGTGATTTTGTCCGTTATCAGGAGATGTCCGTCTATGGGATATGGTTCATCATAGTTTTTAATAAGAGGTAATTCAATAGCATAGGTACTGTATCTTTTTATTTCAACATCCAAGATTAATTGTAGTGAATTACCTTATAGATAAAAATATTCTTATATATACATATTAAAATGCAAAAGACCGTAACGTGACGTAAAAATCAAATTTCTAATTAATTAATTATTTGATTTATTCAACAATTTGATTAAATATATTTATGATTATTCAATTAATCAGGAATTTAAATAGTTAAAATCGTGAATAATTAAATAATTTTAAATTTATTTGACTTTCTTTTTTATGTTTTTAATTTTCATTATAATATAAAAAACTGCATGCAAAGTCGTTTGAAAATATAAAATGTGGGTCGTTTAATCACCAAATAACATATATTATATATTTAGCATTTTTTGTTTCATTTGTTTAATTGTAAACTAAATTTGAGAACATTGAATAATATTATTCAAATTTTGATTAATCAAAATTAAAAGTAATTAATCAGAATTTTTATTAATTAGAATTGTTGATTAATCGATTAACTGATTAATATGTGTATAGATTAAATAAAATTTTGTATAACCGATTAATCGCACATCCATAGTATTTACAAAAGTCAATGATAGTAACATTAATTTCAAAAACAGTCATAAAATTTGTTCCATTTAAGAAAAATGTTATTTGAAAAGTGGTTTATTATTTATCTATTTTTGCATCATTAAGAGAAATTTTAAAGCAAAAAAAAAACTAAAAATAATGGTTCCTCTTTTATTTTGCTTCAGCTGCAATAGACGTTATGCATTTTCTTTAGACATTATTTGGAATAAATTATGATTTTATGGAATAATAGCTACAGTTCGCTTCTCTCCATTTTCATTCCATTTTTCTAAAATTTCTAAATTTAGTCTTTCTTCGTACGCAAAAAAAAATCATCTCTTAACTGGAGAGAATGGGGTGATTTTCTACAAGATGTGTTTGGAGTGCTTTTCAATATGGTTTCAATTTACTTGTCCATCCAATATTATGTGGACTTTTTTTTTCTGAACCATGTTTCCTATCGGTGGTCGAATTCCCCTGATACTGTTTAATGACGTTGAAAACAGTATGACAGAGAACATTTAATTCATTGACCAATTATTTGTAGGACCAATTTTTTTTTTATTTTATTTTTTTTTTTGAAAATTTTTAATAATTTATAGCACGTACATCATTTTCGTTACTCATTTTGGTCAAACTCACAACAAATCAACAGTTTGTCTTCAAGAATAATAACTGACATATTTTCAATGATAAAAAATTTTAAAAATTGCTTCGGAAAAAAGTTATGAAGCAAAACGTGTGTTAAGATTAAAAAATATGAACTAAATACATACTAACTCAATTCACAAAGTATATTATTTTAGTTATTGTATTATATGTTATTTAATATTATGTTCAGACACATATGTTTTTTACTACACTATTTTTAAGTTAAAATAAAAACTTTCTATATGATATTATGAAAACAACAATTTAAAATGAGGTTTATGAATTCAGTTTCAGAAAAGAACAAATGAGAATGAGATATTCCAATTCAAAATTTGAAAATATCATTTTAGTTTATGATTTTTTTATTATAATTCAGAAAAGAACATATTAAAATAATATTTCTCTTTTAATTCCAGAATATAACAATTGAAAGTTGCATTTTTCATATAAATTACAGAAGTGAAACTTTTTATTTAGAATTAAAAAAAAATTACTTGAAAATTAGGTTTTCAATTTATAATTTTGAAAATTCAATTCAACTGAAATAATATATAGAATGAAATTTGCATTAGGAATAATTTTTCCAGATGGATTTGAAACAATTTCTTAATTTTATTTGCTTAAAGCTCACATAAATTAAGTTGATCTAACATTATTTCATCATTTAAATCACTCTTATTCAATGTTCTAAATTTTAATGAATTATTCTAAATTTCAATTGTTGTTTTTGAAATTCAAAATATAAAACTGAATTTCATTTGTAGTCTTCTGAATTTAAAACGTAAAATTTAATTATAAATTGATCTTTTGTGAATTTAAAATATAAAAACTTATTTTAAATTGTACTTTTCTGAAATAGAAATTGTAATTTTAAATAATTGTTTTCTGAAATATTAATGAAATATAGAAATTTCAACAGTTCTTTTCTAAAATTTAAATGAAAAATCTAATTTTCAATTTTTATTTTCAAAAATTTCAGAACACTTCTTTTCTAAAATTTAAATGAAAAATCTAATTTTCAATTTTTATTTTCAAAAATTTAAATGAAAAATCTAATTTTCCAATGATCTTTTTTAAAATTTAAATTTATTTTCAATTGATTTTTAAAAAATACCATTAAAAGTGGTGTAGTTCTTTAAAAAAGTAAATAAGTTTATGCATCACTGCTCACATATAATTTTATTATGTTTTTCCTTTGCCAAAATATTTTCATAAATTGTTTATTTAAATAAAAATTTTACACACATATACTTTCTAATTCCAAAAATAAAATTTTTAAACAAATAACAAATGTGAACAAATATAAATTTAATTTTTAAATCACCCAGGAAATATTGTATTAGTTCTACAACTAGTTCTAAAACACATAAAAATAGCCTGTACTTGTTCTACTTTGGCTACGACCAATGATTTTTGTTTGAAATTGTCACCTCCAGAACTAGTTCTGTGAAAGTGTTACCTAGCCTGTACCCATTCTATGGAACGGTTCGAGAACTAGTTCCTTAATCAATAATTTTTGTTCAAAATTGTCACATTCAGAACTAGTGCCATAGAAGAGTTAGGGAAAGGTTTCAGAATCTGTATTTATTTTTTATTTTGTATTATAATGGGCTATTTTCTAAAGTCCACTTTTAAAATCAATTGAATTTTGTAAATATATACATATATATTTTTTTTTTTTTTTTGTTGGAAGTCTTTCAAGAACCTGTAATTTGTTCTCAGAAGTGATGTAGAAGTCATACAGAACTAGTTCTCTAAAACATTTTTCAAAACGAATTTAGAATCAGAATAAGGTTCTACTCCATTGGTGTCAGAATGGGTTGTGATACCACTAATTCTGAGGATGTTATTAAAGAATCTGAAGTGGTTCTGATAATGTACTAAAATACTAAAAATTTCTTTCCTATGGAAACTTTTATTGTGTTAAATTATTAAACAACACAAATCGAGATGTTTTCTGGCTTTGAAATATATTAAAAAACGAGTCAATTTGTTTTTTTGGAATAAACATCACCATTCTGCATTTTTCAATATTACAGTTTTCAATAAATATTTAGCCGTATTCCAAAAAAATTAATGTAGGTTACATAAAGAGTTTCTAACTTCCTCTTACGGAAATTTACATACACAAAATTAGTAATTTGTTATTAAGCTTACGTTAGAATTTGTATCCTCTATTATGAAAATAATATTATTCTGTAGAAAAATTTTTAAACAAGATATTAAACAAAATGTTTGGATAATTTAGATCTATCTAATAGGAGAAGCTTAACCCGCTAACTTTAGGAAACATTTTTAGAAATAGTAAAAACGCAATGAATTAAAATATATATATATATCAGTGCATAGTAAAATATAATTTTCTAAAGTTTAATTTTTGGAGGTTGATAATTAGCATTAAACTCAGAATATAAAGAAATCGGAAGCTGTGAAAATGGCAGTATTTTCAAAGAATTAAGTTTGAATATAATCTATAATTTTACAGCAGTATTCAAAAAAACTTAACACAGCTTTACCAACCATTTATAATCAAAATTACTTAAAGTTGTATTCAAAAACATTGATTTGCTTACTATACCATTGGTAAAGCCTTGTAAACTTTAAAAATTTTAATAATGGTTCGACCCTACTTTAAGACCATATTTTAAGATTATTTCCGTTACATTTTTCAAGAAAAATAAAAATAATGATAAATTTTTAGATTCATTTCAACAAAATCAACGTATTTAAAATGTCCGAATGTTAAAATCTGTAATAAAATAAAAAATGTTTCAAAATATCAGAATATCCAATTTTGGATATTCTGTGTAGGGAGAATAGCTGTGTCAAGATCATATATACTTTTTTTAATAATTTTAAAAATATAAATAATGTTCGAACAAACGGTCTTCTGTTTTGACACTTTAGAAGTACAAAAATAGAAAAATGTATGTTATAAATCTTTTAGGAAATAAAAAATAATGTTCGGTCTTCGGATCCCCTTACATCTAAGGAGACTTGGAACCACATTTGTGAACCAATGTACTCTATAAGACGATGCGAAAACTAGGAAATAAAAAGTTGTTATGTTCACCACTCAACCGGCTTTGGGCCGCCGCCAACAATTTTTAGCAAAGCCGCCGCCGCCGTTAAAATCGTTCGGCGCAGGTCTCTGATTTGTAGCCGCGCCGACATTTTTGACAAAAGCCACCACCGCCGTTTATGCATTCATTGTCAGATGGATTTTTCGAGCGGCTACAAATACACGTAAAAGTTACGTTCGTAATTGGAAGATAAAAAAGTAAAAAAATAATTTCCAATAAATTAAAATTAATTGAAATTAAAGAAAAAAAAAAAATTAATTCACAAAACAAAATTATAGTGTGAAATACACAACGTTATACCAAAAAGTGAGAATCTTTTTAATGAAAAAAAAAAAAAAAAAAAAAAATAGTGAAATATGAAATAAAATTTGCCAATACACATAAAAAAAACTGAAAGGAGGACGTCATCAAAGAAACATTGTTGGAGACAACTTTTTTTCAGATATTTTATGTGTGCGGAATTGCTGTGAAAAAAATTTGTATCGTTTTTTTTTTTGTTTGCAAATTCTCTATATATAATTTAGATGTTCAAAAAAATATAATTTTTAGAATAGAAATTAAAAGTGTATAACTTAAAAATAATAAAAACTGTTCAATTTACTTTAAATTTCTTTTAAATTTGATTATTTTACAATTTCTTTAATATAAATTTATAATTTTTATATTTGCCAGCTCAGAGCCACGACCTTCTCTCCCCGTTACGACGACAACGGTTCTCCTTCGATATATTTCCCCCTTTTTATATTTGTTTCCTTCTTCATCACACCATTACTACACTCACACAATAAAAAATTATAAAAAAACAACAATTCTACGTATAACAAATAAAAGCGAATAAAGTGAATGCTGCTGATATCAGTGTCAAATTTAATATCAACAACAACAGCAACTATTATAATAACAAAAACAAATTTGTGCAAAAAGTTTTTTTTTTTTCGCAATTCCATTAAATAAAAACAAGTGAAAAATATTTTCAAACAACACAATTCTTATTGACATCTATAAATTCCAATTTGATTAATTAAAGTTTGTTAAAAGAAAATCTAAAAAAATGCTGATTAAAGAATTGTAAGTATAAATTACATGTTATTTTCCTCCTTTTTTGATTTTTATACCCCATTTATGTTGTAATAGCAACAACAAAATAATATACATATGTAAATCCTCTCTTTTGTTTTGTTCTTATTTTATTAACTCTCTTTAAGATTGTTACTTGAAAAAAAATAAATATGTCCTTTTTTATTTAGTTATAAATTTATTTTATAAATTATAATTAATTTTTTTTTGCTGAATTTATTGTGAAATTTTTTGTATTATAAAGATTTTTTTATTCAATAGATTAAAAAGCTTTGCGGTTTGATTTCAGTTTTTTTTTGTGATAAATCGATTAACTAGTTTTTTTTGTTACATTCTCTCACGGTCACTTTCTTTTTCTCTCTTTTTCTTATTGGGTGATAAAGAAACACATGTGTTTTTTTACAATTGCTTAGTATTGTTATTATTGTCAATTTAGCGTTTTATTTTTAATTTTTACTTTCTTATTATCTAATCGCAATTACGTACAGAGGCTTAAAATTAAAAAAGATGTTCATTATAAATAAGTATGTGCTGTAGTAAAAAAAATATTTAAAGTATTTTTTAAGGAAATTTGTTTTGTATAATTTTTTAAAATCCTTTATTTAAAAAAAAAAAAAAAAAACAAATTTTGTATGAAAAATTTGTTTTTAAACATTTATAAATTTGATTATGCGTAAAGAATTTAAAGTTTTGAAGCTTTTTTTTAATAAAATCGGAGATACTTAAGCTTTGCTTAATATGTCATCCAATTTTATAGAAAAGACGTGATGAATTGATTTTTATATGTTACAGAACGTTTTGAAAGGAAAATTCAATAACCAAATGAATATTTCTTTTTTACGGTTGTTGTTGTTGTAACAGCAAGAGATGTTTTTGCTGAGTTGACAACGCTTGACCGAGATATCTCAGGACATTCCGTTGCGTAGACCGGCTGTCGTGGGATTGTTTTTTTACGGTAATATATAAAGGTATATTTTAAGGCAAATAATTTTAAATCTATGCACTATCCTATTCGCGTTTTTGGTTGTTAAGAAATACGTTATGGGATGGAGGATAAAACAAATAGTTTATGTGAAGGTTAGATTAAAATTTCCTCAATTACGAAAAAAACTTCTGCAACATTACTGCAGATTTTTTCTACGCAAAATTGCAGAATTTTTTCTTTAATTTTTTTTTTAAGGAAACGGTAAAAATTTATAATGAATAATATAACCAATGTAACATCAAAATTGATGCATAAATCTTGATTTTTATTTGCAATTAATAAAGAAATCTATATTATAAATGTTACGTATAAGTAATACTTATTACACATAGTAAATATTATAAATATTACGTATACGTAGAAAAAAATTTTAATGGAATTTTTGAGCGGATTAAAAATAATATTAAGATCATTTTAGGCGGCATCTATTGGAGTTTCATTTATATTTATTAGACAAACTGTTCATTAGTTTTTTGTTTAAATGAGAATTTCATTGCCGACCAGTGTTATTTATCGGTTTTGGATAACCACTACTAATGAACTTCTGGTCAATTTTTGGTAACCCTTCCGTTAGAGATTTGATAGTTGCTTCACTCACTTTTTAGGACCAGTGTGCACATCTTTTAAAATCTTCGGTGTTTTGGGACACCTTTTTTGTGCTCGTCAATTCACTTTTCACAAGAGCTCAATATCTTTTCACTGGTCTAAGCTATGGATAATTTGGAAAATTTACCTCTCTTGGTGCAAAAACTATGTTATTGTGTTGGCACCACTCCAGAGCTTTTTTACACGTTGTGTTTTAATTTAATTTGGTTTTAATTTCCGTGTCCTTTTCATGGCTTCTAAATTTTTTGCAGCATTCCTGTTTGGAACTTTTTGGACTTTATATGTTATCAACTCTGCATTAGCTTTAAATTTTCGCATCAAATATTCAAAGCACTGAGCCAACCAGGCTGCTTTTCTACCAGATGTGTTTGGAGTTCCTTTCAATATGCTTTCAATTTTCTGGCCTTCCGAATATAATGTGGACCTTTTTTTCTATCCGAACCAGGTTTACTATCAATGGTAAAATTTTCCTGATACCGTTAAATAACATTAGAAACAGTTTGACAGCAGAAATTTAATTCTATGGCCAAGTATTTGTTGGACCTGTTTGGATTTTTTTAAAATTTTGTAATAATCTTCTCATTTTTCGTCACTCATTTTGATGAAAAAAACGACAAATCAACGTGGTTGTTATTAAAAATAATAACTGAAGTATTTTTCCATGATAACTAGATCAAAAACAAATTTTAATATTGATTCCGAAAAAAGTTAAGAGGCAAAACGTGTGTTAAGATTTTTTCGATCGCACTCCTTATGATCTTTTAAAAAGCTTATTTTTTAATATTTTGTGAAATTTTCCATTATATCTAGTAAAAATGCACGTAATATTTGTTCTGAAAGAAAATACCATTTTAAATTTAAGCAGAGAATTTTAAAAAAATAAAAGCGCTTATTTTTAATTTTAAAAGCTATTAAAACACATAAAACTATTTTTAATGTATATGTATATGTAGTGTTATTTTTTTATACATATATTTAAATTCCCTATCATAATCTTTGCATTTTATTGTTCATTTATATTTATTAATTTTATTTAATATAAATTAATATTTAAATGGAATTTGTATTGTGCAAAAAGCAAAACAAATATTTATATACATATGTATGTAAGATTAATTACGTCAATAGTATAAGGCCGTAACATTAATTAAAAAAATTTTCACACAATAAAGTTGACTAGATAAAAAAAATTATTCACACTTTTTTTTTATAGTTGACTTTTAAGCTTGCTAAAAAAGCCGGTTATTTACAAAGATTATATTTTTTAATTGAAATTTCAATATTTGTTAAGACTTAGATACGTTGCTTTTTTAATTTAATTGATTAATTAATTGATAATTATTTGAAAATATATATACTTTTTGAAATACATAGCTTGATATTTTCTTTTATTGATTTTAATTGCAATATTTTGACTTAGAACTTTAGACAAACTTATTTACATAAATGTAAAGTCAAAGCAAAGACTCTATAGAGTCTTTGATCAAAGATCAAATTTTACATTAACTAACACAGTATTTTTATTCAAATATTTGATAGTTCTTTATTTTATAAAATTTGTATGAGATAAAAGCTGAAAACAAGAATGTTATCAATAACGACAAAATTTTTTTTCTATAAAAAATATCTTATTTGCAAGGCAATTAACTAAAATGTAGTTTCAAATGTAATTTAAGCAATTTTGTATTTTTTTTATACTTAACATTAAATTTTTATATGTCGTTATCTTTTGTTTAAAATTTTTATGTCCTTGAATTGCTATACAGTTTATTGTTCATAATTTTAATATTTAATGTTATTATTAGGGCAGAAAACACAAAATATTTATGCTTAAAAAAAGTCTGCTTTATGCACATTAAAAAATTATCTTTAAAACTATAAATATGAATATGCATTTTTTAAATATGCTTTAAGTAATGCTTTGAGAAAATTATAAAAAAATAAATTTCACTACAAAGTGAAAAAGTAGAGAAAAGAAATTAGGCTTAAGTAAATACTCCAATGAAAAAATATACATCTAAAATATCAAATTTAATAAGCTAGAATATGCAATATTTTGAGTGAAATATTTAGTTAAAAGTAAAATATGCAAAAAGGAACCTAATTTTTGTTGCCCTGCTTAAATTATTAAATATTTAGTATGTATATAAATATTTGTGTTTAAAAAATCATTATGTTAGGAACAATCCGTTTTCATTTGTTGTTGTAGCAGCTATAACTATGTATTTTAATTTAAGCTTGAAGGTTAAGGTCATGAAAATGGCCCACTTCTAATGAATGAGCCCACAAATCCAAAGCACAATTTTGTTGAAGTTTGGATGATACCTTTGGTGACATTCCTGGAGGAACAACTGATTGGGTCGTCTAGACTAGACTATAGACTAGACTATAGACTAGACTGTAGACTAGACTATAGACTAGACTATAGACTAGACTATAGACTAGACTATAGACTAGACTATAGACTAGACTATAGACTAGACTATAAACTAGACTATAGACTAGACTATAGACTAGACTATAGACTAGACTATAGACTAGACTATAGACTAGACTATAGACTAGACTATAGACTAGACTATAGACTAGACTATAGACTAGACTATAGACTAGACTATAGACTAGACTATAGACTAGACTATAGACTAGACTATAGACTAGACTATAGACTAGACTATAGACTAGACTATAGACTAGACTATAGACTAGACTATAGACTAGACTATAGACTAGACTATAGACTAGACTATAGACTAGACTATAGACTAGACTATAGACTAGACTATAGACTAGACTGTAGACTAGACTATAGACTAGACTATAGACTAGACTATAGACTAGACTATAGACTAGACTATAGACTAGACTATAGACTAGACTATAGACTAGACTATAGACTAGACTATAGACTAGACTATAGACTAGACTATAGACTAGACTATAGACTAGACTATAGACTAGACTATAGACTAGACTATAGACTAGACTATAGACTAGACTATAGACTAGACTATAGACTAGACTATAGACTAGACTATAGACTAGACTGTAGACTAGACTATAGACTAGACTATAGACTAGACTATAGACTAGACTATAGACTAGACTATAGACTAGACTATAGACTAGACTATAGACTAGACTATAGACTAGACTATAGACTAGACTATAGACTAGACTATAGACTAGACTATAGACTAGACTATAGACTAGACTATAGACTATAGACTAGACTATAGACTAGACTATAGTCTAGACTATAGACTAGACTATAGACTAGACTATAGACTAGACTATAGACTAGACTATAGACTAGACTATAGACTAGACTATAGACTAGACTATAGACTAGACTATAGACTAGACTGTAGACTAGACTATAGACTAGACTATAGACTAGACTATAGACTAGACTATAGACTAGACTATAGACTAGACTATAGACTAGACTATAGACTACACTATAGACTAGACTATAGACTAGACTATAGACTATACTATAGACTAGACTATAGACTAGACTATAGACTAGACTATAGACTAGACTATAGACTAGACTATAGACTAGACTATAGACTAGACTATAGACTAGACTATAGACTAGACTATAGACTAGACTATAGACTAGACTATAGACTATACTATAGACTAGACTATAGACTAGACTATAGACTAGACTATAGACTAGACTATAGATTAGACTATAGACTAGACTATAATTCTTATTCTTATTACTTGTTTTTATTTGTTATAGTTTTAATGTTTAATTTAAAATTTGTTAAGCCTTTTCGCTCGATTTTCTTATTATTTCTTTATAACTTTTAATTTTATTTTCAAATTCTTTCTTTTATTGTAGGTATTTTATATTTTCTAAAGAAAATGTTTAATTTACAATTCCACAACAATGTTGATTTACAAATATTAAAATCGTTTCAATTGAAATGCAGTTGACTTGTTTAAGTATTTTTTACACTTGTGAATTTCTTGTACCTATTTTTTCTTTTTATTTTGCTGCAAACATGTACTTTAATATTTAAATAAACCACATGCCTACCCCCTATAAATTTATTGTCTCCAAAAAGAATGTAGGTACATTTTAATTGCTATTTTTTTGTCTCGTTTCCTTGAAAAATTTGTTTTTGAAATAAAAGCTTTATTTTTAAATATAATTAATAAGAAAGTCTTCTTAGATTTTTAAGAGATACATAAAAGGAATAACGTTTTACATTTAAAAAGAATTAGTAGTTTAGTATACATTTTATATAAATAGCTTTCTTTTTGTCTTACGTAAGACACATACACCTTACTTTTATTATTACCAGGTAATTAATCATAATTGTGAAAGAGAATTCAGAAAAGCTTAATTTTCAAGTTTATATAAATTTATTAAAAAGTACATATTATTTTATATATTTTGGTTAATTTCCTTAGTTATAAATAAAATATATAAAAATTTTCTTTTTATTCTATAAAATTCTCAATTATTTTCCTAATACTTATTGTGTTTTACTTTAAATTTCCTAATTTATTTATACATTCATTCAACTTCAATAATTAAATTGTCATAACTAATATAATTTTGCCGAAAAAGTTTCCATAGTATTGTTGTCACTATTACGGTGAATTGTTATACGAAAATTATTTTATTTTTCTTTTAGTAAACAGAACATTCAACATAAAAATTATTGTCAGTAATGGCCAGACAAAAAAGAAAAAAAGAACTTGTATAGAAAAATTGATGCAGTTGCGATAAAAAAGAAACAAATAAAATATAAAAAAATAACATCAAAATTAGAACTAATAAATCAATGAAGAAAATAAGTGCCATTAAACAAATGACGATAAAAAAGAAATGATAAAATAATAGCAATAACAAAAATGATATAATGAAATTAAATTTGCCAATAAATACATTATTTTCAATATACAAACAAACATGTTTAAATACAATATTTATCTATCTATCTATATACATAAATAAGTAGCTAAGTAGACACACATACCACACTCCTCAAACGTGTTGGTCATGTCAACCTCTTTTAAATTATAAAAATCTGCAGTAAGAAAAATAAGCGAAAAAAGGTAAAAGTGATAAAGATTATGTATTGACCTGAAAGTTAAATAAAATATACACCATTTCTTTAGTATATTTACTTAATAAATAATTTGATAATTTCCACTTGCTATAGTAAAAGCATTAATTAAGGTTTGTGTAATAATGAAGGGTGATATTTATATATATAAAGTAGTGCCAGGAAACATATCCTAGATTATTTTAAGCCTCTATGGGTTTACAATCCTTCTACCGCTCTCAGTTGTTCTTTAGTGTAAAATATAAAATTTTAAATGATAAAATATGTTTAAAAAGGTATATATGTAAGGTTTATTTGAACCACAGGAAAAAATATATTTCCTATACATATTTTTGTAGCTCTAGTACTTACAGTCAGAGAACAATATAAATAAAATTTGCAAAAAATATCGCAAGCAATAAAAAAGTTTAAAGCATATTTGCAGAAAAAAAAAAAAAAAATATATTAAACTCTTAAAAATTTAATTTAGAATAAAAATTTCTCATGTTACAAATATATCTGCATTTTTTTAAACATTTGAAATGATCAATGTTTAATGTTTTCTAAAGGATATCGTCAATGTGATCATATCTTTATATCTCGGTAAATAAAATCTACTGGGAATTGAAGCCAATAGATTGTGCTAACAAATCTCATAAGTGAGAAAATGACAAATTGTATTTATGGTAATTTTAAAAAATTTTTAAAATTAAGACTTTAATAGCACAAAAATCTCATATAAGGATATGATCAGTATGGTTATATCCTTCTATGTCAAGGAATAAAATTTAATGGAAACTGAAGCCAATGAATTTTCCTAATAAAGCCTGAAAATATTTTTTCCAATTGTTTGCAAATTATCCGGATTATTGAATTTTTCTCCTGCCACTTTTTGGCTGAGATAAACATTAAAATATATTAGCTAGCTATCTAATGTTTGAAACATTTAAAGTATCAACTTCAAGTCTTTCATCTAAAAACATTGTATATTTTAAGTTTTTCAAAGGTTTTTATTTTGTCTGTAAGAAAAACAAACTTGTATGTACTCTTTTTAGTGAACAAATGAATTCTCTTAATAAATCCTTTAAAGTGTTTTATTAAATTGAATTTGTAAACAATTTTTATAAAATTTTTAAAAAAAGTATGAAAAATCATATATGAGATTTTAATATTTTTTTTAAGGATATGTGGCCTCATTATTCCATGTAAAAGAATATACGAGTAACTTCGCACAGTGGTCCCAAAACGAAATTTTTTGGAAATAATTCTGTAACTTTAGAACTCCTGGATGTATTTGAATGAAATTTCACATGGGCAATCCTGAGGTGTGTGGTGCAGGAGGACAGGATCGTAGCGGGTCTGGAGGACGAGGGGTGGACCTCCAAAGTTGGTCACCTCGGGTATGAAAATTTTTAAAAAAATCGCCAAAATTTCATTTATGATTTAATTGAAAAAAAATTTTGCAAAAATACGCTTACATGTGTGGGTTATCTCTAAAATTTTGACCCATTTTTGGACATGTTTTTTTTTTTTAGTTTTTTTTAAACTTTTATTCTCTGGATTCTGTACAAAATTCTAAACAATTTTTGTGAGAGTATCATATACCTATGTGGCTTAGATAAAAAGTTATATTATTTTGAATTAGAAAATTTAAAAAAAAATTGTGATTTTTTTCAAAAAGGTGGTAACATTTTTTCACTTTAAAATCCATTATTTTCCTCTGGACCATAATTTTTTTTTCATGTTTCTAAAAGAATGTTTAATATAAATGCATGGAAAACAAATCCGAGGGCAGTTGGAGTAACAGTCTCCCCGCTAGCCCTATCAGAATTTTGTTAATTTTAATTTTTGTGTTTTTAGTTTTTTGTGGGGCACAAAAACGTCAAAGCTAATATTAAAATAAAAATACCGTAGAAAGTTACCTCCATATGTTGGCTAAACACACAAAAAATTTTGAATAAGCCACGCCTCTTATAACGACAGGGTGACCATTTTACTGAAAAAAGTCAATTTTTGAAATAAGTTTTCCCCGAACAGGAATTTTGGGTATTTTGGAGTAAAAAAATGGGAATCTATTTATACTCTTCTTTTAAGAACCATTTTTTTTATATAATACTAAAATTTCAGAATGATAGCTTTATAAATATAGATTTTATATAATTTTTTTTTTTTTTTTGAAAAATAACACTAAATACAAAAATTTTTCTGTTTACACAATCGTTTAAAAACTAACTGAAACTTTACCTCCTTCCACAAAATTTGCTCATTTTCCTTCAATTTCTATGGTAAATGTGTGCTGAAGCATTCTATATACCAAGGCGTATTAAAAAGGTGAAGTTGTTAACCCAGCTGATTTTTGTTTAGGTTTTTCGTAAAGTCAATTTTTCATTAGTGTGCGTGTGTAAAAATAAACAAATTAAAAAATAAATTTTTGTGATAAAAATATTATTTTATAAATTTTTTATGTTATTATCGCGTTTGTGGTATTAAATCTATTATTAAAAGATAATTCGCGAGTTTTTATCAAGTATTTGTATGGAATCGTGATGCAAAATTTGCAGAAAATTTGGTGTAACGATGTAATCAAAAATATAAATCGAAACACTTACATTTAAAATTGTATATATTTTCTTTTATCTACAACATTTACTTTTGACAGTTCCAAATTTTTTAAGTTGGGTTGTTGTGTTTGTTGCCCTAATGCCTTAACCTGATATATGAGCCTTGCTATATACATAAGTGCACAGCAGTTTCAACGTGTTTTTTAAATAACTTTGTTTAACTTTTGAATCGTTCAATATATTTCAACGAAATTTCACATAGTTATTACTGAGGTAGTTTCCAACTGTTATGTAGGAGCACAAGTTTCTAGGTGGTCACGGGGCAGGGGTGAGGACCGCCGAAATGGGTCACCTCGGATATTATATAAGAAATAATTAAAAGAGTTGACCACTTTCGGAGGTTCTCCTCCTGCCCACAGACCAGCTAGAAATTTGTAATCCTTCAAAGTATTTGGAAAATATCTCAGTAATAACTGTGTTAAATTTCATTAAAATATATTTATCCGTTCAAAAGTTAAGTTTTATAATTTTAAAAAATACGTTGAAACTGCTGTGCACTTATGTTCAAATACATCAAGCAGTTCTCACCTCAGGATTGCCCAAAAAATTCCGTTTTGGAACCAGTGCGCTTCGTAAGAAATGAATAAAAATGATTTTTTTTTTAAATATGAAAAATCTTATATATATGAGTTATTTAAAGGATATGGTCAGGTTAGTCTAATCTATTGGGAAATTGAACTAAAAATTTTTCTTAATAAAGCCTGCAAATGTTTTTCTGAAATTGAATCCGTTGTGAAATGTTTTCAGGTAGGTGAACATAAATATGCCGAGTAAAATACGTTTTTTTTTTTTTTTTTTTTAATTAAAAAAAATTATATTGAATTCTGGCTTCTGTAAATTTTATTTTTGAAATGAAGAATGTAGAAATTATCATTCATCTCTTAGAATAAAACCTAAGAAAAATTAAGCCAATGCTAACAAACGTTTTTTTTTCAATTTTTATTTTGTGGAAATTAAAAAAATTAAATTGTGATAAAAGTTTCATTTATGTGTTCTTTGAAATATATGGCCAGTGTGACCAATTTCTTCAATTTGGAGTAATAAAGCTTTGTGGAAAATAAAGTCTATAAGTGGCAATTAATTGAATTTTTAAATTAAAATTTTTGTAATAAAGTTTGATACCGAATAAAAATAGACAAAATTATGTATCAATATCAATTAAAATCTTTGAGCTAGGTTGTGCTGTTTTCTTATAAGGATCTGTCAAAGTTAAGAATTTTTTTACAGTACAAAATTAAATTTTCATCAACTTTCGTGTATTGATTTTAAATAAAAAGTCTTTTAAAGTAAAAATTTAAAATTGAACCATCAACTTCAGGTATTTAAGTGTACTTCTCTTCAAATATTTGTAAATTATATTTTGTCATAATATTTTTTTTTTGGAAAATTGTCCTAAAATGCACTAATTTTAAATTTTTATGGAATGCAACTTAAAATGTTACAGAATGTGTGTTCTGAAAAATAGTACATATGGTCTTACATATAGTTTATTAAAGAACAAAATTGTCTATTAAATAATGGAAATTTGAAGTCAATATCTTTATTGAGTCAAAAAGTAAACGGTTTTGAATTGGCAAGCTTGCAAAAATTAATAAACAGAGACATTAGAATTCTTTAAAAAATCTTAAAATTCCGAAATTATATTGTTTTTTTTTTTTTGCTTATACTTATTGACCAATATAAAAACTAAATCTAAATATTAAAGTATTGATATTACCTTTCCTCGAATTAAGAGCCATCTTCGAAACATTAAACTTGATCATTAAAGTGTTGGTATCACCATTCCCTGAATTATGCATAATTTTCGACCCATTTAACTCTTATGTATAGACGGACGGACGGACGGACATTAGCATTCTGCTAAAAAAATCTTAAAATGCTAAAACTGACTTTTTTTTACCAAATAATAAATAAAAAATTTAAACGTGTTCATTAAAATATTGATATCACCATTCCCTGAATTATTCGCCATTTTCGACCCCTTTTACCATAATGCACAGTGTGAGATTTTCGCATGCTGAGTAATCAAAAGTCTATATTTTTGTAATTAAGAAAGCTATTTTGATGTAATTTGGCTCAAATAATTTTCCTAACACTAAGATGGTTTCGTGAAAAAATGGGCGTGATCGGACAACTGTCACTCAATGCAATTTTGTGAAGAATGTGCACCCATGGTAGATGTTTTTGAACTAAAAGTAATATGACTTCTACACAAATCTTTATTAATAAAAATGATTCATCTTTTTAACAGAAACAAAATTGCGGTTGTTACATTTAACCTCTTAGTTTTTGGTGCTTATCGTATGCTCCAAATTAATGATCTGATGATATTAGTAATCTATAAATAAAATATGTATTGAAGTCCTAGATGTTTTTTTTGCAAAATGTTCGCAAAAGTTTTTACAATCCTAATTTCTTGCCTCCTGCTATTCTTCGGATAATTTATCAATTGGAACAATACATTATTTGATGATATCTTTTACGAGGAATAAAATTCTATGTAATGTATACTTATCGAGCCTTAATGATGAAAATCTAAAACTCAAAATCGTCAATATTTCATCAATATATTTAGATTTATAGCTTAAGCAATTTTATCGTAAGTGATATGATGCTTTTCGCTAACATCCATTTTGAATATTATTAACTATTTTGTTTAGAAATTATTTTATTGATTCAACAGCAATATTTTTAATTGAAAAGTAATAAAAAAACGAATATTTCCAGAAATAAACTTAAAAATATGCAAAATTTTCATGTTCTTTGATGCAAGCAACCAAATATCAAAATTTTTTTTGGTGAGAAATACGTTGACACATGATCAGTAATTGTTTTGCGAATTGAATAGGAGCAAATTCGAGCAAAATTTTATTACTGACTTTGGAAGACCACCTATCAGCATTTACAAAAGTTCCATCTAGATAACGGGACTTTGTGGGACTTTTTAGTTTTTGTCCAATAAAAATTAACATAAATAAAAAAATAAAAAAATGCAAAAAAGTTGAAGACGGAAAAATCCCCAAGATTTTTCGTTGATAACTTTTTACAAATTATTATTATTTTCTACGAATGAATCTTTAAAATAAAAAGATCTCTCATAAAGATCTAGCTTAACACAAAAAAGTTACCACCATTCAAAATTCATCTTCTCACCAAAAAAATACCTTGTATTATATTTGTATTCAACAACAGTCCTGTTTAAGGTTCCGTTACTTAATAACGGTTAAATTTTTTTAATATATTCTTAATTTTTATACCCACCATCAAAAAGAACTGGGGGGTATATTGATTTTGTCATTCCGTGTGCAACATGTCGAAGGAATTATCTAAGACCCCACAAAGTATATATTTTCTAGGTCCTGATTAGATTCTGAGTCGATCTAGCTATGTCTTTTTATAAAGTATATATTTTCTGGGTGCTGGTTAGATTCTGAGTCGATCTAGCTATGCCCGTCCGTCCGTCTGTCCGTCTGTTGAAAGCAGGATAGGCCTCGAACGGGGCAAAAGTAGGGAGACGAAATTTGGCACAAATATCGACCCTCAACTTATTTATACACAATTTCGATATCGTACATGCTTTTGTTTAAGAGATATCTGCAGAAAAGTATTTCGTCCCCCTACCTTGTCCTGTTCGAACCCTATCCTGCTTTCAATAGACAGACAGACGGACGGACGGGCATAGCTAGATCGACTCAGAATCTAACCAGGACCCAGAAAATATATACTTTATAAAAACGAATTACCTAATGAATTATGAGAAAGTTGTTATAGCAAGCATACAATGCACAGTGGGGCAGAATCGAAATTTTTTGGAAATAAATCTGTAATTTCTGATCGGCTGTTTGGATTTGCATGAAATTTGGTTGTAAAATTTTTGTTTCTTGTTCGACTTCAATAAATTTTTTTTTGCATTATTGTAGGCACTGTCCTATTTATCTCTTATAGTTTTTAAGTTATTTGCATTTGAATTTTTAAGTACCTCAATTTTGAATGTTCTTGGTCCAGTTTTTTTTCATATATATCATAGTGTTTCCGAACGATTTCATTCGTTTTTTCTTTAGCTAATTAAAGAACAAAATTATCTATTGAATAAAAAAAATTGAATATGAATATCGATATCTTTACCGAGTCCAAAAATAAACGATTTTGAATTTGAAAATTGCAAAAATTACGACTTTTTGTGTTTTTTTTTTACCGAAAAAGTATCTACACTCCTTTTTCTCTAAAATAAAATTTTCTTCAACAACATGTAATAATTTCAAAATAAAAAGCAAGCCCAATAACTCAAATGGTCAAGGTACACACCCTCCTCAATTTGACCCATTTTATGTGAAAGTTTTGACTTTAGTATGTATTTTCTCAAATCCCAAACGGAATGCAGTTTAAGAATCTATAATATGTTGTTAAAAGTTTTTAATCAAAATCTACGGGACTTCGGAGAAATGTGGATTTTATAGCCGAAAATGTGAAAAAAAAAAAAACATTTCTGGGATTTTCGGCTTTTTTTTTTTGGGAATTATGGGATTTATTTTACAAAAATCTTAAAGTTTTTTTCACTTTCTCATTTTATACGATAAATTCTACTTTCACCGAAAATTTCGTTAAGATAAATTTAATAACAAAGATTTTATTACAGATAAAATATTTTAGTTTCTCCAAAAAACCTCTTTTTTTTTACAAAAATTTTACTTTAATTGCAAAAATCAGAAAAAGTATAAATTCGATCTTTTTCATCAAAATTACATTGCTTAGCTGTCATATTTCTTTGTTATATAGAAAAAGATTGAAATCAATATATTTTATTGTTAAATTGTTAAATTCAATAAAAAAAGAATAAACTGCACTTATTTTAACTGACAATCTACTATTTATTTAATAAAAATAATCAGTTAATTTATAAAACGTCATAAATGATAAGATTTCATCAGCTGAAAAACCACTGACTAAAGCCGTTTAATCAAAATTCTATAAAGTATTTAATCATTTTCATTTTTTTATAAAAATTAATAAAATAAACACGTTCTCAGACGTAAATGACGAATATTAACTTATTACTTAATTTAATATACAAACATTCTCCATGAGTAAGAGTTTTGACAACCGGCTTAATTTTTTTTTGCTCTCCCTAGAGCTTTAAAAATAAATCTTACATACAACAAACACAAGTTACCTTTTTTTACTTTTATTATGAAACCTTAATTATTGATCACTTTTTGGATTATGATTCAACTATTACAGTTTTTTTTGTTGTGTATTTATAAACAATATAAAACTAAACGTAAAATGAAAAAAATAATAGCAAAGCATTAAAACCCCTCTTAAATTTTTATAATGAATCATTAGTGTTTGTAGATGAGCATATAATATGTATTTAAAGATATAATAAGAGTGTATAATACATGTCATTTTTTTATTGTAGTTTTATGTTTAAAAAAAATGTATTTAATATGTTAAATGAACTTGAAAAAATATTAAATTATTTGAATTTCAAATTATCTCAATTCAAAAATCATTATATATTTGTTTTTGTTGTATGATAATCTAATAATTTAAGTAACCAAATAATACTTTTAATAGAATAACATGTGCTTTTAAAAAGCATCAAAGGCTCTTTATTAGGGTGATCGACGCGGTTTTCCAACCGGTTTTAAAACCGGTTTTTTCTGTCCATGTGCTGTCGGTTTTTTCAAAATGTTCATTTTTCGAATGTCGAATAGACCGGTTTTTTTAAACACAAAAAACAGGTTTTAAAAATAGCATTTTATTTCAGAAAACATGTACTAAATAGTGATATTTGAATCGAAATTTAGGAATAATCTTTTAAATATTCATAAATATTGATTTCTTATGTTTTAAAAATATAGTTTAAGTCTAAATTGGAATTTATTCTGTAATATTAAGCAAATAAATAAGAATTATCCTGTATGAATTTTTTAATCTATTGTAATATCTGTAATATTTTTACACCCAATTTAATTTCTTATGATCCAATATTTCCTTTATTTTTTAAAGGTGTTGTGTTAAAAAAGTTTCACCTGCAGAATAATTTCAATTGAGACAGGCTTCCATATTAAGCCATGGTTTCTGTTTATGCTAACTAAAATTTAGTCTAATTTTTGATATTTTTTTTTCTACAATTTTGAAACATAATTATCTTCTAGTCATCTTGATATATAATTTGCTTAGCATTTTTTCTCTTTCCAGAGCTTTCTAAAGCTCCCAAACGACGTAGAAAATTAAAATTTGGCTTAATTATAAAACTTTTCGTCCAACAAATCCTAACGGAGCCATATTTTGACATTTATTTTTATGTGTCTTTTCCGAAATTTTTTCTCCTTCTAGAGCTTTCTAAAGCTCATAGAAGACGTAGAAAATTAAAATTCGGCTTACTTATAACCCTATTCGTCCTACAAATCCTAACGGAGCCAGATTTTGAAATCTCTATCAGGGAGCGAAAACACGTGGATCTATACATACATGGATTTATATATATCATTCCTAAGCGTTGTTTTCTCTCCAGAGCTTTCTGATGCTCCCAGACGATATAAGAAACTAAAAATCGGCTTACTTATAAAACTATTCATTCTACAAATTCTAACGAAGCCAGATGTTTCTATCAGGGACCGAAAAGTCCTGCATTTCGGTCAGGGAGCGCATTACGACGATTTTTATACCCTACACCACCATAGGTGGGGAGGATATTATGCGGTTGTGCTGATGTTTGTAACATCCAAAAATATTGGTGTAAGACCCATCTTAATTTATACCAATCGGCTTAGAATCACTTTCTGAGTCGATTTAACGATGTCCGTCCGTCCGTCCGTCTGTCCGTCTGACCGTCTGTCCGTCCATGTAAACCTTGTAATTAAACTACAGGTCGCAATTTTGAACCAAAATATATGAAATTTGGTACACAGGTTTCTTTTGGTCCTGGGACGAAGCCTATTGAAATTGGTTATGATCGGTCCATTATTTCACCTAGCCCCCATACAAATGACCTCCCGGAAAAGGGTTTAACGATCAGAAATCCCTTAAATATAGCAATATTTTAATAAAATTTGGCACATACAAGTTTCATATAAGTCTAAATAAGTGTGCCGATTTTTAAAAAGATCGGTCCATAATTAACCATAGCTCCCATATAAACCCCTTTTCAAAAAATCACTTTAACGAGCATAAATCCCATTAAAATGTTAGTATCAAGTTAATATTCGACAAAAATAAGTTTTATATAAACATAAATGATAGTGCCAAATTTTACAAAGATCGGTCCATAATTTACCACAGCTCCCATATAAGGTCTTTTTTCGGGAATCACCCAAAAGTGAATAAATTCATATAAATGTCAGTATCGACGTAATATTCTGTATAAGTATGTTTTATTTTACATTTAATATGAGTATCGGTTCACAATTGGCCCCAAGTCTAATAAAAGACCCCTGCCCGAATTTTGATGTAAACAATGGTGTAGGGTATTATATGGTCGGGCTTGACCGACTATATCTTCTTCTCTCGTTTTATTTTGAAAGGTTTAGGAATTTAAAACTTTAATCAATATTATCCCAATAAATTCTAACGGCTTCAAATAATTGACTTCGATTAGTGAGAGGAAGGTGTCCATATGTTGTTCATATTTTTTTTCTTTTAATTTTCGTATTTGTTTGTGCATATAATATTATTTTTTCCAGGCATTGTCAGGCTTATACGCTTGTATTTAATAAATTTTAACTTAAATATTATACGAATTATTGATTTTTTTCTAAAGAAATGTATCCTTTTGATATAAATATTAACTTCTGCAAAAAACCGGTTAACCGGTTTTTTTCAGAATTTCAAAAAGTGCAACCGGTTTTTTTAAAATACCAACTATTCGAACTATTCGAAAACCGGTTTCTCAAAAAAGTCGAATAATCGAGAGTAGGGTCTTTATACAGTGAGTGGTAATTTAAAGTCATTCTTCAACAAAAAAATAAAATAAATAAAAAAATATTTTAGTTTTTTATTTTTTACTTTAAGTATGAATTAGATTAGTTTAATAACCAATACAAAGTGGTCCCAAATCGATTTTTTTGGAAGTAATTCTGTTAATTGTGAACCGTTAAAGTATCGAAATAAAATTTCTTCAGACCATGACCAGAAAAACTTAAAATTTGTATTTTAAGCATATTTTTGAGAAATAATGTTAATATTTGGAGCTGAATAAAATTTAAACAAGTAAATTTATTTCAATGAATTTTTGGCGCAATATAGATGGGCTTGTTTTAAAATCGGGGAATTGAAAAAACTCCCACTTTTTTTGTACCAAAATATCCCAGTCCGGGGAAAATTTGTTTCAATAACACTGGTCGACAAAAATTTTTTTCGTGCTCCTTCAAAAAAAAAAAAAAAAAAATTGTTAGATAGATATAATTCCGCATGCTAAACTCGATTCTGCTTTCAGTTTTTTCCCATTAGGTCGAGATTTTTTTATGGGCATGTCTAATATTGCTCCCTAAATAAGCCGATTATTCGAGTATATTTCACTAGAACTCGAGAATGGTATGCATGATTTATATAAATAACACACCAAAATATGTGGAATAAAACTGGCTTTAAGTTGTTCTACTATCCGCTCAACAGTTTTGGAGATATTTCGAAATAAGTGTCCGAAAAAATTTTGTTCATGCTAAATTCAAGATTTCTTTTTTTTTACTAAAACTTCTTTTAAAAAGTGAAAACATCAAAAATGTTTCAGTTTATCATCTTTACCTCAAAACTGGTAAAACTATGAGTAAATAAAGCTACGTATCATAAAAACAAATCATGATTGCACTCACAGTTATGATACCCATGCATACCTACAGTTAAGTGGGGATACACTAGTGGGCAAAAAAAAGTTTTTTCGTCTTCATTAAAAAAAAAAAAGTATATAGGTGGATTAGAAGGAATTTAACGTGCTAAATAGGAATCAGCTTTCACTTTTTTTCTATCACGTATCAATATTTTTTATGGGCATGACTACTGTGAACTCGCCTTTAGGCAGTCACACTTGTATAACTCGAGAACGGTTTGTCCTATTAATATAAATTAAATTCGTATATAGAACGACTTAAATTGTCTTTGAGCTGAATTTACATAATTTTTTGTTCAGTTAATATTTCCGTAGTTATTTGGCAATTTTTGGAAAAATTTTGAAAAATTTGATCCATAACTCTGAAATCCTTGAGCGAATAAAATATTGTTGACATACCTTAAAGACAATTTTTGTATGCATCTTTTGGTGTATCATTTATCAAAATCGTGTAAACAATGATCGTTTAAAAATGGTATGATTTTTTCTTAAAGTACTTTTTCAAATATTTTTGACAAGCAAGGCAGCAAACTTATTGGTCTATATGAAGATGGAACTGTTAAGTCTTTTCCCGGTTTTGGAATCATAATGATCTGGGAGATTTTCCAATTTTTTGGGAAAACTCCTAGAGTTAAGATCGCATTAAATAATGAAGTTAGAACAATTATAGCAACATTCGGTAGGTTTTTTATCATTAATGGTGTAATCAAATCATATCCAGGCGACTTCTTTAACTTGGTATGCTCCCGTATAACTTTGCCAACATCCTCAGTACTTATCACTAAGTTAGCATCTAGTACGTTAGGAGGATGGTGCTCATCTGAAATAAAATCATTTGTTGGGGGATTAGGTCTAAAGACATTACTCAAGTGCTCAGCAAATAATAACGCTTTCTCTTTTGCACTTCGTGCCCAGGTACCGTCTGTTTTTCGAAGTGGACTTTGACCCTCTACCGGTGGTTTTATGCTTCTAGTTGCATTCCAAAGAGAGAAATTTGTATGCTTAGTGTTTGTTAAACTTTGAATGAAATGTTTGTTTTTGCGATCCTCTTCTACGTAAAGTGCAGTTCTTAGCTTTTTGGTTGCGTCGGACAGCCTCTGCTTAGCTGCAGGTGATCTACTTTGTTGCCATTCTCTTCTCCGCTTTCTTTTTTCGAGAAGAAGTTTTTCGATCTCTGAATTTGTAATATGTTTATAACTTTCTGAATTAATTTGGCACTTAGAATGTTTTAAGGCCGAAAGAATTATGGACGTGAAGTCATTGATGCATGTATCTATCTCTTCCTCACACTCTAGATAAGGATCTGTGTGGATATGACTGCTAATGTATTTTTTATATTTTAGCCAATTAGTTTTAAAACGAATATTTTTCGAATGATTTTCATATATGATATTCTTCGCGCAGTAGGTAACTATTACGGGCGAATGGTCAGAAGACGGATCATGTGATAATTCAGTTTTCATTGAGTTGCGGTTTAATTTTTTTATGATACCAAAATCTATAAGATAAGGTTGACCAGGGGATATACAATCCAAGTCATTCTTCTTATCAACAAGGGCCTTGTATAGCTGTCTACCTCTAGGATTTATAATTCGCGAACCCCAGTATGTGTGTTTTGCATTGTAATCACCACATGCTAGGAAACAATCTCCTAGTGTGCTAAAAAAGTGCTCAAACTTTTCCTTAGTCATCGAGAACCGTGGGGGACAATATATCGAGCTTACTGTGAAATTTCCTGTCGAAGATTCGAGGCGGATAGTTGTCGCTTGCATATAGTCTTTTGAAAATTCTTCCATAGCATAATGTTTAATTCTTGTTCTAATAAGTATACCAGTTCCACCATGAGCCTTACCATCCGGATGATTTGTATAATAGAACGTCAAACCAGGAATATGAAAATTATATCTACTTGTAAGATGTGTCTCTGAAATTAACATGATATCTATATTATTTTTCTGAATGAAGTTTGCTACTTCGGATTTATGTTTGTTCAAACCGTTTGCGTTCCAAAAACAAATTCTTAAAAGATTCATTTTCTCGTTAGGAGGATTTGAATCATTTGATTCTGCGCTCTCAATAGTTCTTGTATAGTGTTTTGCATGGATGTCATAAAATTTGTCATATTTTGATTTAGAGAGGTAATATTTAATAAATATACTTTGTGTGTATTTTTTTGATGACTTCGATGTAGGAAGACTTCCCAAAAATACGCATTATTAAGTTTGTTAAAATATTTACAAATTTTTTAACATAATTATCTTCAGTTCTCTACCAGTGAATGAAAAATAATTAAAACTTTAATTATTTTAAGAATGTTAGAATAAAATATAAATACATTTTTGGAGGAAGAAATTTTGTTCTTTCAGAAAGATTTTTAGATTTTAAAAACTCATTTCGTGAGAACGTTTGTGTGAGGGCTATTTAAATAATTTTTTAAACCAATTTTATTTATCAAATTGTCCCATTTCACTTAGATCTCAAGGTTAACATGAATATTTTCATATTGTACCTTTAATAACTATCTGGAACCGAATAAACGATGTGCCTTTGTTTCTGATTGAATACTTTTTTATTTTTGTATAAACTAAAAGTTATAAAAATATAATATTGGCAGCCGATTTAAAAAGGTGAAAATGAAACAGTATATCGGATTATTTTGATAACGTCTTTAGAGGTAACGAAATTGTTTGTTTATTTCTGTAACGGTATTTAGCGTTATCGGTATTTCGAGTTATTTCGGTAACTGTTGTTTCATAAATTTCGAAGTATCGGTTCAGAATCATAACATATAATTTGTAGTCAAATATTATAAGATTTATTTCAATAATAATATTTCTTAAACCCAAAAATAAGGTTAACGGTATTTTAGCGTTATCGATATTTCGAGCTATTTAGGTAACGGATTTTTAGCGTTATATATTTTAGCGGTAACCTTTTTTCAATTATTTCGGTTACTGTACTTTAGGGGTAACGGTAGTCAAGTTGAATGTTTTTTTTTTGCGGTAACTGCAAACAAACTTTGGTTTTATTGTTAACGGGTCTAAGAATTATTTAAAAAAAAAGTACCAAGTTTTTTTTTTATCAATCCGTATTTCAATTCAATCTTGAAATTTAACTAGGAATCTTTTGAAAACATTTAGAGAAACACGTTAAAATTATAATTTTTAATGTTTCAGCTTGTAGGGATATATTTACTTATTTCGATGTTTCAAAATTTGTATGGGTCCTTCTCAATTTGTAACGTCTCAATTGGGTCGTGAACAAGGTGCTTGCGAGAGAACAGCTGATAGATTTTTAATTGAGATATAAAAATAATATCCCTCTTTATTTACAAAACTTTTCAAAATCCCGCTTTTTCAATACAATTTGGTTCAGAATCCCGCTTTTTAGTCATTCGGGTCCCGCTTTTTAACCCTCTGGTCACGTTAACTATACCATATTACCCGAACTTACCTTAATCTAAGAGACACAGAAAGGCCCAAAACAGAAAAAATTCCCAAATCAGTGGCAATTCCCATTTTAGAGTTATCAGTGAAAATTGAGATTGCATCTTATTAGATAGAATCAAAAATTTCTTTAAGAAAATGTAAAAATATTTAAAATCGTATAAGAATAAAAAATTTGTCATGCAGTTAAAAATTTTCGATGTAAAAGATACTTTATTTTGAGCCACAATAGCTCCGCTCTTGAGATGTTTGTGGGATTCCCTTTAGAAGAAGTTGCAGATTTTTTTCTAAAAATTTTCACTTCTGCACCACTGTGCATTGCTTTGAAGTCATACTAGATTGTTTGAAACATTGAAAAGTTTTCCTAAAAAAGAAGTGACTCTTTTAAATTCTTTCTATTACTTTATAGAGTGTTTTGTTTAGTAAACCATACGAAATTGTCTAACATTACCTTGTAGTTTCGATTGAACCTAAAGGTGAGAGTGTTTCTAATTAGTTGTACCATACTATACTTTACTCTAATAGTATGTATTTCAAAAAAGTAATGTTTTATATTTTTGGTATTTTATTGGCATTGTACTCGCAAAGTAATAAATAGTCTTATCATTATCCATACCAGTACTATAATTATTTTTATTTTTTTATTTTTGTTTTTCCCCACAAATTGTATATTTTACAACACTTTCCTTTAGGTTTATTACTAATGCTGGTTTATTACTATAATTTACACTGACATCATCAATAAAAATTTACTCTCTCTTTCTCTCTGTATTGACATAAAAACACTTTTTTTGTCACATTTTGTCTGTTCTGTGTCTGCATTGCTAAAATTGTTTTTTTTTTAGATCGTTTTTGATTTCCATTCAATTAAAAATCATTTCCTATTTTGAAACATTGAATTTATTTGTAATACAATTTGGTTTTTGCTTTAATTTCCTGCAAAATATAATTTCAATATATTTTTTTCAATTAAATATTTCCACACTTAATATTATTATTTGCGTCTATAAGATTGGCGGACAAACGATTAGATGATGGTCAGCTAAAGAAATAGCAAACTTTTGCATACAGGCAACGTCATTATCATCTTTAATGATTTACTGATTGAAATTTTTATTAATGACAGCATCAGCCAGACAGCCACAATTATTTCTATTGAATTTTCAATTTCAATAAATATGGCGGAAACAACAGCCAAAAATTGAGGAGTGAAAAATAAAGAAAACATAAACGAAATTTTCAAAAATAATTGCTTTTTGCGTAAGCACTGTGGAACTAATAAAATAAATAATAATAATAAATATAATTAGTCTAGTTGAAAATTAAACTTCTGGTAAATTTGAAGCTTTTAAATGCTCTAATTACTTAGCTATAGCAGAGTTATGTAATAAGTACGTAGCAATTATGATTACTAAGTAATGCTGGCAGTAATCTATTAAAGTTATAATCTATAGTTTTTATTCAATTTATTACAATTGATCTTTTACTTTTTATTCTTTTCATATTTTAAGTATATTTCTACTCAGTCCCACTATGCTTTTTATTAAATGAAAACATCTACACTTCCATATAATAACAAGAATACTACTTCATGCATAAATACAAAGATCATACATGCAAAATTGGTGTCAATTTAATAATGAAAAAATGAAGATGAGAAAAACAAAAAAACGTGGTCAAGAAGTCAGTCATTGAACTAAATTGTTTGTTTGATTGGACTATTGACCTTTAGTCTTAACAAAAATTTGAACCAAATTTTCAGATTTTGTCTACAGTAAGAGAAAAATTATTATAATTGTTTCTTTTTTTAGAAATTTAAATTTGTATAAAATTTATATACATATTAAATTAATTATTTTTACCAATGACATCACAAAAGAAATGTAAACAAAATTAAATGTTTGCTCTTCTCTATGTATATTTCTCACTCTCTTCAATTTCCTTTTTTTTTTAGTTTGTTTACAAAGTACATAATTTTGCAACGCTGCAAATTATTTTTATTAAAATAATTTTTTGCTTCTCATTGTAAAGCCTTTGTGTAAGTTTTTAATAACTCTTTTTTTTATTATTATTTAAGGCAAAAAAGTCATAAAAGTTTATTTAGTTTATTTTATTTTTTGGTTTTTATTTTTATGTTTATTTTTCTTTGGAAAAATGTTTGTTGTTTTGGTTTTTAATTTGTAAAAAAATAGTTTTGGCAAATGTTTTGTCTCACAATTAAAAATTCAATAAATACAAACAATAACAACAAGTACAGACATATAAAATATTTTTTATTTTTATGATCTAAATAATAAAGAAAATATTGAAATTATTGAATACAAATGAGTATACATTTAAAAATATATGTTTTGGATAAATATTTATGCAAAAAAAGAAAAAATAAATTAAATATGAAAATAGTTGAGTATTACGATTTTTTTTAAATACCTAATGTACAATATAAATATTTAACACTAAATGTAAATGTCCATTAAAAACTTTTAAAATTAAATATGCTGAATTGTTTTGAAACATTTGGAAGTCAATATCAATTTTACTTCATTTTTAATTAAGTGCTAATACCAGGCGCGGATCCAGCTCAAGCTTTTGGGGGAGGAAAATATAATGATTTTCTTAACTATTGCCTTAAATTGTGTAATATAGTGCAGATTTTTCATTAAGTGTTTTCATTTTGGGGAGAGAAATTTCCCTTTCCCGTGGATCCGCGCCTGGCTAATACCGTCCAATATTAAACTCTAAATTAAAAATCTACAATTTTTATTTATATTTTCTCTATATTATTTCTAAATTATTTAATTTTGAAAATCTTTAATTTAAAATTTTTATTAAGCGGTAAATTTATTAACTATACAATAATCATCAAAACATTCGGAACTGGGATGAAATTTCACCTATGCCTTTATTTTTCCTCCGAATTATTTTTTATATTAAAGGTATTCACCTTAGAAATTGCCACTTTGCTAGACCCTTGCAAAGTAGTAAAGTTGCATCGATTTCTGTTAACACAACAACAACCACATAGAATAAAATTTTGCACAACTTTTGCAAAATTGTCAGAGTAGAACTAATTGCAAAATTATCAGAGTAAAAAGTAGTAAAGTTGTAACAATTTTTATAATGTTGTCATTCTGTAAAAATGTGTAAATAGTACTAAAAAATCAACTCTGAACTGAACTGAAAAACATCACTGAAAAATTAAATTCAACGTAAAAAGAATAGGTTTTAGAATTTAACAATAACAATAAAACAAAAATGTTAAAATTAGTTAAATAATAAGAAAAATATCAATAAATAAACTAATTATTATGTATTATATAAAAAAATATATATTTGAAATAAATTATCACTCTTTTTAGAGTCTTGAAAATTTTTTTTTACTTTTTTGCTAACTTTATATAATTTATTTTTTTTTTTTAATTGTGGTTGCTCACATCATGTTAAAACAGTGCAAAATTTTGAGGTGAATACCTTCATTATTATTTTTTGTTTGTTTTGCATTTTCTAAAGTTTATTAATTCATTTTACCTTAAACAAATAAAAATAATTATTAAGTAGAATATTGGTAATCAAAGTGTTCAAAACTGTTTTTTCACCTCGTTGCACGTTGGGGTAAAATGTGTCAAATTGGCAATTAATTGAATTTCGAAATTAAAATTTTTGTAATAAAGTTGGGTACCGAATAAAAATAGACAAAATTATGTATCAATAGTAATTAAAATCTTCCAGCTAGGTTGTGTTGTTTTCTTATAAAAAGCTGTCAAAGTTAAACATTTTTTATTCGTCAACTTTCAGTGTATTTATTTTAAATAAAAAAGTCTGTTAAAGTAAAGAATATAAATGGTATTTAAGTGTACTTTTCTTTTTTATATTTTTGTTATTTTTTGAAAATTGTCCTAGAATACACCAATGTTCAACTTTCATGGAATGTAACAGAAAATGTTACAGGATGTTTGTTCTGAAAATTTTATGAAAAATACTTAATATTGTCCACTTTAATATTATGAAACGAGATAGAAGGATATAGTCAGTCAAGCCCGACCATATGATACCCTACACAATCATGTATGTGCATCAAAATTCGGGGATAGTCTTATATTAGATTTGTGGCCAGTTGTAGACCAACACTTTTACTAAATGTAAAATAAATTATACAAATACCGAACAATGCATTGATACTAACATCTATATGATTTTATGACCTTTAGGACGATTCCCGAAAGTGGGTTTATATGGGAGTTATTATAAAATATGGACCGAACCTCATAAAATTTGGCACATTGATACTCATTTATGTCGAATATTAACTTGATACAGAAATTTGTATGGGATTTATGCACGTTAAAGTGGTTTTCGAAAGGGGGATTTATATTGGAGCTATGGTCAATTATGGACCGATCTTGATGAAATCAAAAAAAAAAAAAAAAAAAAAAAAAAAATAAATATTTTTTTTTTTTTTGAAGGGCAAAAGTCAAAAATTTTTGATAATGGCCCATATACCAACATTTTCAACCGGTTTTATGATATTTTTCAGAACAACATTGTCTATCGAATAAAGAAAACTTGAAGTCGATATCGTTATTATTGGGTCAAAAATAAACGATTTGGAATTGGCAAGCTTGCAAAAATTAATAAACATTAGAATACTCTAAAAAAAGTATTAAAATTCCAAAAATATATTATATTTTTACTTCTTGACCAATATTAAAACTAAATCTAAATATTAAAGTATTGATATCACCTTTCCCTGAATTAAGTGCAACTTTTGTAAGTGCAATGTATAGAAGGACGGACATTTCTATTCTGCCAAAAAATATCTTATTATTCTAAAAATGCATTTTTTTTTAACTTACTAATAGGAAAATTAAACGTGCTGATATCACCTTTCCCTGAATTGTAGAATTTCTGTAATATTTTAAGACTTTTGAATTTACGAAAATCTTAAACTATATTCTCATATAAAACATAAGTATTTTAATAGTAAACATAAAATAAAAAAGTTTTATCTAC
Source organism: Protophormia terraenovae (assembly GCA_951394005.1). NCBI lineage: Eukaryota > Metazoa > Arthropoda > Insecta > Diptera > Calliphoridae > Protophormia > Protophormia terraenovae. The sequence continues at coordinate 43,734,746 of OX596073.1, read as the reverse complement.
AAATAAAATTTTCGAAATTAAGTTCGAATTTTCGAAAATGTTTTATTTGAAAGATTTTAAAACTTGTTATACAACATAAATCGAAATATTTCTTTTAAAGTAATTTTTATGATATTTTTTATTTATTAAAAATAAAATTATTATTTAGTTAGAAATACTCTTCATTTAGAAGTAATTAAAAGGGTAACCAAAAGTATGCTCTTAAAATCGGAAAATACAGCTTCAAATTAAAAAATATGCTTTTTAAATATTATTTTCTTAATATTATACTAATTTTACATTATCTATTATTCATGCTAAAAATAATTTGATTTTTATTAGCAATTGCTTAAAAAATATTTTCTGCACTTAAAAACAATAAGAACCCAAAACATTGTATTAGGAAATTCATAAGATGAAAATTATTAAGGATTCGTATTTGAAAAACATATGTGATAGTTAATAGAAAATCTCTCTAATGGAAAATTATGTAAAATTCTATTGGATACAAAATATACTAAATTTGTCTATAAAGTGTATAACATTTTTAATATGCAATTTATGCTAAAATATGCTCTAAATATTTTAAATGAAAATATGACAAAATATATAAAAAATTGCTGTTAAGATAAAAATATGCAAAATCGATGCCAATATTGTTAAAAATTTCCGAAACGGATAAATAACTTAAAGTTTGGTTTAAGCTCAGGAAGAAATATGATTTTGCTTATTTTTGGTTGCCCTGGTAAATAACAATAACCAATACAACCATAAAATGCTTTTAAAATTAGAGAATATGCTCTTAAAATTTAAAAATATGTCTTTAAAATATTACTTTTTCTAGTTAAATTTTAACTTAACTTTTTTTTTTTGTGCCAAAATAAATAAATTTTTTTTTTTTGCATTTAAAAATATTTAAAGCTGAAATAATTTGTATTCAGAAAAGTAATTGACAGTAAACAGAAAAATGTTCTAATGGTAAATTATATATAAAAATTTTACTCTTAAGTATAAAATTATGCTCTTAACCCATTAGTGGACGAAGTTCCCTGGGCACTTTCTTTGAATAATTTTCACCAATTATTAATAAAAATTATATGATTTGTTCGTTTTAAAAACATTTTATTTTAAAAAATCTTATAGTTTTGAAGTTATGGACCGTCCGTTATAACGGTCAATGGGATCATTGGGATGTAACTTCTTCATCAGCAACCATACATTAACAACTGAGATATCAAGGAGATATGCAAATATTGGCCACCACCATAACATTTGTCTGATTAGCGAACGGTAGACCATGCTCTTATTATATCGATGTGGAATTGTGTAAATTGCAACGTCATTGAACTTATTTTTGTCAGAGGCATCCAATATAGCAGAAACTGTGAGTCTATATCTGACAAAAAATATCTTATCACAATCGTACTTCGGACGCTGTGTCCCTTTAAGGGTCGTTGCATTGAAAGTCACTATATGCACGTCGCATAACATTTTGTCATAATTTTTTTTTTTACATCAATTGAATCTTTACATCTATTTACAAATAACAACACACAAAAAATTGCAAATATTCTCATAATATATTCCAAATTTTCTTATCCAGCTCGAGATTTTTGTTTTTTCACAAATTAGTTTTCAATATTTTGCATAAAACACAACATATAAATCCCAAAAACTGAAACAAATGAATTAAAATATGTTTTGTTGGAATAAAAAATTTAAATTTTTGAAAGTGCTGCAGTAGAAAATTCTAGCGTCCCTTGTAACGGACTCTGCGCACTAATGGGTTAAATAAAAAATATGCCACTTAAATTGCTAAAATATGAACTAAAATAAGTATTTTTCATGAAATTATGACCAAATAAGCTGTTAAGACCATAATATGCAAAAAGTGCTATTAGGAATAAAATATGCAAAAATATGCTGTAACAAATCGTTGCCAAAATTCTTAAAATTGTCCAAAACGGATAAATAACTAAAGGTTAGGTTCATTTGAAGTACAAGAAAAAATATAATATAGCATATTTTTGATTGCCCTGATATGTATGTATGAATATTTTTTTTAGTTGTCCTGATTATAATATTTAATAGATAAAGTAAAAATCTAAGCTAAAAAGTATAATTTACACAGCTATCAATTTTGTTTTAATCTAATCTATTACAAATCATTTTTATTTTGCACAAAAAAAAAAAAAAAAACTAGACAATTTAATTACTTTAAATTAAAAACAATGAACTACAAACAAAGTATTATAAATATTCTACGATATTATAATCGTATAGAGAATTGTATTCCCCAAGTCCCTGTAATATTTAAATTAAATTATGTTTTAATTTTTTATTTGCTTTTTTTTTTCTCTTACTCATACATTTATTTCTATGTACCTAAATAATACATGTATTTTATTACTGTATATAAATAACAGTATAAATATATTCTCGGTTTTTTTTTTTTATTACAACAATATGATTTTTCATATTTCTACTTTTGTTTTTTCTTTTTTTAATTATTGACATTCAATATGATGTATTGTAAAGTATTATTTTTAATTACCATTTACTAGAGTAATTTTACTCATGCTATTTTTAAATATGTGTGTTTTATTTGTTTGTCTGTCTGTATCGTTATCAAACTATTTGATGTCAACTTAGTTCTCAATCATATTGTTATGTATAAATATTAAATAACATTTTTAGTTTTATATTCATTTGAATTCGAGCAAGAAATGAGAAAAGAAAATTTACTTTGTCATTGCACGAAATGTTTTATAAAAATATACACACGTTTAGTTTTTTTCTCTTTTTTTTTGACAAGGAAATGTCTTAGAACATCTATCTAATTATTTAATTATAAGAAATTGTTTGTCTAATAAAAATGCACTTTGAACCCTTACTTCCTATATAATGAGTGTTTAGCAAATTGTTATTGAACCTCTAGAAATTGTTTCATTTAAATAATTAATTAATAATGAAACGCCTAAATTAATAAAATTGATAATTGATTAAGTAATTTAATTGAAAAAGGCTAAAAAAAATTAAATATATAAATTAAAACCAGATATTATAAGTATTTAAAAAAACATAATAATAGTATTTTCAATGAATGACAATATTTAATTACATTGGTTTGAAAAGAAATCCTCCTTTTTTTAAAAAAAAAAGTTTTTAATTATTATGTTTATTATCTATTACTTTGAAGGCAATTTAAAATGTACGAAAAAATTAAGGTGATTAAACAAATAAAAAAGCATGTATTATTTTCATTAGAATATTCTTATTATCAAATAGTAAAATAAATCTTATCAAATATGACTGCCAGTCATTGTACTATTTATTAACTGTTAATATATTTTTTTTTTTTAATTTAATTTCCCCCTAATTAAATTTGTTAAATATATGACTTAATAAATTAAATGCAATTTATTAAAATTTAATGCCAATATTATTTAAAAATATAATTTGCGACATATCTGTTGTTGTGTTTTCCTTCATGCTAAATTAGTTAATTAAAAAAAAAAAAATAATGAACTTTATCATTCATAGTAATAAACGATTAAATAGATGTAAATAATTATTAATTAGTGCTAAAGGTTGTGTATTTTTGTTTTTCAGATACAATAATAGAGGTCGAGAAAAACACACAATATTTAACACTATTTAATGAATATTTATATATAATATTACTCTAGTACTATTAATATGTATAATAATATTTCGGTTTTATTAATATTTTATATTTACAAGGATAATTTACATGTAAACATTAAGTTTATTGCTATAAAAATAGTTAAACAAAAACATTGGTTGTTTAGGGTGATTCATTTAGTTTTTTTTTTTTTTAATTATACCCTTCACCAAAGGTATAATTAAAGGGTATATACATGTATAAATTTATCATTTTGTTTGTAATTTTTACAATTTTCATGGGAGAGCAAACATTTTTGGATTTTCTTAATCCTTATAAGCAGGGAAACCACAATATGCTCTAAAAAAATGGGTTTTATGCGCATTAAATATGCAGTAAAAAACGAAAAATATGCTCTAAAAAACGCGAAAATATGCACTTAAAAAAATAAAGATTTTGTATAATTTTTTAACAAAATTATGTTTTTCATTAAATATTTAAATTTATTTAAATCTAGTTCTAGACACTATTATCAGTTCAGAAATTTTCAAAATTATAATATCGATTACTGACCGCTAAAATATCGTAACCGACAACATTTTCGAATTTCGTGTTTTGATGAAAATCTATAATTTAGAATCATTCGTCATAATTTTATCGACGTATCAAGTGTCATTTCAGATTCATAGCGAAAGTGATTTTATCGTAAGTGACATTTTTCATACATATAACAATGTGTAAACAATAATGTGTAGTTTTGTTTTCTGCACTTACGATATTTTCGCGGTAAGGGCTCGATATGCTTTAATAAAAAAAAAAAAAATGTTTTTACAACATAAACTTCAATCTTGTTTCTAGAAGACAAGCTTCTCAACGATAAAATGGTATCCATTAAAGTTAATTATATTTTTATTTTTTTATTTTTTTATAAAATCAAATTTTAAAAATATTTCATGAGGTTTAAAAAATTATCCTTTAAATATCAAAATATGCTCTAAAAGGGTTAAATATGACCATAAAATAAAAGAATATGCTATAAATATGCACTAAAAAATCTCCAAATGCAATAATATGCCGTTAAGAGTAAAATATGCAAAAATATGCACTAACAAATCGATGTCAAAATGATTTATTTGTTCTGAAATGGATAAATATTTAATCGATGGCTTCATTCGACGTCCAAGAAAAAACATGCAATTGCATATTGTGGTTTCCCTGCTTATAAGAAATATAGGACGATGTCCGTCTGTCTGTCCGTCCATCGGTTGAAATGGCGTTTATGAAGCACACCGATTACTGCCATATATAATATATATATATATATATACAGGCGCGGATCCACGGGGTTGGAAAATCGGAAATTTCCCCCCCCCAAAATGGATTTTCGACCTTAGAAAAATTAAAAATTTACAATAGGAAAAGGAAAAATTAAAAATTCTTTAAGAAAAATTTTCTTTAGTGAAAATAAAAGAAGGCAGAATGAATTTATCTTCAATATAGTCTAGGAATGGCCAAACTATGTTTAGAAAAAAGTATTTATCGTATTTTTTCTTCGAAAAATTTAAAGCAAATAAATGGGTTTTTTAAAATAGAAAAAATATAGGAAATGCAATTCCTATATATTTTTTTCATTAAATTCAAGCTTAAACTTTACATACAATTAAAAACTTATATGTCAAAAACAAAAAAAAAAAAAATATTTTATAAGTGCTAGTTTCATGTCATATTGAAATTACACTAACTAATGTTTTAATATTACTTTTTATAAATCCGAATCTTTTCAAAATTTTATACGAAATAATTTTTTAACATCAAAAATGAACAAAAGCATTTTCACAGAAAAAATTTAATAAAAGTCAACCATTTATTAATAAATAACACAAAATTTTCCCAGTTCTTTTATACAAAATATAATATTTTTTTAGATTTAATAAATTTTACATATGATAGAAGTTTTGGTTCACTACACAGATTTAATTTCTAAATAAAATAATAAAGGTCTAAAAATTGTAATTTTTCAAGAAAAAACTTTAATTTATTTTTATTGAAAATATTCACAATTTTGTGTTAAGAAAAAAATTGTTTAAATAAAACCATTAATTTAACATTTTCCCAAGAAAATGTCTACCATTTTCCTAGAGGACGATAACAAAAATATTACTTTTCGCTTAATATTTTATTAAACCTTCTGAAAATTTCACTTGCTTTCCTGAAGAGTTGTTGTACTTTTTTCGCACACCTGTGTGAAAATTTTTCATATTTAAAAATTAATTTTTAAATACACTCTATAGCGTTGAAAAATTACTAGGGAAATAACATAAATAGCATCATAAATAAGTTTTTTAAATGTCCAAAGCTTATCAAATTTTGGAGTTATGCTTAAATTTTTTAGGTTCCTGTATTTTTTCTATTAAGATATTTTGAAAGTTTATTGTCGTATTTATTTCTTTGGTTTGAAATTTTTGGCGATTCAATGTATTAGAATTTTTCTGTAAAAGGCAACAAAAAATATGCAATCAATTTAAAAACATTTTTGTTGTAAATATAGCAAGATTTGGTTATTTTAGTTAGATAAAAACTGAAGAACTTATTAGATTTTATGTGAAATTCCCCAGAAGGTATGCTACAAATAAAGCTTAAAATGAAATAATTTGTTTAAAATAAATGAAAAATTTTTTGATAAAATTTTTGAGTTTTTAAACGATTTTAAATATTGACATCTCATTTTATTGTAAACAAAATATCATTAAGACTTAAGAAAGAAATACGTAAAGTAGAAAAGTATTTTAATATAGTTAAAAGGTATGTTTTTCCTAATAAAAAATCTAAAATTTATCTAAAATTTAGGGAGTTCCGAGATTTTTAGTTCAGCAACTAATCTCAAAATTGTTTTTTTCGAATTTTCTCGAAAATTGGTTGGTGATGTACTCAAGAAGATTGTTCTTTGAGTAAAAAAAAAAATATAAACATTCAGACTGAAATAGTATGAAATTTTATAAAGTGATTTATTTACATAATTTTCACTAGATTTTCTTCACGGGCTTCTCTTTGCAGAAAAAATTATTAGCGTATATTTTCCAGTTGACATATAAAATTAAATTTAAGCATTTAAATGTTTAATTCATTCAATCATCTACTTTATTGATTTAATCAATTTTTAATTGAAAAATGTTTTCTATTTTTAATTTTTTATAGTTATTAGTGATTGATATAATAATTTTGGTGATTTATTGGATACTTGTTTTGGTGATTAACTTCAAATTTTCATCTAAGTAAAAAAATAAATTTTAAAAATTACTCATATAACGAAGAGATACTTCAGTGTGTTTTAGGGAATGGTAAACAATGCCAAAACTCGATTTTCGATTTTACGATCAACTTTTTTCATTTCGATTTTCAAAATCGATTTATCGGTCCCCAAAATTGATTTTATTTTGAAGTCGATTTTTTATTGATAAAGTCAAATGTGTATCAAAAACATCTAAAAATTAAAAAATAAACTTATAAAATAATTTCAAATATTCAGGTCACATACATATATAAAAGTTATGTATATAATATATAAGAAATCTGTGAATATTTTATTTATCCAGCAAACCAATATTCTTCAGTAAAGCTTTATAAAAAAGGCTATGTTCACTACTAAGCATGTTTCTTTACTGGGTTATTATAAGGACATCCTTCAAGAATAGAAGTTCACACGTTATTGATATGTTTTATTATTTTTTTTTTCCTTTAGAGGGTTTAGACTATTGTTTTGCCAACTGCCCAGCTAGGAATGATATGTAAAAATAATAAGATCTTTTCGAATTAAATATTGGGATTTTTTTCATTTTCTATTGGCAAACTCCACTTGGGTGCATTTTTAAATTTTACTTTTACTCCTTAAATATTCACCGCCAAAATATATTTAAAAAAGCGGACATAACTTTATTATTACCAACCAAAAAATTTTAATTTACAAGATTTTTATAATTCTACATATTTTTTTTAACTTTAAAACAAACTCGATTTTTGAAAATAAATAATCGATTTCAGTATAAAATAGTTGACATAAAATCGATTGCAAACAACCGACTTTTTTCCTATGAAAATCGACTAAAATCGAAATCGATTTACCATTCCCAAATGTGCTTGACCTCCTATCCAGATCTAAATAGCTTAGCATTTTGTGTTTTTCTAATGATGCATTCTTTATTTAAATTATTTTATTTTGAACTATTCAGTAGTATTACAAAAGTAAAAATACGGCTTTCATAATTAAAATCCTTTCAATATTCTCAGAGAAATGTTTATTTAAATACATATTTGTAATTTTGCATTTTTGTTTGTAATTAAAAATAATAATAATTATAAATAACCAGTTTTCTGGCAAAAAACAAAAAAAAAAAAAAAAAAAAAATAGTTAAATTTTCATAGTTCTAAAATTAAATATAAAAACATAATTTTTTCCAGTGATGATAAAAAAATTTCCCCCCCCCAAATGCTTTGGCTGGATCCGCGCCTGTATATATATATATATATCAAACGATTGGAAATCCTTCCGGGAATCCGAGATCGGTTAATAAATAAAGGATATATGGCTAAAAACTGTTTTTTCCGACTTAAAAATTGCGTTTGTGAAAGCTTCCGATAACAAAGATATATGATATACGTATATTACAGTGCCTTGATTTGTATGGGAACAAAAAAAGTTGCAGATGTACCCCCCTAAAATTAAAGTTTGATATGTTTTAAACTAATTCTCAAAATATTTTGGTTCAATTATTTAATTTACGTGAGCTGGACCATTTTTAAAATACCTCCAAAAATATGGTTTTCGATCGACAGTATACATAGTTTTTAACTTTTTGTCGAAAAAAATTACAACGTATGATAGAAAAACGATGTCTACTACATATTGAACAAAAAATAATTTAAAATTTGTTTTCATTCTCGCGAAATTAAAATTTTAGTAAAGTTTTCAATGATTTTATTTTAAATAGTATTTTATTAAAGTTTGAATATTTTGCACATTTTTCATCGTAAATTATATTGTAGCGTATCATTGGAAAGGTCTCATTAAATGCTATTGATACACGGAGAGAAAAAACATATCTCAATATGGTTGCCCCAACAATATTATTTTCATTGCAGAGAGATTTTTCCGTCGCAAACATTCTTATTGTTGAATATATTTTATTTTAAAAACAATTTTGTTGTAGCAGTTATACATTTGTTCTCAACTCACAATTATATTGTTGGAAAAACATGTTAAGCAATATGTTTAAATTATAACCACATTATTGTAGTAAAAATTTCATGTGCAAAAAAAAAATATTTTCAATTCCTGAATATATTATTTTGTTTGTAATTTTGAATTGACAACAAAATGTTTGTTTTATATTGGCAACAATATACATTATTATTACTTGACAATAAGTATACTTGTTGATTTTTATTCAGTTTAGTTTGCTTCTTTCATTGAGCTAGTTGTCTGTCGGCAAGTTAAAAATGTATTAGAAAATATGCTGAATATATTTTTAAAAGTGAATTATTTAAAATAAATTATTTTAATTAAAATTAAACTAGAAATAAATAAGTGTTTCATATTGTGAAAATATTGTAAACGGATAATATACAAAGAAAACTACATAATTGGTTATCTTCGGAGTGCTAAAAAATGTGTCAGCTTGTACGAGTATTCAAGAAATTTCTCAAGTTTCATCATTCACATTTGATAAATTTATCTTTTTATAACAAAGCGATTTATTTTACGTAACTAAATCCTAGTTAATTTTAATAAAAACTTCCATACGATAAATTAATTGGCTTTTATTTATTTTTAGGCATAATAATTGTTTCTCGACGCTAAGTACCGTTATTGTGATTCAACCATATTATTGCTGTATACAAGAATCGAGTATATATACAATAAAAATATTGTTGTAGATCAACAATATTTTTATTGTGATTTAACCATTTTATTGCTGTATACATGAATCAAGTACAAATTCAACAAAAATATAGTTGTAGATCAACCATATTATTGCTGTATACATGAATCAAGTATATATACAACAAAAATATAGTTGTAGATCAAAAATATTTTTATTGTTATTTAACCATATTATTGTTATATACATGGATCAAGTACATATACAACAAAAATATGGTTGCAGATCAACAATATTTTTATTATGATTCAACCATATTATGGTGCTATATCTAACCATAATATAATTTACAAACAACCATAAAATCTAACCATAATATGACAGTACTCGATTATGGTTGCTATTCACCATATTTTTTCTTTGCGTGTATGTGCATTAATTTAACCCTTTAGTTGCACAAATAATATTTTGGGATTTCCGGTCCATAACTGGTTAAGTATATAATATAAATGTCCCCAAAATCATAATTTGATCAAAAAAGCATTAAATTCGCGTAAAATAGAAGCTAAATTTCAAAAATCATTTTCATTCGATTATTTTCGCGGATTTAAACGAACTTGTTATGTTTTTCATAAATTTATCAATATTTAAGTGTAATAAGTACTTCCAAGCGATTTATTTGCAAAAATTGCTAATTTAAGCTTTTGGGAACTAAATGCATGAAATTGACCCTCTAGCTCTTAATGGGTTAATTACGTGTTATTTTCAATAGCAGCAGGATAGACCATTCCTATGGTACATTAAAACCTAATATATTTTGAGAAATGTCCGAAATATATAAAATTACAAGTTTGAACAAAGAAAATATTATAATAAATGTAAGTAAAATCTTAATATTTCGCGACTGAAAAGAGATATAATAATAATTTAAATGAATATTCATGGTCATACTATGCCTCCTTTATAATTTGAAGTTATGTTTCTTATAACTAAAATTTGATAATGATATAAAAAAATACGTAATTTCAGAGGTGTTTTGAAAATGGTTCAGCTCACGTAAATGTAATATTTTGGGAATCATATAAGAACATACTAATCTTCATTTCTAGAGGGGTACATTTGCAACTTTTTTTCGTAAGGCACTTTAATGTACAGTGGTGGCCACGAATTTAAGACACGACATTTCACTTATATATTTCTGATAATTTTTACATCTTATCGAACAAATTTTAGATCCATGTTATTTTTTAAAGATCCTAGTAATGTTATGAAAAAAAAATCAACAATAGTTTGTTACCTATATTTAGTTTCCAATTTTTATTTACATATTATACAGATTAATACAAGTTTAAGCCTGGTCATGAATTTAGGACATAGGCAAAATAAAAGTTAATTCACAAAAGTAAAGCTCAGCTTCATAAAACAATATTAGTATTTGGTGGGAAATCCTTTATTTTGAATCACAGCAGCGCATCTCCTGGGTAAACTTTCAACTAAGGCCATACAGCGCTCCTTTGGAATGGCATACCAAGCCTTTTGAATTTCTTCCCATAAATCAGTCAAATTTTTTGGCTTTACTGCTCGTACATGCTCCTCAACATCATTCCACAAGTTCTCAATTGGATTGAGATCCGGGGATTGAGCTGGCCATTTCAGAACTGTGATATTATTTTCCTCTAAGCAACTCTTCACTAGGCGTGAAGTGTGCTTAGGGTCATTATCATGCATAAATTTCCACATTAGAGGCATGTTGTCTTCAGCGAATGGTATCATGATGCTTGTGAGTATGTTTTTGTAAATATGCTGGTCCATTTTATTGATAATCTTCTGAATGGGACCTACACCATGCCAGGAAAATGCTGCCCACACCATGACATTTCCACCACCATGCTTAACCGTTTTAAGGGTGTACTTTGGGTGATGCTCCAGGTTTGGAGGACGCCATACGTATTGTTTTCCATCAGAACCAAAGCGACAAAACTTCGACTCGTCGCTCCAAAGTATATTTTTCCAAAATGTCATCGGCTTATTGAGATTTTCTCTTGAAAACGCTAGTCGGGATTTAATTTTTTTTTTTTGACACAAGTGGTTTACGTTGTGCAATACACCCACGTAAGTTCTTCTCATTCAGACGTCTTCTTATTGTCCTGGACGATATATTAATACCAAAATCCGATGAAATCTCATTTTTAATTTTACTTGAGCTCTTGAAAGGATCTTTAGCAGCTGATTTATAAATTAAGCTATCCTCCCTGGGTGTAGTTTTTCGGGCTCTAGGGTGCTGTTTGACATTTTTGGTAGTGCCATGTTGCTTGATGTGTTCCAGTGCATTGTAAATCTTGAATCTGGAACATTTTAGTAGCTTGGAAATTTCCATTACTGTTTTTCCATCAGTATTCATTTGTTGGATCAATTTTCGCTCGGCATCCGAACTCCAAGTACCTCTGGCCATTTCTAACTAAATATTTTGATGTATTCTAACATTAAATGGAATAAAACATTCATTACTTACCTTTTAGCTTCAAAAAACACCAAAAAATCACTTAAAAACCAAATATTTCTTATATGTTTTAAATTCGTGACCAGCTTCAAAAGCACGTTTTTACGAAAATATAATAAAAACAGCAACAAAATGTATACACAAACAAAACCAAATAACGGTAATTGATCTTAACATTACAGGGTACACTGAAAAATTAACAAAATCTAATTTTATATTGCAGGGTTGTAATAATTATCACAACTTAGTTCGTTACATGTCGTGTCTTAAATTCGTGGCCACCACTGTATATGTCTATGTTTTTATAGATCTTTTCTATGGAATTTTAGAAAAAACAGTTTAAAAATTGGAAGAGATATTAAAAAAAAAATGTTTTTTTAAACCGGGTTCTTTGTTTTTGTAAAAACAAAGTTAGGCATTTTTTTCTGAATTTTTATTGTGAAGAAATGAACTCAATCGGTCCATTAGTAATTATTTAAAAAAACTATCATATAGAAAAAGTTAGATTTTTTTATAATAACTTTTTTTGTTTTAAATACACCAATTTTCAGAAAAGTACCAATTAACAAAAAAAAAAAAAAGTACCAAATTTCACAAAAGTACCAGTTTTTAAACAAAGTTCCATGTTTTCAAAAAAAGTATTACGCAAAGTAAACATTTCAAAGTGAGTAAACATTTTCAAAAAGGAATCACACCATTTTTATGTAATAATTTAAAAAATATAATACAAATTTCTAAAAAAGGACTTAATTAAAAAAGTACCAATTTAAAACAAGCGCGAATGTTGTATTCGACTCGGCCGAAATTATATATCCACCATCAAGTTTTTCAAATTTTACGTCCCATTTTTTGTTTCCGAGTTTACATTGGTCCTTGAACTATTTGTACAAAATTTCGATGACGTTTCACCTTATATGGGATGTAGGCGGAAAAATGGGCGGACCACGAACTCGAACTATCTGTACAAAATTTCGTTGTCGTACATGCTTTTGTTTAAGAGATATCAGCAGAACAGTACGAAATGAAGCTACAACGGACATCCTGTGTTTCTAGTGTTGTTTGTTTATTAACCGAATTTGCCCATTTTCAATACCAAACAAACCTTATATAAGATAAATATTTGAGCCAAGTTTTGTACCAGAGATACAAGCCGATTGGGTCCAAGTCGGTTTCGCGCCGCCGCCGTTTTCATCTGCTCAAAATCAGCCGCCGAAATTTTTAAATATTTATTTAAATTCAACAAAAACATATCTTATTCGAAGAAGTGAATGCAGTGGCTCCATCTATTATTATAATTTTACTTACATACGATAAATTTATTAGAATTAAGAATAATAGAACGTATCAAAGTGAATTAATAATTAGTAAATGATGAAATCCTCACTTCTATTCAACTACTTTAAGTTTTTTGTAGATGGGGATCACCTGGGCGGCACAATGTAGTATTTACTAAATCCAAGCCGAAAATTTAGCCGCCGCTGAATTGGTTTAATTCGCGCCGCTGCCGCCGAAAATTTTGCCTCGGCTTGTTTCTCTGTTTTGTACCCCTAGGTTGTCCCGTTCGAGCCCTATCTTGCTGTCAACAGACGGACGGACATAGCTTGATCGACTCAGAACTCCGATGGTTTATGTGACATTTTTGAAATAAATAAATCTCCGCTAGGCGGACGCTCTCTTGGACGTACGCGGACACCTGTTTTTAAAGAAAACATCTCTCATAGCCGGAAAAAAACATAAACGGTAAAAGAAATGTACTGAATATTCTGTAATGAAATGCATTTTATTTTAATTTTTGTCCGTGTTTGCATACCTATTTCATCTTCACTTACATTTTTTAAGTTAAATAGTTTACTATTCGTTTTATACTTAACTTTTTGCTGGTTTTAAGCAAAATCTAGATTTTTTAATTTAACTTTGACTTTTACACTTAATTTAAAATGCTTCATACAATAACAGAGAAAATGAAAACTTGATCCTTAAAAACAGATGTTGTTTATCTATGTCTCGATGATGGGTCCATGTTTTGTCGTACAACACAATATCGACATATTCCTATAAATCTTGACATCTTTTTTGCAGAGCGACATTATCATCAGTCATATAAAAAAAGTAGTTGGGTGCTGCTAAGGATCGATGCCAGGCCACCAACATTATTTTCAGAAGTTAATCCTGTCGTTTTTAAATCGAATAACATGCCAAAATATGTAGAAGACCTTGTTGTCAAACTTGTCCTCAACATACTTTTAATTTTAAAATTGTCTACAGAAATCGTTAGTAAAAATTGAAATGATTTTTTTTTCGCTTACGAAAAATTACTAAATTTAGAAAGTAATTTTAAGATAATGGAATGAAAACGGAGAGAATCAAACTGTAGTCAGGCAACTTTCAAACGAAGCCATAAATTTAATAAAATCATAATTTATTGCAAATAACACCTAAATGAAAATGCAAAAGTCATTTGCCCCAGAAGCAACATAGAAAAAGAAATCACAATTTTTAGTTTTTTTTGCTTTAAAATTAAGTAAAATTTTTCAAATGTTACCTTAGTGCAAAAATAGATAAATCATAAAACACCTTTTAAATAAAATTTTTTCGTAAATGTAAAAATTTTACGACTGTTTCGTGTATAAAGTTAATGTTACGATCTCTTGAATTTTGTCAATATTTATGTAATTTTTGAAGATATGAACATGCAATTTTTTGTATAGTATTGTATGTAGTTTTGGTCAGTACATTATCAGGCCTGTCACAGAAAACCATTCCGATCGAAAGTGGAATTAATTCCGTACTTTGCTTCTTCAAAAAACATGAAACGAAGAAATTTTTTGGGATGGAAACCACAAATCAATTCCATTTTGAAAATTTAAAGTGGTTTCATTCCGAAAATTTTCTTCGTTTCATGTTTTTTGAAGAAGCAATGTACTGAATTAATTCCACTTTCGATCGGAATGGTTTTCTGTGACAGGCCTGTATATTCCAGTAAATAAAACCAACATTTGATTTTTCAGTGGTTACGGCCGTTTGCATTTTAGTTGACGATATGTATGTATCTTGAATTTTGAAATAAAAACATATAGTACCATATCCCATTGACGGACATCTCCCATTAACGGACAAAATCAGCGTGACGAACGTTGTCCGCCTACGGGGACTTTCACTGTATACCCCCCATGATGGTGGGTATAAAAATACCATTTAAAAAAAATAAATGAAAATTTTTTACAAAGGAATACCTACTATATTTTAAAAAGAAAAAAATTAAAAAAAAAATAATCCATTAAAACTAATTTTGTGAAACGTTTACCAATTTTAAAAAAAGTACCAATAAAAAATTCCTCAATTTTCAAAAGTTTAATAAAAAAATCAGACTTAACAAAAGTGGTGAATAGTCCCCCTACCAAATTCAAAAAAAAAAAAAAAAAAAATCCTGGCAAATATTTAGGCCGAACAATGCTTTAGCCGACAGGCTTTATCTTTTAAAATTGCCTGCCAAAAAAATTTACAATTTTAGAAATTATTTATAAAAATATTTTTTGATAAACTGATTTCAAATTATCTAAATAAATAAATAAAAATTTACAAGTTTCAATAGTTCTTTCCCTTTACTGAATTTATTTTTACCATTTTCAATTAATTAAGAAAACAATATCAATAATGTAACATCAAAATTTTAGTGTACTTTGTATCAATGACAAGTAGAATTTTTTCTTATATTTATATTTATGTCAGTGTTTGCATTTTTATTATTTTCGTTAAACATTTTTGAGCATGTGGCCTGTTATTTGTGTAATAATAAAATAAAATATAATTTCCATTTCTTTATCTTTCCATTTTGGTTATTTCTAAAATTACTATGTTTCTACATTTGTTATCGGTCTTTATACTTCCTACTATCCATCTCCACCCCACTATTTTGTACTTCTATTAACCAATAGTTTTTTCTTTTCGTTTTTCGAAATATTATTTCATTTGAAAAAAACTAACAATTTATATATTTTGCATTCATTTTCGTTTATGGTTTCTGTTTCTGGTTCAGCACTTATCTCTACGCCACTTAACTTATCTTTTTTGTTTCCAATAAATAAACATTAAAAAAACATTAAAAACAAAAAAACAATAACATACTGAAATTAAATATATTTTTAGTTTCTATTACAAAAAATACGAGTCATAGTTTAAAAAATAGTTTTGAATAGACATTAACAAATTTAAACTAAAAATTAAACCTGTCTGCAAATGTTAAAAATACGGATATTGGCCAAAACTATTGCCCTAACAACAAAGTCAAATATTAACAAATATTTATTTAAATTAAAACAAAAGAAACAAAAATTGTATTTACTTTATACTGGCTTTTTGCTCATTACTGTTGATGAATCATTTGAATTAGGCGGGTAAAAATTTATACACATATTTTTAAATGCTTGTTGCTCCATGTTGGTTTTTTGTTGTTATTGTTGGCCTAAATTATTGTTAAATTGGGTTAATAGTAGCACTTGACACTGGCAATAACAACACCAACAATGAAGTGTTTTTTTTTTAACAATTTTATCTTTACACGAATATTCATTAAATAATAAATTTGAAACAATCATTGAAATTTTTAAAAAATTTAAAAAAGAAGACTAACACTAATATTACACTGGTCGGCAAAAAGAAAATCCTCCCCCAAAGACTTGATGGATTTTGACATCTCTTAAACAAAAGCATGTATGACAACGAAATTTTGTATAATTAGTTTGAGGGTTGATATAAAATTTGAAAAAGTTGATGGTGGGTATATAGATTTGGCCGAGCCGAATATAACATTCGCGCTTGTTTTTTTTTGAAGGAGGACGAAAAGCAATTTTTTTGCCGACCAGTGTTATTGATAGAGAGTGTATGAGGCTAAATATATAAGTTTTGAAGAGAAAAATATAAATTTAAGACTTAAAAACGTATTCGTAAAATTTTTTTCTATAAATTTTAAACTAAAAATTTTATAGTTATTAAAATTATCTTATTAAATCTAATTTTAAATATAACATTTCAAGCTTAAATTAATTAAAAAAATAATTTAAACTGACAAGTTGATAAAATGTTGAAAGTTTTCAATGAAACTCATATAGTTGTTTATTAAAATATCGCAATTTAATTTTAAATTTTATGCTTGAAAATGAGTGATATTGATTTATAAATAGGGAAACCAAAATATGCTCTAAAAAATTGGGTTTTATGCGCATTAAATATGCAATAAAAAACGAAAAATATGGTCTAAAAACGCAAAAATATGCACTTAAAAACAGAGATTTGTGTAATTTTTTAAAAAAAATTATGATTTTCATTAAAACAAAGGATTTTTCAACGTTATAAAAAAAGGCAAGACTGAAATTTATCAACCACGTCGAAATTTGATTCCCCATTTTTTATTGTATCTCATAAAAACGTTATTGATCTTCTATTTTCTTACCCATCTAATTCTAGACACTATTATTAGTTTAGAAATTATCAAAATTATCATATCGATCACTGAACGCCAAAACATTGTTTTCTGCACTTACGACATTTCCGCGTTTAGGACTCGATATGCTTTCATAAAAAAATATTGTTTTTACAACATAAACTTAAATCATAATATTAAATTTTTTTTTTTTTTTTTTTTTCTCATTTTTTTTATAAAATCAAATTTGAAAAACATTTCATGATGTATAAAAAAATTATCCTTAAAATAACAAAATATGCTCTAGAAGGGTTAAATATGATCTAAAAATAAAAAAATATGCTATAAATATGCACTAAAAATCGTCAAATGCAAAAATATGCTGTTAAGAGTAAAATATGCAAAAATATACACTAACAAATCGATGCCAAAATGATTCTGAAACGGATAAATATTTAATCGATGGCTTCATTCAACGTCCAGTAAAAAACATGCAATTGCATATTGCGGTCTCCCTGTTTTTAAATATTAATTTCAAGATTTACAGTAATCTTTTGTAAAGCCTGGCCAACAAGGAAAATCGACTCCAAAGCCGAATATTCAAGTCGCCAATAGTAATGCTCTGATTTGGAGGGATTACAAGGGTGTCATATAATATGAGCTCTTAACATTATCATGTAAGATCTGTACCGAACACAATTGACACGTTTGGAAACAGCATTGAACGAAGAACGGCCAGAATATGCAATTTTTCATTACAAAAATCTATCATTTATTCCTATTTATTCCATTTTTTCACACATGAAAATATCGATATATGCATGAAACTGGAGACCATAAGTGGTAAAACTACAGTAGCGTTCAGCTAATTAGTCCACATCTGATATTATTTTTAATAGATATTATATCATGTTGCAAAAAATTGCTTATAGTTGGTATAAGAGAAGTATTGAAAAGTTTTATTAGTATTCTAGTTAAAGAAGACTGTAAAATCTTAACATTGCAAAATTGAAAATAACTTTGTTTAAATCATTCGTCTACGTAAAATATTGACAAATATTTTATGTATCTCATCCAAGCGGTTTCTTTAGATTAAATTCTTTGTATTTTTGTTAACTGATATAAAGAACTTACTTTCTTTTTTGCAAACTCTATACTTAAAAAGTTTTTTAATCTACATAGTATAACATTTGACAATTGTTTTTGGTTCTATTATATATTTAAGTACATTTAAAAGTATTTTTTATTTTCTACAAATCTCTTAGTCCTGAATTTCTTTGCAAAATTTGAGATTATTCTATTTTTGAAATTCGCAATTTAACTGTTTTTTGTCCCTTTGCACAGTGCTGAGGTTTTTGAATGATATTTTGGAGGATTATTGACCATAATTTAATGATTATCTAACCTTTCGTCAATTTTCTTAATAGATTTAATTGATTTTGTCCAGTTTGTATGTGTTGTCGAATATTAGTATTTTAATGTGTGTTCCCATGAAATTTACCCACGAAAATTACCTTAAATTAATTCAAATGAATTTATACTTAGAAGTATTTTGCCCTAAAGTCCACATTTATTGCATTTTTGGAAAAAGCCATTGGCAAACTTTTTGGAACACATTAGAGTTTTTGAAACTGCATTCGGTTCTGCATTCTAAAAATAGCCTTTGGAATTTTAGAACATATAGGATAAAGTAAACATTTTGACTTAAAATAGATCAAATTCGGCAGGCTCTGTACATAGTAATGTTGGGTGTTTGGGTTTGTTTTTAATTCTAAAGAAGATAACTTTCAGAAAAGTAAAAGATTAAGTATTATATTTAGAGAATAAAGAGTGTAAACAAACACTTTTTCGGAAAAAATTTTTTTAAAAATTGTGTATTTTTGGACCAAGATTTTGCAAAATTCAGATTTCAAATGCAAAATAACTTGTAAACTATATGAGATAAATAGCACACGCAATCATGTTTTTCATATGCCTTATCCATATCTTTAAGAAGATGTTAAAATATATTTTAAATCAGATACAAAACAAAAATTTGGCAAGCGATGAAAAATTTTCTATGTCAGAGGTACCCTATTTAGAGACCCCATAGCTACGCTTCTTAACTTAAAATTGTACAATTCTCTGCTACGCCTATGTGAAATTTTATGTAAATCCAACCAGTCGATTAGAAGTTACAGATTTATTACCAAAAAATTTCAATTCTGCCCCATTTCGCATAGTAAAGAGATATTAACATTTAAAGTTACATATGTACTTTGTCGAATTTTGTAACTTTTAACAAATTAAAATCGTGAATAAATTCGAAAATTTTTTGAAATTAAATTATATATAAATTAAATTATCGCAAAAGACTCTAGTCTGTTTCACTACAAATGGCTAATACACTGAACCAAAAAGGTACATAAATAAAATGAAAAAGTTCATTGTTACAATGAATTTGTGCACTAATTTTGACTCTATGTACAGATTCATTGAAACAATGTATTGCCATACATTAATATTAAAATTCAATGTACAAGTTCATTGATTAAATTTATTTTTACATTGAATTGATGAACACGTTCATTAAATAAAATAAATAATTCCAGTGAACAGTACATTGATTTCAATGAACTCATGTTTTGTCCCAATGAAACTAAACATTAAAAATGCATTATAATAATAGCTTTTTCTGCATTTTTGGTTTTTATTTTAAATTAAATGATTAAATTATATGATATTGAGCTAATATAAGCAAAAATTAAATATAAATATAAAAATATTACATATCACTAAAAAATGTAAGTAAACAAAATGTATGTTACAGATGTGATCGTGTTTGCTTTGTCATTTATAATAATATAGTAATTCCTGTTGTCCTCTATATTGCTCAATGATGGTATGGAATATCCATTTAGACGCCACATTAATATAACAACAGCATTATCCTGAACAAAAAAAGTTTATAAATAAAATTTTTAAAATTCGTTCAATTGTTTAAAATATTTACCTTTAAGTTACCTTTAAATTTTCTTGTCTATAGAAATTCCCTTATTTTGACGATCACCAGATGTAGCATCCAAATCTTGATCAGTCTATAATATATTTTTATTAAGAATTCAATTAAAATATTTCATATAATTATGTATATACTTACGAATAGAATCCTCTTGGTTTTGAAATCACAATATTTTTTGAAACCTTTGTATTTAAGGCTAATAACACGTTCCTCTGAGTCTTAGTTGTTTTATCTACATAAATATAAATGAAATGTAATATTTAAAAACTTTTTAAAATCATAAACATTATAAGTTTAATAATGTGTTAGGAAGGCAAGTCTCCAAATTCCTTCTTTTGGGTAATTAATTTAATTTGGTGTATTCAATTATGCTGCTCGACTTCTCCTTTCCGAATAAATTATATTTGTATTTTAATAATTCGTTTTATAACTTATTTACTTTTTAATTATTTTTGTTTTTAACACACACTGATTTTTTTTATATTTTCTGTCTTTTGTTTAAAACGCGTCATTTCTTGTTAAGAGATAAAATAAAAATTAGTTGTATTTGTTTTCGTTTTACTTTATTTGCCGTTAGAAAGCATTTATTTTAATATAATTTAATGAAATATTTCATTGGTTCAATGCTTTTGTTCATTGTATAATGCTTCTTCTTAATTAAATCAATGTATTAGTACATTGAATAAATTAATTCAATGAACAATACATTAAATCAAATAACTGATTTACTTATTGTATTAAGAAATAAATTTAATGAATTTTTTCAATGTAATGTTCATAATAGCGTTAATTTTTTCATTAAATTTTAATGAATATTTTCATTGAAGCAATGAATTCGTACATTAAGTTAATAAATTCTTGGAAAAAATAATGAATTCCATTTAATGTACTTCATTCATTCAAATTACTTTTTTCAGTGTAGTACTAGTCGTAAAAAATCCTGGTTTAAACAAATATATGTATACTAAGTAGAATTTTACGTGCTTAACAAGAATATGCTTTCTTGCATGACTAATGTGAGCATGATCCTCGAATATGGCGGTTACACTAATATAACCACTTGTATAAAAATGTCGAATATTTTATACATAGAATTTTAGGCTTAGTTTAAGCAGTATTTTAATAATAAATAGAATTATAATTTTAAAACTTGACTTAAAATTTTGTTCGAATTTTCAAAATTATTTTTTATATTGAAAAATATTTGGAATTTTAAATCAATTTAAGTAGTTTCAGAGATAATTATGTAACCAGCATGATGCTATATTTTTATTTTAATTTAAAGATTTATAGTTTATACTACACATTTTTAAATTTTATTTTGAAACTTGTGTAGAAAAAAACTTTATTGTTTTGTTTCAATTTATTGTAATTTTTAATCAATAAAACCATGATATTACACTTGTTTAAAAAAAGTTTATATTGTTGTGTCACTCTCACTTCAAACTCTTGCAACACACTGACTTACAAACTAGATTTCATAAATTCTGTAAATAAACTTTTAGTTCAATGTAAATTTATAAAAAAAAGTCGAACAAAGTTTTCATTGTTTCAGCAGCACTGTTGCAGAGGTGTTGCTGATACAGGGTTTTACATACACATTCAGAATAGAAACAAACAAATAAAAATCCTTTAAGGATGATTCCAATTTTTCATAATGTTTTTTTTTTCTTTTTCTTTTGATGGTAAAATAAATAAAAATAAATAAAAAAAAAAACTAAAAATTGCAACAATATAAAAAGAAAGAAACCTTGAAAGCGTTGTATATGTATGTGGCATGTGCTCGCTATGTTAGTATTTCAGTTTTTTTTGCTAAAGGAAGAAACACTTAAAACATTGATCGATATTCTTTTTATACTCAACATTTAAGTATGACAACTAGTTGACTCCAAAGGTATGGCCAGATTAGGCAAATATTTGATGTGACCTCTAAATATATATATATTTTTTTTTTATATTAGGAAAATATTTTCTACTTAGCATAAATCATAACTGATATTAATTTGCATTTTTTTAATCTTGCTTATAATGTCAAATTATATTTCCTAAAATAAATGGTTAGGCATCAAATATTTTCAAACTGTGAAAATAGCTTTAGTTTTGTTTTTATACCCACCATCAAAAAGATGGGGGGTGTATTGATTTTGTCATTCCGTGTGTAACATGTCAAAAGAATCATTTAAGACCCCATAAAATATATATTTTCTGGGTCATGATTAGATTCTGAATCGATCTAGCTATGTCCGTCCGTCTGTCTGTCTGTTGAAAGCAGGAAGGGCTCGAACGGGACCACCTAGGGGGACGAAATATTTATCTTATATAAGGTTTGTTTGGTATTGAAAATTAGCAAAATCGGTTAATAAACAAAAAAGTTATGGGCAAAAAACTATAAACACAGGGTGTCCGTTGTAGCTTTATTTCATAAAGCTAAACAAAAAATGGGCGTGGTCCGCCCACTTTACCGCCCACTTTACCGCCCACCTCTCATATAACGTAAAATTTGAGAAAGTTGATGGTGGGTATATAGTTTCGGCCGAGCCGAATATAACATTCGCGCCTGTTATGGCTTGGTGTTAGTCATCCTTCTCTTCTTAAATTTCCTCCTCTCTTACTCTTTTATTTTTTTTTTTTTGACATTTACGTTATGTTTAGAACACTTGCTTAGTTATTCAAGCGGCAATTATTTTGATGCTGTATAAACATTTTTTTGTTTATTGTAATTTTTCTGTATTAATTTAATAATTAAATTTGTTAAGAGACAATTCAAATTAGTTGAAGTAGATGGATAAAGTGGTATTTAAGAAATAAAAATAAACTTAATGGGAAAAAAAGTTGACATAAAGAAAAATTAAATAAAATTATGGTAAAATATTTGTAATATTTAAAAAAGGAGAGCTTAATATATTTTTAACATACAAGATCTTTAATAAATTTTTTAAAAATTTTTCACAAAAAATTCTTATAACATAACACAAGTTACAAGAATTTTTATAACTTAAAGAATGTAATTTTTAATAAACTTTACATATTTTAATCAAATAATATTAACATAATACAATATGTCATTAAAAAAACTTTATAACACAATTTTAAATCAACCATTTAAACTGTTTACGTTTTTAATTAAGTTCATTCTGTGTAAAAAAAGTTTTCTAATTAAAAAATCTTTTCTTTTTTCTCCTTTTTCTCTTTGCAGCCGAGTCACCTTGCCATTAACTGTTGATGAGGTTTGTATCGATCGATAAATAGAAAAATTTAATCATAAAATTATAATACATGCACGTAAATACGCTCTCCTCATCTCATGTATATTAATATCCTATTTACTTTTTTTTATTTTTTATATTCTGTGACCACAATGACAATTAAAATATAGAAAATTTTATTACAAAATATGTATATTAGTTAGATACACTTGTGAAATGTTTATATAATCAAGAAATTGTATTTAATAAGTAGCTTAATCCCGGTGGGCTTCGCTAAACCTATCACTACTTATGCATCCTATTTTCATATTAATTGAGAAAATGTAAAAGAAAATTAAGGACTGCGCACGAAAAAATCCGAGTATACAAATCTGTTTATAGAAACTAAACCAATGGGCGAATTCTTTTAAAGTGATATCTATATAATTAATAGAGCCCTGCAAACTGTGTCTTATAAGGCTGTACAAGCCACTTGATATTTTTCAAGTGTTGTTATCAGCGTGTGTGCGGAGTAATAAATACTGTTCTGCAGGCACTTAAAACCATACAAATACTGCGTGCGTGCTTCAACTTTATGAACAAATCATGAGTGTGCTATGATAGCGACCAAACAAGCCTCTCAAAGGCTTGTATAAAAAAATACAAGCCTTTTGACCACTTGTTTGCTTCAATAAGGAAAAAAATTGTGTTTTCTTTTTTATTAAAATTATATGTGTGTGTGTGCGTTCATGACTGTATAAAGTAATTTCGTAAGTAAAACAGTCGTTTAAAAGTATTGTTTATAAACTTATTGTTATTTACGATCAAATAAATTATTAATGTTACTAGTTATAACAATTTAAAGAAACATGCATTAAGTTTTATTAGTAAACAGATTTTATTAAATATTTAATATTTATATTTATATTTTATATTTTTATATTTTTATATTTTTATATTTTTATATTTATATTTTAAATATTTATATTTTATTTATAAACTCATTTTTACATTAGGTAATAATACGTATAAGCCTTTTCTAAAAATAACTTTAGTCCAATAAAAACAGGTATATTTCTTAGTGTAAAAAATTTATTTAAAACAGCAAGAATTTGGCAATAAAATCTGTAGAAGCACCTAAATAGATCAATAAGAAACAGGTACATATGTTCTGCACTGTAAAAAATGTAAATTTATTTTTTATAAAACCACGAATTGAGTTCGCTTACAATCAGGTAAAACAGCATCCTTTACTTGATTATATATTGAACATGTACATATGACGGGACACACAATTTAGGTAAACGTCTTAAAATATTTCATTTATAATTTTATTACAGTGCAGATGTTCCATCGTATTCTTAACATTTGGGAAAATTTATTAGTCAAGGAGTAAACGTATATGGAAACGAATTTGAAAAATGAAAAGACATTGTTCTATATTATTTCCTTTTAGTTTTAAAATAGAATGATTACTTAGTAAATATAAATTAAATGCAATAAAATCTATCATAATATAAATAAGTACAATTTTAAAATTTTTTATAAACATACAATTAATTATAAGACTAACTTTATTTAAAATATAAATAAATACTAAAGATAAAAATTTTCTAACTTACATATGTAACTGACAGTTTCAAATGTCAACTTTAATTTTTTTACTTTTTTAACTCTTAATAAAGAGTATTTTTTAATAACTTTATGAATTTACCCTTTTACATTTATTTAGAAAAGAAGAACCAACAATAAAATATAGACATACTGTATATATGTGTGTGTATGCAAGAATATTTATAAACAACCACTTTTTACACATTATGAAGATTTTTTGCCACACACAGCAACTACGTATTACAAAAAACAAACAAATCATTAAGCCCACTTGAAATCTTTAAATCATTTCTCAACGTCTTGTATGATTTGCTTTTTTTTTGCCACACCACTTGCACCACTTGTTTACGATAAATGATTTGAACGCACGGATTTGCAGTCGCTCATACACAGTACACACTTGCTTTGCTTCGGGCAGCGAACAGTACGAACAGTATTTATTGTTGTTTTTGCACATGTTGGCTATGAAACACACACTTGAAATTCAAGTGTGTTTGCTTTTCAAATCATCTTGCGCAGGAGACTAATAATTAATAGGCAAACATATTCCCTGTAATCCCTTTTACACACTAAACAAGCGATTTTAATAAAAAATATATCATTAAAGAAATATATTCTCATAGATTTGCACAATATAAATTTTATTATAATCCGTTCAGTATTTCAGAAGTTATAAGCGGTAAAAGTTACTTCTAATACGTATACCAAAACTCAGATACAAAGAAAAGAGAATCTCAAATTATTTAACTCTATTTTATTTCTCATGTATACAACTCTTTCGTTCAAAGCAGTCTTTGTTGTTATTTTTTTTTATTAAAAACAAACTGGACAAGTTGTAATGAAATAACAACAGGGTTGTTTTTACACATTTAATTACGAGAGTGGTAAGAAGAGCGAGATAAACAAAATAAATAAATGTAAAACTTTGAATTGCTTTATTTTTCGGGTCGAATGCATTATGAAAAATAAAGTAAAAAATGTAAACAATGAGAGTTGTTTTTAAAGGTGTTTTGTTTTTGTTCTTTTACTGTTTTGTTTTTTTATTTTCAGCAAATACGCACTTTTATGTAAAATTAATTATTTTACTTGCGAATTATGATTGTTAAAAAATTACAAATCGGTTAAAAGTATAGAATCTCATTAAATAGTTTCAGGAGGTTGATTTTTATATTGGTTATTTTATTATTTTGTACCAATTAGGGTTTGGGGTTTCCCGTGATATTTTGTTTCCCGGGAATCCCGGGAAATTTATATTATAAGAAAAAAAGAAATTATTTTTTATAAAGAATGTTATTTTTCTATTCAATACTATAAAACAATATTATAAATCAAATTTACGATTAGTTAAGGTGATTTTACACTATAATACTTTGTATTAATACCAGAGTTTAATTTTCTATAATACAAATCAAAAAATGTATTAAGGAAAGTACTATTAAAAAATTAAAAACGAATAATTATACGAAATTCACTACAAATAAAAAAATGTGCAGAAATTTGCTTTATGAGATGCAATTACATTTAAAAAATTTAAAGACTTCAACATACAAAGTATTGAAGTTATTTTACACCACAATACATTTTTAAATAATTTTTGTATTAATACAAAGTATTATAGTGTAAAATCCCCATTAAGGTAAAAAAAAATAATATTGAAGTATGTCTTCCAATTAAAAATTTAAACAATTTTAAACATTTCATACAAATAAAATAAGTGCCTATTGTAAGTAAAGGTTCCTAGGGTAAAATTCTTTAATTCACTTCAAAATCTAATTAAATTTATTTTTCCAATCAATTCTTTAAAGCATTCATAACATTTTAATTCATAGACTTAAATTTTTTGACTTCACAAGAATTAATTTCTTAAAGAATTCACTACCAATTATACTATTCAAGCTTAAAAAATATTTTGAACCATTCAAATTTTTTTCAATTCAAATCTATTACGAACTAGTTTTAGAAAATATTGTTTTGATTCATTTTGTAAAATATTAGCTTTGTTCCTGTACTCTAAATTGGGAGCATGCGGGATGCCTATTTTTAGAATTGTAATAATTTTTTAAAAAGTAGCGGTATTTATTTCTGATTTTAAAAGAAAAGTTCTTATCCATTTCTCATTTAAAAAATGTTTACATATTAAATTTTTGTACATATTTCAAAATTATTTACACAGCCTCAAAAATTAATTACTCACGTTTATTATTGCCAAAGGTGGTTCAAAATAATTTATTTAAGATAGTATAAAATCATATGATACAAACTCAACTTTAAAATATGAAAAACCCTTTCAGAGCCAAGATGAGATTTAAATGAAGTTTTAAAATAGTACGTCATCATTAAATGATTAAAAGATTTAAGAAATATGTAATTAAAAACTCGTGTATTCGAAATGTGATTTTACAAAATAAAACGTTTTTTTCCTAGTGAAAAGTAGTAAAATAGGACTTCATCAGCGCACCGATGAAATGTTTTTCAATAATATAAAATATCGTTTGTATCGAATTTTATATATATTTTGTATTAACATCTAAAAATACCTTTAGTATTAGCAGTGTTGCCAGTTTAGCCTTTTTAAGGCTAAGTCTAGCCTTTTTATTTTGCTTTTAGTGGTCAAAAGGCTTGTATTTTTTTAGCGTCGCACTCTCATGTCTTGTTTGGTTGCTATCATAACACACTCATGATTTGTTCATAAAGTTGAAGCACACACGCAGTATTTGTATGGTTTTAAGTGCCTGCAGAACAGTATTTATTGCTCCGCACACACACTGATAACAGCACTTGAAAAATATCAAGTGGCTTGAAATGCCTTATAAGACACAGTTTGCAGGGCTTTAATAAATACTGTTCTGCAGGCACTTAAAACCATACAAATACTGCGTGTGTGCTTCAACTTTATGGACAAATCATGAGTGTGTTATGATAGCGACCAAACAAGACTTGAGAGTGCGACGCTAAAAAAATACAAGCCTTTTGACCACTTGATTGCTTGAGTAAGAAAAAAAAAAGTAAGATTTTTTCTGTTTTCTTTACATGTTTTTCTAAAAAAACATATGTACATATGTATGTGTGCGATCATTAATGTGACAAAGAAAAACCAACAATAAAATGTAGACATAAGTATATATATATGCAAGAACATTTATAAACAACCCCTTTGCACACATTTTTTGCTACACACAGCAACTACGTATTACAAAAAATAAACAAATCATCAAGACCACTTGAATGCTTTAAATCATTTCTCAACGTCTTGTATGATTTGCTTTTTTTTGCCACACCACTTGCACCACTTGTTTACGATAAATGATTTGAACGCACGGATTTGCAGTCGCTCATACACAGTACACACTTGCTTTGCTTCGGGCAGCGAACAGTACGAACAGTATTTATTGTTGTTTTTGCACATGTTGGCTATGAAACACACACTTGAAATTCAAGTGGATTTGCTTTTCAAATCATCTTACGCAGGAGACTAGTAAGTAGTGTGTTTACATTAATGTAAAATTTTCACTGAGGCAATACAAACAGTAACAGTTTTTGCTATAGGATTATAAAACTACATAAATATTAAATTTCCCGTTTTCCCGGGAAAATTTGAAAAAATTCTCGGGAATTCCCGATGAAAAATTTCCGGGAATTCCCGGGATTTCCCGGACCCCAAACCCTAGTACCAATCCTTGCTGCTTTTTTTTTTTTTTTTTTTAAATCATTATAACATTTTAAAATTGGTTTAAACAAATATTTCAAAAGTATTTATTTACCATTTAATAAGTTGCAATCGTTAAATTTGTCTCCTGACATTTTTTATTCGATTTTAATAAGCAGGTTGTATGTTTGTAAAATATTTATGTATATACAATAAATCATTTTATTCACACTAAAATTTTTATTTCTATACTATAGGGGTAGCGAAGCACCCCAGGTATACTGTCGTTTTTATTAATGACTGTTATGTTCAAGTTCTAATAAATAAATAAATTATTTCCTTTTGGTTTTTAAGGAAATATCTGATATTTTCCAGAATTCTTCCAATTTAAGATTTTACTGTCTTTTGGTCACTTTTTTTGCTCGAATAAGTCCACTTATTTTCAAACTCCGTTTCATTTTATGTTGAACTTTTGATGTACTTTAAATTATTTTTTACTAGAGCCCAATATCTTTCAATTGGACGGAGTTTCGGACAATTTGATGAATTAACATCTTTCGGTAAAAACTCTTATAATTTCTTTGTTACAACTCCATTGTTTTGTTGTTGTAATGAGAAGAATCGAGAACAGGCCAGAAAACAGCGGATACATTGTATTTTCTTAGGAAAGGGAGAAGTCTTTTCCAAAGGCACTCATTCACGTATATTTCTGTGTTGATGGAACCTTTTTTAAAGAAAAGTGTTTCATTCTTTTCTTTAAAAAAGGTTGCATATGACTTCCCAAATCAAAAACTTTCTTGGGAATTTTGATTTTTTTGATACACGAAATTTTTCTGCCATAATCCTTCTAGCATCTGCGACATAGAATTCCTGACCAGGAAGTTGAAAAAAGTAACCCTGTACGAACGTTTCATCGTCTAAGGAGTGAGATCGAAAAAATCTTAACACACATTTTGCCTCATAACTTTTTTCGGAATCAATATTCAAAATTTTTTTTTGATCTTGTTATCATGGAAAAATACTTCAGTTATTATTTTTAATAACAACCATGTTAATTTGTCCTTATTTTCATCAAAATAAGTGACGAAAAAGATTTACGTCCTACAAGTTATTAAAAAATTTCAAAAAATCCAAATAGGTCTTACAAATAATTGGCCACAGTTTCTAATGTTATTAAACAGTATCAGGAGAATTTGACTATTGATGTGAAACCTAGTTCTGTAAGAAAAAGGACCACATGATATTGGGAAGGCCAGAAAATTGAAAGGAACTCCAAACACATCTGGTAGAAAATCAGCTCAGTTTTCTCAGTGCTTCGACTATTTGGTGCGAAAATTTAAAGCTAATGGGAAAGTTGATAACATATAAAGTTCAAAAAATTCCAAACTGGAATTCTGCAAAAAAAAAAAAAAAAAAAATTACAAGCCAAAAATAGGACTCGGAATTTAAAACCAAATTTCATACAAAAATACTCAAGCTGTATAATTGACGAAGAAACGTAGGTGCTGGCAGAATCTTCGCAGCTTGTGTCTCAAAAATTTTTATTGCTAATGCTCGAAGCAATGTTGGAGATAAGTTTAAGACCCAAAAGCAGCTAAATTTTCTTACAAAATTCATGGTGGTATGACAAGCTTTTTGCAGTTGCGGCAAAACAGGAAAGTCATTTGATACATTCGGATCTATAAATACCAAAATGTGCATAAAGGAATATTTGCAAAAAATACTTCTTCTTTTCTTAAGAAAGCACAACGTGTCCACATATTTTTGGACCCATTTGGTATCATGTCACTACGGTAAGAAAGCTCTGGAGTGGTACCAAATCAATAACATAGTTTTAGTACCAAGAGAGGTCAATTTTCAAAATTGTCCATAGCTTAGACCAGTGGAGAGATATTAAGCTCTTGTGAAAAGTGAATTCAAGAGCAGAAAAAAGGTGTCCCAAAATACCGAAGATTTTAACAGAAGATGTGCACACTGTTCCAAAAAAGTGACTGAAGCAACTATCAAATCTCCAAAGAAAGGGTTTTCAAAAATGGTCCACAATTTTATAATTAGTAGTTAGAACCATAAAAATTATATATTTCTGTGATCTGTGCTAAATTATCAAATGATTAAAAAAATAATGAAAACTCTAAGATCAACCGTTTCCAAGTTATTGAATATTATGTATGTTAAGAATTTTTCGATCTCACTCCTTATTATACAGAAATAAAATTTCTGAAAAAATTTGTCTGAAGTACTTTCATGTTATTTTTTACCTCCAAATTCTTGCTTGCGTTTCTATTAGGATTTTTTTTCTTACTTTATACGTCTTCAGGCTAGATCTCCTTTCAAGTTTTCTGATAAAGATTCAAAGCAATTAACTTTTTGTGACACTTTTCTTCCAGAGAAAAATCAAAATCCTTACTATTTTGTCTGAGCCCTACAGCCTGAAGATACTATTTGTCTTCCAGTACCATGTTACCATTCAGTGGTCATGACTTCTTTGTATAATATTATGACCCAAGAAACTGTATTTTGCTGCACAACAGCCTTCCTGACAATTATTTTATATGATCAATTTAAAATTTTATGAAAAATTTGAATTATGTCTTTAGGTGTTTTTTGTTAAATTTCCATTTTAAGAAAAACCAATTTTGCTATTAAAAAAAAAAAAAAATAAAACTTAGCACATGGCTAGTGAGCATAATGGTAAATACAAAGCAATTAACAGAATTATTAATTTTTCATCACATCAAAAGTTATAAGCCCAAGAGCATGCATGGATTTTTTCGTGCGCAGTCCTTATTTCCACAAAATATTTAGACTTTTAATATGATAATTTTTGCCACAAAATCTTGAAACTTTAACTTAATTTTTTTTTAATAACTTCTAATGGGCGATACCATTTCTCCTGCTCCTATCTAAAATAAGTATTCTATTTTGATATCGGGGCGGACAGAATGATACTGTGGCAATTCCGCGTAAAAAGCAAACAACCACAGATGAATTATACCCTTCACCATTATAGGTGGTTGTAGTATTATTCATTTGTACGGATGTTTGTAACACATAGTAAAAATATTTGAATCTCTAACTTAACATATGTATACCGTTCGACTCAGAATTTTATACATATGTATATATACGAGAGATTTTTTTCATACAAGAACCAAACCTACTGAAATTGATTACTATCGGTCCATTATTTCACTCCATACAAATGTCCTATTGGAATAGGGTTTTAACGATGATAAATCATAAATATATCACCACTTTATTAAAATTTAGCATAAATAAGTTCTATAAAAGTATAAATCACTGTGTAAAATTTTACACTGATCGTTCCATAATTAAGTACAGCTCGAAAATTATTTTAACGTTCATAAATTTCATATTAATGTTAGTATCAAGATAATAGAATTGTTATTATTATTGCAAGTATTTTACTCGAAAAGCGTTTCTGTGTACTTAAAAATAGTAAAAGTAGTACAAATTTCAAGAGAAAATATTTTTCTCTTTCGCTATATTTTACTTGAATATTTTGTACGAGCAAAATTAGTAAAAAAAATTTTATTTTCAAATTTCTATTGATTTTTTTTCTTTTGAAAAATAACATTTAAAAAATATGTTTAAGTTTTCTAACTTTTTGTTGTGTCTGTGGTAAATTTTTTAAAATTTTCAATGAAGTCTTGCAAATTTTTTGATTTGAATTTTGCAATACTCTAAACGGCGTAAAATCCCTTGTAAAAAAACTGCAAAATTTTAAAAATTTTACACTGGTTAATTTTTATTGTGTTACTCCACCAAGTGTTGTTAACATAATTGCATCAAGTTATTTAAAAAATCAGAATGGAAAAAGATATTTGAGGTTAAATATCGTTTCATAAAGGTAAACGTAAAAAGAGAATTGCCCATATATTTATGTATCTATAGATACAAGCACACAAAATATTTGGAAAATTAGTATCATTATAAAATCTAGAGTATTTTTGAAAGATACATTGATTACAAAAAGAAAAATAAGTTATCAGCAGACTAAAATATGCGTTACATTTTATTCGAAAACACACTTTATGACATGAAATGTCTACTGATCTACACATTTACATTGATTCTATGTAAAAAAAACCCAATATATTCATAACATTATATTTAAAAAAATAGCTTTAATAAAGATTCATTAATTTTCTGTTTGCTACAAGTCAAGTTCCTTAGCGATTTTTAACGGATTTAGGCAGTATACATATTAAATATTTTTTATTATATAATCACCAGGGCAACAAAAAAGTATGAAAAAATTATATTTTTTCTTGGGCTTCAAATGAACAAAACTGATAGTTATTTACAAGTTTCAAACAATTTTAAGAATTTTGACATCGTTTGTTGTAGCATATTTTTTATATTTTAGTCATATTTTGACATTTTCTCATAAAAAATTTAAATAGAATATTTTTACATATTTTATACTTAAGAGCATAATATACATTTTTTTTTAATAAAGTGCATAATTTTGCATATTTTGCGTTTAAAAGAAAAATATAATTTTTTATAGAATTTGCCTTTATTGAAAAATTATGTTCACGTTATTCAAATCGTATAATCGTAAAATAATTTTCATCTTACAAATTATAGAAATTTCCTGATATAAAGTATTAGTTTTGAATGTTTTTAAGTGCAAAACGATTTTTTTACCAATTACTAAGCTAAATCAATATATTTTTAGCATGAATTAGTAGATAATTTAAAATTTAGCCAGAAAAAAAGAAAAAATATATATATTTTTTTTGGTGCATACTTTTTGGGGCTAAAATGAAAAAAGAAGTATGTGATATAGGAGGTGTTTTCAATAATGAGAATATATCCTTGATTCTTGGCGCACTAGATGACCTAGGGCTGATCACGTTGTGCTCATTATTAGGGGAAAATTTCTTTTCACAACAAGTGAACTCATGGAGTCAGTTTTAGGCGTCTTACTATACAGGGATAACGGTTTAGGTGTAAATCCTACAAAGACGGAACAAGTACTATTTACTAGGAAATATAAAGTTCCAGACTTTAAGCTACCTCTTCTTGATGGTATTACCGTGTAACTTTTGTGGGAAGCCAAGTATTTTGGTTTATTACTGGACTTAAAGCTCTCATGGAAATGAAATGCTGAGAGTCGTATGCAGAAAGCACCATCTGCACTTTACACATGCAAGCAGACTTTCGAGAAACGATGGGGTCTAAAACCGTATATCGTCCATTGGATGTATATCTCCGCTAAGTCCGCTCTACGTCTCAAATAGTCAGGCGAAATCTAGCACGAACGGGTTGGCCACCAGAAGATAGCAGACCAACCTTGACATGAGGAACTTACGAGGGCGGATCAATATTTCCGTGACTTTTCGAACTTTCCTCGTAGTTATATGAAATGCAACACTGTTCCCATCAAGCACCACCTGTTAATAGACTACTATCAAATTTTGAGCAAGTGTCATCATTTACTTTGCGTTTAACAGCTGTTCAAAGCATACAACCTCGTGTATTTTTCTAAAAATGGAATAAAGTGAATTTCGACTGCTCATTAAACATTATTTTTTGCGAAAAAACAAACCGTCATTCAAACCAAGGAAAAGCTCGATAAATACTATGGAGACTCTGCACCATCGATTTCAATGGTAAAAAAGTGGTTTACTGACTTTAGTTGTGGTCGCACATGTACAAATGACGCTGAACGTTCTGGACGGCCAATTGAGGTCAGTACACCCGTAGCCCCTAGTGACTACTTCCTATTTCCAAACCTAAAGAAATGGCTCGGTGGAAAGAGATTCAGCTCCAACGATGAAATTATTGACAAAACAAATGCCTATTTTAAGGACTTCGAAAAATCCTATTTTTTGAAAGGGATATAAAAACTGGAGAAACGTTGGACTAAGTGTATTGAGTTAAAAGGAGATTATATTGAAAAATAAATTTTTGTTTTGCAAAAAACGCTGTGTTTCATTCAAAAAGTCACGAACTTATTGATCCGCCCTCGTATTATTTAATACCAAGGATAAACTTTGATAAGACCTTAAACATAAGAATCCTATCTAAGAAAGAATGGTCAGTAAATACCGTGTTCAGAGTTCTCAATAATTATAAAAATATGCACAAACAAATTCGAAAATCTTTAAAAAATATATGAACAACTTTTTAACTCTTTTGTTTCCCTAATCGAAGTTAAAGATTTGATGCTGTTAGAATCTGATGGAATAATTATGATTAAAGTATTAAATTAGTAAACTTAAAATAAAAAAAAAACGACGTAAATGTCCTTCCTGACCTAAATGTAAAATCAGTTTTCGGTGAGATTTGGAGAGCAAACAATGAGTACAGCAAAAAAAATTTCTTAAAAACAAAACAGACCTTAAAGTATTTTTTTTTCTACCACGTCTAGGAGCTTCAAAAAGCTCTGAAATAAGATAAATGCTTAGAAAGAGACACAAAAATGTCAAAATCTGGATCCGTTTTGTAAAAGGATTTGTAAAAAGCTCTGGAAAGAGAAAAAAATCTTAGAAAAAGACATATAAATCCAATTATCTCCGCTCCCTGATCAAAATCTGGCTCCGTTAGGATTTGTAGAACGAATAGTTTTATAAGTAAGCTGAATTTTAATTTTCTACCACGTCTGGGAGCTTCAAAAAGCTCTGAAAAGAGAAAAAAAATTTTAGCACATTATATATACTTAGATTAGATAAATTTATCTTAATCCCAGCTTACACAAGTTCTCTTGTGACAATTTTTGTATATCCCTTATAAAATTGTCTTTTCTTTTACATAGAAAATATTATTTCAGACGTTACTGTTCCTGTTTCTGTTTTTTTAGTTGGCTTTGGTTGAAAAATGTAAAGAAGCAAATCAAAACGAATTTCGGGAACAAGCAAATTGGTACCCCCTTTGTATAATCTTCTCTCCTAGGAGAGGAATCTTATCTTCATACATTTTCAAACAATTTCTATTTATAGTTTTCACGGTTTTGTATTAAAAAAATAATAATAAAACCATCCTATGATTAATCTTTTTGTTCTTATTAATTTTCCTTGTTATAGATTAAATTATTGCAGATAATTTTTTATTATTTTATTTATTATGCATTTCTTTTATTTATTCTTGCCGTTTAACTATAAAGAAGTTTTAAATGTGATGATAATAAAGAATTATAAATAAATTCAATCATTACAAAATTAAATTAGTAGCTCTTAGTACTCTGTAGGGTATAACGTTTAAATAAAGTGTTAAATTAAATCAAATCATACATATATATATAAAAAAAAAACCAAAATGTTTCATAATCCTTTAATCTATACTTTGATACGTTTAAAAGATTCTGAAATACGTTTTGGTGGATGTGATCATGAAATGGTTTTAGGTTTTGTGGATGCCATAGATGCCTTTAAACAACAGAATAATATAAGTGATGCTTTGGCTTGGGAAGACTTTAAAGATGTACTATATGGTCGTGCTTTAAAGTGGTGGAACCAAAATAATAAATCAATTAAAAATTGGAATCAAGGCTTATTAAGTGTAACGCAAGCATTTCAGCAGTAGCAATGAAATGAAAATAAAGTATTTTTTGTATTGTAATTATATATTAAAATGTAATTGTTTGATTTTAAACTAAAATGTATAAGGGCTTAATACATAATCAAATTTAAAATTTATAAATGTTTAATAAAACAAATTTTGAAATTTGATGACACAGGGTTACAAAAATATAACATATTTCTGCAGCACGAGATTTCTCAATAAATTTATACACCAACTTTATCATGGAATTTTATTTCTATAAATCAGTTTCTTTCAAATTGATACCAGTTTTCAATATAAATCGTTTTATAGAAAAATTCCGAGGAAAAAAAAATTTGTAATTAAATACAAAAAAAAAAAAAAAAATTCTTATTTAAATTCCCTAAAGGTCATGCCTACATCATTTCATTCTCTTCTTCGGAGATATTAAAAAAATATGTGAAAAAGGTAAATTTTTTTGTCACATTTTGATTTGTTCTCCACTTTTTGTCCCAATACGAGAACTAAACCTTCGTTAGACCCTTTTAAATGAAACTTTCTTTTACTTTTATTACAAATTACACAAATATTGAACATTTCAAAAATCAAGTCAAAATTTATGATAACGACTTTCTTTACTTCTTTTGTTAAATGTAAACAACACGCCAGCTATATTTATTCTTTTGTTTACTTTAACAATTATAAATGATGTGTAATCATTTGTTATAGGATCCGTACTCATACTACTGACATATTAGTCATTTACTTTTTGCCAATATGAATTGAAAAGTTCTTGTGTCATATGAAAATAAAATAGCCAACATAAAAATTACAGTTAAACACGTAAAAAATTCAACTGTAACTGTAATAAGTTTTTGAGTAACTGTAAACTCTTCCGTTTTGGGGAAATTTAATATTTTTTTCAGTTTGACGATTTTTTTTATCGTTCCATATTTTTTTCCGATGAGGATATTTTTTTTATTTTGTTAATTTTTAAATTTTTGCAATTTTTTCTCGAATTTTTTATTTTATCGTTTTAGCGATTTTGTTTTTCATTTTGGGTTTTTTTTTTTTTCTATTTTGCCGGTTTTATTTTTCTCATTTTACGTTTTTCCGCTGTACCGTTTTTTCATATTGGGGTCATTTTTTTTATTTAAGCAATTTTTTATTTTATCGTTGTTTCGTTTTAGCGATTTTTTTATTTTACCGATTTTTTTTTTCGTTTTTCCACTGTACTTTTTTTTTTTTTTTTAATTTTGGGTCTCCTTTTTTTCATTTTGACGTTTTATTTTCATTTCGATGGCTTTTTTTAGTGATTTATTTATTTTAGCGTTTTTTGTTTTGCTGACTTTTTCGTTTCAGCATTTTTTTCGCTTAATAACTTACCCTACAAACATTTGGAAGATATCTTCCAAGAAGATATTTACGTAATATCTTCTTTTTATTATTTAGAAGATAATAATCAAAAAAGCAATATTTTTCTAATATTATATTTTTATCAGTTTAAAGAAAATTAGGAAACAAACACAAAAAACAGATAAAAAATAGCAATAAATTAGAAGTAAACGCAATACATATTTTTATTTTTCAGTCACATTTTTTCAGTTGTCGAAAAATTATTTAGAAATTAAAAACTATTGGAAAAAATTGTGTGTCTCTTAGCAAAAAAAATAATAATATCTTATGTTAGCGTGCAAATTTACATGCTTTATAATATTACGATATGTATGCATGATTTACAAGATGTTGAAGCGTTGTTTATTATATTATTTATAGATTTCTTTAGCAATAATTTTGGTATATTATTGTTAGATCTTCAAGAAGATTATCTGGCGGTATCATCTTTTTTTCACATACTTAGATGATTATCTAGCAATATTGCCTAATACTCTTCCAGGCGTATTGATTTCTTATTGCTTAGATGTATCGCCAAAGACGCTCAATCTCTCCCGATGGGGGAAACTTCCGCAATACGAATATGAATATTGCGGCAATAAATTTTTTTCTTCTAAGCAAAACGAATTCGAATCACTTTCGTATTACTTTGTTTGTAGGGTACAAAATCTAGAAATCAAGTCTACATAATTTTGAATGATACTGTATGTATACATAATATGTACTTTGATATTTAAACAAACATAAATGTTAAACTTTATCATACACCCACAATATGTTGTAAGTACATAAAAACACCTACCAACAATTGTGGCAACAGAATATAAAAAAAAAAAAACAATGTATAAACAATGTCTTTCTGTCAGTCTGTTAGTTATCCTCCTTATTCCTAAGTTTATTTATTCCTTTCACTTTTGTTCTCTCTTACATTTTCATTTATAAATTCAATTTTAAATTCAAATCAAATCATTTAACTTTATTTAGAATTTATTATTGTTTATCTTTTTATTATTAATTTTATTTTATTACTATTTTTATTAATAACGGAAATTCTGTTATTAAGAATTTCTTTGTTTAAAACTAATTTTACAATTTCTTTTCTTTTCTTCTGTTTTTTTTTTTTTCTTTTTGCAAAAACTTATTAAACTTATAGTATCAAGTTGCACAACTTTATTCAGTGGCTGAGGCTTCGAAAAATGAAACTGGTGGTGGTGAAGGCATTGAAGTATTAAAAAATGAACCCTTTAGCAATCATCCTTTATTGGGTAAATATACATTTAAATTATTATTAACATGATTAACTATTTAAATTTATGCTTAAAATATTTATTTTATTTTTGTTTAAAGGTGGTAAATATAGTTCCGGACAGTATACATATAAAATCTATCATTTGGCTTCAAAAGTTCCAGCAT
This sequence comes from Protophormia terraenovae, assembly GCA_951394005.1. Lineage (NCBI taxonomy): Eukaryota > Metazoa > Arthropoda > Insecta > Diptera > Calliphoridae > Protophormia > Protophormia terraenovae. The sequence goes on along the minus strand of OX596073.1, from coordinate 43,695,581 downwards.
TTATAAGACTATTGGCACCAAAAGGCTCCTTAGAAATTCACGAAGAGGCATGGAATGCTTATCCATATTGTAAAACAGTCATTACGGTATGTTAATGTGTATCTAATATTAACATGAATTTTGTATCGAAACAAAATGCAGAGAATATTGAGACCACTAAGAGATATAATGTTTGTTTCTAAACATTCTAATATTGAGATCGAGAATGTAAAAGTTATAAAAGCAATGGTCACTTACTAAAGATTACGATATAAACTAGACCATGAATTTGATTAGACTAAAAGCTATACAATAGCCTAGACTACAAAGTAAACTGCAGACCAAGGACTAGATTGTATAGTAAACTATAAGACTGCACTAAAGACTAGGCTATAGGCTATAGACTATAAACTAAAATTTAGATAAGACTACAAAACTAGACTTTGGACTAAACTATTGACTAGATTATAAACTAGACTTTATATCAAATTATAAACTAAGCTATAGATTAGACTATAGACTAAACTATAAATAGACTACTCGTATAGGCCAGACTATATGCTAGTCTATAAACTACACTATAGATTAGACTATAAACTAGATTATAGACTAGAGTACTGACTTGACTATAGGCTAGACTATAGACTAGACTATATTATAGACTAAACTACAGACTTGACTATAAGCTAGACTAGACTATAAACTATACTTTAGATTATAGATTAGACTATAAACTTGACTATAGACTAAACTACAGACTTGACTATAGGCTAGACTATAGACTAAACTACAATATAGGCTATAGACTAGACTGTAAACTATAAACTAGACTATAAACTAGACTTTATACTTTAAACTATACTATAAAATACTATATGAACTAGGCTATGCATTAGACTATAAACTAGACTATAGTCTAACTTACTACTTAAATGTAAGCTAGACTATAGGCTATCAATATACTAGTCTATTAACTAGTCTATAAACTAGATTATAAGCTAGACTATGAACTAGTCTGTTAACCAAACTATAAACTAGATTATAAACTAGACTTTGGATAAGACTATAAACTAGACTACAGATTAAAGTATAGACTAAACTATAGACTAGACTATAGACTAGTCTATAAACTAGACTGGACTATATACTGGGCTATAAAACTAGACTATAAACTAGACTATAAACTATTCTATACAATAGACTATAAATTGAACTATACTATAAACTAGACTGTATACTAGACTACAAACTAGAATATAAACTTAAAAATGGACTAGACTATACTCTAAGCTAGACTGTGGAATATACTATTCAATTAAAAATATAATTTTTTTTTAAACGTTCTCTTCAAATTTTAAGCTCCTCTCAATAAAATATTTTGATTTTTTCTTAGTATTTTTAATTCTTACTTTTGTTTTGTATCACTATAACTAAAATAAATTTTAAATCTTTATTTTTCAGTTAATTTTCTTTTAAAATCTATATTTTTCTTATAATAAACATAGAACTAAATCGATGATCTAAATATTTTCTAGAATCCTAAATTTATGAAAGATGGTTTTAAAGTAATCATAGATTCTCTGCATTTAGCCGATACTGGAGAATCTGAAAATGTAAGTCAAATAAATTGAACTAAATGTAATTAATTGTGTTTTTTTCTTCTTTTTTCTTTCTCTTTTTTAATTACATCTAAATGTATGTTTTAATGCTTCAATAATAATTAATAATGTTAAAAACATAAAATAATAATGGTTGGTGTTGGATTTATTTATTTTTTATTAATCTTGTGTATTTTAAATGTTAAAACTAATTAAAATTTCTTAAAACAATGGCAACATTTAAATGTGTGTGTGGGTGTGTATGTGCTTTGTATTTATTTAATTATTAAACTAAATTAATTTATAATTTTCAATAAAATTATAAAAAAAAAATCATTTGATAAAATAAAAAATCGATTAAAACCAGAATCCTGGCTATATGAAAGATAATTTTATTATAATCATTGAATCTCATCATATTGCTGATATAGGAGATCAGGATAATGTGAGTTAAATAATTAACAATTAAATCAAAATTTCTTTTAACATAATTTTTTTTTTACTAAATACTAAAATTTTAATTTTATTAAATGTTAATTTAAATATGTAATTGGTATATTTATAGATGTTGTTTTTTTTTTCTTTTTTTGTATATAATATTATTTATTATTTTTTTTAATTTATAAGAATATATTATGAATAAGATATTATTGTTAAAAATATGTGTTTACTTATTAATCGTATTCTTTGTATATTTTTCTATTATTATAATTTTAAAGGTACATGAACTGCCTCCAGAGAAAATGAAATTACGTGAAGTCGTTCATATTGATATTGCCAATGATCCCGTTACACCCGCGGATTATAAAGCTGATGAGGATCCCACAAAGTATTTATTTGCGTTTTTTTTTAATTTCTTTTTGTAATTATTGCATGAGAATTTGATGTTTTTTTAATTAAATTTTTTTTTTTTGAACAGATTCAAATCAGAAAAGACCGGTCGTGGTCCTTTAGTTGGTGCCGATTGGAAGAAAAAGGTTGATCCTGTTATGACTTGTTATAAATTAGTCACTTGTGAGTTCAAATGGTTTGGTCTGCAGTCCAGAATAGAAAATTTTATACAAAAATCAGAACGAAGATTATTTACAAACTTCCATCGGTGAGTAGTAAAAAACGTTTTGCTTTTTGACAAATAATTTTTATTAATATCCAGAAATTATATGCAACATTTTAAAAATTATGAAAAATTCTGTAAAGATATAAATTAAGATTTTAGGTTCGGTTTTTTATTTAACTCTAATTGATGAAATTGTTCTTAATTACTTTTATTAAATTAAACAATTTATAAAAATTCATTAATTATAAAATTTAATTGAATTGTTCTGATCATTTTATTATATATTTTTTTAAACAGAACAATTAAAAAAAAAAAATTGAGCTGGAATTTTTAAAATCTACGACGCCTGATCATCATTTTAACATGCTTTATAGAGACGTTGTAGCCACGAAATGTTAGCCATGTAATGCCTTTGCCATAAGTTGTGTCTCCATATTTGCCATTAAGATTGCTAGAAAAATTAATAATAAATATAAATAAATGGATACGTTAAATTAATAAAAAAAAAAAAAGATATATAAAAATTAAAATATTTATTATACATTTTTAAAAATGTTCATTTTTATTAAATTTCTTCTAGTTCTTAACAACTTTCTACACTTACCTTACATGACATTTTTTATACCACCAAGCACCGGTATAAATTATTGAACAATTTGATTCATCTCCCGAATAATCATTATCACGATCTTTCGTACTAAATTTCATACCCAAATGTAATGCTAACGAATCACCAGCATCTCCAGAATAAAATCCCAAATGTTTTAGAGCATATTGTTCACTTTCGTTGCCTATAACAAAATTATTATATTTCGCATATTTAATATCATTATTATCTTCTAAAACAATAAGTAATTCCTGTGGGCCATTGAAATTTGTTAAAGCATGTAACTTGTCGAGACCAATAAAGAATTCTCCTTCAATGTTGCCAAAACCTTTTTGATAATCGAACCAATTGCGATAGAAATCCACAGAGCCATCTTGGCGTCTTTGTATTAACAACCAACCACCACCATCAGTTTTAACATCACATTCAACCAGAAAGGGTTCTGTGCTGTATTTTTCAAATAGAATTTTATAAATGCCACTACGTTGGGTACAGAAGGTAGCTTCATTGCAACTTTTTGGTAGTCTAGTGGTTTTGCTTTTATGACAAAATGGGTTAATAAAAGTTTTTTACATTTGAAATAAACTTATGAATATTTACCACTTTTCTGGTAGATTATCATAACGCATATCAAAAATGGATGAATCTGTAAGAAATTATAGAATTAATAACCTGGCAATTTAAAAAAAAAAAATCAATTTATGTATATTTACCATTAACTTCGATGCCTAAGTTTTTCTGATATTCTTCAAATCTGTAAATAAAAAAAAAAAATTTACAATTTCCTAAATTGTTCATTATCTTTTTAAAAAAGTTTTTCAAATGTAAATTTAATATTTAATAATAACAAAAGAAAATTTTTTTAATTTTCATTTGTGAAATGTGATACGTTTGTCTTGTATAGCTCTATATACCTCGTGTTATTTTAATTTTTAAGAAGACTTTACCCTTTTTAAAAAGTTTATACACCTTTGTATTCATAACAAAAAATATATTAAAGGTGCAAATTAAGTTTTTTATTAGTATGTTTTGAAATTCTAATGATGAGAATTGTAAAACATGCTATTTTTTTCGAAGATGAATCGCAATTTCCCGAGATCCCGGATTAAAATCTATAAGTAATACTACTCTCATTAATTGAACAACTTAGACCCAAAAGGGATATGCATTTCTGCATTATAAAAAATTGTGTATTCAATAATTCAAAATTTATGAAAATTTTTCAAAAAATACACCTATTATTTATGTTAAAAAAAAAAAAAAAAAAAAAAAAACGCTACAACAATCATTGAAATTGAACTTCATTTATAGAAGCTACGATTTTTTGAAACTTTTACATACTCAAGATGATCAACTTTGATGTCCTTATCTCTTATTATTACAAGATAATTTTTCTGAATGCCTAGGTCCTCTTTATGCCCCATTGTTCTCCAATTGCTCTTGTGCAAAAGGCCCATATTTTGTGACATTTATTCTGTTCTAAAAATGGACTTTCCAGTATTGTCTCAAGTACTGCTTCCATGTATTTCATTCTTTTTGTTATTTATATCGTTTCATTCCGAAAGGCTGGGTACTCGTATATTAGTATTTTTCTTTTTCTCGTGATCATGCAAATTTCGTATTTATTCGGGTTTACATTGAGTTCACGCTCTATATTTCGAGGGCTTTCTTTGCCCTTTCGCATAAATAGAATTACTTCCTGTTATCAATATCACATCGTTTGCATAAGAGACGGATTTGAAACCTTCATCAAATTGAATCCTTAGTAGACTGTGTATGGTGTTTACCCATAATAGTGAGTCCCTCATTTTTATAACATTTGCCTCGCAATTTATCCACCTGTTTCCCAAAATCAATAAATATGGCCAGAGTATATTCGCCTAGATTAAAATTATGTATAATCTAAATCGATCTGCCATTAATATTTACATATTGTTTAAATTTTATTGCATTCTACGGTATAATATTATTTAAATAAAATATTTATTGAAAAATAAACTTAAAACAGTTGCTGAGACAATTGTTAAGCTAAATTAAACAATGATGCAAAAAGAAAAAAAAAAACTTTTGTAAATCATTTTCAGTAAAAAAAAAAAAATACGGTGGCCCCATTACAAAAGTTGTCTATCTGTGTTCTTAACTTCAATGAAAGTATACTTCATACTATTTCTCCTTTGTCCTATCATTGTCATTTTGCGACCTTGTATCAAAGGATACAAAGTCGAATGCACAAATTTTTAATAATGAGAATTTACTGACAAAAAACTTAAGCATGTGAGAAATACTTATTAAAATACTAAAGGTATTCACCTCAGAAATTGCAACGTTGCTAGACCTTTGCAAAGTAAGTTGTGAAAAATGTATTATATGTGGTTGTTGTTGTGTTTACAGAAATCGATGCAAATTTTCTACTTTGCAAGGGTCTTGCAAAGTTGCAAATTTCTAAGATGAATACCTTTACTATTAAAAAATTTTGGATTTCTTACCTTGAATTACAATGTTGTAGACCACTTTTAAGTTCATTTAAATTAATAAAAATCTTTTTAAGAATCTCAATTTCATCAACATAAGTTATTGGCTACAAACAAATAATGACATCATTATTTTAAGTGATAAGAATTATTTAACGTTTGTTTTAATTAACAACCTCACATTGATGACCAATTATGATGCCATAGATCACAATTAAACTTAGAAGTAAAATATTTATATTCATGTTTTTTTTTTTGTAGTAAAAAGGATCTATCAAACTGAAAGTTGAATTAAGACTGAATTGAATGTAAAGAAAACAAAAACAGATTTAAACAAAAGTAAAGTAGATTAAATAAATATTAAAATTTGAATATAAGACATTGATAATTGTATTTTAATTTTGTGTAAAGTACCTTATTATACGAGGGCTTTTTGTAAAATAAAAGTTTGTTTTCAATGTGATATTTAAAGCAGCTTGAAATCTTGGTCAACGATTCTTTTGGTTTAACAGACAGGGTGGTTATTATTATAGCAAAGGAATTTTTGCTGTCATGCAATGAGCAAGACATTATTGTGTAGATTGTAGAGCAAAATTTTAGCTTTTGTTTCTGGCACCAAACAGACTATTAAGTTGATTTTCATACATTTAAATGGTTGAATCTAAAAGGACCAGCCAGGAAGTTCTGCTTGAAGGTCAAGGCCAAGAAATTGCGCCACTTCTTCGGGATGAGTCCACAAATCCATTGGACTGAGTGAAGTAGGGTTGGCCTAAATATGTGGTGGGTGTCATGAGGACCTAGTCCATATGCTGGATATATATTGGGGACGGCATGGTCTATGCGACACCAGTAGGCTTTAAATCTGTTGCTCCATCCCGACTTTATTTGTGCCAGAACAACTCTTGTTTTCCGCAGCAGGTTCTTCTCATTGCCTGCGATAGGCGGTGGGCGGCCTCCAAGTACGACATTCATACGGTAGCTTGCAACCGCGGAATTTCCGGCGTCTCCATAGTATAATTATAAAGTATACTCGTAAGAACAGCTGTTTTACAATTTTTTCATTGGCAAACCTCGCGGTACTGTCAAATTGTTTTTGTATTCATATGTAAATTTTTTTCGCGTTTTTTTACTCTTGTTCTCCTTCATTCTCTCATTTTTCCGTTCAAAGCATTTTGACATTGTGGGCAGTAGTTTTACACTAACAAAATATAAGCAATTGTTGTTTTTGTAGATGTGCGAGTACTTTATTATTATACTATGTGGCGTCTCTATGAATGTCATTCAAAGCTGCCATACCTTTGTATGTTCTCCTCGTATATGAGAAAGTCTTTTCTCGGGGGAGTGTCCAAATGTGTGATGTCGAAGTTTGGATGACCCCTCTGATGACAGTTTCGAGAGGTAGAAATTAAACAAGAGTGGCGACAGATTCCCCGCCCTGAGTAACTACTTGTTTAAATCTACGTGATAACTTCTACAAAACCTTTAAAAAATAGCATGATGAGAAAAAAATATTCTTACTCTCCTTTAATATCTCTTATAGTGATAAAATATATTATCGCTTATGAACTTGAAATTTCGTTGAACATTTCACCAATGTTGGATGTAGGGTGCAATTCGCAATAATAAAAGAAAAAAATTATTTATTATCCATCCTTGAAGCCTTATATATTTGAGAAAAGGTGAAAGAATAATTTAACTTAATGAACTCCTGATTTTTATAATTTTTCGAGGCTAGAAAAATTGAGATAATTTAAACAAAATTTCAACGTAATATTTTGGAATTTCTTGGGAATTTTAGGATATAAAAAATAGTAATAATAAAAAGTCAAGGCAAAAAATCGAATTGTAGGTGAGTAAGAATTTTTTTAAATCTCATAAAAATGTTTACAAAGGTTTTCAAATATTTGAAATTGGACTTGCTTACTTTTACTTTTCCTTATACGAGGTGATTAATTATCAAACCCAGTAGCTCATCTCGAATTTTTATAGGGTGACAAGATGATTTTTCTGAAAGCTTAGGTCCTCCTCTACTACTCTTCTATTTACTACTAGACTTCTGTTTAATGCGACCAGTAGTTAAGGAGATAAAGAATTATTCCTAATTTGGTTGCGATCGGATCGAAAGCCCTCCCAGTAGAAATAAAACACACGTTTGCTAGACAACGGCTGTTTTATAGTTTTGTTACCCTTTTTTTACTATGAAAATTATAATTTCGAAATTAAATTAGAATTTTCGAACACCAACAAAAACTATAAGTTTGAAATATTGAATGGAAAACATGATAAAAAAATATAAAATTGTTAAAATTTTCTTAAAATTTGCAATTTCGAACATTCAAAACTCGATAAATTAAGAGAACAATTTAAGTATTTTTATAGTTTTGTAGTCAGCAAGTGTTAAACTTTATTTTGGTACAAAAATTAAAATTTCGAGTGAAAAAATTTAATGTTTTTATAGTTTTGTAGTCAGAAAGTGTTAAACTTTATTTTCATGTGAAATTTTTAATTTCGAAATTAAGTTCGAATTTTCGAACATGGACAAAAACCAATATTTTCGCATACTAGCTAGAAATTATAAACAAAAAATATAAAATTTTTAATTTTCGGGTCAAATTATGAATTTTGAACTTCCAAAACTCGATAAGCTGTGGGAAAAAATTAAAAATTTTTATAGTTTTATCAGTGTTTCGAATGGCTGCTTAAAGCAGTCGTAATTTTCTAAACAGTTGCTTTTTTTACAGCATCTTGCTGAAACAAGTTTACTTGATTTAGTTATCCACCACATAATAACTAAACACATTTTGCTGCTCACACACAAAACTGATTTAAGCAGCATCCAGTTTTTATTTTGTTCAGCAGTCAAATTAAATAAGCAGCGTACACACTCAGTTTTTTACTCAGCCAGTTGATTTTACGTCTTAGTCGTGTGCGCTCAGCACAACGTAGAAACATTTTTCAGCAACGTAAGAACAACTGGATAGTAAGACTGTACAGTTCTGCGCAGTCAATATACAAAGTTGTTTGGTTATGGTTTTTACATATAAGAAGGAAAATGAAGTGGTATAGTTTTTAAATGAAAACAAATAGAAAACGGTACAATAAAATACTATGAATTATATTAAAGATATTTATATTTGCAATTTATTTAAAATTTTTGTAGAACTTTTATAAAAATATTAGATAATACTTAATATTAGTAGATGAAAAAATATTAACTAAATATTAAATATTGTTTAAATTAAAGAAAAAAATAAAAAAAAAAAAAAAAAAAAAATTTGTTCTTTTGAATAAGAAGAAAATTTTGTTATTTTGTATAATTTTCTTTGTTTTGAAATTTGTAGTTAAGCTTAACTTTTGGACCCAATAAAAGCAATGTTAAATTGAATTAAAACGTTAAATTGTAATACGAAACTCTTTTTATTTTTTTAAATAAAGGGTGGTTCAAAGAGCTTTTTGTCATTTTTAAAATGCAATAACTGAGAAACTAATAAATATATTTTCATAACCTGATATAAGTCCTAATAATATGTATATGTATACAATATTATACTGGTCAGAATCGTATATTATAACGAAATAATAAAAGAAAAAAAATTTGGACACTTTCGGTAAAAATTATGGCTTAGTTGAAGATGGAGGCGTACATTTGGAAGAAAAATTATATATTTTAAATTTGCAATACATATGACTATTAAATGGAAAAAAGCAGTTCTAACAATTGTATATTTGACTCATTGATTATACAAGTATGTAAAATTTGTGTTGAATTTTATGTATTTTTTCATCGATATTGTTAGTAAGTTAGAATTTGCGAAATAATAATCACTAGATCATTAATACAAATAAGAGAAAATTATCTCAAAATTGTTAACATTTGTAAATAAATTGTCGCCTTTTTTAAATATTGAACAAAATTAATCAAAAAATTACAAAGTACTATAAAACCTGGGGGGTTATTTTGTAACTAAATTCGAAAGGAAAATCTTTCGAATTTGTATACTTTATACATTGAAATTCGAAAGTGTTTTCTTTCGAACCGAATTACACAATAACCCCCATGGTGGACAGAAATTATTCTGAGCATAATGGCCCAAGTTTTTTTTTATTATTTAGGGAATTTCAAGTCTCAAAATATATATTATTAAATATTAATAATCACAGAATTGAAAATATCTTAACTTTTATTAAATTGATTAAGAATCATATTTAGTAGAAAAAATAAAAATTTTAATTTTAGAGTAGATCCGTGTGAGTGAAAAAAAACTATATGAAATTTAAAAATTGTTCCTAACATATTTACCTACTATTCCGAAAGATATAACATGGAATGTAGCACCCCAACAAAAAAGGAACTAATAAAGAGCTGAAGGAAGTACTTAGTGGTGAAAAAGAGCTGCAGAAGTTCTTTTTCTAACCCACGATTGTTATTAGGGTTTGGGGTCCGGGAATTTCCGTAAATTTTTCATCGGGAATTCCCGGGAATTTTTTTCAATTTTCCCGGGAAAACGGGAAATTTAATATTCACGTAGTTTTATAATCCTATGGCAAAAATGTTACTGTTAGTATCGCCTCATTGAAAATTTTACATTAATATAAAGTTTATATTATAAACGCATTACTTACCAAAGCAATTTTTGATGTTAGTACAAAATATACATACATGAAATTCGATACAAGTGATATTTTATATTATTCAAAAACATTTCATCGGTGCGCTGATGAAAATTCCTATTTGATGACTTCTCAATGTGAAAAAACGATTTATTTTGTCAATTCATATTTCAAGTACACGAGTTTTTAACTACATATTGCTTTAATCTTTTAAAAATTTTAATGATGATGTACCATTTTCAAACTTCACTTAAATCTCTTGGCTCTGAAAGGTTTTTTCATATTTTTATTTTTTTTTTTTGCCAATATCTTTAGATTTTTTCGACATAATTAAGTCCAGTTTGTATCACATGATTTTATACTATCTTCAAAGCACGATTTTGGACTATTTTTGGCAATAAAAAACATAAATTATTAATTTTGAAATATGTAAAAATTTTCCAATGAAAAATCTACAACAACTTTTCTTTTAACATCAAAAATACATACCGCTACTTTTTCAAAATTTAAAATACACGTTTTAAACTACGAATGTATTTTATTTTTCAAAAATTTTTAAAAATAATGATTAACAATATCTTTCAAATCAAAGAATTTAAGTCTATGAATTGAATTGTTATGTATGCTTCAAAGAAATGACTGAGATAATAAATTTGATTTTGAAAAGTTAATTAAAGAATTATATCTTTCGAACCTTTGCTTACAATAGTCAATTATTTTATTTGCATGAAATATTTAAAAATTTTTAAATTTTAAATTGGAAGTCATACTTCAATATTGTTTTATTTTCTGTTAATTAATCATGAATGTGATCTATAATGTTGTATTATAGTATTGAATAGAAAAAATAACATTCTTTATAAAAAATCATTGCTTTTTCCTTATATTTTAAGTTTCCCGGGAAATTGAATTTTTTATTCCCGTTTCCCGGGAAACGAAATGTCATGGGAAACCCCAAACCCTGATTGTTATTGATAAGATGTTATTCTTCTATATTTCTAGTTCATTTCTTTGAAGTACTTCCTTTAAAACAATGTTTATAAAATTTTATAACAAAAAGTCTGTTGTCGAGCTATCAAAATATAATAAATATGATTTAAAATTTATAAAATTTAAATTTTCTTAGAAATTATTAACCTTTTTTCCCGCTAGAAATTCATTAATTTTAATATTTTTTTGGAAGTAATTATTATTAAATTTTAAAAAAGTTGAAACAAAATAGTTGTAACAAAAAAGTTCTACTTTTAAAGAGATGAAAATGTTCTTTTTTTGGAAACTCTTGATCGTTTTTTTTTATTTTTTGCTGGGACTTTTTAAATAAAAGTTAGCGCATTATAATTTGATTTTTCAATGTTTTAGAATATTTAAATTTTGAAATAAATAGAATATTTCTTTGATAAATTGTTTAATTGACTATATTCAAAATTAATAAAATAAGGATATATGTATGTAATATCATCAATAAAATTCATATTATTTTATTGGACCGTTGTCTATTTGTTTTCATTTAAAATAATCAACTTCATTTTCCTTCTAAAATTTAAAAACAAAAATCAAACAACTTTGTGTAATAGACCAAAACAAAGAAAGTTATACAAAATAACAAAATTTTCTTCTTATTGCAAATAACAAAAATGTTTTTAATTTTTTCTTTAATTTAAACAACATTTAATATTTAGTTAATATTTTTTCATCTACTAGTATTAAATATTATCTAATATTTTTATAAAAGTTCTATTATCTTAAATAAATTGTAAATAAATATATTAATAAAAAATGTTTGTTTTTTTTTAATTAAAATTAATAAATCTACATATAAAAATCTTTAATACAATTCGTAGTATTTTATTGCACTGTTTTCTATTTGTTTTTATTTAAAATAATCAACTTCATTTTCCTTCTTAAATGTAAAAACAAAAACCAAACAACTTTGTAAATCAACTGTACAGAACTATACAGTCTTACTATCCAGTTGTTCTTACGTTGCTGAAAAATGATTCTACGTTGTGCTGAGCGCACACGACTAAGACGTAAAATCAACTTGGCTGAGCAAAAAACTGAGTGTGTGCGCTGCTTATTTAATTTGACTGCTGAACAAAATAAAAACTGGTTGCTGCTTATTTCAGTTTTGTGTTTGAGCAGCAAATTTTGTTAAGTAAGCATGTGATCGAAAATGAAAACTTAAACTGTTTCCAGCGCAGTCGCCAGTTGAAAAACATTTTTGTGTGCTTAAAATTAAACGCTGAGTTTTATAATTATCAAGTAATAAACTTTATTTTGGTATGAAATTTAGAATGTCGGAATTAAGTTCGAATTTTCGAACTTAGCTAAAAAATACAAATTTTGAATACTAGATTGAAATTATAAAAAAAAATTTAATTTTCGGGCCAAATATCGAATTTCGAACTTCCAAAGCTCGAAAAATTAAGGAAAAAATTATTATTTTATTTTTAAAACAATTTTCTTTTAAAAAAGTTTCCTTTTTTTCCTTATTTTTTTTTATAAAATTTACTTCCTTTTTTCTTGCCAAATTTGTTTTGGTTTCAAGCAACGACTCCTTTTATTTCTTCTTATAACAACAAACAACAATGGATTCCGCTGCGATATTTACGCAATGGAAACTTATATTAAAATAATAAAATTAAAGAAACTAAAATTTTGTTCGTTTACTAGATTTCATATACATACATATATTTTATTTATTATATATGATTAAATTTCTTTACCTGTTTAGCAATTCATTTAATTAATGTTTTCTTCTTTTATTCTTCTATTTTCAGCCAAGTATTCTGTTGGATGGATCGCTGGCACGGTCTGACAATGGAAGATATTCGTGCTATTGAGGATAAAGTCAAAGAGGAACTTGACAAACAACGTCAAGAGGGTGAAGTGCGTGGTACCAAGGCCGATAGTGATTAGGAACAATACTTTTAAATATAAACTCTTTAAAGCAGCAAAAAATTTAAAAATAAATGATAAAGATGAAAAAAAAAAAAAAAAAAAAAACAATTTTAAGTAAAATGCTACAAAAATTTTAAGAATAAAAAACCATAAAGTCGTATTAATAAAGAATTATTATTAAAAACAAATTTAAAACAATAGCAATAAAATTACACAAATACGAAAACAAACAAAAATATATAAATGGCACTATATTCCTTCCTTACCAACCTTGAAAAACAAAAAAAAAAAAAAAAAATCTAAAGAAACAAATTTATGAAAATTAAAAACAAATTGTTTTTGTAAAACATTAATAAAACAACATATTTACTACTATCACTACCAACAAATAAAAAAAGATAAAAAAATGAATAATTAAATGTTATTATCGATAGATAATTATCTACAAATATTTAAAAAAAAAACATATAACTTATTGCTGAAATGCCTGGCTCTCTCTCTCTCTCTCACTCTTTTAAGTATCCTTATTTTAATATTTTTCCTTCTTTACAAACTGAAAAAAATATAAATATATTATTATAAAACTTAAAATTTTCAGACAAAATTTTTTAATTTGGATTCAATCTGTTGTTTATTTATGATAAAAAATTAGCCTTTTTAAGTTCCTTTTTATTTGACAGAAAAAATTATAATCAACAACACCAATTTATTTTAAATAACAAAAATACAAGCAATAATTTAAAATTAAATATACACTTTAAAATCTCACAGATATACTAATACACTACCTTACAATAAAACAATATTTAGTAACAGGAAAAAAAGGACTTATTTTAGCAAGGGGTCCTTTACACACAATTTAATTAAATAATTACTTTATTATATAGTGATGGGAAAAAATATAATTAAAATAACACTAAATTTTTCTTTATTTTACAAAAAGCACACTATTCTCCAGTAATAATGAGTGGAATTTAATGAAGGCAAATTAATATAAAAAATGCCTGAAAATCATCTGTTTTGTTTTTAAGTTATTCTATATCAATAACCAATGAAGTTTTCTTAAGACTTTACAGTCAATATAGTAATTTATAACACGCACTAAACAAACATAAACTACAGTCACTTTTAAAAAGTAGTATATCCTTTTACTTTAGGTTTAAAGTCTGTATTATAAACTTAAGAATTTGAATTAAATTTTAAGATTTATAATTTAATTTATATTGATACAAGATTTATAAAACCAATTGTTTAAGACTGTTTGGTTTATAATCTAATAATCAATTATAAATTTTATTATGTACAAAATTCTTTAAGTTTATAACACTGGAATTATTGTGGTTTTCTAATTTTTCTCTTTTTTGTTTTTTTGTTTTTACAATTTAAATATTTTATCAAATCTCAGAGCACTTTAAAATTAAATAAAAAAAAACATATATTTAAAAAAGTAATTAACAACAGTAAAACAACATGTGTTATTTGTAATTGTTAGCTTAGTTTATAAGCAAATTAAAAAAAAAAAAAAAAAAAAAAAACATATTCTCAATTATAAATATTTAAAACAATTTTTTTCAATATTCATAAAATCTTTAAATTAATAATAACTGTTTTTAAAAAAAGAAAGTATATATATATATTTAAAAAAGAGATAAACATATAATGGTAATAAAGCTAAATATAAAAAAATACAAATTTTAAATAAAACTTTTATTATATTCTTTTAATTTTTCCACTTTTTCCTCTATTTTAGGGTTTTATTTCTATTAAACTTTTTATTTCTTTCCACTTCCCCTTTGAAGTGTTTAATGAAATAGCACACTTTGAATATAGCAGAGCTTTGAAATTATATTAAATCATAGCTTAATTCCCTTAATTATTAATTAATTGTATCAATTATTAATTGTATCAATTATTCAAGTTATCAAAATTCAAATTTTATAATATTTTTTACTAAAAATAAAACAATTTATCGGCTTTAAATTATTTTTCTTATTGTATCAATTAAAAATTAATCAAATATAAATAGATAGAAGTGATTGAATACACAATTTTTTTTAGTAGGTTGAATTTCAATTAATAAAATTATTTTTATATGCATTATTTTTAATTGAAATTGGATTGTAGATTTTTCTATGTAAAATTTGAATTTAATTTAAGAGAATAATTAAATTTAAATATAAAAATATTTGAAATCATTTTAAAATTCTGATTATTAATTTAATTGAAATTTTTTTCGCAAATATTTTTTTTCTGTGGTACATTAAAATTTTGTTTTTGATTCAAATCTTATCCAAATTGAAAGAAAATATTTTTCTTCCATTTAATTTTTATTTAATTTTTTTAATCCTTTACAAAATGAATTAAAAAAAAAAAAAAAAAAAAAAATAGTAGATTTGAATTAAATAAAATGTTAATGATTTAATTTATTTCTTAAGCATGAATTATTTAATTGATTGTAAATTCTTTAAGAAATTAATAATCTAAAGAATTGATTTAATTCATGTGAAAAAAATACTATAAATTAAATTACATATAATTTGATTTTAAAAAGTGAATTGAAGAATAAAATCTATCGAACCTTGTTAATATATCTAGATATTGGCAACTAAATTTATTTAATAGTAATTTTCTAATGGTCCTATGTTTATTATTTTTATTAATTGAAATGATCTTGTGGCTATTTTTTCTTTAATGACCATCTGATAGTCATGCAAATATTCCCCTTTAAGGCGTTCTTAACATTTTAGCATTATTCTCCAGAACAAACAAATAAAAATAAATCTTTAAAAATTTCTAGTTGAATCCAAATTATACAAAAATCGTCCGTAAATGACGACAAGCAAAATAAATGGCTAGTTCATTTGAACAATTCAAACTTGAGTACAGGAGTTGATAAGTTGTGGTAAACTTTTTGATCTCACTGAAACCCGGAGTAGCAGGCTGAAGTGTTGCGATTAAATATTGCAAAATATTCCTCTCATGAACGATTTTTAAGTTAGTGTAACAAATTTTTTCAAATTCTCGACAAATATTAACACTTTTTAATTTTTTGGAAATTAATAAGGTATTACGAAGTGAACCTATTTATTTGGTCGTAACTGTATTTGAATTTTTTATATAGAAATACTTGACAAAATAAGTTCAATGTACATTCAAAATTTATTTAGTTTATAAACGACTTTTTTTTCTAAAATAATGTGCTATTTTATGAACACTTACTGTAAAATCTTCAAATCAAGCGGGTGTTTGTTGCACGTATGTATTTACAAATAAAAAAAACACAACCCACTTTGCTAAGCATAAAAAATTATATACCTATACATATTTAATTATAAAAAATGTTAATGTTTAATCTAAAAATAAAAAAAAATTATTAGTAACAAAAAAAGAAAAATTAATTATTAAAAAAAAAGTTAAGAAAATCACTTGCTTCAAAAAAAAAAAAAAAAAAAAAAAAAACTATTTTAATTGTACTAAAAAGATGTGTAAATCTTATTATTTCCATTTAATATAATATATTTTTTTTTTTAATTTCAAACAAATTCATATGTCAGTATAGAGATTCTAACTTTAAATAAAAAAACTCAAGTCTTATATATAAATTATAACAAAAAATAATATGAAAAAACAAATATAAATACAACGTATTAATTGTCATTTTAAAAGAAAACAAAAAATATAAACAATTTATTTAAAATAATTAAAAAAATATAGATAAATAAAATTAACAAAAAACAAAAGAAACAATTTAAATATTTTGTTATTTATTTTTAAATAAAAATTAATATCTGTACCCATGTTCCACAGTGGGGCCGAACGTAAAAATGTTGGTAATAAATCTGTCCTACACTATTCGACGGATAAAATAGAAATGTATGGGAGAGTTGTGGAGAAGAATCTAACCTGTTGTCACCCTGTAATAATACGAGATAAGCTTAAAAAAAATGGATGAAGTTTTACTTAAAAAATTTAAATTTTAGTACCCAGCAAAAACTTTGGTTGCCATGTAATGAGTTGAGAAGCTAATATAATGGCTCTTCACTACTTACACATTAGCTGAATAACTCATTATATTAACATGGTGATGACATTAGAAGCAACTACTTAGCCTATACATTACTTTGATTGATTGATTTTAAAGCATTACTGAAGTCATGATTAGTAATAACAATAGGAACTAGATACATTTTAGGTTATAAATAAGTAATGAAATGTCGGATATAAAATATTTTTTTGTTGTTGTAAAGAAATTTTTAAATTTTAATTTATATGCCATTTACACCAAACAAAAACTAGTAGTTTTTGGCTTCATTTAGTTTTTTTTTTTCCATACAAATTAAAAATCATTTTTTTTGTAGTTTTTGTCGAAAACTAAACGAAAACTAATAAAATAATTAATTATGATACAGCCTGTTCATAGGTTTTAGATCATTAAGCTTTCGTATATGTCAGTTGAAAGAAAATGTTATATTAATTGAATTAATTTTAATAGTTTTTTATATCTTTTTTAACAAACTATTTACAAAATAAAATTAAAAACAATGTAAAAAATAGAAGTATACATAATTATAGTTCTATAAGTTAATTTAAAAAAATTTATCAACAATCAAAAACCATATGGATAAAAAATGGGGTATGTAAACAGTATGGTTTTTTAAAAACCAATTAGTTTTTAATTTGGTGTAAATGGCATAGTAAAAAACTTAACAACATCCAAAAATGTAATTAAAATAAATGTAATAAAAATAAACTATCTTAGATTACAAATTAATTCATATGCAAATTTTGCTTTACATTTATGTATCCCTTCCTCAAATATATGAATTGTTAACTGCATTATAAAAATCAATAAAAATTAATATTTTAAAAAATCTGATCATAAATAATTATTTACATTCGGTTTATAAATAATTAGTTACTAAATAACTTCCATGTAATGCAGACAGTATGTAGTTGTCATTACAAAGTAACTACATTCGTAACTACATACCATTACCAAGTTTTTGCTGGGTAGTTCTTTTGAACTGGTGAAAATGTTCTTTTTTGGAAGCACTTGATCGTTTCTTTTTTGCTGTGTTGTATTAAATATTTTTATACACAGAAAAAATATGGTCTATTGAATGATTTATCAAAGATAAAAACTATTCTAATTACTTTTTTTAATTGTATCAATACCCAGCAAAAAAGGAACTGAAAAAGTCATGAATTTAACATTGTGTTGTCGTTGAAAAGAAGGACTTAGTGATGAAAAAGAGCTGTAGAAGTTCTTTTTTTAACACATGGTTGTCATTGGTAGGATGTTCTTATTTTATACTTCCTGTTCATTTCTTTTGAAGTACTTCCACTAAAACTATGTTTATAAAATTTTTTAACAAAAAGTTCTGCTTTAACCTTATTAAAATATAATAAAAATGCTTTAAAATTTGTAAAATTTTAAATTTCTTAAAAATTATTGACCCTTTTTCCCGCTAAAAATTAATTTTTTTCACTTTTTTGGAAGTAATTATTAAGAATTTCCAAAAAGGTTCTTTTTTGGAAGCTCTTGATCGTTTTTTTGCTGGGTAACTAAAGTGATAAAAATTAAAATTTTCTAATAATTCTTACTGAAAATCAGCTTTAAATTTTTTCTTATTGTATCAATTAATAAATTAATCAAATATTATTAAACAAAAATTTGAATAATTGAATATACAATTTGTTTAATAGGTTGAATTTCAATTATTCATAATTGAAATTGTGCTTTAGATTTTGCCATGTAAATATTGAACACTAAAAAAAAAAAAATATATAAAAAATATTAAAAGATTTATCAAAGATAAAAACAATCCCAACTACTTTTTTAATTGTATCCATTATAAAAGTAATCAAAATTCAAATTTTCTAATATTTTTTACTAAAAATAAAACAATATATCGTTTTTTAATTATTTTTTTTTATTGTATGAATTAAAAAATTAATCAAATATAAATAGATATAAGTGATTAAATACACTTTTTTTTTTTGAATAGGTTGAACTTCAATTAATAAAATAATTAAATATGCATTCGTAATTGAAATTGGATTTTAGATTTTTCTATGTAAAATTTGATTTTAATTTGATAGAATACTTTGATTTAATTATAAAAGTAATTGAAATTATTTTAATAATTTAATTGAAATTTTCTGAAAACATTTTTTTCTGTGTTTATTTTGAAAGGCTTTTTTGATAAAAGCATATTTTAGTTTTGAAAACCATTTATTTATTTATTTCAAATAATTTAAAATATTTAACCTCGACGGCGATAGATATGTTGTAGCCACGAAATGTTTTGCATGTAATTCCTTTGGCATGAGTTGTATCACCATATTTGCCATTGAGATTACTGTAAAATTTAATTTGATTAATAACGAAAACAAACAAATTCTAGTATTCAAAAAAACATTTCTATGTTCAAATATTGATGTTAGAAAAAGGAAATCTTTCGCATGATAATTTACCTTTCATGACATTTCTTATACCACCAGGCACCAGTATAAATTACTGCACAAGTTGAGTCATCATTATCATGATCTTTAGTGCTAAATTTTCTTCCTAAATGGAAAGTTAATGAATCGCCAGCATCACCAGAATAAGCTCTAGGGTGATCGATTATTCGACTTTTTTGAGAAACCGGTTTTCGAATAGTTCGAATAGTTGGTATTTTAAAAAAACCGGTTGCACTTTTTGAAATTCAGGAAAAACCGGTTAACCGGTTTTTTGCAGATGTTAATATTTATATCAAAAGACTGCATTTCTTTAAAAAATCAATTCTTATAATTAAGTTAAAATTTATTAAATACAAGCGTAAAAGCCTAATAATGTCAGGCAAAATAATATAATAATGAAAATATGCACAAACAAATCCGAAAATTAAAAGAAAAAAATATGAACAACATTTAGACACCTTCCTCTCCCTAATCGAAGTCAATTATTTGAAGTCGTTCAAGTTTATTGGAATTATATTGATTAAAGTTTTAAATTCGTAAACCTTTCAAAATAAAAAAAATCGTCGTAAATGCGCTCCCTGGCCGAAATACAGAATCAGTTTTTTATAAGATTTGGAGAGCAAACAATAAGTATAGCAACTCAAAAGTTCTTAATACCAAAACAGACTTTTTGGTCCCTGATAGAAACATCTGGCACTGTTAGAATTTGTTGAACGAATAGTTTTACAAGTATGCCGATTTTTAGTTTCTTACGTCGTCTGGGAGTTTCAGAAAGCTCTGGAAAGGAAACATTGCTTAGGAAAGATATATTTAAATCCATATATATATATAGATCCACGTATTTTCGCTCCCTGATAGAGATTTCAAAATCTGCTGAATTAAGCTGAATTTTAATTTTGTATGTCTTCTGGGAGCTTTAGAAAGCTCTAGAAAGAGAAAAAATTCTTAGAAAAAGACACATAAATCCTCTTATATCCACTCCCTGATAAAAATCTCAAAATATGGCTCCATTAGGATTTGTTGGACAAAAAGTTTTATAATTAAGCCAAATTTTAATTTTCTACGTCGTTTGGTAGCTTCAGAAAGCTCTGAAAAGAGAAAAAATGCTAAGCAAATTATATATTTAGATGACTAGAAGATAATTATGTTTCAAAATTGTAGAAAAAAAACATCTAAATTTTAGTTAGCATAAACAGAAACCATGGCTTAAGCCTATCTCAATGAAACGATTCTGCAGGTGAAACTTTTTTAACACAACACCTTTAAAAAATATTGGATCAAAAAAATTAAATTGGGTCATACAGGATAATTATTAATTATTTATTTGTTTAATATTACAGAATAAATTCCAATTTAGACTTAAAATATATTTTTAAGACATAAGAAATCAGTTTTTATGAATATTTAAAAAATTATTCCTAAATTTTAAAATATCACTATCACTATTTAGTACATGTTTTCTGAAATAAAATGCTTTTTTTAAAACCGGATTTTTGTGTTTAAAAAAACCGGTCTATTCGACATTCGAAAAATGAACATTTTGAAAAAACCGACAGCACATTGACTGAAAAAACCGGTTTTAAAACCGGTTGGAAAACCGCGTCGATCACCCTAATAAGCTCCCAAATGTTTCAAAGTATGCTGTTCACTTTCGTTGCCTATAAGAAAATTATTATATTTGGCATGTTTGATTTCATTATTATCTTCCAAAACAATCAGTAATTCCCGGGGCCATCGCAATCTGTCAGTGAGTGTAACTTATCAAAGCCAATAAAGAATTCTCCTTCTATGTAACCAAAACCTTTTTGATATGCATCCTAATTACGATAGAAATCTACAGAGCCATCTTGACGTCTTCGTATTAACAACCAGCCACCACCATCAGTGTTTGCATCACATTCGACCAGAAAGGATTCTGGACTGAATTTTTCAATGAGAATTTTATAAACGAGAGGTAGCTTCATCACAATTTTTTGGGGGTGTGTTGGTTTTGCTTTAATGTTGTAAGAAAATAATAAATATATTTATGTATTTTTGTACATATGTCGTTATTGACATTATAAATAGTCTTTACCATTTCTCAGGAAGATTATCAAAACGTATATCAAATATAAGGGATTCTGCAAAATATTTTTAAAGTTATTATGTAATTAAGAATAAATTAGATATTTACCATTAAATTAAAATTTAAGGTTCTTTGGATTTTTTTTCAGAACTGTAAGTGAAAAGGAAAATAATTTTTAAAAACTTCATTATTAACGTTTATGTTCTATATTGAAGTGTTTTTGCGTAGTTTGACAAAAAAAAAAAAAAAAAAAAATTTACAAATTAATCACATATTAACAAAATTTATTCACTAGTAGATTAAAATTAATATTAGAAATTTCCTTAATTTTTTACCTGTAATTACACACAAGTTTACTTTTTAGTTCATTTAAATTGATAAAAATCTTCTTTAAAATCTCAATCTCATCGACGCACAGACCTCGACTAGCAGAATTCTCCTATATAAAAATCGGTTCAGATATAAGGAATCAGGATCGTTTTTGACAAAATTTATACACGAGGTGTCCAATTTTGGGACCCTGTGGACTCGCCCTCTTTAGGTCCACATGGTCCAAGTTCAAAACTTAAACTCGCCTACACCTCTACTATCACCATGTGAAATTTCATGAGAATCGGAACAGCCGTTCCAAAGTTCCATAATTATTTCCATTTCATATTTTGTTTTTAAATATGTATATTGTTTTTAGCTTTCATTATATAATATACAAGAAATGACATGTTTTGTAAAGTATTTTGTGTTTTATTACTTTTTTAATTTTCAGTTTGACTTGTTTTGAAGAAATTTTGTGTTTTTGTTTTTATACGATTAGAGAAAAAAATAAATAAAAAAAAAACAATGGGTGATTTATGGGTTACCCAAAATTTCTATATATAATATATGGTACGTATAACATATTCCATGTTTTTTGTGTTAATTTTTCTTCTTTTTCCTATTAAGTAGTATAATATTTTTATTTATTATTATTATTATTTTTTTTTCAGATTAAACAATTAAGGATTACCCCAATAAAAAGGCCATTTGACTCAAATAAGTTGATGAACTGATTTAAAAAATATCTGATTTTTCTTTTTAATTTTTTTTATAAAATAAATCAAATAAATTTAAAAAAGATAATAATAATAAAAAATAATAATTTTCATAAATGCATTATTTAAATTCAAGGCATGATTTCACAGCCTCTGGGATCTCTAAAAGATGCACATAAAAGAGGCATGATATCATCACATGTATGATGCCTTAAAATGCGCATAATAAAGGCATGTATGAACCTAATACGTAGCGCAGCAAAGAGACCTACCAAGTGGGACATCACGAACAAAAATCATGCCTTCTTGAAGCAGGTTGGTAAGGGAGAGTTCTTTTATGTCTCCCTTACAAACCTGCTTCTGGGTATGCAGTAATTTTTGCTGGGATGTTATATTGTTGTATTCCTAGTAATATATAAATATTAATCGAATTATAATCTTGACTATTTATTTTGCAACAACCTCACATTTGTAACCAATTAAGCCGGCATTGACCACAATTATACTCATTAGAAAAGTATTGAAATTCATTCTATATATGTATGTCAGAAAAAATAATTACATGCCAAAAAGTAAAAATATTGACTATTTCCAACAGATGCTGGACTAACACTGAATTAAATATTTATTAAAATCTTAATCTAAAGAAATTAATACTTAAATATTAAAATAGCCAATGCATATTCTTAATTGATATTGGAAATTCAATTAAATTTGCTGGAAATATTTTTATTTAACTTTTAACAAAAAATCAGATTTAATTATGTAAGACTGCATAGTAGGGCAAAATGAAAATATTTTAGGTATAAATATGTAATTTCCAAGCACCCGAAAACGTTTTATTTTTATTTTTCAATCAAAATAAATATCTTTAATGTTCAAAATGTTTTTTCATTTGTTGAAAAAAATTTGTGAGGGATTTTTATTTTTAAAATAAATATGATGAAAAAATAAATATCTTTAACGATAAATATCAGTTCGAAAAAAATTTCAAATGATTGTTTTTTTTATTCATACTTTTGTTTTGTTTTCAAAATATTTTTTAATTCAAATGAAATTGTTGTTTAGAATTCATTCCATCCGATGAAAAAAGTTCAAAATAATTTTCAACTTTTGAAATAAATATCACAAAAGATATTTATATTTTTATTTCCATCATGATGAAAAAAATTAAAATATTGATGAAAATAAAAAAAATCATGATGGATTTTTATAATTTTTTGAACATTAAAGATTGTTTTTCGATTGAAATAAATATAAAAAGATTGTTTTTTTAGTATTAAAATCCGGTCTCTGGTAATTTCTAATTGGATAATATAGTAAGATTTACAAAAAAACACAATCACACAATAGATGTAGAATAGTATTTGAGTAAGTTTTGGAAGGGCGTAGGGAAGCAAAATGTGTTTTAAATTTTTTTAAAAGCATTATGTGTATTTATTCGCTACCAATATTATATAAAGATATTATATTTTTTGTAATCCTTTTAACGCTCATAGCATATATCTGATTTTAACCCTGCAAGGCTACACTTCGTCGAATCGAGGACGCATAACTGTTTTTATGCGATTTTCCATAGTATTTCTTTTTATATTTATTTAATTTTTTGTATAACACACATATTTAAAGAAATATTTCTATATACAGAGGGTGTCATAAATAAGTAAACAAACTTATCATTTCTTTTTCGCTTTAAAAAGCGGCAAATGTAACGGTCCATTTTTAAAAATTTACATGTTTTTGATGAAGTTTTTCAGATATTTTTCCTTTTTAAGTTTCTTTCTAGAGAAAGTTGAAAAGAAGTCGTTTTCGGGCGAGTCAAAAATAACTAAACAAGCAACTCTTGCCTTAATTTCTTTAATTTTTTGTTAAAAGTAAGTGAAGTTTATGGTTGCAAAATGATTTTAGCACAACAGAGATATTTATCTGTTACATTATGAGAGAAATAAAGAATCGCTTTTTCGATTATTCAGAAAACTCTAATTTAACCATAATTTCGACCTAAAGGATGGCAAATAGCGCACAATTAAGTGTAGGAGAACTAGGTGTAACTATCATACAATACGAAAAAGGTAATATAGAAATATATAAAATATCTTTAATAAAACGGCCACTTTATTCTCAAGGTGGTTAAATGCTTCAAACACAATGAACGCGTTGACCGCAATTACTCTCGTAAACGCCTAAGAATCACTACAAAAAGAATAAATAACAATTTATCTCTAAAATCCTACGCTTTCTGCTCCAAAATTTTTATCAAAACTTATTCCGGAAGTCCGAAAACTATGGTCTGAATTTACAACTCACAGAAAAATATATGAAGACGGAAAACATGGTCTAGCTGTACGGAAAATTGTATACATAAGTATAATAAATCTCCAAAATTTGATGACGTTCTATGCAGATTATGTCTAAAAATATGAAAAATTTAGAAAATAAGTCTCTGGATTGAATAACCTATGATTCGCATGAAATATTATGTAGGCTATATGTACGTTTTGCTCTAAAATGTTTAAACTTTAACCTTTAAGTATAGAAAACCAATATTTAAGTCCGGCGGAAAGGCCTTAATTGTTTGAAAATATATTATTATTTATAAAATAGGAAAAAAAAGTGGTACACAAAGGTAAAATAAATTCCCAGATTAACCTTAATCTGTTAAAAGGTACAAAGTTCCAAAAAGTTTTTGCTTAATTTTTGTGCATTTTATCCTATAGTAGGAGAACTCACCTATAAATTAGGGTGAATTTGATTCAAGATATATAGCTGAGAAAATAACTAACATTTCAGAGTGGCCTACTCAAAGTCCAGATGTGTCACCAATAGAAATTGTATGAAATTTAATAAAAAAAATAGAGTCCCCATAATTGACCAATCTGGTGGACTTAATTATTACTAAAACCTCTGAATTTTATCCAGGGATATGTAGAATATATGTAGTTACTATGCCAACACGTTTGGCACTAATGTATCAAAATATAAGCGGTCGCCGGGGCTATTAAAACCTTGTTTACTTATTTATGTAGCATTGATTTTTTTCACTTCTTTAAAAAGAACCAGACTCACTACGTAGTAATGTGTTGAATGGAATCTTTTTCTGTTTATTTTGCTAACAATACATTCTTTATTTATAATTATATGTTACTTTTGATATTTTCGATCTACAACTTGAAAAAGAACCTATTGATTTCAAGATACTACTTTGTTTACTTATTTATGACACCCGCTGTATGTTTGCACTGCTCAATTTGAAATGTCTAAGTAGGTTTTTCAAAGGATGCGTCGTCGAAACGACGAAGTGTAGTCTTTATGTAACTTTTTCATTTTAGGGAATTTCCTTGGAAGGTTGAATTTTTGCTTTTATTTTGGTTTAATGGTAAATTTTGGAATGGTGATACACAGTACATACCTTAAAATATGTAAAATAATGAAAAAACCAATAAAATTTTGAAAAATTTTAAAATTCAAAATTTTGGAAATTTCTAAAAAATGGCTAAATATTGCAAAAATTTTAATCCATAATAGAAAATAAATATATAGTAATAAAAAATATCATAGATGTACAGAATATTTTAAATTAAATACGTTCAGTATTTTAGAAGTTATAAGCGGTAGAAGTTGCTACTAATACATAAAAAAACTCACGTAATAAAATAGCCGAAAAAAAAAAGTTAATATGTATAATATTTAAAAAAAGTCTACTAACCGAAAAAAAAACCAGCCAAAATGGAAAAAAAAAACTTCAAAATGGGAAAAATCGCCAGTTTCTTAAAATGAACCAAATTTTCATTTGAGCTGAAAACATAGATAACTTTCAATTTGGAGCCGCCCTTCTGTACATATGTACATTAGGGTGGTCCAAAATTCCTTTTTGCGAGTACCATTTTGATGTAAAATTTTATGTTACCAGCCGATTTTTCGATTTTCCTATTACTAAAAGTTTTATTTTATGAGATCCTGACGCATTTGCACAGCATAAAAATGTTATCCTTTGCTTTTCCATTTTTGCACCTGGAGCGCTTTTCTCCAATGACGTTACATATGTCTTTTGTGGGAGAAGTTTCCAATATAGACCAGACTCATCGGCATTATACAACTGATCATTGGATAAACCCAAATCTTCTATCTTTGCTTTCAATTTAATTTTAAAAGAATTTACGAACTGAGATTGCGCAGAAAGTTTTTCACTGCTTATCTGAAGGAGCCGAATTCCGTATCTCTTTTTAAATTTTTGTAGCCACCCATCGCTAGCATTGAAGTCATTTCCGTTTTCACTTATGTTTTTGTGAATTTGTTTGGCTTTCTCTTTCAACATCAACCCACTTACAGGGAGGTTTTTATTCCGCATGCAAATAAACCACTTATAGAGCGATTTTTCCATTTTTGGAAGCTCTGAAGATCGTAATTTTTTGCGTTTTCCGGGTCCATAAAACGTATTGTTCACACATTTTAAAATATTGTCTTTTTTTATTTTTTATTGAACATATCGTTGATTTTGCAACTTTATACTTTTTACTTAACACTGTAACACTCGATCCTTTTTTTAAATATTCCAAAATTCCGCATTTTTCATTTAAGGATAAAAACTTTCGACTGTTTTTAGACATTACTAATTTTAAAAATAAATTCACGAACCTACTGCAACAAGTTACATAAAGCGACTAGCATTAAATACCTTCAAAATAATGGCATACTATGGTATTTATTAATTCGGGGATTCCCAACATTAAAAATAAATGCTTCTACAAATTAAAAAATCCCCAAAAATTAAAAAAAAATTGTTCACTATTTAGAGCCATTAAACTTTGTTCACTATTTAGAGCGCCCATATAAAAAACTGAGCGTTCACATTAGTGGATAGTTCTTTATATTGGATGTTCACATTACCGCGAGTTCACTGTAGTTACATAGCTTTAAAATTGCAACCTGTACATCAGAAACAAACGCGAAACAAATAATACTCCAAAAATCTATTTTAGTGTGGGGTAAATAAATCATTCAATAGGGTGTAATGCAAGAACCTGTTTATACCCTACACAACCATAGGTGGGGAGGGTATTATGCGTTTGTGCTGATGTTTGTAACACCCAAAAATATTGGTCTAAGACCCACCTTAATTTATACCAATCGGCTTAGAATCACTTTCTAAGGCGATTTAAGTATTTTGATTATTATTTTTACTAATAATCTCAATAGGGAAGAATGTCGTTCTACTAAATAATAAAAGATTACAGGCATCAATGGTCTTCTGTGAAACGTGAAATATTGTTATGAACGTGCCAATATATTTTTACGAAAATATGGGTGGATGGTAAATTGTTGGTAGAGTAGTCAATTTGTAAATTCCTTGATCAGGTATATAAATCGTACCTTCTCCTATAATGGTCTCAGGCTTACTGGAAAAAACATTACGGTTAATTTTGGCACAATCAAATTCAGCTTAAGATCTTATATCTCACTTATGTGTTTCCAATTGTATTTCAAAATTTTGCTTTTAATGAATGAATTTTCCTTTTTCACATTTTATTTTTTTTATTGATTATTAGGTAAAAAATCAGTTTTAGAATTTAAGTGGCACTTAATTCAGGGAAAGGTGATATCAATCTTTAGTATTTAAATTAAGTTTTTATATTGCACAAGAAGTAAAAAAATAATATATTTTTGAAATTTTAGGACCTTTTTTTAAAGAATTATAATGTTTTTCCTTCCGTCCGTCTGTTTATTATTTTTGCAAACTTTCCAATACAAAATCGTTTATTTTCTGACTCAATAAAGATATCGACTTCAAATTTTCTTTATTCTTGTTCTTTAATAAACTGCATAAAATATGATAAAATTGGTTGAAAATGTTGAGATATATATGGAAAAGACTTGACCAACATCTTGCAAAATTTGAGATTGTTGAAATTTCAAATGAATATATCTCGAAGAATATATAGAAGAAATAGTATATGCAAACATGTTTTCTAAAGGATTTATCAAGGACTTTAAGGTGATACAAAAAATCGAGTAAGGAATAAAAATTCGCTAGTGGTTAAACATTTTCTATGTCATTAGTACATTATTTTGAACCCCCATAGCTCCGCTCCTAAAGTTTATTTGGGATCCCGCTTCTAAACTCAAAATGTTACTATCCTCTGCTATGATTATGTGAAATTTCATGTAAATCCAACCAGCCAACCTCACTGTTTAATGTTTGACAAAGCAAAGAAAATGCCTGTACTTTAGCTATTTTTTGTATGAAATCTACTGGAGTTTTTTTGAAAAAAAAAATTAATTTCTCAAATCGGTCTATATATGCGCACGATTTTTTTTCATAATATTAAAGTGGACAATATGTACTATTTTTCAGAAAATTTTCAGAACAAACATCCTTTAATATTTTAAGTTGCAATGTTAAAAAATGTTTAACTTTAACAGCTCCTTATAAAAAAACAACACAACCTAGCTTAAAGATTGTAATTGATATTGATAGATAATTTTGTCTATTTTTATTTGGTACCCAACTTTGTTACAAAAATTTAAAAATTTAAATTTAATTAAGATCTCAACCATAATACCAATAAAACTATATAAATTACAACAAACACATAAACAAATATATTTTATTATAATAAGTTTACATTGAATATTGGTAAGCATGTATGTGGGTATAATTTAATACCCTTCACTAAAGATGTATAAGGTATATATGTATGTATAAATTTGTCATTCCGTTTGTAATTTCTACAATATTAATTTAAGAGCCTTATATATTTGGTCTTTATAGTTAGGAGAATCGAAATAACAATACCCGTCCTTCCGTTGGTGTGTCTGTTATTATGATATTTATAAAGCGCGCCAATAACTTTAGTGTATGATATATACATCCAAATATCGGTAAAGATTCTGAGAATTTAGCTATTGAAAAACATTAAAATCGGTACTTAAATGTCGAAGATATCGCCAGAAATCCAAATCAGTCCAATAATAGCCGAGATAAGGGCAAATCTATTTGTTCACATTTATATTGACCGTCCGTGTGTCGGTTGTAATGCCGTTTATGAAGCCCACCGATAACTGCCATATATAATATATACATCAAACGATCAGAAATTCTTTCGAAAATTTTGCCATTGAAAAAATGTAGAATGTATGAAAGCATACGTTAAGGTGAAAATTTTATTATTTGTCAGTAAGATGGTGATGGGTAGAAAAGATTCGGCACAGCCAAATATTTTTATACCCAACATCAAAAAGATGGGGGGTATATTGATTTTGTCATTCCGTGTGTAACATGTCGAAGGTATCATCTAAGACCCCACAAAGTATATATTTTCTGGGTCCTGGTTTGATTCGTCTGTCCGTCCGTCTGTCCGTCTGTTGAAAGCTCGTCTGTAGGGCTCGAACGGGAAGACGTAGGGGGACGAAATTTGGCACAAATATTTGCCTTATATAAGGTTTGTATGGGATTGAAAATCGGTTAATAAACAAGAAAGCTAAAAAAGAGCTAAAAACTAGAAACACAGGGTGTCCTTTTTATACTTTTCTGCTGATATATCTTCAACAAAAGCATGTACGACAATGAAATTTTGTATGTATAGTTCGAGGATCGATAAAAACTCGAAAACCGCCCACTTTACCACCCACCTCCCATATAAGATGAAAATCAACGAAATTGTTTTCAAATGTTGCATAAAAATGCAGTCGTCAAGTGGTCAAATTGACAATTTATCAAAATAGCATAATTACTATTATTTTTTTTTTTTAAGTTTCAAAATTTTTAAAAGCAAAAAAATAATATAAATATCCAGAATTATCCATAGCATTTACATACATCTTAAATATCAGAATATCCATTTATATATTCTGTTTTAATATTTTGTGAATTTCGATTTTAAACCATTTTGAAATGCTTGATGAATCACTGAATTTTTTAGACCTGCAGCTCGCAATTTTGAAAATAATTGAATGAAATTTGGCACGAATGGTTTTTTTGACAAAAGAAAAATCATTACTAAAATTTGTTTTGATCGGTTCCCATACAAAGATATTGCCGAAATAGAAGTTAAATGGTTATATATGACATATTAATAGTCAGATTTCGACGAAATTTTGCAATATATCATGTTTTGTAACCATAAAATTCTCTTCAAAAGAATTGGTCCACGCTAGACCACAGAAAGTACTTCCCGAAATTCACTTAAAGTTCATAAACCAAAAATTTTAACATTAGGTTCAAATTTGCAAATTAGCTTTTATTTATAAGATTCTACAATTTTAGGGGCATCAGAAACGGTAGACAACACAGTGGTATGCATGGAAAAAATATTTTTTTTTTTCGAATTTTTAATTTCCTTTTATGTTGAATAAACTTCAGAATGGTATAATTATTAGCATTATTGATTGAGCATATTATTGATTAATAAAACAGTATTTAAAAATTTCTTATTCACCAAAGAACAAAATTAAGAAAAATAAAAAAAAAAAAAAAAAAAACTTTATGTATATATTCATTATTTTTTCGTTAATATTGTTCGGTGGGTTATATTAAAACATATATAAAATCTAGAGAAGATTATCTTTTCAACGATTTAATACCACGTTTGGTATACCTTTGCCCCTTTGTGCTACGCTATTTTTTGTAATCAGTCGATAATGTCAAATTTGAAAACTGTAATGCACTTTGGCAGAATAATCGCTAATCACTTTAATTACATTTAATATTGTACTATACATCTCAATACTGGTGAAGGGTATACATATACTTGTTATCATTAATTAATTTCGTCCGTCAGGTAATAATAAAATGTTTAAAATTTATTCTGCCAACCAAAAGAAATTACGTATTTCCTCCTCGTTTGAGGGCCGACAATGTGGTGGTCCATTATCGGGTGCTCCTTCGGCTATAAGTGAGTTTCGCAGAGCCCG
Organism: Protophormia terraenovae; assembly: GCA_951394005.1. Taxonomy (NCBI): domain Eukaryota; kingdom Metazoa; phylum Arthropoda; class Insecta; order Diptera; family Calliphoridae; genus Protophormia; species Protophormia terraenovae. The sequence goes on along the minus strand of OX596073.1, from coordinate 43,663,889 downwards.
CATAGCTAATGTGTTACGCTGAGAGGCCACATTCAAGTCAATCAAACGTTCGGGATAGTGGACACCAATCATGCAGTCTACTGCTTCCTGCAGATTTAAAGGCATACGCCAGGGTTCGTGTCTGTAATAAAAAAGTAATAGAGAATTTTTAAAATTTTATTTAGATGTCTCCAAATGTTCAAAAGTTACAGAGTTATTTAACTTAGAACGCATAAACCTCTTAGTTTTTATACCCACCATCAAAAAGATGGGGGGTATATTGATTTTGTCATTCCGTGTGTAACATGTCGAAGGAATCATCTAAGACCCCACAAAGTATATATTTTCTGGGTCCTGGTTAGATTCTGAGTCGATCTAGCTGTGTCCGTCCGTCTGTCTGTCTGCTGAAAGCAGGATAGGACTCGAACGGGGCAACGTAGGGGGATAAATATTTATATTATATAAGGTTTGTTTGGTATTGAAAATGGGCAAAATCGGTTAATAAATAAAAAAGTTATGGGCTAAAACTAGAAACACAGGGTGTACGTTTCATAATTTTCTGCTGATATCTCTTAAACGAAAGCATGTACGACAACGAAATTTTGAGGGTCGATATAAACTTGGAAACAAAAAATGGGCGTGGTCCGCCCACCTTTCATATAAGGTGAAACTTCAACGAAATTGTGTTCAAATAATTCAAGGACCAATGAAAACTCGGAAACAAAAAATGAGCGTGGTCCGTAAAATTTGAAAAAGTTGATGGTGGGTATATAGTAGGGTGATCGACGCGGTTTTCCAACCGGTTTTTTCAGTCAATGTGCTGTCGGTTTTTTCAAAATGTTAATTTTTCGAATGTCGAATAGACCGGTTTTTTTAAACACAAAAAACCGGTTTTAAAAATAGCATTTTATTTCAGAAAACTTGTACTAAATAGTGATATTTGAGTCGAAATTTAGGAATAATTTTTTAAATATTCATAAAGACTGATTTCTTATGTTTAAAAAATATAGTTTAAGTCTAAATTGGAATTTATTCTGTAATATTAAACAAATAAATAATTAATAATTATCCTGTATGAATTTTTTAATTTATTGTAATATCTGTAATATTTTTACACCCTATTTAATTTTTTTTCCAATATTTCCTTTATTTTTTAAAGGTGTTGTGTTAAAAAAGTTTCACCTGCAGAATCGTTTCAATTGAGACAGACTTCCATATTAAGCCATGGATTCTGTTTATGCTAACTAAAATTTAGATGATTTTTTTCAACAATTTTGAAACATAATTATCTTCTAGTCATCTAGATATACAATTTGCTTAGTATTTTTTCTTTTTCCAGAGCTTTCTGAAGCTCCCAAACGACGTAGAAAATGTGGCTTAATTATAAAACTTTTCGCCCAACAAATCCTAATGGAGCCATATTTTGAAATTTTTATCAGGGAGCAGATATAAGTGGATTTATGTGTCTTTTTCTAAGAATTTTTTCTCTTTCCAGAGCTTTCTAAAGCTCCCAGAAGACGTAAAAAATTAAAATTCGGCTTACTTATAACCCTATTCGTCCTACAAATCCTAACGGAGCCAGATTTTGGAATCTCTATCAGGGAGCGAAAATACGTGGATCTATATATATGGATTTATATATATCTTTCCTAAGCATTGTTTCCTCTTCAGAGCTTTCTGAAGCTCCCAGATTACGTAAGAAACTAATAATCGACTTATAAAACTATTCGTTCTATAAATTCAAACAGAGCCAGATGTTTCCATCAGCGACCGAAAAGTCTGTTTTGGTATTAAGAACTTTTTAGTTGCTATACTTATTGTTTGCTCTCCAAATCCTATCAAATTTAATCAAATCTTTTAATTTTCGGATTTGTTTGTGCATATTTTCATTATTATATTATTTTTCCTGACATTGTCAGGCTTTTACGCTTGTATTTAATAAATTTTAACTTGATTATAAGAATAATTGATTTTTTTAAAGAAATGTAGTCTTTTGATATAAATATTAACTTCTGCAAAAAACCGGTTAACCGGTTTTTTCTGAATTTCAAAAAGTGCAACCGGTTTTTTTAAAATACTAGCTATTCGAACTATTCGAAAACCGGTTTCTCAAAAAAGTCGAATAAGCGATCACCCTAGTATATAGATTCGGCCAAACCGAATAAAACATTCGCGCTTGTTTATATTAAAATTATTTAATTAAAATTATACTCACATATATTCCTTAGGTACTTTAGATAGCTCAGGTACATATTGTTTGATGTATTGGCCCATGGGATCTAACCTTTTGGCCAATGCCACTGGACATGTAACCAATGAAGAATCGAGTACACTCTCAAAAGCCGATGAACTAACCCACATCCAATTGCCAGCACATACAGACCAATCAGCATCCAATAGATATTTTAAAAAATAACGTAAACCATGTTCCCAATTTTGCCAAAGACCACCGCGTGTCAAAAAAGTTGCTACCGTATTGCGTAGAGTATGATGTAACCATCCTTCAGCTAATAATTGACGCATTGCTGCATCGATTAGGGGGAAACCGGTTTGACCCATTGTCCAACGTTTCAACTGATCATGATTGGCCTGGGCCCAGGGTATGTTCAAACATATTTCATTACCCTCCATACGATCATAATTTGGATTATTGACGGACATAGTATAGAAATATTCACGCCATATCAACTGACCGGTAATGTGAGACCCACCGGACATGTGTAAACCAAGACCTTTAGCTTGTAGTTGTACATTTTTAAACAAATCATGGACATCCCAATAGAATTTGCGTACCGACAAGCAACCAAATCTTAAATGGGCGCTCATGGACTTGGGTGATTCCAAAATATTGGGTTTGGCCTGATTGGGTAAATAGTAACCGCATTTGAAAGCGTTTTCTTCGACTTTAAGACGTTGATGTAAATGTAACAGAGCCTGTGTTTCACCACCAATCCATTTGACTTTAGCCAAACAACTCAAGTTGTCGGGATAAACATTAAAGTCTTCCGGAGTGGGAAACTGTAAGTACAATTTTTAAACAAGTAAAAAAGAATTATCAAATAATGTTTAATTAAAAACTTACCTCCAAAAACACTTTCAATTCCATTATAAGTTTTTCATTTAGTTTATGAAATTTGACACCTCGCCAATCTGGATCTGGCACCGGTCTTGGTGGTAAGCCAATTATTTGTACTGTATGCTAATTTAAATAAATATTTATTAGCTCATTAATAAGACATTCTTAAGTTAATAAATATGATAAGAATTACCAAAAACATTTGATAAGTTAGCGGTGGTATTCCCCCATTTGTATCGATAACCTCTTTGGGATCCCATAATGTGTGCGAGATTCTTTCTAGGCAAGTTATACCTAAATCGTGACAAAGTTTCTTAACTGCATTATCTCGTCTATTCCAAATCGGTTCACAATCTTGCTCAAAACATAATTTATTTATACCACAAATTTCGTGTAGACGGCGAAATATTTGTACTGGACTTCCTTGTAACATATAGAGGCGTCCCAAACTTAAACTGAGATTTTGCAATTGCTCGTTAATATCTTTAAGGGAGTCTAAAAGGAATTTTAAACGATTATAGCCAACCGATTTAGTGCCTGTAAAAATAATAATGTATGAAGGGGATAAGAAGTTAAATATTATAAGAAGATTAATTAAGATCTCTATACAAACGTGGTGGTACTATATGTACAAACAGTTAGTGAGAATCGCTATGATTTCATTTTTCTAGAATTACCTGCTACAAATAGGAGTGCTAAATCAAATCTAGACACTAGTGGGATGAATGATTTGATCCGATCTTTTGAGGGGACCAAATGTGTTCAATCACTTTGAGTATTTTATGTGAATTAAGATGTCCAATTTTCAGATTTACATATTTTGTATAAAATTTGGGAAAAGTATAACAAATTCCATGAACAATCTTTTTTTTAAATCTTAATTTTATTGAGTGCAAAAATTTTAAAAATGGCACTACTATTTCATTGCACACAGCTGTATTTCTATTTAAAAATAAATAAATTTTTTAGCTTTAAATTATTATTTTTTAATTAATGTAACGTTTATACGCAAGATAATTGCAAATAAATAACTCACGCAAATTACATAAAGAAATATATTCCTTATTTGTAATGACGGATGGGAAAAATATTTTTTTTTTTTAATGTTATTTATTAAATTATTGTATCTGCCTTTACTTCTTAGGCCTAACAATACGTATTAAAATCTTATATCTAAAAATAAAAACTATTTGCTCTCAGCTAAGAGCCATGATTGGCAAATGGTTCTTAGTGCAGTCGTAAATCGCTTCTACGAAGCCTTGTTTCAGATTGAGTTCTGGATAAAAATCTTGCTAGCGGGTTAGGATGCTGTTGTAATTTACAGGCGTATCTCCCTCTAATTTTTTCAAATTCTTCTTTTACTAATGTTATTTCTAAGTCTCTGTGGATGTTCTCGTTCCTTATGTACCATGGCGCGCCTGTCATAGTCCTAAGGATTTTCGATTGTGCCCTCTGTATAAGATCAATACTAGTGTTACTTGCCGTTCCCCATAATTGGATACCATACGTCCAAATTGGTTTTAGGATAGTCTTATACAGGATGACTTTACAGTCAAGGCTTAATTTAGATTTGTTGCTGATCAGCCAATGGAGATTGGAAGCTTTAATTTTCATATGAAGCCTCTTGGCTTCAATGTGCCGACGCCATGTAAGACGTCTGTCTAAATGAATACCAAGGTAATTAACATGATCAGATTGTGGGATATTTACGTTGTTAAGCGAAACTGGTGGACAGTTGCCTCTCCTTAATGCAAACGTAACGTGTTTACTTTTGAGTTCATTTACTCGTATTCTCCAATTTTTCAACCACGTCTCCACATTTTTAAGGTATTTATCTAATTCTCTAGATGCTATACATGGGTCCACGTGAGAACTTAAAATAGCAGTATCATCGGCAAATGTTGATATAATCAAGCTGGTACTTATAGGTAAATTCGAGGTGTAAATTAGATACAGCAATGGTCCAAGGACACTGCCCTGTGGAACTCTAGCAATAATTGCATAATTTTCTGTAATATAATGGGTGATTCAAGTAGAGATACTTTTTTCAATAGCCTTTTTTTGACAGATCACGTGTGAGTCATGTCATGCTGTCATGTTGTTTTCCCAAGCGACATCGCTTCGCTCTATGGGCTCTTGAAAAGTTCCAAGAACGTTTTCGAGGCAAATTTGTTCAGCGATGAGGCCCATTTCTGGCTCAATGGGTATGTAAACAAACAAAATTGCCGCATTTGGGACGAAGAGCAATCTAAAGATATTCAAGAACAGCCACTTCATCCAGAAAAAACAACGGTGGAATCCGGTGGAATCATCGGTCCATATTTCTTTAAAAATGATGCTGGTGCATGATAATCGACTATTTGATGCCTGAAATTGAAGCTCGTGATCTCAGCAACATTTGGTTTCAGCAAGACGGCGCCACTTCCCACACATCGCATTAATCAATGGATTTATTGAGAGAGCATTTCGGTGAGCACATAATTTCACGTTTTGGGCCGGTCGATTGGCCACCAAGATCGTGTGATAACACACCATTAGACTTTTTCCTGTGGGGATATGTAAAGTCTAAAGTTTATGTAGACAAACCCTTCGATTCAAACCTTGGAGGAAAACATCACGCGTGTCATTCGCCAGTTACCAGTCGAAATGCTCGAACGAGTCATCGAAAATTGGACTCAACGGATGGACCATCTGCGACGTAGTAACGGCCAACATTTAATAGACATAATCTTCAAAAAATAAATGCCAAAGAATGTTCTTTCAAATGATAATAAACATTCCCCATTAAATTTGAATTTTCTGTGTTTTTTTCTTTAAAAAAGTAGGGAACCTCGAAATGGATTACGCTTTAGTAACACTGTTTTACACGAAACACCCTGTTTGTTAGGTAGGACTCTACTAATTTATGAGTACTTGCTGGCAACAGACATTTAATTTTATATATAAGGCCCTTATGCCAAACTTTGTCAAAAGCTTGGGCGACATCCAAGAAGATTGCAGAGCAATACTTTTTATGTTCAAAAGATTTTCTTATCTCTCCAGTTAAACGGTTTACCTGCTCGATAGTTCCATGTTGTTCACGGAAACCGAACTGATGAACTGGGATGACATTTTGTCCATTTAATAATGGTATTATTTTTCTGTGGAATACTTTCTCAAATAGCTTAGATGGTAGTAGACTAATTGGTCTGTACGACGTTGGTACTGTCAATGGGAAAAATATAACTATTAAAATTGAAAAGTCTTTGAACGCACCCAGTCGAAAAAGGAAGGACTAAAGATAAGTTCTAAACTGCTTCATTTTGGATCCGCAAGACATGCCACTCGCATTCCAACATTATTTCTTTTTTACACGGCATGTCATTGGAAGCAAGGCCTTCCCTTCTCGAGAACGCAAGGACTCTTAAATTAATAAATATGCTCTCTTATGTGCAATGCTATTACAAAAGAGTCTGAAAAAATGACATGAGGACTACCTTCTTTATCGACACTTAAAATAAGACTAAATAATTGTGAGTTTCGTATGTCTCGTAATAACAATTGTTTTCTGTTTGTAATGAGAGTTAATAAGTGAGTGATACACCTTTTATTTCGCATCTAATGAAAGGGAAACAAAAATTAGTACCGGATTTTTTAAATGAAACTGAGACATTATCTGAGGAATTTTTATAGAAAAGAAATTCCATATAAAAACGGACAAAAATTGGCATTTTCAATGAAATTCGCTACAGTTATTACTTTTTGTAAGTGTTGCTCAAATTACAAACTTTCAGACTGAAGACTCTTTCCGGTCCAAAAATATGACGTTTTAAAAATTCAAAAACTATAGAATTTTTTCCAAAAGTGTTCATACTTTATTGCTCATAACTGCTATGAACTCAATAAAAACATTTTTAGTTTTCAAGTTTACATCGATCCTTGAATGTCCGTTGTTTAAGAGATATCGGTGTAAAAGTATGAATTGTAACTACGACGGACACCGATATTTTCCCAAAACTTTCTTGTTTATTAAGCGATTTTGCCAATTTTCACAAACAAACATTATATAAGATACATATTTGGGATAAATTTCATTCCCCTAGGTGGTCCGCTCTGAGTTTTATCATTCTTTCAAAAGACGGACGGACAAGCTAGATCGTCTTATATTTTCACGAGGACCCTAAATATCTGTAATTTACTTAAAGAACGTCATAACTCAAAAAAACGAGATTTTTGATTTAATAATGTAAAAATACACGTTACATCAAAGCTTTATCTACTACAAAAGCATCGTGACATATCTTTTATGGCCACGGATTGGGAAGAGAATTTGTCTATTTCAACATGTTAAGCTAAGTTCACATTACACTAATATTTGACGATTTTTACAAAAAATTTGATTTGTCTAATGTGAACACCAAATATTTTTATGAACCAAACAAAAAACAGCTGATTTTGGTCAAACAAATATATTTGCTTTGAGTCAAAAATGTGATTAGTGTGAACATTGTGTGAACACAAGATGTAAAATATTTGCCAATATTTTTGGCGAATTTTTGTTTGATCTTACAAAAGAAATGTAAGATCAAACAGGGGCAAACAACAGCTGAAGCGGCGGGCTGCTTGAATTAAAAAGGTTGTTGTTACATAAACTTAAACTTCAAATCGACAAATATAAATGAACAATTTATATTTTATTATTTAATACAGTTTTCTAAATAAAACATTTAAAATATGAACATATATATTTATATTTTTTATTAAAAACATAATAGTGATTGTTAAGTTTTTTATACAGCTGAAAGTGGCGTGCAAAAAATAGAAGTCGAAGTCGAGTTAAAATTGTCGGCGGCAGCTAAATGAAAGCATAAATTTTATTTTTATTTTATATTTTTCATTAATTATTATTTATTTTCATTTTCAACAAAATTTTCAATAACTTAAAAAGAAGTAACCATTTTTCTAAAATATAAAATAAAAACGCTACAAAAATGATCTTGACATACACAAATTCCGAACTCTCTAACAATTGTTATAAATCCATAAAAGCGAAATAAAACATATTATTTTGTTATAAATTGATTTAATAATTGACATCAAATAAATTTATGATAGTTTGCATCTAATCTGAACGGGCTTAAAATATTATTCCTCTTATCGTATTTTACGATATTGGATAGCTGTTTCATCAAACAAAAAACGTCAAATAAATGCGCTTAATGTGAACAGAAAATTAACTCTGTATTTAGTTGCAAAAATTACGGGAAAACACGACCAAATAATTTGTGTCAAATATTTGGCTAATGTGAACTTAGCTTTACATATGGAATGAAAGTCCCAATATATTCCTACATATTAAATGAAAAGTATACATGTACTTAGGGATAAGCAATTGACAGGAACTGATCTTAATTGACTGCATAACGTTACTCTGCAGAAAAAGATTTTTTTTGTCGCCCTGTGTACTGTTTAGTACGCTAGTAGCAGGGTTGTCAGATTTGTTTAGCCTCTACCTTCAAATTGTTAATCAGAAATCGCCAAAAATCGCCAACTTAAATTTTATTTGTTTTTTTAAAGAAGAACTAAAAAATTAACTAAAATTGTTAGAGCTTCAAATTTCATATAATTTTATAATATAATAATTAAAGCACAATTTTGTTATTTGTTGCTAATAAAATAAAAAATATTTAAAAAAATCGAGTGAAATTTGGACCCGCTATAGCGAAAAAACTTTACCAAGATAGGTTCAAAAATACAAATTTTAATGTTTGAAGCCAAATATCTCTTAAACTAAAAGAGATAACCTACACATGCGACGATGTTTTTTGTAGATCTCGACTAGCAGAATCTACTCATATAAAAAATCTTTTAAATCGGCTGAGATATAACGAATCTGGATCGTTTTATTTTTTGAACACCCGAGGTGTCCAACTTTAGGACTCTCTGAACCCGCCCCCGTTATGGTTATAAGGTCCAACTCAAAACTTAAACTCGCCTATACCTCTACTAACACTGTCTGAAATTTCATTGAAATCGGACCAGAAAATGGAAATTCCAGATTTATTTCCATTTTATTTTTGAAACGGGATACTGTGCTCGGTTTTAGGTCAAAAATTTATTGAATTTATTATATTTTTTAACAGAGCGTCTTCTCTTCATTGTGACCTATAAAATCTTAATATACATATTTGAAATATGATGGAAAACAAATTATCAAACATTTATTGAAGCTATTTATAAATTAAGGATCTTTCGGACTTAGATCAAGGGTTCTCACAAGCATTCGCTTCGCGACCCACTTGAGCCGTTACAACTTAAAAACGACCCAAAGGCATTTTGGAGTAGCAAATTAACTGTATCCTAAGAAACTAAAATCTTTGAAATTTTATAATTTAAACGTATTTATTAAAATTCGTATGTTGAATTTCAAGTTTGAATTAAAATTAGTATTAATTTGAAAAAAAAAAGTGATACTTTCTCAATTTCATATCAAATATTATTCCTAAATAATTCTAAATTCAAAAATTAATTGTATTTTCTCAATTTGGTATCAAAAGCATTTGTTAAATCAGGCTATATTTAAGAAAGTAGTGAACATTTGATATCAATTAATTATAAATTTAAGATAAAACCTTTGTGTTTAAAAAGGGATTTGAAAAATTGTGTATAAATGTCTTGACCCAAGGACGAAATATCATTAAATGTTTTTTACAATTTGCAAAAATTACCAGCATGATAATAAAAATCAAGCACAAACAATAATTTTCGTGTTTTTACTCTATATAAATATCTTTAATTACTTTGCAACTTTAATTAGTAATTTCGCATTATTTTATAAGTACGAAGAAATAAATACATGTGTGTTACTCTTTAAAGAAATACTTTTAATTTTATGTTCAAACAAAAATCTTTGCACAAACTCCTTGTGGGTCGCGGCCCTCATTTGAAAGACGTTGCGTTAGATATAAAAATACTAAAAATAGTCGATTGCTAGTAAGAAAACGTCATAGTTTTACTCCACAAATGCCTATTTAATAAAATTTAAAAAAAATATGCCAAATAAATCGCCACCTTGTCAAAAATTGCCAAACGGAGAATTCAATCGCCAAAAGCAATTAAAAATTGCCATGTTTAGCAAAAAAGTCGACACATCTGACAGCCCTGGCTAGTAGTTTTTATACAAAATATAACACCTTTTATTTGAACTTCTCTTGAGCTTTTTTTTAACATTTATATTAAAATATTCTCCTTAACCTTCTAACCAGGGATGGAAAATAAAAATATTTCTGAGTATCAAAATAAATTCCAAATAGAACTTTTTTCACCCTCAGGTGAACTTTTCTATTATTATATATTTTTTATTTAATAAAAAAAAAAAAACGAATACGATACCAAATCATCAAATTATTTTAATCAGATTAAATATTATAGTTATTAAAAAAACTTAAGCAGAGAAAAGTTCAAGATCAATTCTTTAAAATTGAGCAGTTAAGCTTTAGTTTTGTTAAAATATAATTCACTAACTGATGTCTTTAAAATTTTTAATATTTTCACTTCAATTTGATTTACTACAACTTGTAGTTTCCTGTAATGATTGTATATTTAAGAGTTTGAAATTTTATAAATTAAACCTACAGCTCAAATATTATATGTAGTAATATAAGGAGTGCGATCGAAAAAATCTTAACATATATAAAATTCAATAATTTGGAAACGGTTGATCTTAGAGTTTTGATTATTTATTATTTAATTGATATTATACTACAGATCACAGAAAATTATAACTTTTATACTTCTGTCACTACTTATCAGAGTTGGGGGTAGTGCACTAAATTGTGAGTGCATTCAGCTTTTCACTAAATCGCACTATAGTGAAAAAAAATTTGAATTTTAACTATTTGGCACCACTATAGTTATAGTGAACTACCACTAAAAAATTTTAGTGATATTGCAATTTTTTCACTAAAACTAAATTTAGTGGTAGTGAAAAAATTTGCACTACACTCATTAGTGCAAAATCTGAACAGTCACTACACATAAGCTGCAAATAATTAATTTTCACTAAACATAAATATGAAATTTCTCTTTTCACTAAACATAAACATGACATTTTTCCAATCAATCATAACTTACTGAGTTAATTTTAGAGAGCTATGATGGTAATTATCAAATTTATAATCGTTTTAGAACAACACTATATAATTTAGAATTTCTTTTATTGAGTTTTGGAAATTTTATAAACGTATTTGTGTATATTGAGACATCCATATATAAACGAATTACGTTACTGACTAATTCATCATTCCACAGACCGAACGCCTAAAGTTAGAGAGATAAAATGTTGCCAAAAAATATATCCATTACGAAGGTATTTTTGGAAATTGGAACATTTAAGAGACTATATTTGTATACAATATATGTTTTAAAATACAATTTAAGTTTAAAATTGGTTTGTGAACATTTAAGTTAGTCTTAATTTTGTACTTAGAGAAGAAAGTTTAAAAAACATTAGGTCATCTTTCAATTTGGTGAAGAATTTCTAAGTTCCACTAACGTTAGTGAAGGGTTGTTTTTTGCACTAAAGTATTTAGTGAAGAAAAAAAATGTTGCACTAGGCTTGAGCTGAAAAAATTTTAACTATCACTAATTAATTTTAGTGGAAAAAATTTTTTTTTTCACTACCACTATGCTGAGTGAGGCTGATATTTTTCAACTCACCACTAAAAAGTAAAGATTGTAGTTAAAAATTTTTCACTACCACTAAGTGTTAGTGGAAACTGCAAATTTAGTGCACTACCCCCAACTCTGCTACTTTTGAACTCTTTGACCTTTTTTGATAACTAGGGGGCGGATTTATATGCAAATGCATGTTTTTTTTGGAGCATTTAAAAATAATCTTATGTTGTTATCTATCCGAATCAGACATTTTACTAAAAACTGGCATCGATTTGTTAGTGCATATTTTTGCATATTTTACCTAATAATGCATATTTTTCATTTTTTGGTTTTTAAAAATTTTTTTGTTGCAATCTTATTTTTATATTTCTCATTTTGATGTAAAATGCAAGCACCCAAAATTTTTTTATTTTTATTTTTCAATCAATATTCAAAATATTCAAAAAATAATTTTTCATTTGTTGTGAAAAATATGTGAGGGATTTTTATTTTTTAATATAAATATTCATCATGATGAAAATAATAAATATCTTTACAAATAAATATCAGTATGGAAAAAAATTTCAAATTATTTATTCATACTTTCTTTCATAAATATTTTTTTATTCAATAAAATTGTTGTTGTTTAAAACTTTTTTATCCGATGAAAAAAAGTTGAAAATAATTTTCTACTTTTGTAATAAATATCACAAAAGATATTTATATTTTTTATTTCGATTTTGATGAAAAAAATTAATATATTGATGATTTCAATATATGCTATGGATGAGTTGAATGATAACTACTCTAAAGCTATAAAAAAATTAAACGAATACTAACATCAAGCAATATTAATAATAAATTCTCATTTGTTTCTTCCAATTATGGATTTCTTTCTGAAACTATTACTAAATTAGAGGGTTTCGATTCATTAAGTACTCAAATCAGTTTAATTGATAGTGCTTTTGCAAAAATCAAAGCTGCAGAAGGCCCCGTTGCTGAAAAAATAAAATTAAAGTTGCAAGCTGTTATTTAATAAAAAAAATTATAATAATGGATTTGAGAAAAAAAAAAAGAAAAATTCAGAATCAATTACTTTGCGTGCAGATGATGATTCGTGTTTGGAAGAATACTCTTCTTCTGAACTACAATTATTCAATTATGCTCCTATCACTTATGTTTACGTTGAAAGATTATTTTCTATGTATAAAAATTTTTTACGCCAAAATAGAAAAACATTTACATTTGACAACTTAGTAAAAAATATGTTTGTGTATATAAATAAAAACCTTTCTAACTAAGGTTGTATTAAACTCAATGTCACTAATATAAGTTTTAAAAAATGTGATCTGAAGGAGTACAAATTTAAAAAAGTACAAAAAATTAGTATTGATCTTTTAAAACGTAGCTTTAACTTTTAAAATAAAAATACAAAATGTATTGCATTTCTTAGCTTAAGATGGACTGATTTTTGTTTTTTCTTATAAAATAACTTATTTTTTTCTTTTTATTTAATAACTATTAACAAAAAATAAATGCATATTTTTTAATTTTTAGGGTATATTTTTAATTTTTAAGTGCATTTTATAGGCACATATTGTTCAAAAATATATGCATAAAAATCCGCCCCTAATTGATAATCCTTCCATTAGAAATTTGATAGATGTTTCAGTCACTTTTTTGGAACAGTCTGCCCATCTCCTTTTAAAATCTTTGATATTTTGGGACAACTCTTTTGTTTTCTTCGATTCTCTTTTCACAAATGTCCAATATCTTTTCAGTGGTCTTAGCTCCGGACAATTTAGAGGATTGACCTTCTCTTGGTACAAAAACTATGTTATTGCTTTGGTACCACTCTAGAGCTTTCTTACGTAGTGACATGATGCCAAATCGAGCCAAAAATAAAAAGATTTTTGCATACATTCTTTGATATATTTTTAGGTATTTATAGAGCCCACTGTAACAAATGACTTGCATCTTTTGCTGCAACTGCATAAATTTTGCCACACCACGAATTCTTTAGGAAATTTCGTCAGCTTTTCGGTCCTAAACTTATCTTCAACATTTCTTTGAGCATCAGCAATATAAAAATTTTGACTCGGAAGCTGCGAAAAATCTGCCAGTACACACGTTTCATCGTTCTTTGTACAACATGAGTAATTTTGTATGAAATTTGATTTTAATTTCCGTGCCCTATTCTTGGCTTCTAAATTTTTTGCAGCATTCCAGTCTGGAACTTTTTGACTTTATATGTTCTTAACTCCACATTAGCTTTAACTTTTCGCACCAAATAGTCTGAGCACTGAGCTAATCGGTATGCTTTTCTACCAGATGTGTTTAGAGTTCTTTTCAATATACTTTCAATTTTCTTGGCCTCTCCAATATAATGTGGCCCTTTTTTCTTCCCGAACAATGTTTCCTATCAATGGTCGTATTCTCCTGATACTGTTTAATAACCTTGGAAACAGTTTGACAAAGGACATTTAATTCTTTGACCAATTATTTGTATGACCAATTTGAATTTTTTTGAAATTTATTAATAATTTATAGCACGAACATCATTTTCGGCACTCATTTTGATCAAACTCACAACAAATCAACATGGATGTCATTAAAAATAATAACTGACATATTTTTCAATGATAACCAGATCAAAAAAAAAAAAAAAAAAAAATTAAATATTGCTTCAAAAAAAAGTTATGAGGCAAAACGTGTGTTAATACTTTTTCGATCGCTCTCCTTAGTCTATTTGTCCTCGAAGCTCCAGAATTTAGTCAAAGATAGTGTTCATTGTAAGAAATAATGCAATTTCATTATTACTTCAAAACACTAACTGTAAATATGTACATACATATAAATCAAAGGTGTTAAAAAACATAGATTTCTATTCGAAAACTATATACTCCAAAATATATTTTCTTTTCAAAATTTTATTTTTAATTCGAATTGTGGAATATCCAGCTAATCGTTTGACAATATCAAATGACTCGAGGGAGTATTTCGGTACTTTTGAATATTAAATAGTGTCAAAAAAAGTACTATAGTATCAACTTTTCCATCCTTGCCTCTAACACACTTACCCGCACTTTCTCCATCAAAGATAAAAATCGGCAAAAGTTCGATGTCAGTATTTTTGTCCGCTATTGCTTCCAATAGAGCAGGATTATCGTGTAATCTTAGACCATGTCGGAACCAAATTATATTAATCGACATATTTAATTTTAAACTGATTTTTTGGTTGTTGTATTTAAGCTTTATTTATTTTATTTTTTGCACAGTTTCTATAAATTTATACTATTAGATTAATTACAATAAATTTTAAGTTATTTTGCGTTTTAGTTGTTTACAAGACAACTTGTTGTTGGCAAATGCACTCATTGCACTTGGAATTATGAGCAAAGTAAACTTTTGTTATTTATCTCGGTGTTTGAAATGAGTATAACTATGAGTAGTTTTGTGGTTGTTTAATAATAGTTTTCATGTAGTGTTAGTTGGTCTATTGTTTGAAAGTTTCACTCATTTAAGATAGTTTGTATTGTTTCGGAAACAACCTCCACCAACCCTCGTTTCCATAGTTAAACATGTTTACAAAGTATTTATGTTCTCACACACTCAAATCGTGAAAAATGTAGGGTTTCTAATGAACGATTTATTTGTTGTTGACCTTTAAGAATCATTTGCTAAGACCGACATAGATTAAGGGAAAAAAATTAAAGCGTTCTCCGAAAATTATTAAATAACATTAATTTTGAATAACGTAGTCACTTGATCAAAGATATTTTGATATTCACCCCTAAAAAATGGTATTTGTGTCAATATTGACCACAAATCTCAATATTGATAAAGTTTTGTAATTTTCTAAGGCGATTTAAAGTCGATGTCGAGTTGAAACGACTATGATTCCGTCGACACATTTTTTCATGTCGACTTAGAATGAAAGTTTGCAAAATTAAAGAAAAGTCATAATAATTTACCTTTTTAAAAACGAAATATAATTATTTCTTTATTTATAATAAATAAATTATGTATCATTATATGTTTGGTTATGGATCACGGGTAAAAAATTAACTAATCCATAATAAAATAGTAAATGGAACTGGTGGGGACTGAAAAAAGTTGACAGGAGGTAGTAGCAGAGTAAATTTTTTGCAAAACAATATAAAACGTCATTTTTAATATAAAGGGTGGTCCAACCCAAATGCACAATGTTGCAAAAGAGCCATTGCATCGTTGGATGTGTGGATAGTTGCACCATCCTGTTGGAACCACATATCGTTCAGGTCCATATCCTTAATTTCTAGCCACAAGAAGTCAGTTATCATCTCGCGATAGCGAACACCATTCACGGTAACTGCTTGGCCGAACTTTTCGAAGAAGTACGACCCGATGACGACGCCAGTCCATAAACCGCACCAAATAGTCACTCTTTGTGGATGCATCAACAATCACTCGTGGACTCTTATTTGCCCTAATGCGGCAATTCTGCTTGTTAACGAGGTGAAAGTGTGCTTCATCGCTGAATATGATTTTCTTTGTAAAATCACCATTCACTTCTGTCTGTTCAACCAACCATTCGGCGTATTGACGAAGCTTGAAATGGTCCATCTTTGAATTTGTCAAACACTGAAACAAAGAAATTAAGTTGGGCCAAAAACTTGACGTTAAGGTGTGACTCACAATTAACATCGTGCATTATGGTTGGACCAACCTTTATAAAAAATACTTATATCTTGCTTAATTATAAGTACCACAAACTCATAGTACAAAGTTTCATTTTTTTTGTTTCCCGGCAAATTAAAAATGTCTAATATTTGTGTCAGGACTTTTCTTTAGAGCCAAGGCTATGTTTGTTTTCTTCATTGGTAGATCTTTCACTACAATTTAGTGCAAAAAAACACATTATTATGTATAAATTTCAAAATAAAATTAAACAATTGTCACAAAATATTTAAGAATGTATGATACTTATTTCCAAAGAATACTAAGAATAGAAGGCTTGTCAAAAAAACTTAACTCTGTTGTCAAAAAAACCTAACTTTAAGATTGTGTTAGTCAAATTTTATTTATATGTATTAGTGCTGAAACCACTTTCACCACACATCATAATCATACATAGTTGCACAAAAGAGTATTAACAAATTATTAAATATAATTCATCACAATTATATTCGCAGATTTTTATCTTTTGATGCGGGTTACATCCACAAATAGTAATATAATTACATTTCTTTGCTTTTTGTTGATGAATATGAAAATAATTTCAAATTATTTTAAAATCTGTTTTATTTTTAATACCAAAAGTAGCAACATTGTTCGTTAAATTTAAATTTCATAATACAAAAAAGGAATGTCAAAAATAAAATAAAAATGAAATTGAAAAAAGATTCGGCTGTGCCGAATCTTTGATACCCTTCACCATATTACCATCATATTACCATATTACCGACAAATAATAAAATTTTCGCCTTAACGTATGCTTTCATATTTTCACATATATAAATCTAAATTTTTTTCAAACTACGAAAATTTGAATAAGAAAAAAAAAAAAAAAAACAATCATAGCAGGCTTTGCTTTTAAAAAATAAACAACAACAATTCCATATTTATTTATTTTTTATGTACAAACTGACTGCATATACAAAGAACAACAACAACACTGTTATTCATTATATTACTACTGTTGCTAACTAAACTACTTGTCTTATAGGCAAAAACGTCAGTAATAGTCATTACAATGCTTAATATACATGTTTGTGTATGTATTTATGTATATTCTTAACAGATATGTTTTAGTTTTAAAAAATAAACAACAACAATTCCATATCTATTTATTTTTGTACAGACTGCATATACAAAGAACAACAACAACACTGTTATTCATTATATGACTGCTGTTTCTAACTAAACTACTTGTCTATACAAAAAACAAAAAACGTCACTAATAGTCATTACAATGCTTAATATACATGTTTGTGTGTGTATTTATATTCTTAACAGATTTGTTTTTGGGCCATAACTCTGTTGATTATAAACGAATTTGGTTTATTAAAAAAAACGAAATTTTATAAAAACATTTATGACTGATCTATATAAAAATAAAAATCTGTAGCTTGAACAAGGGCTTCAAAAATAAAAAATTCGTTTTCCCCGATATCTCAGTTATTACTGAACCGATTTATTTCATTTTTTCAGAACAAAAATTCAGAAAATAATTTCCGAGCCCCCTTTAAAAATTCGAAGTCCCTGGTATATACAGAGGCTTCAGAAACTGAAAAACCGGTTCCAAAAACCGGTTTTTAAAGCATATCTCCGCCATTTATAAACCGATCCTGCTGATTAAAAAAACCGACATTTTATAAAAATATTTGTGACCGATCTGTATAAAAATAAAAATCTATAGCTTAAACCAGGGCTTCAAAAAATAAAAAATGCGTTTTGTCCGATATCTCAGTTATTATTGAACCGATTTATTTCATTTTTTTCAGAATAAAAATTTAGAAAAAAATCTCCGAGACTTCTTTGTAAAAACGAAGTCCCTAGTATATACAGAGGCTTCAGAAACTGGAAAACCGGTTCTAAAAACCGGTTTTTTAACATATCTCCGCATTGTATGAACCGATCTTGCTGAATTCCAATAGCAAAATTCTCGAAAGCATTTCCGATCGTTTGATATATATATTATATATGTCAGTTATCGGTGGGCTTCATAAACGCCATTTCAACCGACACACGGACGGACGGACATGGTCCTATCGTCATCATTTCTTACAAGGATCCCGAAAATGTAAACTTTTTTGCTCTCCGACGAAAATTGTGAGAATTACAAACGGAATGACAAACTTATATATACCCTTTACACCTTTGGTGAAGGGTATAAAAATATTTTTTCAGTTTGTGGAAAATATTCGTTTAACGGGAGTTAAAATACTATAAACGCGTGTGAAAAAATAATAAAAATATGTCGCGTATGTAATTTTCCTTAAATTTTAAGGAAAATATTTGTTTATTTTGTGTTGTTTCTCTCTCTCACAAGTGTGTTGAATTCACACAGAACTTGTATGTGAAGAGAGAGAAATGTTGTTTTTGTAGGAAAGAGTACTATTTTCCCTTCTTAGTATTCTTTGCTTATTTCTTTTAAATTATCGATAACAAGTCACACAATACAAATTAGAAAATACCGATTTAGCGTCGAGGTGATGTCGATATCGACTTAATGTGACAACGAGTACCAATTGACGACGACGTCGACAACGACTTACATAATAGGGGTGATTATTTTAAAATCTTTCATACTTTTCGATATTCAAATTTCGTTTTTATTCCCAAGAAACCCAGATAATTATTTTTTTTTAGAAAACCCTATACGGAAGAAAAATTATAGTAAATAAGAGAACATTTTTAAAGCTTTAGAAACTTTGACTGTAGAAAAAAATTTACATTACATTTACATTAAAGCTTTATAACATTTTAAAGCTTTTTATATGAAAATAGGTACTCTACTCTTGTGGAGAATTTGCATATGTATTAAGTGTGTTGTAATTAATCTGGATATCCTAAACTACTGATGGGAACGAATTGAAATGCAAGTTGTAGAGAAGCAAAAACTTGGTAACGGCATGTAGTTACGGATGTAGTTATTTTTCAGTGATAACAACATACTGTCTGCATTACATGAAATTTAATTAGTAACTATTCACTTTTAACCTGATATGTAATCAATTACTTGAGATGAGATTTTTGGAAATGTTACTTTTTGTTACTTTTTATCAATCTTTTCATTAAATTATAAAAATTATCAGCCGTATTCAAAAAAATTTGTTAATTTATGTTTAATACACATACTAGCTAATACTCAATTTGGCTCTTAATGTATTCATTAAGAAAATCGTATTCAAAAAACTATTTACTGTCTATATTTAGCAATATGCAAAAAAAAAAAAGTACTTTTTCATTTTCAAGCTATGAATGCCGAATGATTTTTAATGCTTCGGGGATGGAGTCAGCTACCTTAATATCTAATTAGGGTGTACCTCACTTGTCCTAAAACGGAAATATATTTTTTATGAATTTAACGCATTATTTATGTTAAAAGCTACAAATTCAATGTTTTCATTTTCGGATATTGTTGCAATAATACACTGAGAAAAACAAAATGGCAACAACAAAACATGGAAGTAAGAAAATACTATCCCTGCGGGAAATTTGTGGTAATTGCAGTAATGGACCGGTTTCACTGTACCAGCTGAGTACCAATTGACACCTAACTCGTCACCAAAGTTCTAATTGAAAACCAGTTGAAACAAACACACTCACTATTAACATGCTCGATAAGTGCGTAAATAGAAACACGCGCGCAATAAAAATCAGTGGCTGAGTGGTAAGCGTTGAAGACTATAAAACATAACATACGTCAGATGAACATGGGTTCGAGCCAGGGTGCCGCCATCGACATTAACGAAAAATTATAAAATTAAAATAAACATAATTTAATAAAGATAATAATAAAAATAATGTTTAAAAAGTAAACAATTACCGATTTTTTATAAAATTTTTATTACAATAATCGTTACTGAACCTGTTCTCTTGGACCTGTCCTAGGACCTCTCCTGTGACCTGTCACAAGGGTCTAATTAGCCACCTCCAATGACAACCCCATGTAAAAGTGACAGGTTCTTCTCATATAAAGTTCCGGAACTGGGACCGGTCACTAGCCCTGAGAACCTGTCACGTGACTAGTTTTGAACCGGTTCTCTTTACTCTAGGGATGTTATGCTTTGAAAGTCAACATAGTTGTTGATGACAATAATGTCTAAAATTCTGCGGTGGTGCTTGACGATCGCATTTTTCGTTTACGAGAAAATTTGGAAAATTTAAAAAAAAAAAATCGAAAAAATTTAAAAAAAGAAAAAATCGTTTTTTTCACCTTCATTCATATATAACTTTTGAAGTAGGAATGTAATCTTCAAGCACCACCGCAGAATTTTAGACATTATTGTCATTAACAACTATGTTGACTTTCAAGACATAACATTCAGTCCAATTTGTGCGTACAAAAAACAATAAAGCCTATTTTCGGAAAATTGTACTCATTCATTTAAAAAATATAGTGCATATTTAAAAAAACGGGAGTTTATGTTACTGAAATTAATTATACAGTAGTAATTAAAATCATACACACTATTTTTAATTTAAAACCCCATAAAGTATATATTTTCTGGGTCCTGGTTAGATTCTGAGTCGATCTAGCTATGTCCGTCTGTTAAAAGCAGGATAGGGCTCGAACGGCACAACGAAGGGGGACGAAATTTAGCCCAAATATTTATCTTATATAAGATTTGTTTGATTTGTTTATCTGTAAATAAACAAAAAAGTTATGAGCAAAATACTAAAAACACATGGTGTCCGTTGTAGCTTAATTTCATACTTTTCTGCTATATCTCTCTTAAATAAAAGCATGTACTATAACAACATTTTCATGGGTCGATATAAACTTGGAAATAAAAAATGGGCGTGGTCCACCCACTTCCCATATAAGGTGAAAAGTCAAAGAAATTTTGTACAAATACTTCACGGACAAATGCAAACAAGGAAACAGAAATAGGCGTGGTTCGCCAACTTTACCGCCCACTTCCTATACAACGCGCTTGTTTACATTTGTAATGTTATTGTTTTTTGTTGTTTTTCTTTGTATCACTGTTTTTGTTTAGAACATTTTTTTACTGATTTCCGGTTATTTTTCAACCGATTTTCAAAACAAAGCTCTTTTTGGAAAGGTATTCAAATTACCTTTCTAATTGTTGAACATAGTTAGTACAAATTATTGCCGCTGGATGGCGCAAAATTCATTTTTTTATTAAAATTGCATCAAAACACCCTGTATTTGCAAATATTATGAGTTCATATGTTCAGCAAAAATACTCGCCAAAGGATTTTGTACAAAGTTGTCAAACATCATTTGGTCGAATTCTGGAAATTTAAAGGTCAAAATTGTGATTTTCTTCAATAACCTAAAAATAACGGTAATTTTGTAAATAACGGAATTATGAAAAAGTCGCAGAACAAAAGTTGCTGCTGAAGCCCTAAATAACCTTTTTCAACAATAAAAAAGTTTTTTTTTTCGCAAAAAACCGTTTTTGGCATATTGCTATCTATATTAACTAATAAACTGTTTTTTTTATTTATGTAGGCAACCCTTCTCAGTTTCTCTCGCATTCTTATTGTTAGTGTTGTTAGCAGTAAGAATAAATTATTCGTTAACTGTTTTATTCTATTATAATTTTTGATGTTCTAATATATTTTTGATGACAAATAGGTTTTTTTATTTTGAAAAAAAAAACCTTTATTTTGCTTATGTAAATGTACTAATGTATAAAAGAAATAATTTTATTTAATTTTTATTGGATGTAATTATATGTATCCGAATAACGAATATTCTGTGATAAAATCAGCATTACTATTTCATATTTTGTTTTGTTTATATCATTTTTGTTGAAATTTTGATATAATTTAACTATTTTAATGGTTTTTCTGTTAAAATGCATAAATTTTAACCCGGAGTTGATATGATAGATTAATTACATCTTAACCTATGATGTGTATATATTTAAGTATTATTTGGAATTTTAATCCAAAAGCACCCAGAATATACTTTTTCTTGTTTATGTTTATGATTTTAAAACAAAGTAGTTTAAAATATGTATTAGTTTAAAAATAATTGCAGAAAATATTATTCTGTCCCGGAATCATTTAATACGTTTTTAAATAGCTATTCTGACACATTTTTTATTTTATAACAAATTTTAACATTCAAACATTAAAAATGTGGCGTTTTTATCAAAAATTTACGAATGAATCAAAAAATTTATTATTTTTTTATTGAAAAATGTAACGGAAATAATTTTAAAACAGCCTTAAAGTAGGGTCGAACCAATATTAAAATATTTAAAGTAAACAATGGTTTACCAAAGGTATAATAAGCAAATCATCGTTTTTGAATACAACTTTAAGGAATTTTGTTTAAAAATGATTAGTAAAGCTGTGTTAAGTTTTTTTGAATACGGCTGTATATACATATTTTAAGAGTGGGTAAAACATGAAAATAATTACTTGTTTTTCTATATCGAACGAAAATTTCTTTTCGACAATTCAGTTTCAATAATTGAATATATTAAATTGTTTATGTTTTAAATAAAAAAATATATCAGCTTTTTATTTTTCCATATTTCAGTACATATTTGTAACGGATAATGTAACTATTTACTATTAATTTTGCTAATAATGACTTCTTAATACTTTAAAATTAATGAGTTATTGAATATCTTCAAAGTAAATAGTTCTTGTAATGACATCTAAGTAATGACTTTCGAAAATGCCTACCAGTAATAATAATAATAATCTAATGACATCACCGTGTTAAAATAATGAGTTATACGTCTAATGTGTAAGTAGTGAAGATCCATTATATTAGCATCTTAACTCATTACATTTTATTTAAATTTCATTTTAATTTTTAAAATATGCCTTTTTGGTTTTTGTTGTATTGAAAGTTCATGTATAATTTGTTTTTATAATTTTTTGAAATTTCTTTTTGTTATTTCATTTCATTGAAGAATATTTTTAAATGTTTCAATGTATGAGTTTTAAAAAGCATTTAAATAGATTTTTAAATATTTGTTATGGTACGGAAAACGGGACCATTTTTTATGAAGTGTTTCTTTCCCGCTTATGGATATAGTTTCCCAAATCAAAAACTTTCTTTTTTGATTTCTTTGATACACGATATTTTTCTGCCACATCCCCTTTAACATCTGCAACATAGAATTCCTGGCCAGAAATTTGAAAAAAGAGATCCTGTTATGTTATTTTTACCTTAAAATTCTTGCTAGCGTTTCTATTAGGATTTTTTCTTTCAACTTTTCTGATAAAGATTCAAAGCAATTAACTTGACACTTTTCTTCCAAAGCTGAGGGGATTTTCTCTCAAAATCCTTCCTATTTTGTTTGAGTGCTACAGCCTAAAGATACTATTTTTCTGTTACTATGAGGTTTCCATTAAATGACCATGACTTCTTTGTTTAATATAATATATAGCAATTGTTTTATATGACCGATATAAGATTTAATGAAAAATTTGAATTATGTATTTAGGTGTTTTTTGTACAATTTCCATTTTAAGAAAAACTAGTTTTGCTATTACTATGAAACTTAGCACATGGCTAGTGAGCATAATGACAAATGTAAACCAGTTAACAGAATTATTTTTCACCATATCAAAAGTTATAAGCCCAAGAGCATGCACGGATTTTATCGTGAGTAGCATACATATGTATGTATGCTACTACATACATACATATGTAGTAGCAATTTTTTGGAAAAGAGTAATGGTTCTGTTGAATAAGGGTCTAGTACGTTTTGCCAAAAAAAAAGTTTTGAGTTTTTTTCTCAAAATAGATCTTATAAGTTTCAGCATTTTCGGATATTTTTAGATTATAAACCATTATTTTAATATGTATTTCATTTCATCTGGATCATACAATTGCTTAATATTTTATTAGAAACTGAGTGACATTAAAAATGTATTTTTATAACATATTTGTAACTAATTATATAGTAGAATTGAAGTATTGATGATATAACATTTTTTATTACATATTGTTTAAAACAAAAACCTTAATGTGTTTGACAACTTCTCCTATTGCATCTTTATGCCTACACAACCATCTGTTGTATCCATAGTTACTAACGGTAATTTTCCTTAAAAACTTTGCTACAAAGCAAAAAGCTTTACAATAATAAAATCAATATAAATAACAAACACATGTTAGTAGCTTTTAAACAGAAATAATAACTGACGTAAAAGCGGAAACAGGAAGGAACGTCAATAACATTCTATTACTCCTTAAATGCAGCACTCACACACACATACACATCAATGAATTCACATCCATATATTTACGTTGATTTCCTTTTTTTAAGTTTTTATTTTCTTTCTGCTATGTGATGTCGAATCACGTGTAAATTCCTTCACAGCATGTTAAAGCCAATATTTGTGTTTATTGCATTGAACAGAAGGAGAAGAACTTTTTAAGCTAAAAGGATTCAACTTTTCACAATTGGCAACGTGACGTCTTAAATCATTTTTTTAGTTAAATATGCGCTTCGTTTATTTTTCAGGTTCATTACCAAGGAATAGAATATGATTTAAAAATAAAAATATGTAAAGAAAAAATTATGTGATGTTGCGAAATTTTTTCCATATATTTTATTTTTACAGCATTTTTTATTTTATGTAAAAAAATTGTATAAAATAGAATGCTTCAAAAAAGCCGATTTTCAATTTTGACCTTAACATCCCCTAGAATTTTATTTTTTATGTAAAAATGTAGTGTGCAAAATATTAGAATGTTGCTAATACCTGCCGCATCGATCCTGAAATTTGTAAGGTCCATTTATATTCCAAAATTTTGACTTTTTCACAGTTGTTCAATAATGGTTGTTAATATCAATTTGTCTTTACAATTTAATGTAAAAGAATTGTAGTCTAGATATAATTATCTATGGTCTAGTTGGTAGTGAGATAGTCTGTCAGCATGGGGGTTGTGGGTTCGATTCCCACCAGAGACTCTGGTCTGTTTCACTACAACGAGCAATAGTCTTCGTTACTCCGCTCGCTTAGAATTAGAATATAATTTGTAATTGTATTGTAATTATTTAATAAATAAATAAAAAAAAAAAAAATAAATTATATAAATAAATAAATAAATAAATAAATAAATATCAAACAAGATAAAAAATGTTGAAATCGGTTCGAAAATATTAATGATATTCCTCCGACTATAGACAGTTGTTCCAGTTGTTTTTTGGAAATAATTCTGTATGGTTTTTTTTCCTATACACATTTTTAATTCATTCAATCATCTACTTGATTGATTTAATTAATTCATTAATTGGGCATTTTTTTCTGTTTTGTATTTTTTATAGTTTTTAGTAATTGATATAATTATTTTGGTGAGAGGTGCAAATTTAAACAAGTTTATAATTGAATGAATTATTTTCATATATATTTGTTAATTGGTGACTTTTTTCTGTGTAGCGATCAGGGGGGTAATGGGTGGCCCTAAAAAGTTGGCCATCTCGGTTATTTTATTTATTTTTTAATCGCTAAAAATATAAAAAAAAAAAATTATATATAGTCCTTGTAAATCTCAAACAATACGCTTACATGTGAAACCTTCATTCTAAGTTTAAAAGATATTCAGGTCGAAAATAAATTTTTCTCACATTTTTAGCCTCGTTATTGTTTAGTTTTTTGAGTTGGAGGGAACAATATTGGCCCTAAAAATTTTGTTTTTAAATATTCACCAGATTTTACAAATATGAATCTGAGTTTAAAAAAATTTCATTTTTTTTTTTTTCGAAAAATGTGGCAATAATATTCACTTATAAAATTATTTTTTTTTTTCTGGGCTATAAAATATTTTTAATGCTTATAAAAGCATTAAAGGGCTTGTAGGGCAAAGGTATCCCCAAAAGCCCTATCCAAACTTTTTTTCCGATTTTTTTAACGAC
Organism: Protophormia terraenovae; assembly: GCA_951394005.1. Taxonomy (NCBI): domain Eukaryota; kingdom Metazoa; phylum Arthropoda; class Insecta; order Diptera; family Calliphoridae; genus Protophormia; species Protophormia terraenovae. Next base: position 43,637,633 of record OX596073.1, on the reverse strand, counting down.
GGAGTAACGATTTCAATGAAAGAAGAAAATTTTTGAAAGATGTTTTTCCCTGTATTAAGATTTTCGATATTTTGATACAAAAACGTGGGAGTTTTTCTAATTTTTCGATTTTACTACAACTTTATCTATATTATGTCAAAATTTCAGGATAGGAAATTTTTGTTCGTTTAAATTTTATTTCAATTTAAATATTAACATTATTTTTCAAAAAAAGCTCTTCAAATCTTAATTTTGACGTTTTCTTTTGTAGATATTTACAAGGGCTATCTGTATATAAAATTTATATACAGAAATATATATTTAGAAACACCTCATCCCTGACTATGTGAAATTTTATTGATTTATCTCCGACGGTTCAAAAGTTACAGAGTTTTGGAACCACTGTGGATAGGGTTGCCAGATTCGAATTGCGATTTAACTTGACATTCCTGAAAAACGAACTAAAAAAAACTCGACAATCGGCTTCCGCAAAAAAATATTTTATTTTTTATATGAAACCTATATGAAAGTGCCTATATAAAAATGTCTGTAAAATAGATATATAGTAGGTTTTTTTTTTTTTTTTTCGAAAATAAGAGTTTGCTTAGCATATACGTTTGTGCCATGCATCAATATTAAGACCTGCACTATTAGATTTTTGGAATTTAATTTAAAAAAATAAATAAAACATATAGTATACCTTCTTTGTATTGACCAGAGTAGGTAGAACGCTCATTTTTTGATTCGTTCGGAACAAAATTTTTATCAGGGAATTTAATCCTAATTTTTTAGAAAGAATTTTATTTTTTTCTTTGAAAATTTAATTTCTAAATTTGTTGGAAGATAAAAAATTTTATTTTCGAAAATAAAAATATTATTCAGTATTTAACCCAAAATGAATTAATCGAATGAAGTCGTGTACAACGATATAAAAAATGTGTTGACTTATGTTGAATGAAAGATGTGTGGATGTTAAAGACATTTGTACATGCGCTTGTGTGTTTATAACAGTTGTTAAAATGAAACAACAACACAATGTTTATGACAATAGTTAATTGAGTGTGTGTTTTTTATTTGCAAAAATCAAAAATTTATCGATATTACACCAACAACATAATTATTTTTTACGATAGCTACTTTTTAAATAATTATTTGCATCACAGCCAAAAATCAATTCATATACTTACATACATACATATAAAATTAAAAATTTAAAATATCGACAGTATATCGCTAAAAAAGAACCTTTTTTACTATTTTTCAACCACTTTTTTGTGCACATCATGTGTGTGGCGACCGAACCGTTTGTAGTCGTAAAATAACGATCTTCCACATAAATACAAATTAAAAAAAATGTATTTTAGATTATTTTCGTAACTCAAAATAAAAAAAGTAAAGAATACAAATTTAATCCAAAAAGTGAATTTTATTATTAAATTTACGAATAATATTAATAAGAGCGAACAAAAACTTAAAATTAAATTCGTAATCCGAATTTTTCCGTACCTTGGTATTGACTAAATACAAATATTTCAATATCCACTAATATTGCTTTTGAACATTTATTCACGGCGAATGCCTCGAGGAAACAGTGATCGATGTATAACATTTGGTAATCAGTTTGTTCTGAAAATTTTAAAACAGTCCTCTGTTGTAAAATGATCATATACATTAAAGTGCCTCACGAAAAAAAATTGCAAATGTACCCCTCTAGAAATGAAGATTAGTATGATTCCCAAAATATTACACCTCAATGTTAAGATTTACGTGAGCTGGATCATTTTTAAAACACCTCTGAAATTACGTATTTATTTCAATATTCTTATCAAAATTTTAGTTATAAGAAAATTAACTTCAAATATAATAGAGGCATACTACGACCTTCAATATTCATTTAAATAATTATTATGTCTGTTTTCAGTTGCGGAATATTAAGATTTTACTAAAATTTTTTATCATATTTTCTTGTTTCAAATATGTAATTTTATATATTTCGGACATTTTTTAAAATATATTAGATTTTAATGTACCATAGAAAAGGTATATCCTGTTACTATCGAAGATAACACGTAATTAACCGATTATGAGCCAGAGGGTCAATTTTATGCATTTAGTTCCCAAAAGCTTAAATTAGCAATTTTTGCAAATAAATTGCATGGAAGAACTCATGACACTTAAATATTGATAAATTTATGAAAAACATATTAATTTCATTTAAAACCGCGACAATAATCGAATAAAAATGAGTTTTTTTAAATTTATCCAAAAATATTATCACTCAAGGGTTAAATGAATGCACATATCAATAGTATTTTATAAAATATAATTTACGATAAAAAATGTCCAAAATATTAAAACTTTAATGAAATACTATTTAAAATAAAATCATTGAAAATTTATTTTAATAATGGTCCAGCTCACGTCAATTAAATAATTGAACCGAAATATTTTGAAAATTAGTTTAAAACATATCAAACTTTAATTTGCAACTTTTTTTGTTCCCATTCAAATCAAGGCAGTCGTTAGGCTGTATAATTCTGTTCAGAGTGTAATAAAGCCGATGACATTGGATTCTCTAAAATATAAAACGTCCATTCCATGAGAGATTTATAAAAATGCCAATTTTTTTACGGGGAGTCATCCTATTTTGTTCATATTTGGTACACATATAACCTATGGAGCCATTTAAATATCTCCATTTTTGTTATTATTATTATTATTTTTTTTTTTTGAATTTTAAAAAATTCTCGAATTTATTCACGATTTTGATTTTTCGAAAAGTAAAACAAATCGGAAAAGTGTGCAACTTTAAACATCAATAACTCTAAAAGTTGTTAACGGATTTTAATGATTTAAACTGCATATAGAAGATGAATATGTCATCTTTTAATGTAGTAATTGAAAAATAATATTATAATTTAAAAATGCATTTATAATGCAAATACAATTTTAGGATGTATTTTTGAAAAATGTTTACCCTTTCGATTTTATTTTTTTAATAACTGTTCTGGGACAATAAAATCTACTTTTTTTAATATTTAAAAAAAAAATTTCCATAAATTTTTTCATACAAAAATTTAAATTTTAAAAAAAATTTTGATTTTTAATTTTTTTGGTTATACTCTTTTAGTTATATGTAACTTTAAATGTTTATAACTCCTTAAGTTTAAGTCGGATTTTATTGATTGAAAAACCAGTATAACATTTATTACAATAAATATTGTAAATTATATTGCATAAATCAAAAATAATTTTTTTGCTAAAGATACACTCACGAAAAGAATACAATTTTCGGATGCATTTTTAAGAAATTTCTACCCTCTTGATTTTAAATATTTTTGCTTAATATTGAAGACAAATATGTTTACAACATAATACATCGGTGCTTAATCTGGGACATATAGGTTTTATACCGCAAATAACAAATTATGAAATACTATGATTAAAATTAATTTTAAAATAAGCTCACAAAAATTAAAATATACAAAAATAAAATTTTTTTTGTATGAACAAAATTGAAGAAATATTTTTAAATTTTATTTTAAAATAGTGAACCATTTTGTTCCAGAATAATTTATATTGCTATTTTTAGAAAACATAATAATTTTTTTATATTAGAGGGAGAAAAAAATTTAATGGGTAGAAACTTTTTAAAAATGCATCCTAAAATTGCATTTGCATTATGAATGCATTTTTAAATGATAATATTATTTTTAAATTACTACATTTATAGTAGACATATTCCTATTTAAAGTTAGACACTTTTGCGATTTTTTTGACTTTTCGAAAAATCAATATAGCGAATAAATTCGCGAATTTTTAAGATTCAAAAAAATAAAAAATGGAAATATTTAAATGGCTCCATAGAGTATGCGTATGCCAAATATTATTAAAATCGGAAGACATTAAAAATATTGTTGGGCTCTCATAGAATGGACGAAAAATATCCTTCGGGATTATCGCTATCTAAAAAAATCTTAATAACTAAAAATTCTTTTCAAATTGACAAATTACATTTGAACTTATAACTTGATAATTTCTAAAATATCTTGACAATCAAGTTCATTCAAGGCCGTCTGGCAATCCTAATTTGGAACACTTGCAAAAGCAACGTACAGACATATTTTTATACTCAATTTTGCTCAAATATTTGTCTTATATAAGTTTGTTTGGGATTGAAAATCGATTTGACACTAAATTGATTCCCGCCCGGCCAAAAACGAATGAATCTTCCGTGTGTGGCATGTCGAAGGAATCATTTAAGACCCCGCAAAGTATATATTTTCTGGGTTCTGGTTTGATTCTGAGTCGATCTAGCTATGTCCATCCGTCTGTCCGTCTGTCTGTTGAAAGCAGGATAGGGCTCGAACGGGGCAACGTAGGGGGACGAAATTTTGCACAAATATTTATCTTATATAAGGTTTGTTTGGTATTGAAAATGGGGAAAATTTTTTTAATAAACAAACAAGTTATGGGCTAAAAACTAGAAACACAGGGGAAAAAAAAATATCTCTTGTGCGCAATACTCCTCCTGGGGCACAATAGCCAAACTACCAGTAGGCAGATTTAACTTATCATAACTTCGTAATCAGATACTAGGTGCTTAATATCTGTAGATTTTTCTCTGTATATATACTCACATTAAGCAATTTGCTCATATATAGATTTTGGGTCGTCATTGTTAATTGAATTTTTTATTTATTTTACAAAAAATTCAATTTCTGTGTGTTTTTTCAAATGCTGTATTAAAATAAAGCAAAAAACCATCATATATAGGAAAACGAATCTACCCCCATCACTTGGTGAATCTATTTTTGGTCACTTCACAAATTCATAATAAAAATTAACTTAACATGGAGATAGTCAGAATCAAAATGGCTTAAATATAAGCCAACACATCAAGGTTTTTATTACTAAAGAAAGTTTATTGATATCGTGAACCCTTTTGAAAATATAGCATTTTAAACAAAAAAGTGGCGAATGCTCCCCCGTCTACCCTCCTTTTTTTTCTCTAAAATAAATTTTTTTTTTAAATTTTCTTAAGAAAAAAATAACAATAAAAACATTTTCTTGTTTAGAATGACAAATTTCATATTTCTTTGTCGACCAGTGTTATTGCAGTGACCGCTACTTCGTTAGCGTAGATTCTTTTTAAGAAAAACCATACTATATTATAAACTCAAATTGTGTTAAGTTTTAATTTTATAACTACAATTTCTTGAGCAATATTTCTAATAGCATAAACACAGTGCGCTTCGCTACTCCATTGTATTGAAATAAAATAAAAGCATCGAAACTAAATTCTAAAACAGACAGACTAACAAACACAGATTCAATTTTATATAGATAGCATTTAACCGGATCTTGCAGTACTCTTACATAGATCAGATAAAAACTTAGAGAAAACAAAATAAAATACCAAAAATTAAGAAATCCGTAAAATTCAACTATGATTCCTATCACAGTTGTTGGGAACAGTTGTAATATTGCTGTTCTGTCAGCATTCAGAACAATAAACCTTTAAATATTTTAGTTACCAGTTTCTTAAATTTTTATTGTTCGAAGTTTCAAAAACTACCAAATTATTTCTATTATTATATTTTAGTAGAGGGCTTGTGGATTCTAAACACAGAACGATATATCTTTAATTCCACGCTTAAAATTTCATTATTATTACATTCAAAGAGTAATTTAATAACGAAAAGTACCATAAAGCACCCTCTTATGGATTCTCATTCACTTAGGCCCATATATCTTTAATTTCATGTTCCCAGGTTCAGTATTTTAGAAAATTTAAAAAGCACCATAAGAAGAATGCAAAAGTACCGCAATCCTCTTTTCTGGACTCTTGTTCACTTAGGACCATATATTTTTAATTTCATATTTGAAGGTTCAATATGAAATTAAAAATAGAAAACTCAAAAAGTACCGTTGGAAGAACGAAAAAGTTTCAAATTCTTATCCACATAGAACCATATGTCTTTAATTTCATGTTTCTAAATTCAATATTGTATAAAATTCAAGAAGTACCATCAGAAGAATGAAAAAGTACCACAAAGTTTTCTGTTATGGATTCTAATTTACTTGGGACCATATGTCTTTAATTTCATGTATCTAGGTTCAATATTAAATAAAATTTAAAAAGTACCATGGAAGAATGAAAAAATCCCAAAGGTACCAATTAGACAACCTCTGTGAGATATCTGACACTAGACTCAGTGACATTTTTAAATATCTAAATGCTACTGGCTGCATCTAATTAACTTATGTTCTAATTTTTCTTCTTTACACTTCTATCTTATTACAGACTCAATCCAACTTATTTCACCTGGCGAGTAGTGTAGTCTTATCAAAACGGAATCTAAGGAATCTAATTGATTGTCCGTAAGTTTACGGGCTACCACGTGAACCAACTAACCAAATAACTCCTCTTGTGAATTCTCACTTTGGACTACATGTACTTAAGTTCATGTCCCTAAGCTTAATATAATAAAAAAATGCATTATTTTATTTGAATAAAATTAATTTAAGATTTTAAACCTTTTTGGTACTTTTTATTCCCCTGAATGTAACAAAGATTATATTTCAATGAATTTCTAAATTGTACTGGGATCTAATGTAAAAATATTCATATGTATGTGTCAGTAAAAAAAATAATATTTTGTGAAAAGCTACCAAAATCGGTAAGATTTTTACCTCTTAAATGTTCGAATTTCCAAAAAGTACCAAACTTTTATTCGCCAATTTTTGACAAGGTACTAATTTGATGCATATTTAATACTTATATATAATATACTTACTGGATTAAAAGATAGATAGGGTTCCAAAAAAGTACCGAATTAAAGTTTTTACCCAAGAGCCGAATTTTGAAAAAGTACCAGACACATATTCGATTATTTTTATACCCACCATCATAAAGATGGGGTTATATTGATTTTATCATTCCGTGTGCAATATGTCGAAAAAATCATTTAAGTCCCCATAAAGTATATATTTTCTGGGTCCTGGTTAGATTCTGAGTCGATCTAGCTATGTCCGTCCGTCTATCTGTCTGTTGAAAGCAGTAGGGCTCGAACGTGACAACATAGGGAGATGAAATTTGGCACAAATATTTATCTTATATAAGGTTTATTTGGTATTGAAAATGAGTAAAACCAGTTAATAAACAAGTTATGGGCTAAAAACTAGAAATACAGGGTGTCCGTTTCCGCCCACTTTACCGCCCACCTCTCATATAACGTAAAATTTGAAAAAGTTGATGGTAGGTATATAGATTCGGCTGAGCCGAATATAACAATATCTATTCATTTTTTTGTATCTCTATTAGTTTAGGAGATATAAGGTTACCGATTTTACCCCTTTTTACCCCCTAAACATTCGAATTTCCAAAAATCCCTTCTTAGTGGATCTATTCGATAATTGAGCGATGATGAATCACCAAGTAAGTCAGTCAGTCAATCACTCAGACATTACTCTTTTATATATATATATATATATATATATATATATATATATATATATATATATATATATATATATATATATATATATATATATATATAGGAGATCATAGAATAGAACTAGAAGTTTATGTGAGAGCCACCCTATACTAAATTTTCAAAAAATTTACTCATTTTTTTGAAAATACAAAAACAAAATATATGTGACTACATGTATTTTGTTTTTGTATGAATTAAGTTTCTGACAATTGAATTAGGTTTTTTTCTCTCACATAAATATCTAGTTGGTAATCTATGTAGGAGATTTTTGAACAGGTTGCTATAGTTTTCTCTTGCTAATAATTTTCCAATCATAAGCAACTTGTAATTTTATCATTACAAAACATTATTACATATTTACTTTTTAGAAAATTCATTGAAGATATGTAAGTAAATACGTACTTACATATTTATAAACGCATTTAGTTTAAACTAAAAACCAATAAGGAGTGCGATCGAAAAAATCTTAACACACGTTTTGCCTCATAACTTTTTTCGGAAGCAATATTAAATTTTTTTTGATCTAGTTATCATTGAAAAATACGTCAGTTATTATTTTTAATAATAACCATGTTGATTTGTGGTGATTTTAATTAAAAAGAGTGACGAAAAAGATGTACGTGCTACAAATTTTCTGCCGTCAAACTGTTTCTAATGTTATTAAGCAATATCAGGAGTATTTGACCATTGATAGGAAACCCGGTTCGGAAAGAGAAAAAAAGGTCCACATGATATTGGCAAGGCCAGAAAATTGAAAGACTATTGAAAGGAACTCCAAACACATCTGGTAGAAAAGCAGCCCGGTTAGCTTAGTGCTTTGACTATTTGGTGCGAAAATTTAAAGCTAATGCAGAGTTGATAACATATAAAGTCCAAAAAGTTTCAAACAGAAATGTTGCAAAAAAATTACAAGCCAAGGATAGGTCACGGAAATTAAAACCAAATTTCATACAAAAATACTCATGTTGTATAATTGACGAAGAAACGTATGTGCTGGCAGAATTTTCGCAGCTTCTATATCAAACCTTTTATATTGTTAATGCTCGAGGCAATGTTAAAGATGAGTTTATAAACCAAAAGCAGAAAAAATTTGCTAAAATGTTCCTAGTATAAAAGCTTTTTGCAGTTGCTGCAAAACAGGAAATTAATTTGTTACATTCGGCTCTATAAATACCAAAATATACATCAAAGAATAATCTTTGCAAAAAAGGCTTCTTGCTTTCATAAGAGAGCACAAAGTGTCCACACATTTTTGGCCCGATTTGGTATCATGTCACTACAGTAAGAAAGCTCTGGGGTGGTACAAAAACAATAACATAGTTTTTGTGCCAAGAGAGGTCAATTTTCCAAATTGTCCATAGCTTAGACTAGTGGAGAAATATTGAGCTCTTGTGAAAAGTGAGTTGAAGAGCACAAAGAAGGTGCCCCAAAATACCGAAGATTTTAAAAGAAGATATGCACACGTTTCCAAAAAAGTGACTGAAGCGATTATCAAATCTTTAAAGGAAGGGTTACAAAAAATGATCCACAAGTTCATAAGTAGTGGTTAGAACAATAAAAATTATATTTTCTGCGATCTGTAATAAATTGTCAATTAAATAAAAACAAGAGCGAATGTTATATTCGGCCCGGCCGAATCTATATACCCACCATCAACTTTTTCAAATTTTACGTTATAAGGGAGGGGGCGGTAAAGTGGGCGGACAACGTTCATTTTTTGGTTTCCAAGTTTATATCGACCCCCGAACTATACATACAAAATTTCGTTATCGTACATGCTTTTATTGAAGAAATATCAGCAAAAAAGTATGAAACGGACACCCTGTGTTTCTAGTTTTTAGCACTTAACTTTTTTGTTTATTAACCTATTTTGCCCATTTTCAATACCAAACAAACCTTATATAAGATAAATATTTGTGCCAAATTTCGTCTCCCTACGTTGCCCCGTTCGAGCCCTGTCCTGCTTTCAACAGACAGACAGACGGACGGACATAGCTAGATCGACTCAGAATCTAACCAGGACCCAGAAAATATATACTTTGGGGGGTCTTAGATGATTCCTTCGACATGTTACACATGGAATGACAAAATCAATATACCCCCCATCTTTTTGATGGTGGGTATAAAAAGAACGAAAATTCTAAGATCAACCGTTTCCAAGTTATTGAATATTATATATGTTAAGATTTTTTCGAACGCACTCCTTATATAATGTAGATTTTTTATCCAAAAGTTTTCATTGAAATAATTATAATTATTTATTTATTTATTTATTCATTCATTTGTAAAGATATAAGAATAAAGTTCAATGCTGGAGTTTTATGAATTCTGTTGATTGTTTTTCTGAAATAAATATTTAAACATTTCTATTCAATATTTACACAAGTCTCTTGATAATCATACAAACAATCAAGAGAAATTATTTATTTTTTGCAAATCAATTGAATGAAAAAAAAAAAACAAATAAAAAAAAAACAGGAAAAATGCATTGGTCCATGAATGAATAATGAAACGTGATTCATTGAAAGGATTCTCAATGATTTTATTTACAATTTAAAATTTTCCTTTTTTTCTTGTTTGTGTTTATTTAACACACAATCAGTTATGCACTCATTTACTTACATACATTTATACATACTAACAGACATCAACAAGAAAGGATATACATACATACCTACATACAAATTTAAAGAATAAATTTCAAAATGTATATGTAGATGTTGGTTTGTAACTAATGGCATCAATGTAAAATATACATATTTATAAACATTTTAATACACATACATAGGAACAAATAGTTGCATATATATTTTTTATACTGTTATTTAGTTTAACATTTAATCAATCAAAATCTTTAATAATTTAAAATTTTTCAATTTATTGTTTAATCCATTTAAAAAATTGCAAACTTAAAATAAATTATTCCACTTTTTCCTAGCAGATCATTTAGTTCTAATGAGTTCCTTAGCAAATATTAGTACATAAAGTAATAATTAACCCTCAGACGTGTCCTGGTTTAATGCCCAGGTAAAATGTCAATAAAAGTGCATAACTGGTAACTAGTAGATCATAGTAAATCATAGTAAAACGAGAGAAAAAGATATAGTCGGTCAAGCCCGACCATATGATACCCTACACCATTGTGTACATTATAATTCGGAGAGGGGTCTTGACTTGGAGTCAAATGTGGTCCGATACTCATAAGTGTAAAATAAAACATACGAATACAGAATATTACGTTGATGCTGACATGTATATGAATTTATTCACTTTTAGGTGATTTCCGAAAGAGGGCCTTATATGGGAGCTATGGTAAATTATGGACCGATCTTTTTAAAATTTGTCACTATCATTTATGTTCATATAAAACTTATTTGTGTCGAATATTAACTTGATACTAACATTTTAATGGGATTTATGCCCGTTAAAGCGATTTTTTGAAAAGGGGTTTATATGGGAGCTATGGTTAATTATGGACCGATCTTTTTAAAAATCGGCACACTTATTTAGACTTATATAAAACTTATATGTTCCAAATTTCAATAAAATATTGCTATATTTAAGGGATTTATGATCGTTAAACCCTTTTCCGGGAGGACATTTGTATGGGGGCTAGGTGAAATAATGGACCGATCATAACCAATTTCAATAGGCTTCGTCCCTGGACTAGAAGAACAAATTTACAAAATGTGTAACAAATTTCATTAATTTTGGTTCAAAATTGCGACCTGTAGTTTGATTACAAGGTTTACATGGACGGACAGACGGACGGACATCGTTAAATCGACTCAAAAGTGATTCTAAGCCGATTGGTATAAATTAAGGTGGGTCTTAGACCAATATTTTTGGGTGTTACAAACATCAGCACAAACGCATTATACCCTCCCCACCTATAGTGGTGTAGGGTATAATCATAGTAAAATATTTGTTAATACGATACTACATGGTAATGTAATTTTCGAATACATACATTCGTATGTACTTATTGCACATTAATCTGTTTGTAAAATAATGTTTATTATAGCAAGGATGTCGAAATTATAAACGCATGGACGCATTCATCATGTTCATGAAAAAAAGTATTTTGTTTGTGTTAGTTTACATTCAAATTCGCAAATATAATGCATTCATGTATATTTTTATACACAGTATAATCGAAAAGTATTCGTACTTACATGTGCATATAGGAAATTCTCTTTTTACGTTTAAATTTATGAAACTGACTTTTAACCTAAAATATCTTACTAATCTGATTTAAAAAAAATTAACTTTTGATGCAATTATGTTAACAACACTTGGTTCAGTTATACAACAAAAATTCAAGAGCTGAAATGGTTCCATGTGGTACAGACAAGCACTCAAATTTAAAAAATCCCAAAAAAGTGTTTGAAACTAACAAGTTTTTTTTTTTCGTAAGTTTCGTAAAACCAAAATGTTAAAAAATTTTAAATTTTATATTTTTTATACTAGGGATTTTATGCCGCACAGTGTCCCATTTAAAAAATGAAATGTAAATAAATCTGGAGTTTCCGAACGGCTAATCCGATTTCAATGAAATTTCACACAGTGATAGTAGAAGTGTGGGTGAGCTTAAGTTTTGAGTTCAGATCATATAGACTTACTGGGGACGAGTCCACAGGGTACCAAACTTGGACACCTCTTGTATGTACATTTTTAAAAACAATCCTGATTCGTTATAACTGAATAGATTTCAAAGATTTTTACATGAATGGATTCTACAGGAAAAGATCTACAAAAAACATCATCATATTTAAATTTTGACCTTCTTTGATGAAGTTTTTTCTTTATAACAAATTATGTAACAAAAAAAAAAAAATAAAAAATCTTTACAGGATCAAAATAGATTTTTCGACATTTTTTTTTTTTTTTTGTCAAAAAAGTAGATACATACTTTTTTAGTTATAAAAAATTTTTTCTTAAGTAACATATCTGTTTAGTTTTGCAGTTTCTGTGTTACTTCGTTACTTAAAAAATTTTCTTCGTCTATGAATAGGCTTAGTAACACAAATTATGTGTTTTATGAAAAATAATGAAATTTTTGGCGCGTTTTGGAGAAAATCAACGAAAACTTTACATAAGTAAGTTTGTGGGGCAATTTTTTGTTTTTTTCATTTTGCAGATTCTTAAGTTCATTTAAATATAACTTTGTTCTATGGAAGGAGGTATTATTAGTAATATCTTGGTCAAATTTCAACTTCCTAAGATAATTGGAACATGCTATTAATCGGTAATTTGTTGATGATCCCAGAAAAAATCTTCAAAAAAACTAAAAAAGAAAATTCACCAATATTAATGTTACATGTACCAAATGATAACTAAAGAAAAATCAAAGAACCCGTATTTCATGATTTTCAGAAAAAAGATTTTAGATAAGATAAAATTAACGATTTATTAAAAATTCCTGAACTCAATAAAGTGCGTCAATTTGTGTGAAGACAAACAATTTTGCAAGTGTACCCTCATAAAATTAGAGATTTTTGTGTCTTAAACTAGTTTCCAAAATATTAGGAATCAATTATTTCACTTTCGTGAGCTGGACCAATTTTAAAGTACCTCCAAAAATATTATTTTCGATCAACACTATACACAACTTTTAATTTTTGATTAAAAGAAATCCAAGATATAATAGGTAACGCATTGACAGTATGGTCTCCCGAGCTTTTTCCTGTTCTGAATATAAAAAAAAAAAAAATTTATAATAATCTGAAACTGAAAGACAGACAGACGGACAGACATCATAAAAGCACAGTGGTTCCAAAACGCTTTTTTTTTTAATAATTCAGTAACTAAAGAACCGTTAGAGGTATCTCAATAAAATTGCACATGGTCAGAGCTGAGGTATTTTTGATTTGATTTGGAGGAGTACAGACCCCTAGCGGTTCAGGGGGAAGTGGGTGGCCCTCCAAAGTTGCCCATCTCGGGTATATCATTTTTTTTAAAAAATCGCCAAAAATTCATTTATGATATGACAGAAAAGAAATTTTATATATAAATAGTCCTTGTAAATTTCTACAAAAAATAAGCTTACATGTGTAGGTTATCTCTTTTAGTTTAAGAGATATTCGGGTCGAAATAAATTTTTAACTCATTTTTAGCCTCGCCTTTTTTTAGTATTTTTAAACTTGGCGGGCTTAATTTTTCCCCTAGAATTTTTCTAAAATGTTTGCCAGATTCCCTATAAAATTCTGAATAATATTACTGCAAGAATCATATAATTATATGAATCCGTTAAAAAGTTATATTAATCTAAATTGGGAACTTTAAAAAAATTTTACATTTTTTGTGTTTTTTTCCAAAAAGGTGGCAATATTTATTCAGTAATAAAATTAGTTTTTTGTTTTGAGCTTTATAATTTTTTTAATGTTTTCAAAAGAAATCTTAATGTAAATGCGTGTAAAATAAATCCGGAGGAGTTCGGGATAAAGGTCAGCCCACGAGCCCTATCCAAATTTAGTCAATTTTGGTATTTTTGTTATGTTCTCAAATCGCAAAGCTGGGATCGACTTAAAATTATTTTAATTTTTTAGCTCTATATGTAAGATATACACCCAAAAAGTATTTTCTGATGGAGGCCCCTTATAAAGGGTGACCATTTCAATGAAAAAAGTCAATTTTTGAAGGAAGCTTTCCCCGAACTGGAATTTTGGGTATTTTGGAGTAAGAAAATGGGAATCTATTTATTTTTTTCTTTTAAGGACAAATTTTTTTATATTATACTAAAATTTTGTAATAATAGCTTAATTAATGTAGATTTTATTTAAGTTCAAATATAATTTTTTTTTTTTGAAAAATAGCACTAAATACAAAAATTTTTCGGTTTTTGGTTAATTTAATGGAAAAATTTAGATCAAATACTTTACTATTTACATATTATTATTTTTCAAGTAATATCCTTTCCAATGATACCAAATACTTGCATAAATCCTTTACACAATCGCTTAAATTTTTGGGTGTATATCTTACATATAGATATACACCCAAATCAAATCGAAAACACCTGACCATGTGAAATTTTATTGAGATACCTCTAACGGTTCTTTAGTTACTGAATTATTTCCAAAAAAAAGCGTTTTGGAACCAACGTTATCTGTATCAGTTAACTTTGGTGTAACTAGTCTTGGGATGTACACTTTCAGGCGGCATATCATAAGCATACAATATTAAATATTAAATATTTTACGTTTAATTTTCAATAATACCATTATCTCTAAGAATATTAATAATACTAACTTGTATGAAAAATTATTTACATATAGGTAATCTTGTTGGAGCATTTTATATATGGTTTTACATAGGTAATTTTGTAAATCCTAAACTAGTCGAGATATCAACAAATGCTTTGGTGGAAATAAAAAAATTTCCAAAATTTTTACATAAGTAATTCAGTCAGCGCAGAGATGATATACAGTATTTATATTTTTCAGAAAGATAACTTTATACAAAATTGTGTGAAGTAAAAAAAGTTATAAAATCGCATAGCTGAAATTAAAAAAAAGTTATATTTTTAACTAATATTAATGTGTTTTTAAGTTTCTGGTGATAGAAATTTTTGCTCCCCGATATCTGTTCGACAGATATAGTAAAAAAAAGTAAAAATTCCATTTTTTAAAATTTTTGAAAGTTTTTTTTTTTTGGGAATTGCTGGTTTTTTTGTTAATTAATGCAAAAAAGCAAATAATACCTAAAACTAAGCACCAAAAGATCTACACAAGTGTAAAATTTCATTCAAAAATACTTTGCTAACAAAAATTAAAAATGAATGAAAATCAGTCCTTTCTCGGTGTTTTTTGCAAAAAGCCTTCAACAAATTCTCGTATTATAAAGATTTTTATATATATTTGAAAAGAAGATAAAAAATAAATGAATATAAGTGAAAATACCTCCAATTAAGTAGAAATACAGTGGTGGTAAAAAACAAAAAAAAAAAAAATATTTCTTCTTTAAACAAAAATAGGTGGACAAGAATGTGCTTTCATTTTTTTCTATCACGCACTGATATTTTTTATGTGCATGATTAATATTCTCAGCTTATTCAGTGGTCATACTATAAAACTTGAGAATGGTTTGTCCAATTTAGAATATACCTCAAGAACCAACTTGAACTATTTCAACACAATTTCGATAAAGTTTCACCTTATATTTTTGTTTTCCAAGT
The DNA here is from genome assembly GCA_951394005.1 of Protophormia terraenovae. Lineage (NCBI taxonomy): Eukaryota > Metazoa > Arthropoda > Insecta > Diptera > Calliphoridae > Protophormia > Protophormia terraenovae. The sequence goes on along the minus strand of OX596073.1, from coordinate 43,621,979 downwards.
TTATATCGACCCTCAAACTATTTGTACAAAATTTCGTTGTCGTACATGCTTTTGTTTAAGAGATATCAGCAGAAAAGTATGAAACGGACACCCTGTGTTTCTAGTTTTTAGTCCAAAACTTTTTTGTTTATTAACCGATTTTGCCCATTTTTAATCCCAATCTTATAAACCTTATATAAGATAAATATTTGTGTCAAATTTCATCCCTCTACGTTGTCCCGTTCGAACCCTATCCTGCTTTCAACAGACGGACGGACTTAGCTAGATCGACTCAGAATCTAACCAGGACCCAGAAAATATACACTTTATTTTAAATGATTTTTTTGACATGTTACACATGGAATGACAAAATCAATATGTACACCCTTTTTGATGGTGGGTATAAAAAAAAAAACATTATTTTTTTTTGTTTGCCCACCACTGTATCTACCTCTTACTCGCAATTAAAAATATTGCGATATGAAAATTCTGTCGCATAAACGGTATATACTTCAATAATCGGTTTATTTAGGGCGAAGTATTAGACACGCCCATAAAAAAAATCTCGACCTGGTGGAAAAAAACTGAAAGTAGTTGCATGTTTAGCATGTCGAATTCCATCTAGTCGTATTCCTAAGCCTATCTTAGTAGGGATCGGCTTAGGAATACGATTGAGCTGCTGACTGGACACTGCAGGTTCGGTAGACATGCAAGTCGATTGGTACTTGGTCACAATGACTACTGTCATGATATAGAGTAGGTCGATAACACATATTTTATGTGATTGCCCTGCTTTATAGAATAACAAGCAGTGTATTCTTGGTAATCCGCGCTCTAATGATCTTGGGGACCTATCTGATATGACTCTATGCAAGTTATATTTATTTATTTGGACATCAAATTGATTTATGTGATAAATGCACAGGGCCTGCAGGGCCTAGGACACTTCTGCTTTCATTATCTTCTTGTCTTCTACTGGGCCTTCTTTTCCTTTCTTATCTCTTTCTGTCTAACTATCTTATATTGAATTTCCACTATTTTTCAATCTTTTCAGGTACGAGGGCGGATCAATATGTCCGTGACATTTTGAATGAAACACAGCGTTTTTTTGCAAAACAAAAATTTATTTTTCAACATAATCTCCTTTTAACTCAATATACTTAGTCCAACGTTTCTCCAGTTTTTGTATCCCTTACAAAAAAAAAATAGGATTTTTTTTGGTCCTTAAAATAGTCATTTGTTTGGTCAATAATTTCATCGTTGGAGCTGAATCTCTTTCCACCGAGCAATTTCTTTAGGTTTGGAAATAGGAAGTAGTCACTAGGGGCTAAATCCGGAGAATATGGTAGATGAGGTACCAATTTGTAGCCCAATTCATAGAGTTTTGCCATTGAGACTGCACACGTGTTCACCCGTGCATTATCTTGATGAAAAATAACTTCTTTCTTGGTCATATGGGGTCGTTTTTTTTAAATCCTCATTAAATCGGTGTAATAAGTTGGCATAATATTCGCCATTTATTGTTTTTCCTTTTTGAAGGTAATCGATGTGGATTATCCCGCGTGCATCTCAAAAAACTGTTGCCATCACCTTATTGGCCGACAAATGGGTTTCAGCCGGAGAAACCCATTGTTTAGACTGCTGCTTGGTCTCCGGAGTACAATAATGGATCCATGTTTCATCCACAGTTACAAAACGCCGCAAAAACTCATTCGGATTGCGGTTAAACAACTCCAAACAATCCTTGGAAGTTGTCACACGTTTACGTTTATGGTCAATTGAGAGCAAACGCGGTACCCATGGTACAACAAATTAACAAGGTATATGTATAAAGTTTTTTTTTTTCGCAAAAAATAATGTTTAATGAGCAATCGAAATTCACTTTTTTCCATTTTTAGAAAAATTCACGAGGTTGTATGTTTTGAACAGCTGTTAAACGCAAAGTAAATGACGACTCTTGCTCGAAATTTGACAAAAGTCTATTAGCAGGTGGTACTTGATGGGAACAGTGTTGCATTTCATATAACTACGAGGGAAGTTCGAAAAGTTACGGAAATATTGATCCGCCCTCGTATCACAAAGGGAGCTCTGGACACAAGTGTTTCTTCATTGTTACTGGAGGCAGCCTGTGTAACCTAACCTACATCTATTTAGCACACAAGTTGTAGAAAAAAATTCATCTGTTTCTATTAAATAAGTTAAGGTGCGTTGATTATAAAATTGGATTTATAAATAGGCGTGACTATTAATCTAAGGCCCGTTATTATAACTTTCCAATAACTAAAGTTAGGTTGTTATAGTTCACTTTAACAGTTTTTGGTTATTATAAGTATAAGTTAAGCCAAAAGTGACCGATAAGCTAAACGTAAGAACATCTAACCATTAACTTTTATCGGAAGGTTTATGTATTCAGAGCTGCCATATTTTCTGCTTTTAAAATAAATAAATAAAAACATATTTATTCCGCTGTAGTTTTTAGTTCTTTCTATATTTATATTTGTTCTGGTGTTGTCTTTTAGTTAGCTTAAACTCATTTATTTTAAAAATTTCTTTGTTTTTTATTTGTTTATATTTCCGTTAGTGGCAGTTATGTTCAAATAGTACATGTTGCCACTACGTTAAGTGGTCAAAAGTATTCGGTTTTTGCTTTGATATTGCCGTATTATCAAAATTATAAAATTTACCTTAAAACCAAGTTGTAATAACCAAAAGTAGATAAAGCTCACGTTATCGCTCACTTTAGTTTATCTAACCTTTAAATATCTGATACCTTATTGGTAGGTTATAATAACGACCCTAAATGTAATATAATCTATATGTCTTTTAAAAAGATTCATTTGAAATCATGGGGTCCATAGTTGATGATGACTCCCATGTAAAGTCCACCTTTTTAAATCAATGAAATGCCCTCAAATATATAGTTAAGAGAAATTACAATACAAATATGTTTTACAAATTTGATCATTATTCTACAAAATATTGTGCTATTATATACAATATACATAGGTATATATCAATTATTAAAGAATTAAAGATGGTTTTAGTCAGCCTATTAAATTTAAATTTTTTTTTCATAAATTCCATATTTTTTGCAAACCCTCTGTAAAGATAAACACATTCGTACTTCTATTACATAGTGTTTATATTAGACAATTTTTTATCTAGACAAACGTCAAAATTAAAGTGAATTTTTTTAGAAGGTGGCAACAGTTACACAAAAACTATGGTGATTTCCATAGTATAATAATAAAGTATACTCGTAAGACCAGCTGTTTTACAATTTTTTCATTGGCAAACCTCGCGGTACTGTCAAATTGTTTTTGTATTCACATGTAAAATATTTTTTGAGTTTTTTTCTCTTGCTCTCTTTCGTTCTCTCATTTTTCCGTTCAAAGCATTCTGACATTGTGGGCAGTAGTTTTACACTAACAAAATACAAGCAATTTTTGTTTTTGTAGATGTGCGAGTACTTTATTATTTTACTATGGGTGATTTCATTAGTGTTTTTTTTTTATATATATATATGTATATATATATATGCAGTTTGATTGCTGTAACAACCAAAAATAATAATCAGCTGTTTAACTGAGGTTTCTTTGTATAGATTAGTAATGATTTTGAAGTTTGCCTTGTTAAAAATTTATGTAATATATACATTACGTTATGAAAAGACAAATTTTTAAAATATTTATGTATTTTCAATCTGTATCTCTTTAACAATCTACAGTTATTTATTGTTATTGTACACAATCCATTTGTAGTGTTTCGTGTCAGTTTTAAATAAAAAGCGGCAAATTACATTTCCTGTAAATTGTGATAGTGATGTGATTCTTTTCCTGGGGAAATCATACAAATGTTAAGCATGTATAGGACATTCCATTTTTACATATGTATTAATATGCTTCTATAATTTACATACGGAATGTATATATATATATATATATATATATATATATATATATATATATATATATATATATATATATATATATATATATATATATAAAAGTAAATACATTTCACATACTATGTGTGATGAACTACTTATGTAAAATCGTATTATTTTTTTTTTTTTTTAATATATAAAATACTCATTTAAATAAATAATTTTATTCGAATTGTATGTACGATATGTAGTATGTTTCAGCATTTTTGCCGATGTTTATAAATTCTGATTATTTTTTAATGTTTGCAAAAACTTTCGTATATATAAATTCGTAAAGTTTTAAATGAAGTGTTGTTCAAAAGATGCTAAAGAAATGAAAAACTTTTTATAGCCAGTGCCCCAAAAAGTATTTTTTTCAACTTCGTTATCATTTATTTGAAGAAACTTCAAACAAACTGGCACAGAAAATAGAGAAATAAACTTAAATGTTGAATTGCTTAAACAGTTTTTGGGAACTTCTTTATACTTAATGTTCTTTAAGCAATTCAATGACCTTTTAACATTTAACATCTTGATGATACTTAAATAGAGAAATCAAAATAAATTTATACTAAAATGTTTTGATATGAAACATGACATGCATTTATGCCTTAACGGGTAGTACAAATTTAGATGTCTTTGTAGAAAAATAGAAATGAATAAAACTCAGTTTCTCGTTGTTAATTTTTGTTATCCACTGCACAAAGGAGCCATTTGTAAAATATATGGTAATAATTGTGGATTTTTTAAAACGCTACACAGTGTGAGATTCAAAAAATGAAATGAAAATAATTATTGAATTTCGGAACGGCTGTTCCGATTTCCATGAAATTTCACATGGTGATAGTAGAGGTGTGGGTGAGTTTTGAGCTTGGACCATATAGACCTACAGGGGGCGAGTCCACAGGGTCCCAAAGTTGGACTCCTTGGGTATACATTTTTTTAAAAAAAGATCCGATTCCGTATAACTCAACCGATTTCAAAGATTTTTGTATAGGAGGATTCTGCTAGTCGAGATCTACAAATCCTAGTATGAATATCTTATCTTTTTTAGTTTAAGAGATATTAGGCTTCAAAGATTAAAATTTTTTACTTTTTAGCTTTATACTATAACTCTACTATCACCATGTGAAATTTCATGGAAATCGGAACAGCCCTTTCGAAATTCCATAATTATTTCTATTTCACTTTCTGAATCGCACACTGTGCACTGAACCCATTTTTATGAAACTATGAATATCGGTACAGCTATGAATATGTAGTTAGACTTTAAGAATATTGTTGTCTGAATTGTTTAGCTGCAGCATGGACGGCGCAACAGTGAACCAAAGATGACCACTTCGAAAAAAAAACGAGAGAAGAAGATACCCTACACCATTTCAATTCACATAATTTTGTTTTTACTTATATACAACTTACTTGTGTTAAATATTAACATAATACTAACATTTGTATGGGATTTATGCACGTTAGTGATTTTCGGGAGAGGAATTTATATGGGAGCTATGGTCAGTTATGGACCGATCTTCATGAAATTTGGCAGACAGATTTTTGCTGTTATAAAACTTATTTGTGCTAAATTTCATTAAAATATTCCTATTTTTAAGGCATCTATAAGTGTTAAAACTCTATTCCAGGAGGACATTTGTATGGGGGCTAGGTGAAATAATGGGCCGATCATAACCAAATTCCTTGTGTTGAAAAAAGCATATGTACCAAATTTCATCAAATTATCTTCAAAATTGCGACCTGTACTTTGCGCACAAGCTTTACATGGACAGCCAGCCAGCCGACCAGACGGACGGACAGATATCGTTAAATCGACTCAGAAAGTGATTCTGAGTCGAACGGTATACTTTAAGGTGGAGGTCCGAAGATTTTTTTTCTGCGTTACAACTTCTGCACAAACACATAATACCCCAACCACCTTTGGTGGTGTAGGGTATAAAAACATATCGAAGCTGGTAACTTTTACAGATATGAATTGATTTTAAATATTTTCACATTTCTGAATTCTATTGAGAGAGATAAAGAAAAAACATGGTTTAAAATATATTTTACCTCAAAATTTTAATTTTTTTATTTTTAAAATGATGAAATTCTAATTTTTTAATTCGGCTAAAGAAAAAAAAAATAATAATTATCTTAAATCGATATTTAGAAAAAAGTGTTTAAAGTCAAAATTTTTAAAAGTCTCAAAAAGTGCAATGTTTTGCCAAAAAGTAACTTTATAAAAGTAAAAAGTAATTTATTAAATTATAGAGAATTTTACTGTATTTAAAAAAAAAAATTATGAATTTTGTTTTTAAAATTATGAATTTTGTTTTTAAAGTTATGGGGCAAAGTCGCAAAAAAGACAATCCCAAAAATTAAAAAAATTTAATTTTTTAAATCAAATATATTTTAAACCATAAGAGATAGCACAGTAAGCTTGGTTTGTAAAATTTACAAGCACCGGTATGTTTTTCACTCCCGAGGTGGTCATCTTTGGCCTTTCGCTACACACTCCAGCCAACAATATTCAAAAAACATAACTCCTTCTCTATCGATGCTCTTTCATCAAAATCGGTTCAGCGGCTTAAGAGATCCAGACTTATTATCATTTATTTTGTAATTGGGCTCACTATGCATTGTCAAAAACTACACTTACATGCTTTCTTAAAGTCCAGTCTTTCAGAAAATATTGAATTTCTTTAAAGTTACTTTTTTTGCAAACAAATTTTAAATTTTTGAGAGAAATTTTGTCTTCTATTTTTTTTTTTTTTTTTTAGTTATGAAATATTAAAAAAATTATAGAGAATTTCATCATATTAAAAATAATAATTTTAATTTTAAGTTATAGAACAAAAACAAAAAAGTCAAGGCCAAAAATTACAAATTAGAATTGTTAAGTCTTTTTTCTTTTAAACTAGATAATATGGTACAGTTAGCATGTTATTTCTTTGTCTTAATAAAATTCAGAAATTTTCAACTATTTATAAGCGAGGTGGTTAACTTTGTCCCACTATAGGGCTGTTTGTGCTCCAGCTGCAGACTACTGCCAATAATATTATTTAAGATTAACTCCTGCTCTATAGATGTTCCTAGTTTCATTAAAATCGGTACTGCATTTTGAAAGATCCAGATTTATTATCATTTATTTTGCAAAAGTCCCCACTGTGGAACACTTTAAGAAAAGTTTTCTTTTTTAATACAGTTTTTTTTTTTCAATAATTTTATGAAATTTATTTATTTTATACAAATACAATTTTATTACAATTATTTTATAATTTCTTATTGTTTTTTCTCTTTAAAAGGAGTATTTTCATTTGTGTATGAGTAGATAGATGTATGCGTGTTTTTATGTATGTATGTATGTAAAATATTTGTGTGTTTGTGTGCAAGTTGTTTAAAGAACTTAAATATAATATCACTATATAATTTCACATTACTTTTTTTGTTTGCTTTTTTTTTTTTTTTGTTATTATAATATTTAATTTCTTATTGTTTTTAAACATATTGCTAAAAATTGGTTGCTTTTTAGTAAAAAATTATATATAATAAATCCAAAGGACGATTAACAAAAATAATAAACAAATTAACAATTTATATAAGTACATTATTATTATTTAATAAGATTTTTTTGCATAGAATTTCGAAAAAAATGTATTTCGTTTTCGAAAGTAGCCACAATAGTTTGTGTTCACACTCCGCAATTTTTCTTGTTGCAATTCTGTATTCGTAAGAGAGAGAGAGAGAAGAAGGGAATACTAAGTTTTTAAATTCTCTTTACCTCTCTTTCGCCATCGAACTCAGAATTGCAGCAAGAAAAATTGTTGGTGTGTGAACGTCCATTTATTAATTATCTAATTTAAATATAACTGTGTAATCAAGTGAATTTGAAAGTGGCAACAAATTTAATATCCCAGGAAAAATTTTAGAATATGTTCTAAAATCATTAGTTCTAGAACTGATGTAGTCAGAACCACTTCAGATTCTTTAATAACATCCTCAGAACTAGTGGTATCATATCCAATTCTGACACTAATGGAGCAGAACCTTATTCTGATTCTAAATTCGTTTTAAGGAATGTTTTAGAGAACTAGTGCTTAGGAACTAATTCTGTATGATTTCTACATCACTTCTGAGAACAAATTACTGGTTCTCGAACGACTGTTAAAAATACTTGTAAAAAAATTTCAAAAATTAAAAAAAGAAAATTTATAAAATTAAATTGATTTCAAAAGTGGCCTTTAGGAAATAGCCCATTAGAATAAAAAAATAAAAAAACAGGTTCTGAAACCGTTCCCTAACGCTATGGAACTAGTTCTGAATGCAAAAATTTCGAACAAAAATCATTGATTAAAGAACTAGTTCTGGAACCGTTTCATAGAATGGGTAGTGGCTAGCTAACACTTCCACAGAACTAGTTCTGGAGGTGACAATTTCAAACAAAACTCATTGGTTGTAACACCAAAGTAGAACAAGTACAGGCCATTTTCATGTGTTCTGGAACTAGTTGTAGAACTAATACAATTTTTCCTGGGATATTTAAATATCAAATTAAATTATTCTTTTATTTTAGATATTTTAAAATTATACAATACATTTTGAACATTTAAAGCCTCCTAAATATGGTTTGTTAAAACTTTTTTTTTTCAGATAATTCTATACAAAAAAAAATCTTGTTACCAAATTTAAATTATTTCAATTATTTCAAATTTACTAAAAATAATTTTCAAATTTGTAAAGATATTAAGATATGTATGAGTATTTAAAAATATTTTAACTACTAAGGATCCATTCACAGAGACATCAAGAAGAAATATAATAAAGATATTTAAAATTCAGTATGAAAACTTTGGGCAGTATCGATCATTTTAGAGGTTAAAAATATTTCAGCATTGTCAATTAACTAAAATAAAAAAATAAAAAAAAAATAATTATTATTTTTCATAAAAATAATAAACACTTCGCAAATATTACCTCTTTTAAAGTTAATTTACCATCACGATTATCATCACATAAACTAAACAATGTAGCGGCTTCTTGTAGAGCATATCTGGGAGTTTTGGGATTAACATAATTCAACAGTTCACCTCTATCCGCCTTACCATCTTGATTCTTATCAATAATTCTCTTAAATTCCTCTCTTCTTTCCACTACTGTCTTGGATATTAAAGATTTTCTTATCAAATCATCATCATCGGCTACATTTACTTCGGAAAATTCTTCTATACTCAATTGATCATCACCATCTTGATCGAATTGTCTTAGTAAATCATCTACTAATTCTAAGAGATTTGATATACTCGATTCGGGGTGACGAAATGATAAATACTCATCAATGGTTAATGTAAAAAGATCTGTTCTGGCTGCCTCAGACCATCGGGCCTTGTCACGCATCATATCTTCACGGGCCTTACGATTAAGGGCGGTATGTTTAATTTCATTGTGTTCATCGATATCGGCTTCAGTCATACCATGTTCTTTTAAAAAGAAACGATGATATTCTTCCCAGGTTATAAGGCCATCGGCAGGTGCTATATCGACCCGACGAAATTCCCGGGGATTGAGTTGTATGGCTTCATCTATATGGTCCACTATGTTTTTATTGATATATTGTCCTAGTTCTTTAATGGTTAAATAGTTATCGTGATTGCGATCGGCTCTGAAAGTAAAAAAAAAAGTATTTTTGAAAAAATTTCAATTAAATTATTAATTAAAATTTTAAAATGATATAAAATATTTTTGTAATTAATAAATTACTCAAAATCAAATTAAATTCAAATTTTACATAGAAAAATCTAAAATCCAATTTCTATTATGAATAATACATATATAATGTATTCAATTATTTTATTAATTGAAATTTAACTAATGAAAAAATTTTATATTCAATTATTCAAATTATCATTTATTTTTTTTATACCCACCATCAAAAAGATGGAAGGTACATTGATTTTGTCATTCCGTGTGTAAAATGTAGGGTGATCGATTATTCGACTTTTTGGAGAAACCGGTTTTCGAATAGTTCGAATAGTTGGTATTTTGAAAAAACCGGTTGCACTTTTTTAAATTCAGAAAAAACCGGTTAACCGGTTTTTTTGTAGAAGTTAATATTTCTATCAAAAGACTACATTTCTTAAAGAAAAATCAATAAATCTTTTATTGTTCAAGTTAAAATTTATCAAACATAATTATTTTTGGAAATAACTATTAACCCATTAAGAACGACAATATCTACACCATTGTGTGCATCAAAATTCAGGGAGGAGTCTTTTTTTCTAGACCTGTGGGATTGCGGACCAATACTATGGTTAATTATGGACCGATCTTCATGAAATTCCGCACATAGATTTAAACTTGTATGGAACTTACATGTGCAAAAATTCTTGCTAAATTTATGGGATTTATGATCGTTAAACCACCCTTTTCCAGGAGGATATTTTTATGGAGGCTTGTTGAAAAGATGGACTGATCACAACCAATTCAAACACAGTTCGTCCTTGGTCTATAAGAAAATTTCACTAATTTATGCTCAAAATTGCGACCTGTATTTTGATTTCAAGGTTTACATGGACGGACAGACAGTCAGACGGACGGACGTATTGGGTCTTAGACCAATATTTTTACAAACATCAGCACAAACGCATAGTACCCTTCCAACCTGTGGTGGTGTAGGGTATAAATGTTGTAAGAAAATAATCATCAAAACTGATAATTAGCTTCTACTTAGCATAAACAACCATGGGTTAATATGAAGAAGCCAGTATCTATTTTATTTAAAAAGATTCAGCATGTGAAACTTTTTATAAAACAAAATCTTTGAATATATTTAAAAGTATGTTTAAAACATTACAAATAACACTTTATGAATTAAAGAAAAAAAAAATCATAAATTTCGATTCAAATATCAGATTTTGGTACATGTTTTTTGAAATAAAAAGCCATTTTTAAAACCGGTTTTTTGTGTTTAAAAAAACCGGTCTATTCGACATTCGAAAAATGAACATTTTGAAAAAACCGACAGCACATTGACAGAAAAAACCGGTTGGAAGACCGATTCGATCACCCTAGTAAAATGTCGAAGGAATCATCTAAGACTCCACAAAGTATATATTTTTTCTGGGTCCTGGTTTGATTCAGAGTCGATCTAGCTATGTCCGTCCGTCTGTCTGTCTGTTGAAAGCAGGATAGGGCTCGAACGTAGGAGCAACGTAGGGGAACGAAATTTGGCACAAATATTTATCTTATACAAGGTTTGTTTGGTATTGAAAATGGGCAAAATCGGTTAATAAATAAAAGTTATGTTATGGGCTGAAAACTAAAAACACAGGGTGTCTGATTCATACTTTTCTGCTGATATCTCTTAAAAAAAAGCATGTATGAAAACGAAATTTTGTACGTATAGTTCGGCGATCAATATAAACTTGGAAACCAAAAATGGGCGTGGTCTTCAACGAAATTGTGTTCAAATAGTTCAAGGACCAATGTAAACTCGGAAACAAAAAATGGCCGTGGTCCGCCCACTTTACCACCCACCTCCCATATAACGTAAAATTAGAAAAAGTTGATGGTGGGTATATAGATTCGGCCGAGCCGAATATAACATTCGATCTTGTTATATTTGATTAATTTGCGATGCAATTAGAATGAAATTGAAAAAAGATTCGGCTGTGCCGAATCTTTGATACCCTTCACCATCTTACCGACAAATAATTAAATTTTCGCCTTAACGTATGCTTTCATTATTTCACATTAATAAATCTACATTTTTTCAAACTACGAAAATTTGAATAGGAAAAAAAAAAAAACAATCATAGCAACCTTTGCTTTTAAAAAATAAACAACAACAATTCCATATTTATTTATTTTTGTGTGTGTGTATATACAAACTGACTTCATATACAAAGAACAACAACAACACTGTTATTCATTATAATACTGCTGTTGCTTACTAAACTACTTGCCTTATAGGCAAAAACGTCACTAATAGTCATTACAATGCTTAATAAACATGTTTGTGTGTGTATTTATATTCTTAACAGATATGTTTTAGTTTTTGGCACATAACTCTATTGATTATGAACGAATTTGGTTTATTAAAAAAACCGAAATTTTATAAAAATATTTATGACCGATCTATATAAAAATAAAAATCTATAGCTTAAACAAGGGCTTCAACAAATAAAAAATACGTTTTGCCCGATATCTCAGTTATTATGAACCGATTTATTTCATTTTTTTTTAGCAAAAAAATTCAAAAAAATGTCCGAGCATTCTTTACAAAAACGAAGTCTCTAGTATATAAAAAAAACCGGTTCAAAAACCGGTTTTTAAGCATATCTCCGCAATTTATGAACCGATCTTGCTGAATTTCTGCCAGTTATCGGTGGGCTTCGTAAACGCTATTTCAACCGACACACGGACGGACGGACATAGTCCTATCGTCATCGCTTCTTACAAGGATCCCGAAAATATAAACTTTTTTCCTCTCCGACGAAAATTGTGGAAATTACAAACGGAATGACAAACTTATATATACCCTTTACACCTGTGATGAAGGGTATTAAAATAATTGAATAAATATAAATAGATAAACAGTTTTATTTTTATTAGAAAATTTGCATTTTGATCAATTAAATAACACTGTGTGTAATTTTTTAAGTCATGGAAATATAACCATATACAGACACCACTACGTGATAAAAGACCAAAAAAAAAAGATCCGTGTCTCCCAGTTTTGCCCATTTGTACTCTTTTTTATGGGCCCTCAAAGATTTGTGGCCTCGTTGTAATTTTTGCAAAAAAGTGATAATTTTCTCAGGCTCATATCTTGCAAACCTTTGATTTACTCTCTGAGGCAAAGTTGTAGCTCTTGTTATAAAGAAAAAATTTTGAACATATAAAATCAAAAAAACTTCATCTTCAAGATCAAAATCGCAAAAACACTTTAAAAAATTCGATTTTTTTATACATTTTTTCCCTTGTTCAGGTCCATAGGTAGTAAACCGTTCAACATTGAAGGAAACAATCAACTACAAAAATGTACCTAAGATCTCAATAAACAACTTTCTGGAACTTGCTAGAAATGATTCTTATTACCGTTTAGGTAGCGCTAAGGTAGCCGCAAAAGTGAAAAATTTCCCGAAAATTTTTTACAACGATTCGGACGACTATTTGGATCCACAAAATTCCGAACGGTTTGCAAGATATGAGCCTAAGAAAATTATCACTTTTTGCAAAAAATACACCGAAGCTCCAAATCTTTGGGGCCCATAAAAAAAGTGCATGACTTTAGGCAAAACTGGTAGACACGGGTCTTTTTTTTTTTTTTTTTGGTCTTTTATCACGTAGTGGTGTTCGTATATGGTTATATTTTTTCGTGTTGCACTGTGTAATTGATACAATAAAAAAATAATTAGAATAGTTCTTATCCTTGATAAAAGGTTTAATAAACCATATTTTTTCTGTGTAAGTATATGCAAGTATTTATTTATTTGCTAGAAATCAATAATAAATAATTTAAACATTCAATATACATCACAATCAATTAATTCATAGCCCATACATACATTTAAAAGAAAAAAAATCCTCAAAATACCATTTTGTTTATACTCTAGAAATATTTTATGACCATTGATGCATTCTGTGCCATACATGTGGTTTGAAGCAGAATTTGTTCATATGGACTTGTGTATGTTTTGTTTAAAGGATTTTCAAACTCAATTCATAAGTAGAGGGATTTTCTGTATGTACTTTGTCATTGGCTCAAAAATACTTGTGTCATTAAGATTTCGATAATAAATTATTGAAACATTCATTAGTTTGCTTGTTCGTTTGTCTCCAATGATAAAACATGTTTTTGCATGCTTGTATTTATTTGTAGGATATTTGTTGTGTGACCAAATGGAATAATGAATATATGATGATTATAAGTTCAGGGGGAAAGAGAAGTATTAAAGAGCCCTTCGAAAATAGATTTTTACTAAATGACTTTAAGATCTTAAAGTCTCAGGTTTGAAAATACTTATTTCTGTACAATAATGAGACATTTTAGCACTTAATAATTGAGTGTTTATGCACACAGTAGGCCCCATTGCAAAATAAATGGTAATAACTGGCTCTTTTAAACCGCTGAACCAATTTTGAAGACTATTGTTGGCAGGAGTTTATATCTGGAGCACGCACGGCGCTACAATGGGCCAAAGTTGATCACCTCGCAATCGAAAAACATGTTGGAGCTTGTAACTTTTACAAATATTAACCCATTTAAATACATACTTTTACATTTTCTCCTAAATAAGGCAAAAGTTAAAAAGATATTTGACTTCAAACATTATTTTTTTAATTGTTATACCCAAAGAGAACAAGAGACGAAACTAATTGTCAAAAACCTAAGTCGGTTGTCAAAAACCTAACTCATGCAACAACAAAATACATGTAATCAAATACATTTTGTTGTTGCCAATAGAAAATAAAAACTATTTTTTGTTTACAAAACAGCAATTTCGTTTAAATGTCAATCGAGAATTTCGTCTCTATATGCTACTCTATGGTTATACCCACCATTAAAAAGTTTGATATTCCTTGTGTAACATGAAGGAAAAATCATTTAAGACCCAATAAAATATATATTTTATGAGTCCTGGTAAGATTCTGAGTCGATCTAGTTATGTCCATCCGTCTGTATGTCTCTTGAATGCAGGATTGGTTCAAATATTAATCTGATATAAGGTTTCTTTGGTATTCAAGATGGGCATAGTCGGTTAATAAACAAAAAAGTTATGGGCCAAATAAAAATTTCATAAATTTCTATAGCAGTCTCTTAAAAAAAACATAGGTTACGTTGAAAGAGGATCACACAGAACTGTGTGTATTCACAAGATCAATGATGCTGATCCATAGTAAATCTTCAATAAAGGAAGAAAGAAAGAAGAAGAACAAAATAAAAAATAGATCAAAATATATGTATAAATATAATAAGTTCCTTAAGCTCCACACTGTGGGTGCTCCTTTTTACAGTCAATTCTTTGATTTCTTGTAAATCCATTCGGGGTCTCGATTGTAATGTTGCTGGATCTCCATTATTACTTGTTACATGTATCTTTGTTGCCTTAATAAATTTCAAGATCTTTAATGGACTTATCCCTTATAAGACTTATAAGAATCAAAACATTTAAATTTATAGCGTGATAGAGCAGCACACTGGCAGAAGAAATGAAATGTATCATTTTCCTCCTCACTGCACCATCTGCTCTTATTATTATCACCTATACCAATTTTCTTAAGAAAATATTTGAAGTCATTATGACTCGTAACAATACCAACAAACATTCTCAGTTCATTCTTTTCCATATCTAAAACTTTTATCAAGGTATTGTTATCCCTTGGTTCCCATAACGAATTTGTCTGCTTATATCTCGATGAATTATCCCAGAGTGCATAAGCTTCCAGTTTGAATTTATCTCTTATTTTCCAATATATATAATCTAGTTTAGGATAAATGTCTTCAAATGCGTTACTCGATTCCATATCTGCCCCAGTTCGTGCTAGACCATCAGCTATTTCGTTACCTTGAATGTTATTGTGATTCGATACCCAGCACAGTTGACCACCTTTGATCTAATATTCCTATTACAAAGTGCCCTTATGGTAGCCTGACTATCAATGTAAATTTGTATATCGCTCCTAAATATCAGAATCATAAATATAAGTAAGTCTTGCTGCTTCAGACACTGCAAAGATTTCAGCTTGGAAAATACTAAAAGCATTGTTCAGTCTTGAGCTGTGTTTTATATCTAACTTTTCACAGAAAACTCTACTTCCCGTTCCATTCTCTTATTGGTCTCCCAGTCTTCTCTCGGCAGTATAATTGCTGTAATCTCCTTATCCCATCGAGTTTCAGTTGTTATGTAATCTGTTATTAAGTTTTCATAACTTAATTTTCTAATTAGGGATGAATGTCCATTATCTCTAATTTCCAGTTGTCCATTTTGGCTCAACCTTATCTGGGTCTTTAAAGTGTATTCTTTTATGTATAAATGAAGTGGTCTTATTTACAGAATTCTGCGCAATGCTTCAGTGGAGTTGGATCTTCTTGTTCCTGTTATGCTCAACTCTAAAAAAAAGCATATACGACAACGAAATTTTGTACAGATAGTTCAAGGATCAATATAAACTCGAAAATCACAAATGGACGTGACCAGCCCACTTTACCGCCCACCCCCATATAAGGTAAACTTTTAAAAAGTTGGAATGGAATAAGTATTTTCTGTGCCGCTACACACTTCATCAGCATTCGTATTTCGGTTTCGTTTAAACCTAAACATGGCGCAGGCCTAGCACTGGGTGCAATTTTGAGGGACTCAGTTAGCAGCGCCAGGCGTTTGGGGCAAGTAAAAAAGAGGTTGAACCGAACTTCGTAAACGCTGTTAAAGATGTGGTTACATAATGTAGTAAACCGGCATCCGGCTTGAAGGACTATAAACAAATTTGTAATTTTTTTTTTTTTTTTTTAATTTTGTTAAAAAAATTTCAATATTTTTTGGCATTTTCTGAAAGACTGATCCTTAGAAAAGCGAAAGTATAATTTTGAAAAGTTTCCCAGCAAAAAAAATGTATCCAAATAAGTCAATAAGATCCTGAACTTGTGATCCAGAAGTAGTGCAAATTCGGATCATTTCCAATGAATTTCACATAAGCTTGTCATGTCACTTAGTAGGAAGGCATGTTCCCGATGTCATGAAAAATATATTTTTATGGTGTTTTAAATCAGTGCAAGAAATGTAATTTAAATTGCTTTTATGGAGTTATTTCCTTCGAATAGAAATAAATGTCGTTTTTAAAGTAATTTTTATTGAAAATAGACATAATTTTTTTATGGTCAACAGAAACCGTTCATCAATGTTTTGCAACAGTAAACTTCATTTGAATTGTGTTTTAATAACATCTGCAGATGCTGTTTAAATAACTTTTTAAGAAGAAGAAAACAAACAACTGTTTGTGATACTTTAGAAGTAATGGAAAAGTACTTCCTCAAAAATTACTTCCATTTATTTTAGCTGGGCTTGAGCATCCAGCAGTCAAAAATGATAAATTTTAGAAGAAAAGTTCAAAATTTTGACCCTGTAAAAAATTTTAGTGTTGATTTCGGTACTTCTGTGAATCAAATAAGATGTTTTAATATGTTTTTAAAGGTTTTACAAAAAAATTGTGACAGGCCCCAGGTAAATTTGGCACGACGCAATTTTTTGAAAAAAGCCATATTTTCAATAACAAAAATGTTTACCTTTAAAAATATATAGTAAAATTATATATGTTTCAGATTTATCAATTCTTCATTAACTACTTTATAACATGTATAAAAATTATTTTGATAGCTATAAGCATTGAGAAAATATTCAGTCTCAAATTAAGAAACATAAACATAAAACAAAAAATTGCAAATTGTTCTTTTTTGTTTTATTTTAAGAAATATGTGTTAAAATTTTAAAATAGTAAAATTTTTGTACATAATTATAAAGAAGACACAATTTCCTTTTAAATGATATATAATATGACTGTTTAGAGTTTATTACGTTTCTAGTAAATCAATTTTAAATAAGCAAAACGCAGACAAATTGTGAAATTTTTATGTTTCTTTCTGTTTTTGGTAATGCAGTACGGTAAGACAGTGCGGTAATGCCGTATAAAAAACAACATGAAAATAGAATAGATTTTAGAATTTTCAATGTTTTGCTTTGAAATTTATTTACTAGAAACGTTGAAAACACAAAATATTCATACTGTATATCATTTAAAAAAAAAATATCTTCTTTAAAACTATTGGGGGATTCACAAAGTGTGCTATCATGTCGTATTGTCATAATGTCATAAAATTTTACAAAGGAAAAACAATAACAATATTTTTTATACATTGAAATATTTTAGGACATATGATAATACGACATTATAGCACACTTTGTGAATCCCCCATATGTTTAACAAATTTTACTATTTTAAAATTTATAACAGACTTTTGTTAATATAAACAAAAAAATTCAAATTATGTTTACAGGAATATATTTCCTTATTTTGAGCCAAAATATTAAAGGTATCAAAATAATTTTTGCACATGATATAAATTAATTAATCAAGAATTGATAAAGGTAAAGATCCGAAAAATATATATAATTTTACTATTTATTTTAAAAGGTCAAAAAATTTGGTAATGGAATATATGAATTTTTTCAGAAAATTGCCTCGTGTGACCAAATTTACTTGTGGTCTGTCACAATATTTTGCAAAACTTTTAAAAACTTACCATACTATCTTCTAAAATTAACAGAAGTAGCGAAATCTGCAACCAAAATTGTTTACAGGCTCGAATATTGTTGAAAAATTTATCATTTTCTACCACTGTTAATTGTGGGGTGCACGTTCAAAATTGTCCGAAATTTTACTTATACACTTTCTTAAGGACCTGAATTTTAGAAAATGTCAGAAAATATTGAACTTTAAAAAAAAGATCAAATTAAATATATGAAATTACTTTTGTGGCAAAAAATTTTAATTTTTAAGACCTGTTTGAAAATTTTGACTTTAAAATTTTATTTTTGTTATCGAATTAAGATAATTAAACTTTTTGTTAAGCTTAATTTAAGAATTATAGACCATTTCACCATATTTTTAGAAAGTTTTTGAAATTTTATTTTAAAAGTTATGGGGCAAAAGTGCAAAAAAATAAGGGCAAAAATGAAAAAAAAAAAAAAAATAAAAATATTAAATTAATATAATTCAGTTAGCAATATGCCAAAAAAAAGTACTTTTTCATTTTCAAGCTATGAATGCAGAATGATTTTTAATGCTTCGGGGGTAGAGTTAGCTACATTAATATCTAGTTAGGGTGTCCCTCACTTATCCTAAAACGGAAATATAGGTTGGCCCTTAAAACTTGGATTTTTTTACTTTTTATGAATTTAACGCATTATTTATGTTAACAGCTACAAATTCAAAGTTTTTATTAGTTGGATAGTTAGTCTGGATAGTAGTCTTTCATTTTCGGATATTGTTGCAATAATACACTGAGAAAAACAAAATTTCAACAACACAACATGGAAGTAAGAAAATACTACTGCTAACATTTAACGCGGCACAAAATGGACTCAATGTTATGCTTTGAAAGTCAACATAGTTGTTGATGACAATAATATCTAAAATTCTGCGGTGGTGCGTGACGATTGCATTTTTCGTTACGAGAAAATTTGAAAAATGTTTAAAAAAAAATCTAAAAAATTAAAAAAAATTCGTTTTTTCACCTTCATTCATACATAACTTTTGAAGTAGGAACGTAATCTTCAAGCACCACCGCAGAATTTTAAATATTATTGTCATCAACAACTATGTTGACTTTCAAAGCATAACATTGAGTCCATTTTGTGCCGCGTTAAATATGTTGACTTTCAAGGCATAACATTCAGTCCATTTTGTGCCATATGAAAAACAATAAAGCCTATTTTCGGCAAATTTTACTCATTCATTTATAATATTAAAAAAAACTGGAGTTTATGTTACTGAAATGAATTATATATTAGTAATTAAGACCATAGACACTGTATTTAATTTAAGACCCCATAAAGTATATGTTTTCTGGGTCCTGGTTAGATTCTGAATCGATCTAGCTATGTCCGTCTGTTGAAAGCAGGATAGGGCTCGAACGGATCAACGAAGGGGGATGAAATTTGGCCCAAATATTTATCTTATATAAAGTTTGTTTGATATTGAAAATGAGCAAAATCGGTAAATAAACAAAAAAGTTATGAGCAAAATTCTAGAAACACATACTTTTCTGGTATATCTCTCTTAAATAAAAGCATGTACTATAACAAAATTTTCATGGGTCGATATAAACTTGGAAACAAAAAATGGGCATGGTCCGCCCACTTTACTGCCCACCTCCCATATAAGGTGAAAGGTCACAGATATTTTGTACAAATACTTCATGGACAAATGTAAACAAGGAAACAAAAATAGGCGTTGTTCACCCACTTAACCGCCCACCTCTTGTTTACATTTGTAATGTTATTGTTTTTTGTTGTTTTTCTTTGTATCAATGTTTTTGTTTAGAACATTTTTTACTGATTTTCGGTTATTTTTCAACCGAATTACAAAAACAGTTTTTTTTGGAAAGGTATTCAAATTACCTTTCTAATTGCAAAACATAATTAGTACAAATTATTGCCGCTAGATGGCGCAAAATTCATTTTTTTATTAAAAATGCATCAAAACACCCTGTATTTGCAAATATTATGAGTTCATATGTTCAGCAAAAATACTCGCCGAAGGATTTTGTACCAAGTTGCCAAACATCATTTGGTCGAATTCTGGAAATTTGAAGGTCAAAATTGTGATTTTCATCAATAACTTAAAATAACGGTAATTTTGTAAATAACGGAATTATGCTGAAGCCCTAAAGAACCATTTAAAACAATAAAAAAGTTCTTTTTCGCAAAAAAGTCGATTTTGGCATATTGCTAAATTTAGTATAGTATATATATAATTTTCTAAATCATGTTTATAAAACAATTTTTTAGATATCACAATTCGATAACAAAAAAAAAAAAAAAAACAAAATCAAAATTTAAAAACAGGTGTCAAAATTTGCTATTTTTTGCCAAAAAAGTAACTTTATATATTTCATTCTCTTAAAAAATTTAGATAAAAAAGTTTAATATTTTTTGCTATTTCCTGAAAGATGAGACCTCAAGAAAACTCTTAAGTGTAATTTTGAAAAGTTCTGTACGTTCACCCTACACCCAGCAGTGGTCAAAAATTATCAATTTTGGATGAGAAGTTCAACTTTTTCAGTCTGTAAAAA
Organism: Protophormia terraenovae; assembly: GCA_951394005.1. Lineage (NCBI taxonomy): Eukaryota > Metazoa > Arthropoda > Insecta > Diptera > Calliphoridae > Protophormia > Protophormia terraenovae. The sequence continues at coordinate 43,601,235 of OX596073.1, read as the reverse complement.
AATTGATTGTATTTCGGTACTTCTGCGAATTATATAAAAAAGTTCAATACGTTCTTAAAAGTTTTGCAAAAAATTATGACAGTCTACCCGTAAATTTAGTCACACGAGATAATTTTCGGTAAATACCTATATTTTCAATAATCAAAATTTGATCTTTATAAATATATAGTAAAATTTTATATACTTTTCTGATCTTTACATTTATCAATTTTTCATTAAATATTTTATAACATGTGTAAAAATAATTTTGATACCTGTAAGCGTTTAGAAAATATTCAGTTTCAAATTTATGAAATATGTCCCTGTAAACATAATTTGCATTTATTTGTTTTATTTGAAGAAATGTGTAATAAAATTTTTAAAATATTGAAATTTGTTATACATAGGCCCACTGTAGCGGCGTCCGTGCTCCAGCTACACACTCTAGACCACAATATTCTGAAGGCCTAACTCCCCCTCTATCGATTTTCCAAGTTTCATCTAAATTGGTTCAGTGGTTTCAAAGAGCCAGACTTATTACCATTTATTTTGCTTTTGGCCTCACTGTGCACTGTAGCAACGTCCGTGCTCTAGCTATATAATCCTGCTAAAAATATTCTGAAAGCTTAACTCATCCTCTATCGATTTCTGTAGTTTCATCAAAATCGGTTTATTTATTTATTTATTTGCAAATGGCCTCAATGTGCACTACTTTAACCCTTAAAATATAAAGGTCATAGGTCAAAATTAGGTATTTTTTTTGAGAATATAACAAAATATTTCTTACTAATTGTTAAATTTTTATAAAATTTCAGAAAAATATATTCGAAAGATTGTCGTTATTATTTACAGTTAATATGTTACATATATTTAACCCTCAACTGGGCTAGGGGTCAAAATGATCTTAAATTAAAATTAAAACACTAAAAATACTTTCTTCGTTTTGATAGGATAATTAAGGGATGAACATTTTTAGTAACGGGGTTAACTTTCATTTGAGCAATCATAGCTTTTGTTTTCGAGCCACCTTAATATACTTAGTACGTTAATACGCCAATGTATGTGCAATATGTATTTTTGTAAAATAAATCCAAATATTAAATCAATTTAGCTTTTTGAAATTTGCATCTATCTGATTGCATTTGTATATCATACATACAAACATGTATTTAATAAGAAGATCTAAATGTGTGTACATTTTGTTAATAAGGATAAGCCGAATATAATAAACATTTAAATATTAACTAACATTATGCATTGCAATCAATTTTTATTAATGTTAAACTTTTAATGCTAGAAAACTTTTGGAAGTTAAATATTGTCATAAGTCAGCAATTAAATATTTTTTCTTTTTTTATTTTTATTTGTAAATTTCATTGGCCACCTATAATTAATTAATTTATTTTTTTGCTTTGCGTTTTTTTTTTATCACAAAATAATTGAATTAATTTAATAATGTTTGTAGCGTTTAAATAAATACACTTCTACTAAAAAGTTGCAAGAGATCAAAGGAAAAAAATTCAAATGAAAAAAGTTTAAATATAAGTTTCAAAATAAAACCGCATGCATTTTTTTCATTTAATCTGAGAGCATTATTTTGTTTGCTTTTGCTCTCATTTATTTGTGCAACACTTAAATGGATTTTTAATTTAATTGAAACGATGTAATGTCATTATAAACATTTATTCATTTATTTAAGTATTTTCAACAAATGCAATGAATAAATTCATAAATACAAAAAAAAGTATTGAATAAAAATTGGTTAGTTAGTTTGGAAAGTTATTTAAAAGGATTTAATAGTTAAAAAATAGTCAAGGTTCACATACAGCAATTTTAATTGCCATAACTCCGAGTTTGTAGGAGAGAAAGGAGAAGGAAATAATTAACTTTTACATTCTCTTTACCTCTATCGCCTACGAAGTCAGAATTGTGGCAAGAAAAATTGCTGTGTGTGAACTTGGACATACAACAGAACTTTACACATTTAAGATTCGTTTTTATTCATATTTAATTTATAAATAATGTTTGACCCAAAATAAAATTGTACACTCTATAAATTGTTTAAATTTAAATTAACACAAACACAATTAAAAACTAATATAAACAGCTAAATATCACTCTATAAATTTTGAATTAAACCACCCATACAAGCATATTAAAATGAGTTTTAAATCACGTTTAAAAATGTTCATTTAATTGTCTTTATATGACCCACAATTAAAAACCGCCGATAGTATGAATGTTATTTAAAATATATTTCTGTTCTTGTGGTGCTTGGCAACGAGGATGATGACGATAAAGTTCATGTTATTATTGTTGGTATGTTGGTGCCAAAAAAACATAGCTCCAGCATGTCCAGTATCACCCACTTTTCACTCAGAGCAACACAATTTTACAACACAAATCCACTAAAGATAAGGGATAACAACACAGCGCAACACTACGTGTTAAATAAAAATAAAAATACATACATATACATATACATATATAAATGGTACTCGTATAACGCCCCAATAATTGTGTAATTAAGAACACAGGACTAACCGAATAATTTATATAGATAACTTGAGAGCAACAGAAGGAATAGCAACAGCAAAAATAACGGCAACAGTAGCAAAGCAACTACAACATCCTTTACACACAACTTAATACTCGTAGTGTAACTGTAACTGACATAAGGAAGTAAAAATTATACAGAGAACTTAACTCCATCGTTGGTACAGTGTGCATGACAATTGGCCCTTTAATTGCTTTTTCAGGAATGTGTTGATTTTTTTCAAGTGATAAGAAATGACATTTAAATTATTGTAATAAGAATGTGTTATAAAATATAGTTTTTAATGATTATTTGTAACAGAATTTCTTTTGTAGTTACGTTAAAAGTTTCAGTATTTTGATGCCATATGGCATCATGAATTTTTTTTAACCATTGTATTGTACGATTTCTAATTTCAAAATTCTACTCCATTTACTTCTCTGAGTTTAGTATATTTTGAATTTTTCAATTTCTTTTAATTACTCATATTTTTCCATCCAAATATTAAATTCTTTTATTTAAGTTTATTTATAAATTTATTTAAAATATATTAAATTAGTGTATATTTCACTAGGTAATGTTATTTTATCATTATAATACAGTATTTACTATTTATTCTATTATTTACATTATGTATATTATTTACATTGTTTACATTAAGTTACTTGCATGATGTAAACTTTATTTACTGCTGGCAGTAAATTCAGCGGTAACACTACAATAACAAAATAATTGATAACCGCGATTAATAGAGTAATCGATCAATACGCACTTACTTATACATACAAAAGGCAGTTTTTTTCCACTCATGTATTAAATCGTTCTTTTTACATCCAGATCTCGAAGAAGTAAGTCGAATTAAAATATAAAGCAAAGCCAAGCAAATTATATAAAGTGATATAAGCTAAGTTATAATAAAATTTATTAATATCGCGAAATTTAAATCGTTTTAATAATAATCGATAAATAATTTCAAATCGCGTTTAAAACAAAAAAAAAAAAGGTAAAAATGTGAAATAGAAATTAATATATATTTCGTGAAATTAATAAATCGAAATTTATAGGGAATTGTGCTAACCCAGAATACACGTGGTTTGGTCCAACTTTGAGTTCCAAAGTCACCATTAAATCAGTTAACACCATATCTATAAAAAGTGTGAAAGCCTTCTTAAAATCTTCTGGAAACTGTCTCACCAGAATTTTAATAAAACCTATAATCTTCCATTCAACGTGGTGTTACATAAGGTAATTATATTAAGATGAAAAGTGTGTTAGAGTAAAAGGTTAATTTCAATCAATTATTTAAATTAGATTCCCAGAAACTTGGTGTCTCGGAACTCCGGTGTTTTTTGGTTTACGCCCAGTAGCCTTATTTTTTTGCCACCAGTGTTGATGAGAATCATATAAAATTTTATTACGCACAATTGCTTTTTAAGCTATAATAACACGTTTGTGACGTCATCGATCTGATCTCAAGTTTTTACGTATCATCTATTAAAATTTGGGTTCTCACCTTTAACAGAAATAGAGGTTAACAGAGACCTCAATAACAGTTTTTAACCTTTGATACCTAACCGAAATTACATAAGAAACACCTAATACAGAAAACGATTGAAAGGAGAATGATGAAATAAGCCAGCTAAATGTTTCATTAAGTAATTACATCATGCAATTAAAACTTATATTATCACCTACAAGCTAAACAACAAGATCCCTACAACCTAACTTAAGTCTAAACAAATTATAACCTAAAAACCTAAAATTTTTCCTAAATATTCTAATATTGCGTCCGTAATGTTATAAAGTCCGTCCGTAAACATTTGTATAATCCTTCAAAAAACCCTATTTATATTTTTTTATATGTTCTAACCAAATTAAGAACTTCCTAAAACTAAAACAATTGTTAAGATGAGTAACTAAAATTCCAAAAATATTCTAATTTATTATCTAAATATTTTTTAATATTAATAACAAAATTTTTCTAACATTTAAATTTCAAATAATATTCTAATCTTAACTATTTAAAAAAAGTGGTAAACACTTAATAACATATGAATTTAAAATGTAATCTAAATCTAATTTTTCCTAAATAATTCTTTTTCATTATACTTACTACAATAATTTAAAAAATTAACTAAAATTTTACACACTAATATCACAATGTAAATTTATACATACAGACAGGTATTGTAAGTTTTATATTATAAAGTATCATAGTATTAGTAATAATCGATATAAAATTTGTTATTCAGAAAATATGCAACAAAATTTCTATCAGCTCTAATATCACCAATATAGTATGCAGAATGTTCGAAGAGGCCTCCGAGATCAGACGCAACATAATTTTTTGTAAATAATCAACAACGTTTGGTGAGTGATCAAATCTATTTTTTTACTTTGTTTATTTTGTTGGTATATTTTTTATAAAAATCAATTACAGAAGCAACAACAACAGAAATTACGAATTGATTTTAAAAAAAGAGCTAATAGTCCCTTAAAACTTTAGTAACATTTCTTTTACATATTGTTTTTGCTTCTTATCATATGTATTACTACATTGAGATAGATTTATTTATTTTTTTTATATTGCATATTTTCTTAAATTAAGGGGAAGTATACCCAAACATTAAAATACTTCATATATTTTTAAAATAATAGTTAGGTATTAAAATCAAAGTTATATGTTTTTTTTATCTAAATTTCATAGTTTTAAACATTCAAATTAAATAATTTATAAGTTAGGTTTCTAAAAATTTAAATTGGCAAAAATGAATACTATTAAATGAATAAATTTTGTGATTTAAATATGGATCTCTAAACTTTTAATTTTTTCTTACGGATGTAAAATGAGTTAGGATGAAATCGTGTATGGGTTTCAGCAAAATTTACGCCGCTGAAACATTAGGTAGGGAGGGTCATGAGGCGTTGGCCCCAAAAACATCTTGGGTGCCCTATAGCATACAGTTGGATGAAAACTTCACATTTTACAATAGATTTGTTTTGTTTTAGTTTGATTCTAGTTTGCATTTGATTTTTCTTGGTAGTTTTTAAATTATTTTACCCCCCCCCAATAACAGAGGCAAGGGAGTTTTAAAATTTTGTGTAAAAAGGTACAAGTTAGTTATGAGCGATTAAAAGGTATTAGCAGACAAGAACCCACCCTAAGCAGACTGTTAGCTAGCAGTTTAATAACTCCCAATCGTCTAAGCTACATATCTTGAAAAAAATATATCTTGTTTTAGTAAACTTGTGCACATAATCTGTCACCAAAGTCTATCTAGAGTTGACTTTAAGAGAAGCTTATTTGAAGCATAGAAATGTTTGTCCACTTGTACATTACACCATTTATCAAAACCTTAGCAGATTTTTAGATTAAATTTTACTCATTACTATTATTTCAAACCTTCTTAATAACTTATGAAAAAAAAAAAAAAAATATTGTGTTTTCTTTACTTTAACTACAAAAATATTTCGTTTAAAAAATGTTCTCTACAAATTCATGTCAAAATTGCTTGGTTTATTTTTACTAAAAACTTAAAAAATATTGATAAAAGTGTTAAATTTGTTCATAAAAGTCGATAAAATATTCAGAAAAGAGTTTGTATTAATATGTATTTAGCGTCAAAAAAATATAAGTTTAACAATTTTTCTTCGGTGTAGGACCATTTTTGTGTTTTTCGATTTTAACTTTAACTAAAATCCAAATACTACTACAGCCAAGAGCTATAACAACTGAAAAAATTAAAAACATTGAAAAAGGTTAACGAATTACATTAGTCCACCAAATATTACTATTATTACTATTATTTTCTTTATATGGAGGCCTTCAATTCCCCTTGACATACCTATCGCAATTTCATGTCAACTAAGAAGTTTAAAAAGAAAGTTACCCCCTAAATTTTAAAGAGCTATGGTTATAATAATTTTCGAAATATGTAACAGCTGATTAATATTTTAAATTTAAAGAATGGAGCAAGTTCTTTAGATATGTTATATTTAAGATTTACTTTATATGGGGGCTAACATTCCCCCTAAGCCTACTCATTCTTTTGCATCTAAATTGTGGAAGTTGATGAGAATAGTTCTTTAGAAATGTACTTAAATAATAATTAAAATTTATTTTATATAATGGCTATCTCTCGCCCTAGTTCTACTCATTCTATTTAAGTCTGCATTATGGATCTTGCTAAAAAATCTTGAATCTTTTGTTATAATACTTAGTACATTAAACATGACATAATTAATTTTCACTTCCGGGTGTACTACTATCGGGACTCTAATATAAACTCTAATATAATTTTACTAAAATTCGCAGTAGTCTTAGATTGTTATTGTAATTAAATAAATGAATAAATTAAATAAATAAATAAATAAATAAATAAATAAATAAATAAATAAATAAATAAATAAATAAATAAATAAATAAATAAATAAATAAATAAATAAATAAATAAATAAATAAATAAATAAATAAATAAATAAATAAATAAATAAATAAATAAATAAATAAATAAATAAATAAATAAATAAATAAATAAATAAATAAATAAATAAATAAATAAATAAATAAATAAATAAATAAATAAATAAATAAATAAATAAATAAATAAATAAATAAATAAATAAATAAATAAATAAATAAATAAATAAATAAATAAATAAATAAATAAATAAATAAATAAATAAATAAATAAATAAGTAAATAAATAAATAAATAAATAAATAAATAAGTAAATAATAATAATAATAACTAACAATTATTTTATAAACAAGTTTATTATTAGTTACAGCAATCAATATTTGAGAGTAAAACATCTGCAGTTTAAAAATGTATTGAAATATTTTTTTTTTTTTTTTTTTGACATTAAAAAAAAAATTAAAAAATCAAATTATAAAAGAACTCCATACAAAAAAAGAAAAATTAGTATAATTATCTGAAGATTACAAAATATACACGCTCAAATACGTTCATTAAGAATAATTATAAAATTACCAATTAGGAAACGGTAAGTTTGTATGAAATTTTAATGGATAAGATATTGTTTAAATGTAGCTTTCTTCTATTTCTAGATTTTCTGCCATGACTATTAGCTATAATAATGGGATAAAGGACAACAAACATATTCATATAGTATCCATTTGATTTGCAAGTTGTAAACATGAGAAACTGTACTCATAATCACAGATACAACATTTTAAAAAGAGAATTGAAGTACTGAGAAAAGTGGTGGAGATATTTAGCTAACTTTTTCGAAAATTTTATGTGTTAAAAACAAAATAAATACAAAAAAATTGAAAAAAATTTGGTTGAATCAGTAATTTAAATTGTCCCGCAGGACCGAATAATGGGTGAAAAATTCTATAGGGTTAATAAAACCATTTTTTATGTGTACCAATACTATAGTAGTAGAAAACAAAACATTAGGTCACTGTAACCGATTTATGAGATGGTATATGGAACCGACTAAATTCGATTGCGAAAAATTCAGTAGTCACAACGAATCTGTTTTCTCTGTTTTTTATTGTTTTTTAATATATAAAAGCAGACTTATTTCCTATTTTTTGCCACAACCAAAAAAAAATATAATATAAAAAATATATGGGCAATTATCAAAAATGTTTGATTTTAGCCCTTCAAAAAAATATTAATTTTTTTTAAGGCACATTAAAATCCTTTTGTATACATATAAAGTGGCTCGAATGCATGTAGAATCAGTTCGCGTTAATCATTTCATGTGAGGGGCGCGAAAGTTATGGCAGTTTAAAATTGAACATAAAAAAAATTTTTACAAACTAGAAGTTTATGTACAATTCTGGTCAAAATTACACGAAATATCAAAAACTACTGAGTTATTCAAATAAAATTTATGATATTTTCAATGTTTGATGGTATTAGTGTAGTATATTTTAGGGTTTCCTAGTAAAATTTTAAAAATTTTCTTTTCAATAAAAATCGCGATTTTGAAAAATTTTGTGAAAAATTTGGATCGAATCTAAGTTATTTCTCCATATATTGATTGAAAATATATTTTGTTAGAGTTTATTATATAGAAATGCTTATTAATATTGTGATCCTTTTTTAACACAAGTAAATATTTTTTGGTCCATAAAATGTTTATCTCTCAAAATTTTTTGATGCGCCTCCGAATTTTTATTAAGCATAACAACCACCTACTAATTATGTCAATTATAGTTAATTTCATGCTGTCCACACGATGGGCCTTAGCGAAATGTTTTTTGATAAAAGTGCCCAGTTTTCAATTATCAACGACATTTGACTTAAATTTATGATCCCAATCAATTATATTTTTCGCAACTCTTATATCTATATATCTAATATTTGTTTAAATAAATAGATATTGTTAAAAGAAAGTAATTGTCAAAAACCTTACTCATGCAACAAAAAAATGCATGTAATCAAATATATTTTGTTTTTCCTAGAAGAAAATAAAAACACATTTTTGTTTACCAAATAACATTTTTTTCAGTTGTCTATATGTTACTCTATGATTGAGACTGTTTTGACCAGTATTTTAGAAGAAAATGTGTGTTTCTAATTTCAGAACATGTCCTTGCTTCGATTTTTTTAAAACTGTGTATTTGGCTTGTCCTTGCTCCGATTATTAAATAAATCAGCAGTCTTATAGGCAATCTATTTTTAATTACTGCCATACATTTTTTTAAAAGTTCAGACCAATATTTTAGAAAGAAATTAGTTTTTTAACTTCAGTATATGTGAGGTAGCCGTGTCCTTACACCGATGTTTTCAAAACTTTGTATTTATTCATTCTAGACCTAAAGTAATATACGTACCAAGTTAAAATTTTCTATGACAACTCCTTCTATTTTTGTCCCATCGTTGTATGGGAACAAAGCACTGTGCAGCGTATTCAAATCTTGACAGAAATCTATACCTAATTTCCATCAATTTGAAACCATTTCGATATCAAATTATTAAATTGCACTATGTTTTCTATTAAATTTGTTGGACGGTATCAATTTAATTAAAAAAAATTTGCTTTTAATATTTGACCACGATATACAAATTACACAAGGCGACAAAATTGAAAAAATTTTAAAGGCTGGAAAAACCATTTTACTATTTTGATGTATTATGGTTCCAGTAGTCCAAATATGGTCCAAATTTTAAATTCTATGGAGAGTTTTTTTTTTTAATTTTATGTAAAATTATACATTTTTTTAGACGTTTTTCCACATAATTAATGGTAACTCAAAAAGTGCTAGTCCGATATTATTGAAATAAACTTAGAAAAATTTATATTTGTATATCCTTTAATCCATTTATATATTGCGTTTCAATCTGCTCAATAGTTTCAAAGTTATAATAAAAAAAAATTAAACAAAAAATATATTTTTTACGTGAAAATATCAAGTTTGTTTGTTTTTAAAAAATCATTAAAAATCGAAAACGGCAAAAACTGTTCATCATTTAAAGATATTGTTAGCCAAAATTTTTGTAAATTTAGTTTAACAAAATCGGACTAGTTGTTTTTGAGTTATGACAACATAAGTGAAAAAATTTCTCAAAAAACTAAAATTTTGTGAAAATTAACGAATTCACTTAATTGCAAATAAATTCGAAAAGAATCAGTAGATTTTTATGATCGATATCTCATTTTGTTGCTATTATATGTGGCTTTTGCGATAAAGTAATAAATCTGAACAGTTTTTGCCGTTTTCGATTTTTAGTGATTTTTTAAAACAAAAAAACTTGCTATTTTCACGTAAAAAATATATTTTTTTGTTAAATTTTTTTATTATAAACTAAACCGAAACTACTGAGCCGATTGAAACGCAATATATAAAAGGATTAAAGGTTATGTAAATATAATTTTCTGAGTTTATTTCAATAATATCGGACTAACACTTTTTGAGTTATCATTAATTATGTGGAAAAACGTCTAAAAAAAATTATAATTTTACAAAAAAATTTAAAAAAAACCTTACCATAGAATTTAATAATTGGACCATATTTGGACTACTGGAACAATAATACATCAAAACTATATAGTAGTTATTCAAACATTTTTTTTGCTGTTGACCTGTGTTATTAAATGTTTACGTTTGAAACTGTTCAAACACAAAAAAGATCTATTAATACAAGCTCCTAATTTTACAATTGAATAAATTAGAAAACAAGCTTAAATTTTGTTCTTCACTTTTATCATCTAGCACATAAATTGTTAGTATGGGTGTGTGTATGTATTTTATTAAAACGTTATAAAAGAGTTAAAAGACAGAGACTGAATAAAATTAAAGTTTTTCTGTGCATAAAATTAATAGTATTTAAAATATAACACCCAACACAAACATATAAAGGATAAAATGCGAAAACAGCGTTGTGAATGAGGATAAAAAAAATACCGTTAAATCATTTAATGCTTTAAAAATATGAGTTTGTATACAACTTTATATAAATTTTTTATATACTATACTTTCAAATACATAAACATAGGAGTACATATTTTTGTATATACTATAGTTTACAGTTTTATAAAGTGTTTATAATGTGCTGTGTTGTTGTATGAGTATTTGAATAATATTTCCGACAAAATTTTACTTTTTCAAAACGGGAAATGGAAGTAACATTTACATATACACATATACACATATTTATTTACATTTCCATATAAATATATGCAAATATACATATTTATACAAATACTAATATGTAGTACAAAATTGTTGTTAATTATTCACTTGTATTATCAACAACAACAGCAACAAGAAGGAGGGTTTTTCATTTTAAATACACTCCCGGGAATAAAGTTAGTAAAGTGAGTTGAAAGTTTTCTTTTATTTCACCTTGTAACACGTGCTGGCAAATGTTTTTTACCTTAGAAAATGTTGCAAGGTATTAAGCAAATATTTTTTGAATGTATAGAACTTTTCTTTCTGGCTGGCTCTTTATCATTGACTTTGATAAGGGTTCAATTATCAGCTGTAGAGTTGGAAAGAAATATGCTTTATGTGCTTCATTTGTATTCTGTGACCTTTTGAAATCAAAGTTGTATATATTTCTATGTAACAATTTATTACCATGTGTTGTAAGTAATTTTATTTATACACTCAACGAGTAATCTAGTGCGTATTTAGGAATATTATAATATTGAAATAGCATTTGTGGTCTAAAAATCTATATACATATGTATATAAAAGTGTAACGCCACTGAGTGATTGACTGACTGACTTAAGGCTCCATTACTCTACCGTAAATGTAAATGTAAAAACGCAAATGTAAAGAGAAACGTAAGTGGATGATTACTCTAAAAACGTAAATGTAGCCAATACTTTGTTGTTGTTTTGTACACATGAACATCGGTGATGTCAATTACACATATTTCCAGTGGATCAAATTCAAGTTTAAAATCGCTGAATTTATTGGTTTGTATTTCAGCGATTTGTATACAAAACGAAATTTGTACTTTTATGACAAAAATTTTGAACTTTAAATTAAATATTCGACTCTACGTCTTATATAAATTATTTCAACAATTTTTTAGTGAAGAAAACAGCAAAGCTAATTGTCCAATTGATAATCCTTTTACAGCGATTTTTTACGCAGATTTAGTATAATGAAATGAAAAGCTGTCAACACTGTTGTTACAGCTGTCACGTAAAAACGTAGAGCGACCTAATTTGATTAGGTTACTACGTTACATTTACGTTTTTGAGTACACATACACACATGACTCTTATAAGCAAAACGTGTCAGCTGATTCGCTACATTTACATTTACAGTAGAGTAACGGAGCCTTTACGCACAGACCAAACGGTTAAAGCTAGTAAGACGAAATATGGACTGTAGATAGGTCTCCTACCGAATAGATCCACTAAGACGGGATTTTTGGAAATTCGAATGTTTATAGGGTAAAAAGGGTAAAAACGGTTAAAATCGGTAACCTCATATCTCCTAAACTAATAGAGATACAAAAAAAGTTAAATAGTTATCGTTATTCATTTGAAATATTATAGGATAGGTGTTTGGTACTTTTTTTGAAATTTGGCTCTTTTAGGGAGAAAACGGGTAAAAACTGTAATTTGGTACTTTTTTGGGAACCTATCTATCTTTTAATCCAGTAAGCATAGAAATATAATGCACATCAAATTAGTATCTTATTGAAAATTGCCGAATACAAGTTTGGTACTTTTTGGAAATTCGAACGTTTAAGGGGTAAAAACCGTGCCTGATTTTGGTACTTTTTTCACAAGATATTTTTTCTTTTTACTGACACATACATAAGAATATTTTAACATTAGATACCAGTACAATTTAAAAATTCATTGGAATACAATCTTTGTTATATCTAGGAGCAATAAAAAGGTACCATGTACTCCTAAGTGAGTGAGAATTTAGAAGAGAGGACTTTGTGGTACTTATTTGTTCTTCCGGTGGTACTTTTAAAATTTTCTATAATATTGAACATAGAAAAATGAAATTAAAGATATATGATCCCAAGTGAATAAGTATCCATAACAGGGGATTTTGCGGTAATTTTTCATTCTTCTAATGGTACTTTTAGAATTTTCTAATTTTCGTTCTTCTATGGTTCTTTTTGAATTTTATATAATATTGAACCTACAATTATGAATATGTGGTCCAAGTGAATGAGAATATAGAAAAGAGGATTTGTGGTACTTTTTATACCCACCATCAAAAAGATGGTTTTGTCATTCCGTGTGTAACATGTCAAAGGAATCATCTAAGACCCCACAAAATATATATTTTCTGGGTCCTGGTTAGATTCTAGCTATGTCCGTCCGTCTGTCTGTTGAAAGCAGGATAGGGCTCGAAAGGGGTAACGTAGGGGGATGAAATTTGACACAAATATTTGTCTTATATAAGGTTTGTTTGGTATTGAAAATCGGTTAATAAACAAAAAAGTTATGGGCTAAAAACTAGAAACACAGGGTGTCCGTTTCATACTTTTTTTTGTTGATATTTCTTCAATAAAAGCATGTACGACAGTAAAATTTTGTATGTATAGTTCGGGAGTCGATCTAAACTTGGAAACCAAAAATGGGCGTGGTCCGCCCACTTTACCGCCTACCTCCCATATAACGTCAAATTTGAAAAAGTTGATTGTGGGTATATAGATTCGGCCGGGCCGAATATAATTCGCGCTTGTTTTTCTTCTAATGGTACTTTTTGAATTTTCTATAATATTGAACCTAGAAACATGAAATTAAAGATATATGATCCTAAGTGAATGAGAATCCCTAACAAAGGACTTTGTGGTACTTTTTTATTCTTCTAATGGTACTTCTTGATAATATTGAACTTAGAAGCATGAAATTAAAGACATATGGTCTTATGTGGGTAGGAATTCAAGATGGGAACTTTGTGGTACTTTTAAGAAAGTAATTGGAATAGCTTTTATATTTGATAAATCGTTTAATAGACCATATTTTTTCTGTATAAAAAAGTATTTGAATCATTTTAAAATTCTGATTAATAATTTAATTTTTTTTCTAAAATTTCCTTTCATTTTAATTTCTATGATTATTTTGTTGTGAGTGTAAAGGATTTCATTTAAATATATACGAGTATTCCTCTAGTTACAGTAACAAAATGCGTTGTTATTATGTATGCAAACCGCAAGTAAAATTTTTAATAATATAGGAAAAGTTTATCTTGGGATTTTTTGAAATGTCGGTATTTATACCCTACGCTATATAAGTTTTTTTTTTTTTGTTTTCTAATTTAAATGTTCCAAAGCTGCTATATATGTAAAATGTGCTTAAATTATATTTTATTTCATTCTTAACAAAAATAATTACTGATACTAAGTAAATATTAAATCCATTTAATCTTTAAACATTTTTCCCAAGAGGTTATATAAAAATGTATTCGGTTGTGTAGCATATTTTTAGTTAAATATTGCCTGATTGTTATATTTAGGACTTTTACTAGGTTTACTTAAAAAGGGTGCGGTTTTTTTTTTTTTGGTTTTTGTTTAAACAAAACTATTTTTTTTTTTATTATTTATTTACTCAAAACATGTCATTGTAACAACCAAATCTCAGTGGTGCATGTGTTTTAAAGTAAATCTCTTTGTTTTTTCTTTATTTCGGTTTAATTTATAAAATACTGTCAAAAAATTCTACAGAGAAATAATGTTTTTAATAAATCTGCTTAAATGATATCACGTTTTAAACAAACTCATTTGTAATGTTTGTAATATGTTATGACTTTTTTAATATTATTCACAACACATTCGTTTTATCCACAAATTAAAGATTTTCTTTCGAAATTGTGTGTTACCCTCGAAAAAGTATTTGTGACTGTCCACAAAGTCTGAAGCTTCTATATAAGAAAAAATGCATTTTGGCTGATATTTCGGGTAATAATGGTAAAAATGAATTTTACAAAAATATTACGAATTTTCTGTCCAAGAAAGTCGCCATCTTGTATTTTTCGTAACAAAATTAAGATAAATACTTATTCCATGCAAATAACTTTGAGTCTACATTAGAAAAATTTTTATCAAGACAAACGTCAAAATGAACTCGAATTTATGGAAGGTGGCAACAATTGTGCAAAAACAACAATATGGCGAATTTATTCATGTTTTTTATGTATGCAGTTTGACAGCTGTAACAACCAAAAATAATAATCAGCTGTTTAACTGAGGCTACCTTGTATGATTCGCACCGATTTTGACGTTTGTCTTGATAAAAATTTGTCTAATGTAGACTCAAAGTAAGAAAAGTGATAAACTTTGTTAAAAAAAAAGGAAAATATGTTAAAATTGTTTTTTATTTTAAAACTTATTTTTATTATTTGAATCCAATTAATCATAATCAAAAAAGAACAGCTGCATCTCCTAAACTACAGTTCAGATGGAATCGTAATGTATGAAGGAGTTGTAGAAAAGGATCCAAACATTTAGAAAAATCATCTTGGAGTTGTCCTGTTATAACACGAGGTATGCTACAGGTGTTGACTATCTCAAGTATATAAAAGTTTCAAAAAATCTTAATTTCTACAAATCAAGTCCGATTTCAAAGCAGACGGTGTTCATTTTGGTTTTTTTTATATTGTTTATATTCATGTCATAACATTAATAACAGTGGTTCACTAGGGCGCCATCTGTTGCCGACTAGTACTGTAAACTACTACTTTTAATAATTACTAAAAATGTAAACATTGTTTTTTTCTTTTTTTTATTACTAAATTTGTAAACAATGTTTGTACAATGAACTGCAACCATTGAATTGAAGTTTTTATGTATGTATACCTTTGGTTCATTATAAAAAAGACGCCACAGCATCAGAGACCTGCGCCGACCGGCTGAAATTCGGCTAAGCCGAGCCGCCGAGGAAATTTTGGAAGCCGTCGCCGCCGTAAAATTTTCTGCTTAACTCGGCTTAAAAACAGCCGCCGTTTTGAAATTATTTTTAAAAAATATGTTTATTATTTTATTATTTAAAAGCATCATTTCCCACTTATGTATTATATCTATTAAAAAAGGGTTTTTTCCGTTAAACTAGTTATTTTTTCTGTTTTTTAACTTGTTCTTCATATAAATTTAGTTAGTTCCATAAGTTTAAATTTTTTTGCTTTGTTAATCATTCACTTAAGCCATAAAATAATCTTCGAACAAAATTTGTCGTAAATGAAACAAGTTTGACAACAAAATAAGATTTTTTAATTAGAAAATATATGCTTAATTTCCGCAGGCTGACAGCCGATTTTAAGCCGCCGCCGAAGCTTTTTTACAAAAGCCGCCGCCGCCAATAAAATTCCTCGGCGCAGGTCTCTGCACAACATAAACAGCAATGAACTTCTTATTGGAATTATAAATAGAAAATAATTGAGTAATGTTATAAAAAATCAAATTTGATACTTGTATATAAAACAAAAGAAGTGTTTTAAATAAAACAAGATAAAGTGGTCCCCTTTAAATAAACTAAAATAAATACAGTGGTGGTAGGAGTAACAGCAATAAATATATAAAAGGTTCGTGGGCAACTATAAAAGACGGTGGTGGAACTCAAAGGAACAGCCAGGTAACCTCTTCAAGGAGTACGAGCTCAACAGTTTATTTTAAGATGGGTTTGTAAGGCTTGTAGCGAATTTTATTAAAATTAATATTTAAGGCATTTATAGTTGTTAAACCCCTATTCAGGGAGGATGTTTCAATGGGGGCTAAGTGAAATAATGAGCCCATCATAACCAATTTCAATTGGATTCGTCCTTGACTTAATTCAAGATCGTTTAAATTTGTGACCTGTAGTGACCTGTACAGACAAACAGACAGACAGACGGACGGACGTTCTTTAAATCGATTCAGGATGTGATTCTGAGTCAATTGATATACTTTAATGTGGTGGTCTTATCGTTTTTTCTATGCGTTACAAACATCAGCACAAACTTATACCACCTATAGTGGTGTAGGGTATAAAAAGAACAGCTGTCAGGTTGTTAAAAATTTGAGAAAATGTTATTTTACGAAGAATCTCAAAAAGAAAAGTTTTTTATTTGTTTTTTTTTTTTTTCAATTTTTTGGTTTTTTCCCCCCGAAAAAGTGTCTATACTTTTTTTCTAAAATGTAATTTTCTTAAATAACAAACATATTATAATTTTATACTTTTCTGAAAGCTATCTACACAAAGATTATTATACCCTACACAACCATAGGTGGTTGGGGTATTATGCGTTTGTGATGATGTTTTGTAACGCACAGAAAAAATTATCGGACCCCCACCTTAAAGTATACCGTTCGACTCAGAATCTTTTTCTGAGTCTATTTAATATAGAAAACAAGACCAATTACCCAAGCGGTCAAAGTACACAGCCTCCCGAATTTGATCCATTTTATATGAAAGTTTTGAATTTAAAAATGGTCTAGAAATGACCCCTTCTAATGAGAAAAAGATGAATTGAAAGTTCAAATGAAATATTTCCCGTTAAATGGTCTACATATTTATGGAAAAATATTTTTGCTTCGAACTTTATTTATATTATTTTGTTCGATTTATCTGAGACTACCTTGGTGCAAAAATAGAAAAGTTTAGAAGGTCATAAAAGAAAAATTTTGTCTACCAGCGAAAAATCCTTTGTAGCGTTTATTACACCTATCAAGAACTAACCGTTGCAGATGAAATGATGCGCCCCCAAAATACTGTCGCATAGTGTTATATTTAATACAATTTAAAACAAAAATTAAATCATTGTTTTATATTCAAAGCAATTATTCTTAATGGGTATCTAAAGAAATATTACGAAGGAAAACCTCAAATTTTGTAGGGGCAACTTTCTTATCATATTGAAATAATAAAATAAAATAGAACGGATTGGGGAGTGTAGCCCCTATATTTTTCGTATATTTAAAGTAATAATTTACTTAAAATTACAATAGAGAGAATAGGTCGAGGTTGAGTAGTAGCCTCATATAAAGTTTATATCTAATATGGCGACATTAAAAGGGTTAAGCTAGCAATTTCTAAAGTCCCTATATTACAAATCCGTGTTTTTTTTTTTTCTTTTGGTAATATCGATACCATTAATTTGTCATATATATTAAGAAAATAGAGGTTTTCTATCTTATAGAAGTAATTAAACGTGGCTTATTATATATTAATATGTTGCAAACTTGTTACACTAAGGGCCGTTATTTTAACCTACCAATAAGGTATCAGATAGTTAAGGTAAGATAAACAAAAGTGAACGATAAAGTGAGCTTTATCTACTTTTGGTTATTACAACTTGGTTTTAAGGTAAATTTTATAATTTTGATAATACGGCAATATCAAAGCAAAAACCGATTACTTTTGACCACTTAACGTAGTGGTAACATGTACTATTTGAACATAACTGCCACTAACGGAAATATAAACAAATAAAAAACAAAGAAATTTTTAAAATAAATGAGTTTAAGCTAACTAAAAGACAACACCAGAACAAATATAAATATAGAAAGAACTAAAAACTACAGCGGAATAAATATGTTTTTATTTATTTCTTTTAAAAGCAGAAAATATGGTAGCTCTGAATACACAAACCTTCCGATAAAAGTTAATGGTTAGATGTTCTTACATTTAGCTTATCGGTCACTTTTGGCTTAACTTATACTTATAATAACCAAAAACTGTTAAAGTGAACTATAACATCCTAAATTTAGTTATTGGAAAGTTATAATAACGGGCCTAAATTAATTGCCCTAAAAAATAAAAAAAATAAAAAAACGAGTTGTAGTATCCCAATTTTAATATATTCTAAAAAACAAAATGTTGGAAATTATGACTCCTTGATATAATTAATGTTCTTGTCTATTCAATAAAAATAAAAATAATGGTAAACAAAAATAATTTATTCAAGTCATTAACATAACAGTTTATATCATCAAATAAATAATAAGACATCATTAACTATTATAATGAGCCTTTTCATAAAAAGTTCAAAATCATTAGATCTTATCATTATCATCACAACACTCCAACCGTTTTACTATTTAATGGAGCAATAATTTGTTAATGATTTCTCTCACTCACCTCAACACTCATACACATTCACATTTTAACATAACTTTGAAAACATAAACAGATGAAAAAGAAAACTGTATAAATCAACTTACCGTTTAAAAGCTTTTTCCAAAATTTGTTTCTCATTGGCGGAACTAGCAACCAGAATAACAGTTTCCGGTGATGATACAGAATTTTTCTTTTGTTGTTTGCCAACATTTCCACCATTATCCGCTAGTGATTTTGAGGGAGCCGGCAAAGCATTAATACCTCCCTCTGCTGCTGTTAATGATAATGAGGATGATGATGATAATGATGCGGGGTGAGAGGAGGAGGAGGATGAAGATGAAATCTTTTTTGTATCAACTATATCTGATGCTGGCACAATTTTATTTCCTGTTGCATGCTGTGCTCGCCATTTTTCACTCCATTCTAGGGAATAATGTTGCAAGAAATTTTGATGTTGCTGCTGCTGATGCTGCTGTTGTGTATTTGAGGGATTTTTAAGTGAATGTTGCAATTTATATGTGGTCGAATGTAGTATCAGGCCAATGAAAAACATATAAAACACAATGGCAAATACGGTAGACCATCGAAGCCAACGCAATTTCTTACTTAACTTATTTAACAATGACATAATGATGATGATATTGATGCTGCTGCTATTCTTAGTGGGTTGATTTTATTATTGCAGTTGTTGTTGCGTAAATTGGTGTTAATCAAGGGTATGAATCGACTATAGTCATACAAACATACATATGTACATATAAATTCGTTATTTTAGCTTGTGGTGTTGGGTTCTGCACAATTTGGTGTCGTTGCGGTTGTTGATTTATATGCTTGACAATCTTTTCTTTTAAACACCTGTTCTTGCTACGTTTTAACGTCATGCAACTGTTCACTTTATTCTTGTTATAACTTTGAGTTGTCAATTGTCGTGTTGAAGTTGTAGTGTAGTGTTTTTAATTATTCGAATTGAATCTGTAAATAAAAGAAAATTTTGTTTAATTTGAAATTACAAGAAAATATCTTATTAAATGTTTATATATGTATAAGTGTCTTGGAAAGAAGAAAGGGAAAAAGGTAATAATATAGAGATAATAGTTAAATCTTTTTTTGGACACACTGGGTCCTCAAAAATTCCTTTTGTAACTAGGTCAGCATAACTCTGTATGTTTTTATTTAATTGTTTTAAAAATATAACTTATAATCAGGGCAAGTTTTTCAAGCTTTTCGCTTGGAAAGTAAGCATTTGCATATTTAAAAAGAATTTCACAAAAAATGCTTATATTTTAAATCTTTGCATAAATTTGCATATAGTGGATACAAAAGTTAGCTTTCTTAACAAAAACACAATTTTTTGGTGATTTTTTAGAGTTAAATCAAATGATTTCTAAAGAATTTTTGGTGAGCATTTTGAGTACATTGTAAATATTGTAAAGAAAAAAAATTCGGAAGCGTCAAATATGATACTTAAAATTAAAATAGTTATATTTTTATAAACATCGAAATCTATTAGAGATTGAAAGTTAAAAAATACATATTTGTGCATATTTTCTACACATTAATATATAAGAATGCATAAATTCGTCGGTTTTTATATACATATTCATGCTATTTTTGCATATTTCTGTGCATATAACACCATTTTTTCGTGCTTTTTCAAGCGCATATTTATAATTTTTTTGTGCATATAAAAACTTGCCCTGCTTATAATAGTAATAATAATCGAATTGGTATTTATACGAATATTCTCTAACACTAACTTGCTGCTAATTGGCTTTTCAAGGCTTTTTTCTTCTTTTTATTCGCAACGAACAAAACTTTTTCTTGTTTTTTGTTTCTCTTTTTTGCTTTGTATTTCTTTTTTTTTTTTGTATTCAAATGATGTTGTCTTTTGTTGTTCTTCCTGACAACGATAATGAATGCTACTTTTCGCTGTTGTTGGATTATTTGTTGCCACAGCAGCTTTGAGATGTAGTTTTGCCATTTATAACATTTATTGGGGTGAATTAAGAGGTCTTAGTTGAAAATCGTATATTGGTAGAAAATATAGAAATCGATTTTTTTTAAGAAAATATGCGTGATCACAGATTTTGGCCCTTTGGCCTCTATTTACTCTGATTTAGCTGTTAAATTAATTTGAAGGTTTTGATATAAAAATCTATTTTTTGAAGTAAATACATATGAGTGATCGCAGAATTTCGTCCTTTCTGTTCTTTCAAAGAAAAATAGAATAGAATAAAATAGAATAGAATAGAATAGAATAGAATAGAATAGAATAGAATAGAATAGAATAGAATAGAATAGAATAGAATAGAATAGAATAGAATAGAATAGAATAGAATAGAATAGAATAGAATAGAATAGAATAGAATAGAATAGAATAGAATAGAATAGAATAGAATAGAATAGAATAGAATAGAATAGAATAGAATAGAATAGAATAGAATAGAATAGAATAGAATAGAATAGAATAGAATAGAATAGAATAGAATAGAATAGAATAGAATAGAATAGAATAGAATAGAATAGAATAGAATAGAATAGAATAGAATAGAATAGAATAGAATAGAATAGAATAGAATAGAATAGAATAGAATAGAATAGAATAGAATAGAATAGAATAGAATAGAATAGAATAGAATAGAATAGAATAGAGCTATAAAATCGATGTAAGTGGCTTTTTTTCCTCTGTTTTAACTTTAAAATCGACTTTTATGTTTTTCACACTAAAATTGATTTTTTTTAAGCAAATATGAGTGATCAGTAATTTTCGTCCTTTTGACTCTATCTTCTCTGCACAGAGGTTCCAAAACACTTTTTTTTTTTTGGAAATAATTCAGTAACTAAAAAACCGTTAGAGGTATCTTAATTTCGCATGGTCAGAGCTGAAGTGTTTTCGAGTTGATTTGGAGGAGTACAGGTCCCAATTTGCCCATTTTTTAAAAATCGCTAAAAATTTATTTATGATACGACAGAAAAGAAATTTTATATATAAATAGACCTTGTAAATCTCTACAAAAAATAGGTAGGTTATCTCTTTTAGTTTAAGAAATATTCGGGTCGAAATACATTTTTACCTCATTCTAAGCATCGTTTTTTTTTTTTTTTAGTTTTTTAACTTGGCGGGCCAAATATTGCCCCTAGAATTTTTCTAAAATATTTGCCAGATTCCTTATTCTAAATAATATTGCTGTAAGAATTATATAAATATATGAATCCTTTAAAAAGTTATATTAATTAAAGTTGGAACTTTAAAAAAATTTTAATTTTTTTGGGTTTTTTTTCCAAAAAGGTGGCAATATTTATTCACTGATAAGATTTGTTTTTTGTTCTAGGCTTTATAATTTTTTTTAATGTTTTCAAAAAAAATCTTAATATGAATGAGTTTAAAGTAAATCCGGAGGAGTTTGGGACAAAGGACTGCCCACAAGCCCTAACCAAATTTTATCAATTTTGGAATTTTTTTTTTCTTTTTTGTTATGTTCTCAAATCGCAAAGCTGGGATCGACTTAAAATTATTTTAATTTTATAGCCCTATATTTAAGGTATACACCCAAAAAGTATTTTCTGACGGAGGCCCCTTATAACGACAGGGTGACCATTTCAATGAAAAAAGTAAATTTTTGAAGGAAGCTTTCCCCGAACTGGAATTTTGGGTATTTGGGAGTAAGAAAATGGGAATCTATTTATTCTCTTCTTTTAAGGACAATTTTTTTTATATTGTACTAAAATTTCACAATGAGAGCTTAATTAATGTAGATTTTATTTAAGTTCAAATATTATTATTATTATTTTTTTTTTTTTTTTTTTTTTGAAAAATAACACTAAATACAAACATTTTTCGTTTTTTGATCAATTTAATGAAAAAATTTAGTTTGAGTACTTTGTTATTTACATATTATTATTTTTCAAGCCTTTTGGAACCTCTGTGCTCTGGTTTAGCTATTAAATTGATTTTAAGATTTTTCATATAAAAATCGATTACACATATTTTCGTCTTTTTGGCTCTATATCATGTGATATAGTTTTAAAATCGGTTTTCTAATTGTAATTCATAAATAATATGAGATTCTATGTTTCATTTTATGTTTTTCATATAAAATTCGATTTTAGGCATTAAGTACAAGTGATCACAATTTTCCGACCTTCATCATCAGTTTTGGCTATAAAATCGAAGTCGATTTTTTTGATTTATTTATTCTCTGTTCCCGTGATTTTTTAACTAAAATTTAAAATACTTTCTTTACTCTCATCATCAAATTCTGGCAACCCTTATCACACAACATCATCATCATGTTTGTTGTCGTTGTTGTTAATTGTTGACGTACTTCACTTTCATGCATTTATACACACATTGTTTGTAGTCGTTGTTTCTGCTGACATTTGTGTTGGTTTTGTTGTTTTATTGTGACGTTTTTACTCATTTTATCCTCTTTCCGTCGTAGTAGTTTCTTTTTGTTTTACACTTTTCTTAGAATAGTTAGAAGACTAAATTTTACACTGACTTGCTTACTTAATAGTATAAATAGTTTTGTGCAAGTTTATTTTTTGTTTTTATGTATATGTATGCATGTTTATGTGCATTTCATTCATCTTTGAATAGAATTTAACAGTTATATAGGAATAAAAGTAAAATAATGAATAAAAAAAGGACAAGATGAGACGTTGTAAAAAAAAGAAAGAATAATTTTAAAAGTTTTGTTTAAAAGTAGCAAAACAATACATTTAAAGTTTTTCTTGGCAAAATTTTGCATAGTGGGTTGATAAATTAACTAAATATTTGTGGGTATTTATTTCAAATGAAAATTTGTTTTTTTTTTAATAAAATTCATGACAGCGTATGAGCAATGTTTATTAATGTACAATAAGTATACTCTTCACACTCTTATTGGAAAAGCAAATTTTTCAAAAATTTATGTAAATAATACATTATCATATTTTATGTGTTATTACAAACTTTATTATACTATGTTTATACGTATTGGTAAGTAAATCTTGTCTTCTTTTCAAATATATACATATGTATATATAAAAAAATTTATAATATGTAATTTTGTTGAAGACTTTTTGCAAAAAAACAAAGAGAAATTATTGATTTGTAATTTTGGGCATATTATTCATTTCTAATTATGCAATACAATTTTTGTTTGTTAATATTTTTCAATGAAATTTTATACCTGAGTATATTTTTTGATGAATAATTTCAAGCGTTATTCACTTCTTTTATTTTTGTCAACAGAAATGCCGCAATTCCCATAAACTTTCAAAAATGTTTTATTTTTTTATTTTTTATTTTTTTTTTATATATCTTACCAACCAATGCAATGAATTATTTTTTATTTTTTTTGTAAATAATTCAGTAACTATTGAACCGTTAGAGGTATCTCAATAAAATTTCACATGGTCAGAGTTGAGGTGTTTTTGAGTTGATTTGGAGGTACAGGTTCCTAGCGGGTCAGGGAGGAAGAGGGTGGCCCTCCAATTTGGCCATCTGGGGTATGTAATTTTTTTGAAAAATGCCATAAATTCATTTATAATATGATAGAAAATAAATATATATAGATAGTCCTTGTAAATCTCTACAAAAAATACTCTTACATGTGTAGGTTATCTCTTTTAGTTTAAGAGATATTCGGGTCGAAATAAATTTTTAAATAAATATATTAATCGTACAAGTTTATACATATTATACCGAAATTTCAATAAAATATCACTATTCGTTTAAATTTTATTAATGTTTACATATTAGATTTATGTTTTAAACGAGAAAAATAGGTATAATCGGTCAAGACCGACCATATGATACCCTACACCATTATGTATGACCATAAAATTTCGGGAAAGGGACTTATATTAGACCAACACTTTTACTAAATATAAAATATAATATACAAATACAGAATAATGTGCTGATACTAACATCTACTTGATTTTATGCACTTTAGGGCGATTCCCGGAAGTGGGTTTATATGGGAGCTATGGTAAATTATGGACCGATTCTAATAAAATTTGGCAATATTATTTCTACTTATATAAAACTTATTTGTGTACTAACATTAGTATTGGATTTATGCACGTTAAAGTGATTTTCGAAACAGGAGTTTATATGGGAGCTATGGTTAATCGTGGACCGATCTTCATAAAATTTGGTACAAAGATACTTGTACAAAACTTCTTTGCACCGAATTTCATTAAAATATTTTTATTTTTAAGGCATTTTGAGTGTTGAAACTCAATTCCAGGGGGACATTTGTATGGGGGCTAGGAGAAATAATGGACCGATCACAACCAATTTCAATAGACTTCGTCCCTGTATCATAAAAGTCTCACGTGCCAAATTTCATTGAATTATCTTCAAAATTGTACTTTGTGCACAAGGTTTACATGGACAGGCAGCCAGCCGTCCAACCAGATGGACGGACGGACGGAAATCTTTAGATCAATTTAAAAAGTGATTCTGAGTCGATTGGTATACTTTGAGATGCGTTAGAAACATCAGCACAAACACATAATACCCCAACCACTTATGGTGGTGTAGGGTATAAAAAACCACAAAAATGCAAAATTTTAAGTCCTTCGAGAAATTCTGCAATCAAGTTACATTCAACTAACTTTTTTTATAAATTATTAATCTCCATATTCTAACCTTTTCTTAGATACCAAATACTAGTATAAAAAGTTTATACTTTTGCCTAAACCCCAGCAGAAACTTGGCCTCCAACTCGAAAACACCTATGACCATGTGAAATTTTATTGAAAATTTATTTTTTTAAAGGTTCAAGGTTCACTGAATTATCTCCAAAAAAAAGCGTTTTGTAACCACTGTGCAATGTCGGAAAGAATTTTTTTTCTTTTAAAAAAATTAAGAACATATCAGTTGATATAAAAAATATTAAAGTTTTCTGATTCCAGCTTTGCATTCTTAATTCTTTGAAGAATTAAGGAGAAAATTTGATATTCGATGAAAAAATAGGTGAAATTTAGGAAATCGTGGTTCTCGCAGGAATCCATTCTTTTAAAATTTTTTACTTCAGAATATTTTTTATTTGTTTATCTTAGAGAAAAAATGTAAAAATGAAAATTTGTATATAACAGAAAAAGAATTCAACCACTTTTTTTCTTTTTTTTTCCAAAAAAACGGGAAAAAATCGTATTTTTTTTCAAAGTTCAAATTTAAATGCTTATAACTAGAGAGCGAATTTTAATGCAAATGCATGTTTTTCTGAGGCATTTTAAAACTATCTCATGTAGTTATCTTTCCTAATCACACATTAAATAATTAATAATTAAATTAAAACTAAATTATTCTACGATGAGATCTCTTGTTTAGAAGAATACTCTCCCTTTGAACTACAATTATTCAAATACACTCCTATCACATCTGTTGATGTGGAAGAATCATTTGCTAAGTAAAAAAATGTTTTCGTCAAAATAGACATCGTTTAAGTTTGAAAACATAGTAAAAATGTTTTTTAAAAGTCTATCGAACTAACGTTGTATACACGCAGAGAAAAAACATGTTTACAGCATGATCACCACAACTATTCAATGATTATATAGCCGCTTTTCATTGATTTAAATATAATGTGTTCATGATAGCAACGTTTATGATTCTGTTTAATCATTTAATGATTACCCACAATCAAAATTTTAATATGGTTCATTGAATTATAATATGTATTTAAATATGTTTATATGAAATCATATATATGACAAATACACTCATTTAGTCAATTCTACAACAACTTAGTTAATTATATAACCATTCAATTCATTTTACAAATTTGGTTAATTCTACAACCATTAAGCCATTAACTTTTAATGCCTTTTGAATACACATTTTTGTGTATCAGTCCAGTAGTTTGTTAGTATATTAATTCTCATTTAGTTTATATATGAACAAATATAAATTGACAAGTTTTGTTTTTATTCAGTATGATGAATGTACCACATATCGTGGTACAAATTAATATAAATATGAAAACATGGGTTTATATATACGATGAAATTAGTTCATATATATGATAAAATGGAATTATATATATGATAACATTTGATTATATATATGATAAAATGGAATTGTACTTATGTTGGAATTAGTTCATATTTATGATAGAATGGAATTATATTTATGATGAAATTATTTTATATATATGATAAAATGAAATTATATATATGATAAAATTAGTTTATATATATATATGATAACATGGAATTATTAAATGATAAAAACATGATGAAATTGAAAGCAATACTTAAGAAAAGGTTATAAAACTTACTAAAAGTTATTAATAAAGTTATGAACCTTACTAATAAATTATAAATTGGAATTAGAAAAATGATTACGTACAAATATACTTATTGTAACCTGGAATCATATATTACAATCATAGTATGTTGCTCTTAGTTTATGGTCACTGAAACCATATTTTTTCTTTGCGTGTAGTGGGGCCAAATGCAAAATAAATGGTAATAAGCCTGGATCTTTGAAATCGCTAAAAACGATTTAGATGATACTTGGAGCATCGATAGAGGAGGAGTTGAGCTTTCAGAATATTGTTGGCTGGCACTACACTGGGACAAAGTTGACCATATCGAGCGTGAAAAACATATCGGGCCTTATAACTTTTTCAAATATTAACCGATTTTAAATATTTTATTTACAAGAAACTTTGCAAATACAAAATAGCCATATTATATATCATTTTAAAGGAAATTGTATCTTTCTTAAAACTATGTATAACAAATTTTATTATTTTAAAATTTTTAGCACACTTTTCTTAAAATAAAACAAACAAATGCAAATTAAGTAACATTTTCTAAATGCTTCTAAATGCTTATGCTTAGGGTGATCGATTATTCGACTTTTTGGAGAAACCGGTTTTCGAATAGTTCGAATAGTTGGTATTTTGAAAAAACCGGTTGCACTTTTTTAAATTCAGAAAAAACCGGTTAACCGGTTTTGTTGCAGAAGTTAATATTTCTACCAAAAGACTACATTTCTTAAAGAAAAATCAATAAATATTATGATGTTCAAGTTAAAATATATTACACATAATTATTTTTGGAAATAACTATTAATCCAATAAGAACGAGAAAGAAATAGTCTGTCAAGTCCGACAATACCCTACTCAATTATGTGCACCAAATTCGGGAAAGTGTCTTCTTTTCTAAACCTGTGGAATTGTGGGCCAATACTATGTTCAATTATGGACCGATCTTCATGAAATTCGGAACACAGATTTTAACTTATATGGAACTTACATGTGTAAAAAAAAATTCTACTACATTTAAGGGATTTATGATCGTTAAACCCCTTTTCCGGGAGGATATTTGCATGGCGCTAGTTTAAATAATGGAACGATCATAACCAATTTCAACACGCTTCGTTCTTAGACTATAAGAAACCTGTGTGCCAAATTTCAAATTTAATATATGTTCAAAATTGTGACCTGTATTTTAATTAATTAATTAATTAATTAATTAATTAATTAATTATTTTTTTATGAACAGACAGACGGACGGACGAACATCATCAAATCGACTTAAAGACGATAGGTACAAATTATGGTGGGTCTTAAACCAATACTTTTGGGTGTTACAAAGCATATGAACGAACGAATAATATAATATAAAAATTTTAAGAAAATATTATATATTATAAGAGCCAAAATAAATTTTACTGAAACTATTCTGTAGGAGAAACTTTTTTAAAACAAAATCTTTGAAAAATGAAGAAAATATTGAATAAAAAAAGACTAAAACATTCAAATTAAGTGTAAAAATATTACAGGTGTTACAATTGAAGTAATTATTACTAATTTATTTATTTAATATTACAATATTTAATTTCGTTTTAACCTTAAACTATATTTTTAAAACATTACAAATAATACTCTAAAAAATATTCATAAATTTGATTCAAATATCAGTATTTAGTAGAGTATCCAATCGATTAACCGTCATTCGGTTATCCGATTAATTTTGGTCGATTAACTGTTCGAATAATTTAAAATGGTCTATTTTCGAATAACGAATAAACCGAATAATTTTTGTCGAATAACCGATTACCGAAATTATTATTTTTTGGAGTTTTAAATTTATAGATTTTTTATTTTTAAGATAAATTTATGTCAACCACATCTTCCTTTTAATGTCTATTATATTCTAGCAAAAATAAATAAAATAAATTTTTAGGGAATTACTTTTTCATTACTTTTAAAGTATCAATAAGTGCACATTGTCATGTGCGTTAAAAGTAATGCAATTAGCATCAAAAGATAAAAAAAATCAAATGAATTGTTCTGCTATAAAACTTTGCAAAAACGATCTATTATGGAAATGAAAAATACTGTTATTCATAATTTTTTTATTAAAAAATAAGTTGGTTAATATAAAAATTAAATTCCTTTCGCCAATAGAAATTAAATTGAAATTTTGCATGAAGTCGTGAACATGACTTCCTTCTCACTGAATAGGTATCAAAAAAAAGAGAACAAGTCTAATGACAAGTCTATGTTAAATTCATCGAAATTATCCAACTTTGTTTTACTTCTGGATCACAAGTTCTTTTTTATTGAGACAGTTCATTTGATAAATGCTAGATGAAAAGATTAAAATTTTACAAATACTTTATCTTGTAACAATAGAAATTCCGAAAATATAGTTTTAAGTAAAGTGAATTCAGAGTCATAAACATTTTAATGTTCATCATCAAATGTACGTAAAAATATTAATACTAATTTTTACTTTTATGACAGTAAATAAAAATAGTACATAAAAAAGAGTGATTTATTAAATAAAATTGAATTAGGAGAATATTTTGTAGTATTAGGTCGAAAAGTGCAATTTTTTAATACAAATGGTCGAAAAAACTAATAAGATAAACTCTATGTTCTATATTAAGATTCTAAATAACTATCTCAATTGATTAAATATTATAATTATATGTATTATGAGACTATTCGGTTAATCAAATAATTTGCCATTAATCGGTTATTAACCGATCAACTTTAAACCTCGAATAATTATTTGTCGAATAAACCGATTAATATGAAAACCCGAATAATTGGATTCCCTAGTTTTGAAATAAAAAGCCATTTTTAAAACCGGTTTTTTGTGTTTAAAAAAACCGGTCTATTCGACATTCGAAAAATTAACATTTTGAAAAAACCGACAGCACATTCACAGAAAAAACCGGTTTAAAAACCGGTTGGAAAACCGTATCGATCACCCTAATCAAAATCAGTTTTGCACATGTTATAAAATATTTAATATAAAATTGATAATCGTAAGGATCAGAAAAATAAATACAATTTTATTATATATTTTTAAATATCAATGTAGGGTGAACGGGGCTACAGTGGGCCAAAGTTGATCACCTCGAGGGTGAAAATTTTAGACGGCTTATAATTTTTACAAGTATAAACCGATTTAAAAGATATTTGACTTCAAAAATTGAATTTCTCATTTTTGGCCTTGACATTTTTGCGATTTTGCCCCATAACTTTTAAAATGAAATTTCTAAAATTTTTTTAAAAATACGCACATTGGGATAAAAGGGGTCGAAAATGACTATTAATTCAGGGAAAGGTGATATCAATATTTTAATGATGAGAATTTTACGACTTTTTATTTTTTAGGCAGAATGGTAATGTCCGTCCGTCTGTCTATACATTAGAGTTAAATGGGTCGAAAATTCCTATCAATTAGTGAGTAAAAAAATTATTTCTAGAACTATAAAATGTCCTTTGGCTGAATGGTAATGTGTGTCCGTCCGTCTACACATTTCGGCTAAATGTGTCGAAAAAGGCGCTTAATTTAGTAAGAAGTGATATCCGAATTTAGATGATCATGTTATATTTTTTTTTTTTTTTTGTTTATTGGTTAGTAAAAAAAATGCATTATTAAAATTATAAAATATTTTTATTTTCTGTCCGTCTATACATTTCGGTTAAAATGGCACTTAATTCAGGGAAAGGCCATACCAATACTTTAATATTTATATTTAATTTTTATATTGGTCAAGAAGTAATGATTTTTTTTTAAAATTCTACTGTATGTCGTTCCGTCAGTCTGTTTATTAATTTTTGCAAACTTGCCAATACAAAATCGTTTATTTTTTCTTTATTCAATAGACAATTTTGTTCTTTAATAAATTTAAAAAAAAATATGATAAAATCGGTTGAAAATGTTGGGATATATATGGAAAAGACTTGACCAACATCTTGCAAAATTGAAATTGTTGAAATTTCAAATGAATATATTTTGAAGAGTGAGTAAGAAAAATAGTACATGCAAGCATGTTTCCTAAAAGATTTGTCAAGGACTTTGAAGTAATATAAAAATCTTGGAAATCGGGTAAGGAACAAAAATTCGCTAGTGGTTAAACATTTTCTATTAGTACCCTATTTTGAATACCCATAGTTCCGCTCTTGAAATGTATATGGGATCCTGCTTCTAAACGCAAAATATACCGTCCTCCGCTACGCCTATGTAAAATTTCATGTAAATCCAATCAGCCGATTGGAAGTTAAAGTTTGATAAAGCAAAGAAATTGTCTGCAGTTATGCTGTTTTTTGTATGAAATCTATATCGACTAGTAGAATTCAAAAAATCCAATAAAATCTTTGAAATCGATTCAGATATAACGAATCAGTGTCCAACTTTGGGACCCTATGGACCCACCCCCAGTAAGTCTATATATTGAAATCGGAACAGCCGTTTCGAAATTCCCTAATTATTTACATTTCATTTTTTGACTAACACACTGTGCTGCGCATTATATAATTTTTCATATGAAATACAACCCAAACTTGTATGAGAATTCTGTGGGCGATTTTATATAGCAGCCGTTTTTTAATATAAATTTATTACAATATCTTAAAAAATAAAAAACTAACGATAAAAAAGTAATGTTATTAAATAAAAGCTTTTTTAAAAATCAATTTAGTTTAGTTTTTTCTAATCTCCTGACAACACTGTCTATAACTTTGTATACAAACAAAATAGTACCTATACTTAAGCATTGTTCTTACAAATATTAAACCAAATTTTACAAAATAATTCACAACCAAACCACTGTGCCAATATTTCCTACATAAATTTAAAAGTTTATTTGTGCTCTCTTGGACTTAGTGCTACTACTATATACTGGATGATGTCGTTTCTTTTCTCTGTTTATTTTATGGAGTTGCTGCTATTTTTGTTGTTATTGTTAGTGCTCACGTTTAACCCAGTTGTTGAACAAGTTAAATTACTTGTTTTCTTTTTGTTTTTCTTTCAGTTGTTGTCGTTGCTACTTTTTTTTTGTTTTTAATTTAAACCAGTCCAGCATAAATTTATTTTTAACATCGAACAACTTTTGCCATTTAACTTAAACAAATATCTAGCAACTACAACAACAACAACAAAAATAATAACAAATATCTTCGTTTAAGTCAGTCTCTTTTATTCGATTGACTCTATTCGTCTGACTGGTTTTTTAAATTATATACAAATGGTTGACATTACTAGACGATTGCATCAATTTATTTAATTATTTTATCTCTATTATTATTTTTTCTCTTTCTTTAGCTCTTTTTAAGCGTATCCATTAAGTTGTTCTAAACATTTAAAGTCATTCACTTGGTTTTTCTTAGTTTTATTTTAAATTTTTTTTCTTCACTTTTACTTTTTTTTTTCAAATTAAATAATTAAATATTACATTGAGCAAGTACAATGACTTAGTAATACATATATACTTACATAGTTGTTTGATTTTTTTTATTTCTCTTTTGTTTGTTGTAAACTACTTTTGTTATAGTTGTTTTTGTTGTTATAGTTATTATTATGCTAATGATAATTAACTTTTGTTTTTTTGCTTTATTTGCTGAAGGTGTGTGAGTTCAATTAAATTATTGTTCAATTGCTTTAAAGCTGAACTTCGTGTTGTTAAATGCCAAAATATCACAGTGAGTTTTCTGTTTTTTTTTTTTCAAACTGAAATTAAATGGAAAAAAAGAAAAACGAACTTTTAGTTTATTTTAAAGGTAATTAAGATAAATATATAGTAGTGGTCAAAACATTCGGAACTTAAATAATATTTTTATGCTTCTCAAATAATTTTATCATTTATTTTTTTTTTCTATATTTATATGTTTTT
Source organism: Protophormia terraenovae (assembly GCA_951394005.1). Taxonomy (NCBI): domain Eukaryota; kingdom Metazoa; phylum Arthropoda; class Insecta; order Diptera; family Calliphoridae; genus Protophormia; species Protophormia terraenovae. The sequence goes on along the minus strand of OX596073.1, from coordinate 43,568,083 downwards.
TTTTCACCAATATTACACTATGCAATAGTATTTTGAGGCGGAATCATTCCATCTGCAATTGATAGGTCTTCATAACTGTAATAAACCCTCCGAAGGATTTTTCGTTGATGAACAACTTTTTTGTTATTACCTTCTAAACTTTTCTATAAATCGAAATAAATAATCTAAATATAGTTCGAAGCTCAATTATTTTCGCATATATATTGGGCATATTTTTTGTAGAGATTTGTGGAAACGATTTTTTTTTACATAATAGTGCACAGTGGTCCCAAATCGTTTTTTTTTTTTTTTTTTAATAATTCTGTAACTTGTGGTCAGAGCTGAGGTGCTTTCGAGTTGGAGTACAGGCTCCTAGCTGGTCACGGGGGTAGAAGGTAGACCTACAAAGTTTGTCATTTCGGGTATGTAATTTTTTTAAAAATTCGCCAAAAATTAATTTATGACTTGAATGTAAAAAAAAGTTTCATATGGGCAGTCCTTGTAAATCTCTACAAAAAAAGATGTTTACATGTGTAGGTTAGATATATGGGCCGAAGAAAATTTTACCCTCATTTTTGGCCTCGTTTTTTAAGTTTTTTAAATTTTTGGGCCTTAATTTGAGCCCTAAATTTTTTTAAAAATAATCACTAGATTTTTTACAAAATTCTAAGTAATATTAAGGAGTGAGATCGAAAAATTCTTAACATACATAATATTCAATAACTTGGAAACGGTTGATCTTAGAGTTTTCATTATTTTTTTTAATCATTTGATAATTTAGCACAGATCACAGAAATATATAATTTATGGTTCTAACCACTAATTATAAAATTGTGGATCATTTTTGAAAACCCTTTCTTTGGAGATTTGGTAGTTGCTTCAGTCACTTTTTTGGAACAGTGTGCACATCTTCTGTTAAAATCTTCGGTATTATGGGACACCTTTTTTGTGCTCTTGAATTCGCTTTTCACAAGAGCTCAATATCTCTTCACTGGCCTAAGTTATGGACATTTTGGAAAATTTACCTCTCTTAATACAAAAACTTATTATTGTTATTATTGCTTTGGTACCACTCCAGAGCTTTCTTATCGTAGTGACATGATACCAAATGGATCCAAAAATATATGGACACGTTGTGCTTTCTTAAGAAAAGAAGAAGTCTTTTTTGCAAATATTCCTTTATGCATATTTTGGTATTTATAGATCCGAATGTATCAAATGACTTTCCTGTTTTGCCGCAACTGCAAAAAGCTTGTCATACCATGAATTTTGTAAGAATTTTGCTGCTGTTGGGTATTAAACTTATCTCCAACATTGCTTCGAGCATTAGCAATAAAAATTTTTGAGACACAAGCTGCGAAGATTCTGCCAGCACCTACGTTTCTTCGTAAATTATACAGCTTGAGTATTTTTGTATGAAATTTGGTTTTAAATTCCGAGTCCTATTTTTGGTTTGTAATTTTGTTTTGTAGAATTCTAGTTTGAAATTTTTTGAACTTTATATGTTATCAACTTTCCCATTAGCTTTAAATTTTCGCACCAAATAGTCGAAGCACTTTATATGTTATCAACTTTCCCATTAGCTTTAAATTTTCGCACCAAATAGTCGAAGCACTGAGAAAACTGAGCTGATTTTCTACCAGATGTGTTTGGAGTTCCTTTCAATATGCCTTCAATTTTCTCTCCTTTCCAATATCATGTGGTCCTTTTTTCTTACCGAACTAGGTTTCACATCAATAGTCAAATTCTGCTGATACTTTTTAATAACATTAGAAACGGTTTTACGGACGACATTTAATTCTGTGGCCAATTATTTGTAAGACCTATTTGGATTTTTTGAAATTTTTTAATAACTTGTAGGACGTAAATCTTTTTCGTCACTTATTTTTATGAAAATAAGGACAAATTAACATGGTTGTTATTAAAAATAATAACTGAAGTATTTTTCCATGATAACTAGATCAAAAAAAATTTTGAATATTGATTCCGAAAAAAGTTATGAGGCAAAATGTGTGTTAAGATTTTTTCGATCTCACTCCTTACTGCTAGAATCATATCAATTTATCCATCCAACAAAAAGTTATATTAATCTCAATTTGAAACTTTAAAAAAAAATTACATTTTTGGGGTTATTTTCCAAAAAGGTGGTAATATTTTAATAATTTCTGGGAAACGGTTTCCCCTTAATCCCTATCCAAACTTTGTCAATTTTGAAAAACTTTTTTAATTTGTTTTCTTAAATTCAAAATGTCAAAGCCGAGATCCACAAAAAAAAAAAAAAAATATATTAAAACGAGAGAAAAAGATATAGTCGTTCAAGCCCGACCATATGATACCCTACACCATTGTGTACATTATAATTCGGGGAGGGGTCTTGACTTGGAGTCAGATGTGGACCGATACTCATAAGTGTAAAATAAAACATACAAATACAGAATATTACGTTGATGCTGACATTTATATGAATTTATTCACATTTGGGTGATTCACGAAAGAGGGCCTTATATGGGAGCTACGGTAAATTATGGATCGATCTTTGTAAAATTTGGCACTATCATTTATGTTCATATAAAACTTATTTGTGTCGAATATTAACTTGATACTAACATTTTAATGGGATTTATGCCCGTTAAAGTAATTTTCTGATAAGGGGTTTATATGGGAGCTATGGTTAATTATGAACCGATCTTTTTAAAAATCGGCACACTTATTTAGACTTATATATTCCAAATTTCATTAAAATATTGCTATATTTAAGGGATTTATGATCGTTAAACCCTTTTGTATGGGGGCTAGGTGAAATAATGGACCGATCATAACCAATTTCAATAGGCTTCGTCCCTGGACCAAAGGAAACCTGTGTACCAAATTTCATACATTTTGGTTCAAAATTGCGACCTGTAGTTTGATTACAAGATTTACATGGACGGACAGACGGTCAGACGGACAGACGGACGGACGGACATCGTTAAATCGACTCAGAAAGTGATTCTGAGCCGATTGGTATAAATTAAGGTGGGTCTTAGACCAATATTTTTGGGTGTTACAAACATCAGCACAAACGCATAATACCCCCCCACCTATGGTGGTGTAGGGTATAAATATAGCCCCATATGTTGGTTAAACACAAAAAAAAAAAAAAAATATATCTAATGAGCCACGCCTTTTACAACGGCAGACTGACCATTTTAATGAAAAAAAGTCAATTATTGAAAGAAGTTTTCTCCGGACTGGGATTTCGGGTATTTTGGTACAAAAAAGTGGGAGTTTTTTTAATTCCCTGATTTTATAACAAATCTGTCTATATTGTGACATCAAAAATCAAAATACCTCTACATGTTGAAATTTTATTTAGTTCCAAATATTAACATTATTTTCCAAAAATATGCTTAAAATTCTAATTTTAAGTTTTTTGGTCATGGTCTGAAGAAATTTAACCGCATTTAATTTATTTTCACTAATTATAATGTTGCATGTTCTAACTACCCATATGCAAATTTTTACATTTACAAGTAATTTTTTCTGAAAACTGATATTTTAGTTTAATTATAGTTGTAAGATTTAAATACTTATTGTTAGGCCTACATGTTATAGGCAGATCCAATAAATAAAGGAAGAAACGGAAAAAAAAAGTCATAAATGAATTTTTGGCAATTTTTTTAAAAAAATGCATACCCCCGTGACCCGCTAGAAGCCTTTACACCTCCAAATCAACTCAAAAACACCTCAGCTCTGATCATACGAAGCTTTATTTAGATACCTTTAACGGTTCACAAGTTACAGAATTATTTAAAAAAAAAAAATCGATTTGGGAACACCGTCCTTTGATTTCTACCATCTACTACCGAGACGCGTTAGAAATCTGGGCTCCTCCAAATCAACACCATAGCTCTTAGATTTCTCCAACGGTTCACAAGTTACAAAATTACTTATTTGCCCAAAAAAAAAAAAAAATCGTTTTGGGACGTTTATATTGAAAAGCATCTATCCTCACTGTTACGTCGAGTCTATATTTGACAAATTGTTATCAAGACAAACGTCAAATTATTATCAGGATAAAAATGTGTCTAATGTACACAGTATAATTTCAGCGTTAAAACAAAATTGTTAGCGCTCTAGTACTGACAACTTTGTCTTGACGTGGCTTGATAAAAAATACGCCATTTTGATTGTTTTTAGTACTTTTTACATGGTTTGATAGAGATAAAATAATATCTATAATTCAGACAAAAATTTGACGTTTGTTTTTATGAAAATTTCTCTAATATAGACTCGACGTTAGCCAGTACACAGTGTCACATTTATTCAAATTAGAACGATATAAATACGAAAATAAAAGTATATTAATTGAAGTAATTCTTTTCGCATTTATTGGTAAACATATCATGTATTAGAGGTCTGCAACGAATAAGTTTTCGCTGCATATGTCAAGACCGACATCGAATATAATAACTAATCGTACTCTCTCTCTCTCTCTATTATTTTTGGGAATTTAGCAGATTACATCGATAATTTTCTGGCAACACTGGTCTTATATAGAAACTATTGCTATTTGTAGTGCAATCCGTCTGAAATTTCAGTATGATTTATATTTAAATGACATTTATTCATATAAGATTTTATATGTGGGATTTAAGCACTCATCAATTATGTTAAAGTTTACATGGATGGACAGGCGAATGGACGGACAAACATCATATAATTGCCTAATCATTGTAAGCCGATATTACTGGACATTATAAACACCAGCAAAAACCTTACTAAAAAAATTTTGACCTCAACAAATATTTATCTTAAGTTTTCTCCAAAATCAAACAATCCCTATGAAATGCATAAATGTTCATATTTGAACTTTTTTGGTTATTCAATTTTTTTAATATTTCTTAATATAATAATATATTAAACTTAATCTGGGTCGTTTGTTCTTATTCTTTAAATCTTTTTATATAATAAAATTGTTTTCAAAATTAAACTTTTAATTATAATACAATATTCATCTAGTTTATTTGTTAAAATGTCTCCAGGAGATTTTATAACTCTAGGCACTTTTTGACACAACACATCACTTTTTGCAACAAAAAGTACAACTAGAACAACATGCACATCCCCAGCGGTAAAATTTGCGAGGCCTCTACCGCGCAGGCCTTCTAGAAGGCATTTTTTCATATGCAGTTGCTCATGCTAACACGCCTTCTCTAATAAGGCCTGCATGAATGCCTCATCCCTGCCTTCTAAAAGATCCGACAGACCTTCCGACTTCGCTTCTTTTGGAAGGACCATAAGAACTTGTATTTTTTTAAATATATTTTGTTTTAAACAACAACAAATCTATTTATAAAAAGTACATTGTTTTAATTCCCTTCTCTTAGAAGGAAATAAAGACTACAGTATTTGAAAAAGCAAAACCATGCAGAAACCGTTACAAAAACAATATCAAAATTCAAAGCAGAAATTCCAAAAAAAAGAATGATAAATCATTTAGTTGTTTCCAATTCTTTGTTTGAATAGGATGTGATTTTCTAAGTTAATTATATTTTTTATTTATGGTTTTTATTATAAGTATTTTATTAAAAACTTAATCGTTTATATTATATCCTTATATTTTTGACAAAATAATTGAACAAAAATTTTAAGTTTTTTCAGGAATATTAAATAAAAAATTAACAATTTCTATACAAATATCATTTTCAAATAATTTGTCTTATATCGAATTAAGATGTTGTGTCAAAAGTTAACAGAAATGTTTTTTTAGTACTGAATTTTGTTTTTTTAAGTTTTAAAGATTTTACAATAATTTAAAATAAAAATAATATATATTTTATATAAATAGAAAAATATTTTATTAATAGTGTAGAAGGCTTTCTGTAGAAGGACTCTTTTTAGTACTTGCAGTTTTCACTAAAAAGGTCTTCTAGAAGGGCTGTATCGGGTCGCGAATGTATAAGGCCTACCTCCCAATGACATCGCGTGTAAAAATGAAATGAACATGGAATGCAGGGAGAAGGTCTTCTGGACATAAAAAAGGCCTTCTAGTAGGGCTCTTTACCCCTCCTTTTTACCACTGGGTCATGTACATATGTATTTGTATAGGTTTAGTTTATATGCATTCAAAAGCCAATTAAAACTTTATCTTAAAAATAAAATGTGCATATGTTTTAAATAAATTTACAAAAACAAATGAAACAAATTTGTTAATTTAATATTTAAAATGATAGAAAAAGTTATACTCTACATTCGAGAAAATATAGAATTAAATGTGAAAGCATTAACTTAAAGCAAGGATATATTATTTAGATATTTTTAAATTAGTGCTGTGCAAGTATTTAGTATTAGTATCGAGTACCGAGTATTTGCACACATTTTTTTTTTTTTTTTTTTTTTTTTTTTGGTACTCAATACTGTAAAGTAGTTACTCAATACTTTCAGAGTTTAATTTTTCAATGATTTATTAAAAATAAAACAGCTTAAATAGTATTTAATAAATACAACTCTATATAAAGCTACAAGTAAAATTTTAAATATATGAAAATAATTTTACTGACTTTTATTAAAGTTGAATTTAAAGTTAACGCGTTGTGTTTTGTATAAAAAAATTTACATAATTTCATAATAATTGTTTAAATATATTTGTTTTAATTTTAAATAAAAGATTTATTAAAAGTTATATTTTTTAAATTAAATACCCAGTATCGAGTACCCAAATGAAAAAGTATTGAGTAGTAACGAGTATTCAAAAGTAGTAGAACTTGCTAGCACTATTTTAAATATCTTTATGTATTTACTGAACGTAGCTTTAAAGTATCGTTGTTAATTAATACAATTACATATTTAATTAATTAACTAAATATTAATAATATATAATATATGTAATATATTTTTCTAATTTTAAGAATTTTATTTATTCTAGAACTAATCTAGAAAGAATATCTGTTATATTTTTTTTTAGTATAAGAAATATCAGCTAATTTTACATCTCATCGAGTTTTTTTTAATCAAACTTGATTTGTACAAGTTAAGATTTTTTGAAACTCTTTCATATCACAGGTGGACAATTTTAACACTTTGTAGCATATCCCATTATCTCCCATGCATTTCAATTTGATCCAACCTGTACCTTAGAAGATATAGATTTATTACCAACATTTTTGCGATCGACTTCACAGTGCAATGTAAGCGTATGAATAATATTAGTCCATTATATTGAGTACACGTCCCTTTAACTAAAGGCACTTATAGGTAAAATAATTATAATATTAGATTAATTTTAGTAGAATTAAGTTTGACATTAAAGGTCATTAAGGGATATAAATAGGGTAGGCGAAAGTCGTTGGGTACCCCTGAATTTATCTTTAATTCGTTTAATAAGACCCCATCTATGTACATTAACTCATATAGTGCGATCTCTGAAAAAGCTCGATATGAATCGAGAGAAGTGATTACCGACACCACACTTGTATATATAAGTTTGTCATTCCGTTTGTAATTTCTACAATATTCATCTAAGACCCGCAAAAGTATATATATTCTGGATGTCCGTCTGTCTGTTGAAATCAGTTTTTAGAAAACAGTTTTTGAAGGCCCTGTATAAGCTAGAGATTTATTTTTTCACAGAAAATTCAAATTTTTTTAGAAGGAATAAACTCTATCGGTCAATTGTATCTGAGATATCGGCCAAACAGAATTTTTAGATTTTTTAAAGCTTCTACATAAATACAAATTTTGTCCTTATATTGAACGGTCCACATTGGGGTAAAAGGGGTCAAAAATGGCGATTAATTCAGGGAAAGGTGATATCAATATTTTAACGATCACGTTTTATTTTATTTTTTGGATTATTAGTTAAAAAAATTCAGTTTTAGAATTTTAAGATTTTTTTAGCAGAACGGTAATGTCTGTCCGTCCGTCTATACATTAGAGTTATGCATAATTCAGAGAAGGGTGGTATCAACACTTTAATGATCACGTTTAATTTTCCTGTTTATTAGTAAGTAAAAAAAAAACATTTTTAGAATTATGAGATATTTTTTGGCTATATGGCAATGTCCGTCCGTCTATACAGTTGGGTTAAATGGGACGAAAATGACGCTTAATTCAGGAAAAGGTGATATCCAAATTTTGATGATCACGTTCTATTTTTTCAATTCATTAGTTAGTAAAAAAAATGCATTTTTGGAATTCTAAAATATTTTTTGGCAGCGTGGCAATGTTCGTCCGTCCGTCCGTCCGTCCGTCCGTCCGTCCGTCTATACATTTGGGTTAAACGGGTTGAAAATGCCACTTAATTCAGGGAAAGTTAATATCAAAATTTTAATACTTTGGAAAAAAATATTTTTCGAATTTAAAGATTTTTTTTAAAAAATTCTAATGTCAGTCCATCTGTCCGTCTGTTTGTTAATTTTTGCAAACTTTACAATTCAAAATCGTTTAACTTTTGACTCAATAAAGATAAAGACTCAAAATTTTCTTTGTTCAACAGATAATTTTGCTTTTTTATCAACTACATAAAATATAATAAAATATGTTGAAAATATTTGGCTATATATGGAAAAATCTTAACCAAGATCTTGTAAAATTGAGATTTTTTATATTTCAAATGTATATAACTCGAAAAATATATAAGATAAGTAGTACATGCAAGCATATTTTCTAAAGGATTTATCAAGGATTTTAAGGTGATATAAAAATCTTGGAAATCGGATAAGGAACAAAAATTCGCTAGTGAATAACATTTTCCATGACACTAGTACCCTATTTTGAACCACCGGTCTTGATCCGTATATTGAATCCTGCTTCTAAACTCGAAATGCTACTGTCCTCTGCTATGCTTATGTGAAATTTCATGCAAATCCATTTAGCCGATTAGAAGTTACAGATTTATTTCGATTCTTTCCCACTGTTTAATGTTTGATAAAACAAAGAAAATGTCTGCACTTAAGCTGTTTTTTGTATGAAATCTACTGGAGTTTTTTTTTTTAAATATATATATTTTCTCAAATCGGGCTATATGTACGCACGATTTTTTTCATAATATTAAAGTGGATAATATATACTATTTTTCAGCAAATTTTAAGAGCTAACATCCTGTAACATTTTAAGTTGCATTCCATGAAAGTTGAAAATTAGTGTATTTTAGGACAATTTCCAAAAAAATAATATAAATATTAAGATCAAATATAATTTACAAATGCTTGAAGAAAAGTACACTTAAATATCGGAAGTTGATGGTTTCATTTAAAATTTTTACCTTAAAAGACTTTTTATTGAAAATAAGTACGCTGAAAACTGATGAAAATTTAGTTTTTGACTATTTTCAAAAATGATAAAAAATTCTTAACTTTGACAGCTCCCTATAAGAAAACAATACAATCTAGCTTATATATTTTAATTGATATTAATACACAATTTTGTCTATTTCTATTCGGTACCCAATTTTATTACCAAACTTTAAAACCGCACGGTATCTTGAATCAACCAAATCGCTCGATAAACAACAGAGTTATTGGCTGGTATTATCGGCCAAAACGCGTTTTTGGACTTTTTGAAGCACCAATATAATCTACGGTCTTCGTTTTTTCA